>OY998261.1:1205000-2405000 GCA_963922045.1 Persicaria maculosa
TAGGATCACATTATGACTAAGGCAAAGAATTTGGGGTTTTAAATTTTCTGAGATTTTGAGATTTTTTTGGACTACCCCCCTTTGGAAAAAGTCGAGGATCCAAACTGGTGGAAAAAGGATTTTTTTTGACATCTTCGAGGAGAATTTCTCAGGAGACGTCCTCGTTAAAGTCGTAGGCCATGAAGTTAGCATTCGAACGAGCTCTCAAATGGCCCGATCAGACCAACGTAGCTCTTGTTACGACCAAAATACCAACCTCGTGTCCGTAACACCTATAGAAAGGCACACTACCGTCATTTCGGGGCCATTTGAGTATCTCAGGTGCGCCTTTCATGGGCCTATCGCCTAACTAGGATCACATTATGACTAGGGCAAAGAATTTGGGGTTTTAAATTTTCTGAGATTTTGAGATTTTTTTGGACTAACCCCTTTGGAAAAAGTCGAGGATCCAAGCTGGTGGAAAAAGGATTTTTTTTGACATCTTCGAGGAGAATTTCTCAGGAGACGTCCTCGTTAAAGTCGTAGGCCTTGAAGTTAGCATTCGAACGTGCTCTCAAATGGCCCGATCAGACCAACGTACCTCTTATTACGACCAAAATACCAAGCTCGTGTCCGTAACACCTATAGAAAGGCACACTACCTTCAATTCGGGGAAATTTGGGAATCTCAGGTTGGCCTTTCATGGGCCTATCGCCTAACTAGCATCACACCATGACTAGGGCAAAGAATTTGGGGTTTTAAATTTTCTGAGATTTTGAGATTTTTTTGGACTACCCCCTTTGGAAAAAGTCGAGGATCCAAGCTGGTGGAAAAAGGATTTTTTTTGACATCTTCGAGGAGAATTTCTCAGGAGACGTCCTCGTTAAAGTCGTAGGCCTTGAAGTTAGCATTCGAACGAGCTCTCAAATGGCCCGATCAGACCAACGTAGCTCTTATTACGACCAAAATACCAAGCTCGTGTCCGTAACACCTATAGAAAGGCACACTACCTTCAATTCGGGGAAATTTGGGAATCTCAGGTGGGCCTTTCATGGGCCTATCGCCTAACTAGCATCACACCATGACTAGGGCAAAGAATTTGGGGTTTTAAATTTTCTGAGATTTTGAGATTTTTTTGGACTACCCCCTTTGGAAAAAGTCGAGGATCCAAGCTGGTGGAAAAAGGATTTTTTTTTACATCTTCGAGGAGAATTTCTCAGGAGACGTCCTCGTTAAAGTCGTAGGCCTTGAAGTTAGCATTCGAACGAGCTCTCAAATGGCCCGATCAGACCAACGTACCTCTTATTACGACCAAAATACCAAGCTCGTTTCCGTAACACCTGTAGAAAGGCACACTACCTTCAATTCGGGGAAATTTGGGAATCTCAGGTGGGCCTTTCATGGGCCTATCGCCTAACTAGCATCACACCATGACTAGGGCAAAGAATTTGGGGTTTTAAATTTTCTGAGATTTTGAGATTTTTTGTGGACTACCCCCTTTGGAAAAACTCGAGGATACAAGCTGGTGGAAAAATGATTTTTTTGACATATTCGAGGGGGATTTCCCAGGAGACGTTCTCATTAAAGTCGTAGGCCTTGAAGTTAGCTTTCCAACGAGCTCTCAAATGGCCCGATCAGACCAACGTAGCTCTTGTTACGACCAAAATACCAACCTCGTGTCCGTAACACCTATAGAAAGGCACACTACCGTCATTTCGGGGCCATTTGAGTATCTCAGGTGCGCCTTTCATGGGCCTATCGCCTAACTAGGATCACATTATGACTAAGGCAAAGAATTTGGGGTTTTAAATTTTCTGAGATTTTGAGATTTTTTTGGACTACCCCCCTTTGGAAAAATTCGAGGATCCAAGCTGGTGGAAAAAGGATTTTTTTTGACATCTTCGAGGAGAATTTCTCAGGAGACGTCCTCGTTAAAGTCGTAGGCCATGAAGTTAGCATTCGAACGAGCTCTCAAATGGCCCGCTCAGACCAACGTACCTCTTATTACGACCAAAATACCAAGCTCGTGTCCGTAACACCTATAGAAAGGCACACTACCTTCAATTCGGGGAAATTTGGGAATCTCAGGTTGGCCTTTCATGGGCCTATCGCCTAACTAGCATCACACCATGACTAGGGAAAAGAATTTGGAGTTTTAAATTTTCTGAGATTTTGAGATTTTTTGTGGACTACCCCCTTTGGAAAAAGTCGAGGATCCAAGCTGGTGGAAAAAGGATTTTTTTGACATGTTCGAGGGGGATTTCTCGGGAGGCGTCCTCATTAAAGTCGTAGGCCTTGAAGGTAGCTTTCCAACGAGTTCTCAAAAGGCCCGATCAGACCAACGTAGCTCTTGTTACGACCAAAATACCAAGCTCGTGTCCGTAACACCTATAGAAAGGCACACTACCTTCATTTAGGGGAAATTTGGGCATCTCAGGTGGGCCTTTCATGGGCCTATCGCCTAACTAGCATCACACCATGCCTAAGGCAAATAATTTGGGGTTTTAAATTTTCTAATATTTTGATATTTTTTGTGGACTACCCCATTTGGAAAAAGTCGAGGATCCAAGCTGGTGGAAAAAGGATTTTTTTGGACATCTTCGAGGAAGATTTCTCAAGAGACGTCCTCGTTAATGTCGTAGGCCTCGAAGTTAGCTATCCTACGAGCTCTCAAATGGCCCGATCAGACCAACGTAGCTCTTGTTACGACCAAAATACCAACCTCGTGTCCGTAACACCTATAGAAAGGCACACTACCGTCATTTCGGGGCCATTTGAGTATCTCAGGTGCGGCTTTCATGGGGCCTATCGCCTAACTAGGATCACATTATGACTAGGGCAAAGAATTTGGGGTTTTAAATTTTCTGAGATTTTGAGATTTTTTTGGACTACCCCCTTTGGAAAAAGTCGAGGATCCAAGCTGGTGGAAAAAGGATTTTTTTTGACATCTTCGAGGAGAATTTCTCAGGAGACGTCCTCGTTAAAGTCGTAGGCCTTGAAGTTAGCATTCGAACGAGCTCTCAAATGGCCCGATCAGACCAACGTACCTCTTATTACGACCAAAATACCAAGCTCGTGTCCGTAACACCTATAGAAAGGCACACTACCTTCAATTCGGGGAAATTTGGGAATCTCAGGTTGGCCTTTCATGGGCCTATCGCCTAACTAGCATCACACCATGACTAGGGAAAAGAATTTGGAGTTTTAAATTTTCTGAGATTTTGAGATTTTTTGTGGACTACCCCCTTTGGAAAAAGTCGAGGATCCAAGCTGGTGGAAAAATGATTTTTTTGACATCTTCGAGGGGGATTTTTCCGGAGACATCCTCATTAAAGTCGTAGGCCTTGAAGTTAGCTTTCCAACGAGCTCTCAAAAGGCCCGATCAGACCAACGTAGATCTTGTTACGACCAAAATACCAAGGTCGTGTCCGTAACACCTATAGAAAGGCACACTACCTTCATTTAGGGGAAATTTGGGCATCTCAGGTGGGCCTTTCATGGGCCTATCGCCTAAATAGCATCACACCATGACTAGGGCAAAGAATTTTGGGTTTTAAATTTTTTGAGATTTTGAGATTTTTTGTGGACTACCCCCTTTGGAAAAAGTCGAGGATCCAAGCTGGTGGAAAAAGGATTTTTTTGACATGTTCGAGGGGGATTTCTCGGGAGGCGTCCTCATTAAAGTCGTAGGCCTTGAAGTTAGCGTCTTCCAACGAGTTCTCAAAAGGCCCGATCAGACCAACGTAGCTCTTGTTACGACCAAAATACCAAGCTCGTGTCCGTAACACCTATAGAAAGGCACACTACCTTCATTTAGGGGAAATTTGGGCATCTCCGGTGGGCCTTTCATGGGCCTATCGCCTAACTAGCATCACACCATGCCTAAGGCAAATAATTTGGGGTTTTAAATTTTCTAATATTTTGATATTTTTTGTGGACTACCCCATTTGGAAAAAGTCAAGGATCCAAGCTGGTTGAAAAAGGATTTTTTTGGACATCTTCGAGGAAGATTTCTCAAGAGACGTCCTCGTTAATGTCGTAGGCCTCGAAGTTAGCTATCCTACGAGCTCTCAAATGGCCCGATCAGACCAACGTAGCTCTTGTTACGACCAAAATACCAACCTCGTGTCCGTAACACCTATAGAAAGGCACACTACCGTCATTTCGGGGCCATTTGAGTATCTCAGGTGCGCCTTTCATGGGGCCTATCGCCTAACTAGGATCACATTATGACTAGGGCAAAGAATTTGGGGTTTTAAATTTTCTGAGATTTTGAGATTTTTTTGGACTACCCCCTTTGGAAAAAGTCGAGGATCCAAGCTGGTGGAAAAAGGATTTTTTTTGACATCTTCGAGGAGAATTTCTCAGTAGACGTCCTCGTTAAAGTCGTAGGCCTTGAAGTTAGCATTCGAACGAGCTCTCAAATGGCCCGATCAGACCAACGTACCTCTTATTACGACCAAAATACCAAGCTCGTGTCCGTAACACCTATAGAAAGGCACACTACCTTCAATTCGGGGAAATTTGGGAATCTCAGGTTGGCCTTTCATGGGCCTATCGCCTAACTAGCATCACACCATGACTAGGGAAAAGAATTTCGAGTTTTAAATTTTCTGAGATTTAGAGATTTTTTGTGGACTACCCCCTTTGGAAAAAGTCGAGGATCCAAGCTGGTGGAAAAATGATTTTTTTGACATATTCGAGGGGGATTTCTCAGGAGACGTCCTCATTAAAGTCGTAGGCCTTGATGTTAGCTTTCCAACGAGCTCTCAAAAGGCCCGATCAGACCAACGTAGCTCTTGTTACGACCCAAATACCAAGCTCGTGTCCGTAACACCTATAGAAAGGCACACTACCTTCATTTAGGGGAAATTTGGGCATCTCAGGTGGGCCTTTCATGGGCCTATCGCCTAAATAGCATCACACCATGACTAGGGCAAAGAATTTTGGGTTTTAAATTTTTTTAGATTTTGAGATTTTTTGTGGACTACCCCCTTTGGAAAAAGTCGAGGATCTAAGCTGGTGGAAAAAGGATTTTTTTGACATGTTCGAGGGGGATTTCTCGGGAGGCGTCCTCAATAAAGTCGTAGGCCTTGAAGTTAGCTTTCCAACGAGCTCTCAAAAGGCCCGATCAGACCAACGTAGCTCTTGTTACGACCAAAATACCAAGCTCGTGTCCGTAACACCTATAGAAAGGCACACTACCTTCATTTAGGGGAAATTTGGGCATCTCAGGTGGGCCTTTCATGGGCCTATCGCCTAACTAGCATCACACCATGTCTAAGGCAAAGAATTTGGGGTTTTAAATTTTCTGAGATTTTGAGATTTTTTGTGGACTACCCCCTTTGGAAAAAGTCGAGGATCCAAGCTGGTGGAAAAATGATTTTTTTGACTTCTTCGAGGGGGATTTCTCCGGAGACGTCCTCATTAAAGTCGTAGGCCTTGAAGTTAGCTTTCCAACGAGCTCTCAAAAGGCCCGATCAGACCAACGTAGCTCTTGTTACGACCCAAATACCAAGCTCGTGTCCGTAACACCAATAGAAAGGCACACTACCTTCATTTAGGGGAAATTTGGGCATCTCAGGTGGGCCTTTCATGGGCCTATCGCCTAACTAGGATCACATTATGACTAGGGCAAAGTATTTGGGGTTTTAAATTTTCCAATATTTTGAGATTTTTTGTGGACTACCCCATTTGGAAAAAGTCGAGGATCCAAGCTGGTGGAAAAAGGATTTTTTTTGACATCTTCGAGAAGGTCTTCTCAAGAGACGTCCTCGTTAATGTCGTAGGCCTCGAAGTTAGCTTTCCAACGAGCTCTCAAATGGCCCGATCAGACCAAGACAACTCTTGTTATGACTAAAATACCAAGCACGTGTCCGTAACACCTATAAAAAGGCACACTACCTTCAATTCGGGGCCATTTTGGTATCTTAGGTGGGCCTTTCATGGGCCTATCGCCAAACTAGCATCACACCATGACTAGGGCAAAGAATTTGGGGTTTTAAATTTTTTGAGATTTTGAGATTTTTTGTGGACTACCTCATTTGGAAAAAGTCGAGGATCCAAGCTGGAGGAAAAAGGATTTTTTTGACATCTTCGAGGGGGATTTCTCAAGAGACGTCCTTATTAAAGTCGTAGGCCTTGAAGTTAGCTTTCCAATGAGCTCTCAAATGGCCCGATCAGACCAACGTAGCTCTTGTTACGACCAAAATACCAAGCTCGTGTCTGTAACACCTATAGAAAGGCACCCTACCGTCATTTCAGGGCCATTTGAGTATCTCAGGTGCGCCTTTCATGGGCCTATCGCCTAACTAGGATCACATGATGACTAGGGCAAAGAATTTGGGGTTTTAAATTTTCTGAGATTTTGAGATTTTTTTTTACTACCCCCTTTGGAAAACGTCGAGGATCCAAGGTGGTGGAAAAATAATTTTTTTGGACTTCTTCGAGGAGGATTTCTCAGGAGACGTCCTCATTAAAGTCGTAGGCCTTGAAGTTAGCTTTCCAACGAGCTCCCAAATGGCTCGATAAGACAAACGCATCTCTTGTTATGACCAAAATACCAAGCACGTGTCCGTAACAACTATAGAAAGGCACACTACCGTCATTTCGGGGCCATTTTGGTGTCTTAGGTGGGCCTTTCATGGGCCTATCGCAAAACTAGCATCACACCATGACTAGGGCAAAGAATTTGGGGTTTTAAATATTCTGAGATTTTGAGTTTTTTGTGGACTACCCACTTTGGAAAAAGTCGAAGATGCAATCTGGTGGAAAAAGGATTTTTTTGACATCTTCGAGGGGGATTTCTCAGGAGACATCCTCATTAAAGTCGTAGGCCTTGAAGTTAGCTTTCCAACGAGCTCTCAAATAGCCCAATCAGACCAACGTAGCTCTTGTTACGACCAAAATACCAAGCTCGTGTCCGTAACACCTATAGAAAGGCACCCTACCTTCATTTCGGGGCCATTTGAGTATCTCAGATGGGCCTTTCATGGGCCTATTGCCTACCTAGGATCACATTATGACTAGGGCAAAGAATTTGGGGTTTTAAATTTTCTGAGACTTTGAGATTTTTTGTGGACTACTCCCTTTGGAAAAAGTCGAGGATCCAAGCTGGTGGAAAAAGGATTTTTTTGGACATCTTCGAGGAGAATTTCTCAGAAAACGTCCTCGTTAACGTCGTGGGCCTTGAAGTTAGCTTTCCAATGAGCTCTCAAATAGCCCGATCAGACCAACGTAGCTCTTGTTACGACCAAAATACCAAGCTCGTGTCCGTATCACCTATAGAAAGGCACACTACCGTCATTTCGGGTCCATTTGAGTATCTCAGATGGGCCTTTCATGGGCCTATCGCCCACCAAGGATCACATTATGACTAGGGAAAAAAGAATTTGGGGTTTTAGACTTTCTGAGATTTTGAGATTTTTTGTGGACTACCCCATTTGGAAAAATTCGAGGATCCAAGCTGGTGGACAAAGGATTTTTTAGGACATCTTCGAGGAGGATTTCTCAAGAGACGTCCTCGTTAATGTCGTAGGCCTCGAAGTTAGCTTTCCAACGAGCTATCAAATGGCACGATCAGACAAACACAGCTCTTGTTATGACAAAAATACCAAGCCCGTGTCCGTAACACCTATAAAAAGGCACATTACCTTCAATTCGGGGAAAATGGGGAATCTAAGGTGGGCCTTTCATGGGCCTATCACCTAACTAACATCATACCACGACTAGGGCAAAGAATTTGGGTTTTTTTGAATTTTCTGAGATTTTGAGATTTTTTGTGGACCGTCACCTTTGGAAAAAGTCGAGGATGCAAGCTGGTGGAAAAAGGATTTTTTTGGACATCTTCGAGGGGGATTTCTCAGGAGACGTCCTCGTTAATGTCGTAAGCCTCGAAGTTAGCTTTCCAACGAGCTCTCAAATGGCCCGATAAGACCAACGTAGCTCTTGTTACGACCAAAATACCAAGCTCATATCTGTAACACCTATGGAAAGGCACACTACCGTCATTTCGGGGCCATTTGAGTATCTCAGGTGGGCCTTTCATGGGCCTATCACCTACCTAGGATCACATTATGACTAGGGCAAAGAATTTGGGGTTTTTTGAATTTTCTGAGATTTTGAGATTTTTTGTGGACTACCCCCTTTGGAAAAAGTCGAGGATCCAAGGTGGTGGAAAAATAATTTTTTTCGACTTCTTCGAGGAGGATTTCTCAGGAGACGTCCTCGTTAAAGTCGTAGGCCTTGTAGTTATCTTTCCAACGAGCTCTCAAATGGCCCAATAAGACCAACGCAGCTCTTGTTATGACCAAAATACGAAGCTCGTGTCCGTACCATCTATAGAAAGGCACACTACCGTCATTTCGGGGCCATTTGGGTATCTCAGGTTGGCCTTTCATGGGCCTATCGCCTAACTAGCATCACACCATGACTATGGCAAAGAATTTGGGGTATAAAATTTTTTGAGATTTTGAGATTTTTTTTGGAGAACCCCCTTTGGAAAAAGTCGAGGATCCAAGCTTGTGGAAAAAGGATTTTTTTGGACATCTTCGATGAGAATTTTGCAGGAGACGTCCTCGTTAAAGTCGTAGGCTTTGAAGTTATATTTCCAACGAGCTCTCAAATGGCCCGATCAGACCAACGTAGCTCTTGTTACGACCAAAATACCAAGCTCGTGTCCGTAACATCTATAGAAAGGCACACTACCTTCAATTCGGGGACATTTGAGAATCTCAGGTGGGCCTATCATGGGGCTATCGCCTAACTAGCATCACACCATGACTAGGGAAAAGAATTTGGAGTTTTAAATTTTTTGTGATTCTGAGATTTTTATGGACTACCCCCTTTGGAAAAAGTCGAGGATCCAAGCTGGTGGAAAAAGGATTTTTTTGGACATCTTCGAGGAGAATTTCGCAGGAGACGTCCTCGTTGAAGTCGTAGGCTTTGAAGTTATATTTCCAACGAGCTCTCAAATGGCCCGATCAGACCAACGTAGCTCTTGTTACGACCAAAATACCAAGCTCGTGTTCGTAACATCTATAGAAAGGCACACTACCTTCAATTCGGGGAAATTTGGGAATCTCAGGTTGGCCTTTCATGGGGCTATCGCCTAACTAGCATCACACCATGACTAGGGAAAAGAATTTGGAGTTTTAAATTTTCTGAGATTTTGAGATTTTTTGTGGACTACCCCCTTTGGAAAAAGCCGAGGATCCAAGCTGGTGGAAAAGGGATTTTTTTAGACATCTTCGAGGAGAATTTCTCAGGAAACGTCCTCGTTAAAGTCGTAGGCCTTGAAGTTAGTTTCCAATGAGCTCTCAAATAGCCCGATCAGACCAACGTAGCTCTTGTTACGACCAAAATACCAAGCTCGTGTCCGTAACACCTATGGAAAGGCACACTACCGTCATTTCGGGGCCATTTGAGTATCTCAGGTGGGCCTTTCATGGGCCTATCACCTACCGAGGATCACATTATGACTAGGGCAAAGAATTTGGGGTTTTAAATTTTCTGAGATTTTGAGATTTTTTGTTGACTACCCCCTTTGGAAAAAGTCGAGGATCCAAGCTGGTGGAAAAAGGATTTTTTTGACATCTTCGAGGGGGATTTCTCAGGAGACGTCCTCGTTGAAGTCGTAGGCTTTGAAGTTATATTTCCAATGAGCTCTCAAATGGCCCGATCAGACCAACGTAGCTCTTGTTACGACCAAAATACCAAGCTCGTGTTCGTAACATCTATAGAAAGGCACATTACCTTCAATTCGAGGAAATTTGGGAATCTCAGGTGGGCCTTTCATGGGCCTATCGCCTAACTAGCATCACACCATGACTAGGGCAAAGAATTTGGAGGTTTAAATTTTATGAGATTTTGAGATTTTTTGTGGACTACCCCGTTTGGAAAATGTCGAGGATCCAAGCTGGTGGAAAAAGGATTTTTTTGGACATCTTCAAGGAGGATTTCTCAGGAGACGTCCTCGTTAAAGTCGTAGGCCTTGAAGTTATCTTTCCAACGAGCTCTCAAATGGCCCGATAAGACCAACGCAGCTCTTGTTATGACCAAAATACCAAGCTCGTGTCCGTAACATCTATAGAAAGGCACACTACCGTCATTTCGGGGCCATTTGAGTATCTCAGGTGGGCCTTTCATGGGCCTATCGCCTAACTAGGATAACATTATGACTAGGGCAAAGAACTTGGGGTTTTAAATTTTCTGAGATTTTGAGATTTTTTGTGGACTACCCCCTTTGGAAAAAGTCGAGGATCCAAGCTGGTGGAAAAAGATTTTTTTGGACATCTTCGAGGAGGATTTCTCAAGAGACGTCCATGTTAAAGTCGTAGGCCTTGAAGTTAGCTTTCCAACGAGCTCTCAAATGGCCCGTGTCGGTAACACCTATAGAAAGGCACACTACCTTTAATTCGGGGAAATTTGGGAATCTCAGGTGGGCCTTTCATGGGTCTATTGTCTAACTAGCATCACACCATGCCTAGGGCAAAGAATTTGGGATTTTAAATTTTCTGAGATTTTGAGATTTTTTGTGGAGTAACCCCTTCGCAAAAAGTCGAGGGTCCAAGCTGGAACAAAAATGATTTTTTTTGACTTCTTCGAGGCGGATTCTCAGGAGACGTCCTCCTTAAAGTCGTAGGCCTTGAATTTAGCTTTCCAACGAGCTTTCAAATGGCTCGATAAGACCAACGCAGCTCTTGTTATGACCAAAATATCAAGGTCGTGTCTGTAACATCTATAAAAAGGCACACTACCGTCATTTCGGGGCCATTTGGGTATCTCAGGTGGGCCTTTCTTGGGCCTATCACCTAACTAGGATCACACAATGACTAGGGAAAAGAATTTGGGATTTTAAATTTTCTGAGATTTTTAGATTTTTTGTGGACTACCCCCTTTGGAAAAAGTCGAGGATCCATGTTGGTGGAAAAAGGATTTTTTTTGGAAATCTACGAGGAGGATTTCTCAGGAGACGTCCTCATTAAAGTCATAGGCCTTGAAGTTAGCTTTCCAATGAGCTCTCAAATGGCCCGATCAGACCAATACAGCTCTTGTTATGACCAATATACCAAGATCGTGTCCGTAACACTTAAAGAAAGGCACACTACCTTCAATTCGGGGAAATTTGGGAATCTCAGGTGGGCCTTTCATGGCCCTATCACCTAACTAGCATCAAACCATGCCTAGGGCAAAGAATTTGGAGTTTTAAATTCTCTGAGATTTTGAGATTTTTTGTGGACTACCCCCTTTGGAAAAAGTCGAGGATCCAAGCTGGTAGAAAAATGATTTTTTTGGACTTCTTCGAGGAGGATTTCTCATGAGACGTCCCCGTTAAAGTCGTAGGCCTTGAAGTTAGCTTTTCAACGAGCTTTAAAATGGCCCGATCAGACCAACACAGCTCTTGTTATGACCAAAATACCAAGCTGGTGTCCGTAAAACCTATAGAAAGGCACACTACCGTCATATCGAGGCAATTTGAGTATCTCAGGTGGGCCTTTCATGGGCCTATCGCGTAACTAGGATCTTATTATAACTAGGGCAAAGAACTTGGGGTTTTAAATTTTCTGAGATTTTGAGATTTTTTGTGGACTACCCCCTTTGGAAAAAGTCGAGGATCCGAGCTGGTGGAAAAATAATTTTTTTGGACATCTTCAAGGAGGATTTCTAAGGAGACTTCCTTGTTAAATTCGTAGGCCTTGAACTTAGCTTTCCATCGAGCTCTCAAATGGTCCGATAAGACCAACACAGCTCTTGTTATGACCAAAATACCAAGCTCGTGTTCGTAACACCTATAGAAAGGCACACTACATTCATTTCGGGGAAATTTGGGCATCTCAGGTGGGCCTTTCATGGGCCTATCGCCTAACTAACATCACACCATGCCTAGGGCAAAGAATTTGGGGTTTTCAATTTTCTGAGATTTTGAGATTTTTTGTGGACTACCCCCTTTGGAAAAAGTCGATGATCCAAGCTGGTGGAAAAATTATTTTTTTTTGGACATCTTCGAGGAGGATTTCTCAAGAGACATCCCCCTTGATGTCGTAGGCCTTGAAGTTAGCTTTCCAACAAGCTCTCAAATGGCCCGATCAAACCAATTTAGCTCTAGTTTTGACCAAAATACCAAGCTCGTGTCAGTAACACCTATAAAAAGGCACACTACCGTCATTTCGGGGCCATTTGTGTATCTCAGGTGGGCCATTCATGGGCCTATCTCCTAAATAGGATCACACCTTGACTAGGGCAAAGAATTTGGAGTTTTAAATTTTCTGAGATTTTGAGATTTTTTGTGGACTACCCCCTTTGGAAAAAGTCGAGGATCCAAGCTGGTGGAAAAATTATTTTTTTGGACTTCATCGAGGTGGATTTTTCAAGAGACGTCCTCATTAAAGTCGTAGGCCTTGAAGTTAGCTTTCCAACGAGCTCTCAAAAGGCCAGATAACACCAACGTAGCTCTATTTACGACCAAAATACCAAGCTCGTGTCCGTTACATCTATAGAAAGGCACACTACCGTCATTTCGGGGCCATTTGGGTATCTCAGGTGGGCCTTTCATGGGCCTATCGCCTAACTAGCATCACACCATGATTAGGGCAAAGAATTTAGGGTTTTAAATTTTCTGAGATTTTAAGATTTTTTGTGGACTAACCCCTTTGGAAAAAGTCGAGGATCCAAGCTGGTGGCAAAAGGATTTTTTTTGGACATCTTCGAGGAGGATTTCTCAGGAGACGTCCTCGTTAATGTCATAGGCCTTGAAGTTAGCTTTCCAACGAGCTCTCAAATGGCCCGATCAGACCAATACAGCTCTGATTATGACCAAAATACCAAGCTCGTGTTTGTAACACCTATAGAAAGGCACACTACCTTCAATTCGGGGAAATTTGGGAATCTCAGGTGGGCCTTTCATGGGCCTATCGCCTAACTAGCATCAAAACATGCCTAGGGCAAAGAATTTGGAGATTTAAATTTTTTGAGATTTTGAGATTTTTTGTGGACTACCCCCTTTGGAAAAAGTCGAGGATCCAAGCTGGTAGAAAAATGATTTTTTTGGACTTCTTAGAGGAGGATTTATCAGAATACGTCCTCATTAAAGTCGTAGGCCTTGAAGTTAGCTTTCCAACGAGCTCTCCAATGGCCCGATCAGACTAACGCATCTCTTGTTATGACCAAAATACCAAGCTCGTGTCCGTAACACCTATAGAAAGGCAAACTACCGTCATTTCGAGGCCATTTGAGTATCTCAGGTGGGCCTTTCATGGGCCTATCGCCTAACTAGGATAACATTATGACTAGGGCAAAGAACTTGGGGTTTTAAATTTTCTGAGATTTGGAGATTTTTTGTGGACTACCCTCTTTGGAAAAAGTCGAGGATCCAAGCTGGTGGAAAAAGATTTTTTTGGACATCTTCGAGGAGGATTTCTCAAGAGACGTCCTCGTTAAAGTCGTAGGCCTTGAAGTTAGCTTTCCAACGAGCTCTCAAATGGCCCTATCACACCAACGTAGCTCTTGATACGACCAAAATACCAAGCTCGTGTCTGTTACACCTATAGAAAGGCACACTACCTTCAATTCGGGGAAATTTGGGAATCTCAGGTGGGCCTTTCATGGGTCTATTGTCTAACTAGCATCACACCATGCCTAGGGTAAAGAATTTGGGATTTTAAATTTTCTGAGATTTTGAGATTTTTTGTGGACTAACCCCTTTGCAAAAAGTCGAGGATCCAAGCTGGAAGAAAAATGATTTTTTTGGACTTCTTCGAGGAGGATTCTCAGGAGACATCCTGCTTAAAGTCGTAGGCCTTGAATTTAGCTTTCCAACGAGCTTTGAGATGGCTCGATAAGACCAACGCAGCTCTTGTTATGACCAAAATATCAAGCTCGTGTCCGTAACATCTATAGAAAGGCACACTACCGTCATTTCGGGGCCATTTGAGTATCTCAGGTGGGCCTTTCATGGGCCTATCACCTAACTAGGATCACACAATGACTAGGGCAAAGAATTTGGGATTTTAAATTTTCTGAGATTTTTAGATTTTTTGTGGACTACCCCCTTTCGAAAATGTCGAGGATCCAAGCTGGTGGAAAAAGAATTTTTTTGGACATCTTCAAGGAGGATTTCTAAGGAGACGTCCACGTTAAATTCGTAGGCCTTGAAGTTAGCTTTCCATCGAGCTCTCAAATGGTCCGATAAGACCAACGCAGCTCTTGTTATGACCACAATACCAAGCTCGTGTTCGTAACACCTATAGAAAGGCACACTACATTCATTTCGGGGAAATTTGGGCATCTCAGGTGGGCCTTTCATGGGCCTATCGCCTAACTAACATCACACCATGCCTAGGGCAAAGAATTTGGGGTTTTCAATTTTCTGAGATTTTGAGATTTTTTGTGGACTACCCCCTTTGGAAAAAGTCGATGATCCAAGCTGGTGGAAAAATTATTTTTTTTGGACATCTTCGAGGAGGATTTCTCAAGAGACGTCCCCCTTGATGTCGTAGGCCTTGAAGTTAGCTTTCCAACAAGCTCTCAAATGGCCCGATCAGACCAATTTAGCTCTAGTTATGACCAAAATACCAAGCTCGTGTCAGTAACACCTATAAAAAGGCACACTACCGTCATTTCGGGGCCATTTGTGTATCTCAGGTGGGCCATTAATGGGCCTATCTCCTAAATAGGATCACACCTTGACTAGGGCAAAGAATTTGGAGTTTTAAATTTTCTGAGATTTTGAGATTTTTTGTGGACTACCCCCTTTGGAAAAAGTCGAGGATCCAAGCTGGTGGAAAAATTATTTTTTTGGACTTCATCGAGGTGGATTTTTCAAGAGACGTCCTCATTAAAGTCGTAGGCCTTGAAGTTAGCTTTACAACGAGCTCTCAAAAGGCCAGATAACACCAACGTAGCTCTATTTACGACCAAAATACCAAGCTCGTGTCCGTTACATCTATAGAAAGGCACACTACCGTCATTTCGGGGCCATTTGGGTATCTCAGGTGGGCCCTTCATGGGCCTATCGCCTAACTAGCATCACACCATGACTAGGGCAAAGAATTTAGGGTTTAAATTTTCTAAGATTTTATGATTTTTTGTGGACTAACCCCTTTGGAAAAAGTCGAGGATCCAAGCTGGTGGCAAAAGGATTTTTTTTGGACATCTTCGAGGAGGATTTCTCAGGAGACGTCCTCGTTAAAGTCATAGGCCTTGAAGTTAGCTTTCCAACGAGCTCTCAAATGGCCTGATCAGACCAATACAGCTCTGATTATGACCAAAATACCAAGCTCGTGTCCGTAACACCTATAGAAAGGCACACTACCTTCAATTCGGGGAAATTTGGGAATCTCAGGTGGGCCTTTCATGGGCCTATCGCCTAACTAGCATCAAAACATGCCTAGGGCAAAGAATTTGGAGATTTAAATTTTTTGAGATTTTGAGATTTTTTGTGGACTACCCCCTTTGGAAAAAGTCGAGGATCCAAGCTGGTAGAAAAATGATTTTTTTGGACTTCTTAGAGGAGGATTTATCAGAATACGTCCTCAATAAAGTCGTAGGCCTTGAAGTTAGCTTTCCAACGAGCTCTCCAATGGCCCGATCAGACTAACGCATCTCTTGTTATGACCAAAATACCAAGCTCGTGTCCGTAACACCTATAGAAAGGCAAACTACCGTCATTTCGAGGCCATTTGAGTATCTCAGGTGGGCCTTTCATGGGCCTATCGCCTAACTAGGATAACATTATGACTAGGGCAAATAACTTGGGGTTTTAAATTTTCTGAGATTTTGAGATTTTTTGTGGACTACCCCCTTTGGAAAAAGTCGAGGATCCAAGCTGGTGGAAAAAGATTTTTTTGGCCATCTTCGAGGAGGATTTCTCAAGAGACGTCCTCGTTAAAGTCGTAGGCCTTGAAGTTAGCTTTCCAACGAGCTCTCAAATGGCCCGATCACACCAACGTAGATCTTGATACGACCAAAATACCAAGCTCGTGTCTGTAACACCTATAGAAAGGCACACTACCTTCAATTCGGGGAAATTTGGGAATCTCAGGTGGGCCTTTCATGGGTCTATTGTCTAACTAGCATCACACCATACCTAGGGCAAAGAATTTGGGATTTTAAATTTTCTGAGATTTTTAGATTTTTTGTGGACTAACCCCTTTGCAAAAAGTCGAGGATCCAAGCTGGAAGAAAAATGATTTTTTTGGACTTCTTCGAGGAGGATTCCCAGGAGACATCCTGCTTAAAGTCGTAGGCCTTGAATTTAGCTTTCCAACGAGCTTTGAAATGGCTCGATAAGACCAACGCAGCTCTTGTTATGACCAAAATATCAAGCTCGTGTCCGTAACATCTATAGAAAGGCACACTACCGTCATTTCGGGGCCATTTGGGTATCTCAGGTGGGCCTTTCATGGGCCTATCACCTAACTAGGATCACACAATGACTAGGGCAAAGAATTTGGGATTTTAAATTTTCTGAGATTTTTAGGTTTTTTGTGGACTAACCCCTTTGGAAAAAGTCGAGGATCCAAGCTGGTGGCAAAAGGATTTTTTTTGGACATCTTCGAGGAGGATTTCTCAGGAGACGTCCTCGTTAAAGTCATAGGCCTTGAAGTTAGCTTTCCAACGAGCTCTAAAATGGCCCGATCAGACCAATACAGCTCTGATTATGACCAAAATACCAAGCTCGTGTCCGTAACACCTATAGAAAGGCACACTACCGTCATTTCAGGGCCATTTGGGTATCTCAGGTGGGCCTTTCATGGGCCTATCGCCTAACTAGCATCACACCATGACTAGGGCAAAGAATTTAGGGTTTTAAATTTTCTGAGATTTTGAGATTTTTTGTGGACTAACCCCTTTGGAAAAAGTCGAGGATCCAAGCTGGTGGCAAAAGGATTTTTTTTGGACATCTTCGAGGAGGATTTCTCAAGAGACGTCCTCGTTAAAGTCATAGGCCTTGAAGTTATCTTTCCAACGAGCTCTAAAATGGCCCGATCAGACCAATACAGCTTTGATTATGACCAAAATACCAAGCTCGTGTCCGTAACACCTATAGAAAGGCACACTACCGTCATTTCAGGGCCATTTGGGTATCTCAGGTGGGCCTTTCATGGGCCTATCGCCTAACTAGCATCACACCATGACTAGGGCAAAGAATTTAGGGTTTTAAATTTTCTGAGATTTTGAGATTTTTTGTGGACTAACCCCTTTGGAAAAAGTCGAGGATCCAAGCTGGTGGCAAAACGATTTTTTTTGGACATCTTCCAGGAGGATTTCTCAGGAGACGTCCTCGTTAAAGTCATAGGCCTTGAAGTTAGCTTTCCAACGAGCTCTAAAATGGCCCGATCACACCAACGTAGCTCTTGATACGACCAAAATACCAAGCTCGTGTCCGTAACACCTATAAAAAGGCACACTACCTTCAATTCGGGGAAATTTGGGAATCTCAGGTGGGCCTTTCATGGGTGTATTGTCTAACTAGCATCACACCATGCCTAGGGCAAAGAATTTGGGATTTTAAAATTTTCTGAGATTTTGAGATTTTGTGTGGACTAACCCCTTTGCAAAAAGTCGAGGATCCAAGTTGGAAGAAAAATGATTTTTTTCGACTTCTTATAGGAGGATTCTCAAGAGACATCCTGCTTAAAGTCGTAGGCCTTGAATTTAGCTTTCCAACGAGCTTTGAAATGGCTCGATAAGACCAACGCAGCTCTTGTTATGACCAAAATATCAAGCTCGTGTCCGTAACATCTATAGAAAGGCACACTACCGTCATTTTGGGGCCATTTGGGTATCTCAGGTGGGCCTTTCATGGGCCTATCACCTAACTAGGATCACACAATGACTAGGGCAAAGAATTTCGGATTTTAAATTTTCTGAGATTTCTAGATTTTTTGTGGACTACCCCCTTTGGAAAAAGTCGAGGATCCAAGTTGGTGGAAAAAGGATTTCTTTTGGAAATCTTCGAGGAGGATTTCTCAGGAGACGTCCTCATTAAAGTCATAGGCCTTGAAGTTAGCTTTCCAACGAGCTCTGAAAAGGCCCGATAAGACCAACGTAGCTCTTGTTACGACCAAAATACCAAGCTCGTGTCCGTAACACCTATAGAAAGGCAAACTACCGTCATTTCGAGGCCATTTGTGTATCACAGGTGGGCCTTTAATGGGCCTATCGCCTAACTAGGATAACATTATGACTAGGGCAAAGAACTTGGGGTTTTAAATTTTCTGAGATTTTGAGATTTTTTGTGGACTACCCCCTTTGGAAAAAGTCGAGGATCCAAGCTGGTGGAACAAGATTTTTTTGGACATCTTCGAGGAGGATTTCTTAAGAGACGTCCTCGTTAATGTCGTAGGCCTTGAAGTTAGCTTTCCAACGAGCTCTCAAATGGCCCGATCACACCAACGTAGCTCTTGATACGACCAAAATACCAAGCTCGTGTCTGTAACACCTATAGAAAGGCACACTACCTTCAATTCGGGGAAATTTGGGAATCTCAGGTGGGCCTTTCATGGGTCTATTGTCTAACTAGCATCACACCATGCCTAGGGCAAAGATTTTGGGATTTTAAATTTTCTGAGATTTTGAGATTTTTTGTGGACTAACCCCTTTGCAAAAAGTCGAGGATCCAAGCTGGAAGAAAAATGATTTTTTTGGACTTCTTCGAGGAGGATTCTCAGGAGACATCCTACTTAAAGTCGTAGGCCTTGAATTTAGCTTTCCAACGAGCTTTGAAATGGCTCGATAAGACCAACGCAGCTCTTGTTATGACCAAAATATCAAGCTCGTGTCCGTAACATCTATAGAAATGCACACTACCGTCATTTCGGGGCCATTTGGGTATCTCAGGTGGGCCTTTCATGGGCCTATCGCCTAACTAGCATCACACCATGACTAGGGCAAAGAATTTAGGGTTTTAAATTTTATGAGATTTTAAGATTTTTTGTGGACTAACCCCTTTGGAAAAAGTCGAGGATCCAAGCTGGTGGCAAAAGGATTTTTTTTGGACATCTTCGAGGAGGATTTCTCAGGAGACGTCCTCGTTAAAGTCATAGGCCTTGAAGTTAGCTTTCCAACGAGCTCTCAAATGGCCCGATCAGACCAATACAGCTCTGATTATGACAAAAATACCAAGCTCGTGTCCGTAACACCTATAGAAAGGCACACTACCTTCAATTCGGGGAAATTTGGGAATCTCAGGTGGGCCTTTCATGGGCCTATCGCCTAACTAGCATCAAAACATGTCTAGGGCAATGAATTTGGAGATTTAAATTTTTTGAGATTTTGAGATTTTTTGTGGACTACCCCCTTTGGAAAAAGTCGAGGATCCAAGCTGGTAGAAAAATGATTTTTTTGGACTTCTTCGAGGAGGATTCCCAGGAGACATCCTGCTTAAAGTCGTAGGCCTTGAATTTAGCTTTCCAACGAGCTTTGAAATGGCTCGATAAGACCAACGCAGCTCTTGTTATGACCAAAATATCAAGCTCGTGTCCGTAACATCTATAGAAAGGCACACTACCGTCATTTCGGGGCCATTTGGGTATCTCAGGTGGGCCTTTCATGGGCCTATCACCTAACTAGGATCACACAATGACTAGGGCAAAGAATTTGGGATTTTAAATTTTCTGAGATTTTTAGGTTTTTTGTGGACTAACCCCTTTGGAAAAAGTCGAGGATCCAAGCTGGTGGCAAAAGGATTTTTTTTGGACATCTTCGAGGAGGATTTCTCAGGAGACGTCCTCGTTAAAGTCATAGGCCTTGAAGTTAGCTTTCCAACGAGCTCTCAAATGGCCTGATCAGACCAATACAGCTCTGATTATGACCAAAATACCAAGCTCGTGTCCGTAACACCTATAGAAAGGCACACTACCTTCAATTCGGGGAAATTTGGGAATCTCAGGTGGGCCTTTCATGGGCCTATCGCCTAACTAGCATCAAAACATGCCTAGGGCAAAGAATTTGGAGATTTAAATTTTTTGAGATTTTGAGATTTTTTGTGGACTACCCCCTTTGGAAAAAGTCGAGGATCCAAGCTGGTAGAAAAATGATTTTTTTGGACTTCTTAGAGGAGGATTTATCAGAATACGTCCTCAATAAAGTCGTAGGCCTTGAAGTTAGCTTTCCAACGAGCTCTCCAATGGCCCGATCAGACTAACGCATCTCTTGTTATGACCAAAATACCAAGCTCGTGTCCGTAACACCTATAGAAAGGCAAACTACCGTCATTTCGAGGCCATTTGAGTATCTCAGGTGGGCCTTTCATGGGCCTATCGCCTAACTAGGATAACATTATGACTAGGGCAAATAACTTGGGGTTTTAAATTTTCTGAGATTTTGAGATTTTTTGTGGACTACCCCCTTTGGAAAAAGTCGAGGATCCAAGCTGGTGGAAAAAGATTTTTTTGGCCATCTTCGAGGAGGATTTCTCAAGAGACGTCCTCGTTAAAGTCGTAGGCCTTGAAGTTAGCTTTCCAACGAGCTCTCAAATGGCCCGATCACACCAACGTAGATCTTGATACGACCAAAATACCAAGCTCGTGTCTGTAACACCTATAGAAAGGCACACTACCTTCAATTCGGGGAAATTTGGGAATCTCAGGTGGGCCTTTCATGGGTCTATTGTCTAACTAGCATCACACCATACCTAGGGCAAAGAATTTGGGATTTTAAATTTTCTGAGATTTTTAGATTTTTTGTGGACTAACCCCTTTGCAAAAAGTCGAGGATCCAAGCTGGAAGAAAAATGATTTTTTTGGACTTCTTCGAGGAGGATTCCCAGGAGACATCCTGCTTAAAGTCGTAGGCCTTGAATTTAGCTTTCCAACGAGCTTTGAAATGGCTCGATAAGACCAACGCAGCTCTTGTTATGACCAAAATATCAAGCTCGTGTCCGTAACATCTATAGAAAGGCACACTACCGTCATTTCGGGGCCATTTGGGTATCTCAGGTGGGCCTTTCATGGGCCTATCACCTAACTAGGATCACACAATGACTAGGGCAAAGAATTTGGGATTTTAAATTTTCTGAGATTTTTAGGTTTTTTGTGGACTAACCCCTTTGGAAAAAGTCGAGGATCCAAGCTGGTGGCAAAAGGATTTTTTTTGGACATCTTCGAGGAGGATTTCTCAGGAGACGTCCTCGTTAAAGTCATAGGCCTTGAAGTTAGCTTTCCAACGAGCTCTAAAATGGCCCGATCAGACCAATACAGCTCTGATTATGACCAAAATACCAAGCTCGTGTCCGTAACACCTATAGAAAGGCACACTACCGTCATTTCAGGGCCATTTGGGTATCTCAGGTGGGCCTTTCATGGGCCTATCGCCTAACTAGCATCACACCATGACTAGGGCAAAGAATTTAGGGTTTTAAATTTTCTGAGATTTTGAGATTTTTTGTGGACTAACCCCTTTGGAAAAAGTCGAGGATCCAAGCTGGTGGCAAAAGGATTTTTTTTGGACATCTTCGAGGAGGATTTCTCAAGAGACGTCCTCGTTAAAGTCATAGGCCTTGAAGTTATCTTTCCAACGAGCTCTAAAATGGCCCGATCAGACCAATACAGCTCTGATTATGACCAAAATACCAAGCTCGTGTCCGTAACACCTATAGAAAGGCACACTACCGTCATTTCAGGGCCATTTGGGTATCTCAGGTGGGCCTTTCATGGGCCTATCGCCTAACTAGCATCACACCATGACTAGGGCAAAGAATTTAGGGTTTTAAATTTTTTGAGATTTTGAGATTTTTTGTGGACTAACCCCTTTGGAAAAAGTCGAGGATCCAAGCTGGTGGCAAAACGATTTTTTTTGGACATCTTCGAGGAGGATTTCTCAGGAGACGTCCTCGTTAAAGTCATAGGCCTTGAAGTTAGCTTTCCAACGAGCTCTAAAATGGCCCGATCACACCAACGTAGCTCTTGATACGACCAAAATACCAAGCTCGTGTCCGTAACACCTATAAAAAGGCACACTACCTTCAATTCGGGGAAATTTGGGAATCTCAGGTGGGCCTTTCATGGGTGTATTGTCTAACTAGCATCACACCATGCCTAGGGCAAAGAATTTGGGATTTTAAAATTTTCTGAGATTTTGAGATTTTGTGTGGACTAACCCCTTTGCAAAAAGTCGAGGATCCAAGTTGGAAGAAAAATGATTTTTTTCGACTTCTTATAGGAGGATTCTCAAGAGACATCCTGCTTAAAGTCGTAGGCCTTGAATTTAGCTTTCCAACGAGCTTTGAAATGGCTCGATAAGACCAACGCAGCTCTTGTTATGACCAAAATATCAAGCTCGTGTCCGTAACATCTATAGAAAGGCACACTACCGTCATTTTGGGGCCATTTGGGTATCTCAGGTGGGCCTTTCATGGGCCTATCACCTAACTAGGATCACACAATGACTAGGGCAAAGAATTTGGGATTTTAAATTTTCTGAGATTTCTAGATTTTTTGTGGACTACCCCCTTTGGAAAAAGTCGAGGATCCAAGTTGGTGGAAAAAGGATTTCTTTTGGAAATCTTCGAGGAGGATTTCTCAGGAGACGTCCTCATTAAAGTCATAGGCCTTGAAGTTAGCTTTCCAACGAGCTCTGAAAAGGCCCGATAAGACCAACGTAGCTCTTGTTACGACCAAAATACCAAGCTCGTGTCCGTAACACCTATAGAAAGGCAAACTACCGTCATTTCGAGGCCATTTGTGTATCTCAGGTGGGCCTTTAATGGGCCTATCGCCTAACTAGGATAACATTATGACTAGGGCAAAGAACTTGGGGTTTTAAATTTTCTGAGATTTTGAGATTTTTTGTGGACTACCCCCTTTGGAAAAAGTCGAGGATCCAAGCTGGTGGAACAAGATTTTTTTGGACATCTTCGAGGAGGATTTCTTAAGAGACGTCCTCGTTAATGTCGTAGGCCTTGAAGTTAGCTTTCCAACGAGCTCTCAAATGGCCCGATCACACCAACGTAGCTCTTGATACGACCAAAATACCAAGCTCGTGTCTGTAACACCTATAGAAAGGCACACTACCTTCAATTCGGGGAAATTTGGGAATCTCAGGTGGGCCTTTCATGGGTCTATTGTCTAACTAGCATCACACCATGCCTAGGGCAAAGATTTTGGGATTTTAAATTTTCTGAGATTTTGAGATTTTTTGTGGACTAACCCCTTTGCAAAAAGTCGAGGATCCAAGCTGGAAGAAAAATGATTTTTTTGGACTTCTTCGAGGAGGATTCTCAGGAGACATCCTACTTAAAGTCGTAGGCCTTGAATTTAGCTTTCCAACGAGCTTTGAAATGGCTCGATAAGACCAACGCAGCTCTTGTTATGACCAAAATATCAAGCTCGTGTCCGTAACATCTATAGAAATGCACACTACCGTCATTTCGGGGCCATTTGGGTATCTCAGGTGGGCCTTTCATGGGCCTATCGCCTAACTAGCATCACACCATGACTAGGGCAAAGAATTTAGGGTTTTAAATTTTATGAGATTTTAAGATTTTTTGTGGACTAACCCCTTTGGAAAAAGTCGAGGATCCAAGCTGGTGGCAAAAGGATTTTTTTTGGACATCTTCGAGGAGGATTTCTCAGGAGACGTCCTCGTTAAAGTCATAGGCCTTGAAGTTAGCTTTCCAACGAGCTCTCAAATGGCCCGATCAGACCAATACAGCTCTGATTATGACAAAAATACCAAGCTCGTGTCCGTAACACCTATAGAAAGGCACACTACCTTCAATTCGGGGAAATTTGGGAATCTCAGGTGGGCCTTTCATGGGCCTATCGCCTAACTAGCATCAAAACATGTCTAGGGCAATGAATTTGGAGATTTAAATTTTTTGAGATTTTGAGATTTTTTGTGGACTACCCCCTTTGGAAAAAGTCGAGGATCCAAGCTGGTAGAAAAATGATTTTTTTGGACTTCTTCGAGGAGGATTTATCAGAATACGTCCGCATTAAAGTCGTAGGCCTTGAAGTTAGCTTTCCAACGAGCTCTCCAATGGCCCGATCAGACTAACGCATCTCTGGTTATGACCAAAATACCAAGCTCGTGTCCGTAACACCTGTAGAAAGGCAAACTACCGTCATTTCGAGGCCATTTGAGTATCTCAGGTGGGCCTTTCATGGGCCTATCGCCTAACTAGGATAACATTATGACTAGGGCAAAGTACTTGGGGTTTTAAATTTTCTGAGATTTTGAGATTTTTTGTGGACTACCCCCTTTGGAAAAAGTCGAGGATCCAAGCTGGTGGAAAAAGATTTTTTGGACATCTTCGAGGAGGATTTCTCAAGAGACGTCCTCGTTAAAGTCGTAGGCCTTGAAGTTAGCTTTCCAACGAGCTCTCAAATGGCCCGATCACACCAACGTAGCTCTTGATACGACCAAAATACCAAGCTCGTGTCTGTAACACCTATAGAAAGGCACACTACCTTCAATTCGGGGAAATTTGGGAATCTCAGGTGGGCCTTTCATGGGTCTATTGTCTAACTAGCATCACACCATGCCTAGGGCAAAGAATTTGGGATTTTAAAATTTTCTGAGATTTTGAGATTTTTTGTGGACTAACCCCTTTGCAAAAAGTCGAGGATCCAAGTTGGAAGAAAAATGATTTTTTTGGACTTCTTAGAGGAGGATTCTCAAGAGACATCCTACTTAAAGTCGTAGGCCTTGAATTTAGCTTTCCAACGAGCTTTGAAATGGCTCGATAAGACCAACGCAGCTCTTGTTATGACCAAAATATCAAGCTCGTGTCCGTAACATCTATAGAAAGGCACACTACCGTCATTTCGGGGCCATTTGGGTATCTCAGGTGGGCCTTTCATGGGCCTATCACCTAACTAGGATTACACAATGACTAGGTCAAAGAATTTGGGATTTTAAATTTTCTGAGATTTTTAGATTTTTGTGGATTACCCCCTTTGGAAAAAGTCGAGGATCCAAGTTGGTGGAAAAAGGATTTCTTTTGGAAATCTTTGAGGAGGATTTCTCAGGAGACGTCCTCATTAAAGTCATAGGCCTTGAAGTAAGCTTTCCAACGAGCTCTCAAAAGGCCTGATAAGACCAACGTAGCTCTTGTTACGACCAAAATACCAAGCTCGTGTCCGTAACACCTATAGAAAGGCAAACTACCGTCATTTTGAGGCCATTTGAGTATCTCAGGTGGGCCTTTCATGGGCCTATCGCCTAACTAGGAGAACATTATGACTAGGGCAATGAACTTGGGGTTTTAAATTTTCTGAGATTTTGAGATTTTTTGTGGACTACCCCCTTTGGAAAAAGTCGAGGATCCAAGCTGGTGGAACAAGATTTTTTTGGACATCTTCGAGGAGGATTTCTCAAGAGACGTCCTCGTTAAAGTCGTAGGCCTTGATGTTGGCTTTCCAACGAGCTCTCAAATGGCCCGATCACACCAACGTAGCTCTTGATACGACCAAAATACCAAGCTCGTGTCTGTAACACCTATAGAAAGGCAAACTACCGTCATTTCGAGGCCATTTGAGTATCTCAGGTTGGCCTTTCATGGGCCTATCGCCTAACTAGGATGACATTATGACTAGGGCAAAGAACTCGGGGTTTTAAATTTTCTGAGATTTTTAGATTTTTTGTGGACTACCCCCTCTGGAAAAAGTCGAGGATCCAAGCTGGTGGCAAAAGGATTTTTTTTGGACATCTTCGAGGAGGATTTCTCCGGAGACGTCCTCGTTAATGTCATAGGCCTTGAAGTTAGCTTTCCAACGAGCTCTCAAATGGCCCGATCAGACCAATACAGCTCTGATTATGACCAAAATACCAAGCTCGTGTCCGTAACACCTATAGAAAGGCACACTACCTTCAATTCGGGGAAATTTGGGAATCTCAGGTGGGCCTTTCATGGGCCTATCGCCTAACTAGCATCAAAACATGCCTAGGGCAAAGAATTTGGAGATTTAAATTTTTTGAGATTTTGAGATTTTTTGTGGACTACCCCCTTTGGAAAAAGTCGAGGATCCAAGCTGGTAGAAAAATGATTTTTTTGGACTTCTTAGAGGAGGATTTATCAGAATACGTCCTCAATAAAGTCGTAGGCCTTGAAGTTAGCTTTCCAACGAGCTCTCCAATGGCCCGATCAGACTAACGCATCTCTTGTTATGACCAAAATACCAAGCTCGTGTCCGTAACACCTATAGAAAGGCAAACTACCGTCATTTCGAGGCCATTTGAGTATCTCAGGTGGGCCTTTCATGGGCCTATCGCCTAACTAGGATAACATTATGACTAGGGCAAATAACTTGGGGTTTTAAATTTTCTGAGATTTTGAGATTTTTTGTGGACTACCCCCTTTGGAAAAAGTCGAGGATCCAAGCTGGTGGAAAAAGATTTTTTTGGCCATCTTCGAGGAGGATTTCTCAAGAGACGTCCTCGTTAAAGTCGTAGGCCTTGAAGTTAGCTTTCCAACGAGCTCTCAAATGGCCCGATCACACCAACGTAGATCTTGATACGACCAAAATACCAAGCTCGTGTCTGTAACACCTATAGAAAGGCACACTACCTTCAATTCGGGGAAATTTGGGAATCTCAGGTGGGCCTTTCATGGGTCTATTGTCTAACTAGCATCACACCATACCTAGGGCAAAGAATTTGGGATTTTAAATTTTCTGAGATTTTTAGATTTTTTGTGGACTAACCCCTTTGCAAAAAGTCGAGGATCCAAGCTGGAAGAAAAATGATTTTTTTGGACTTCTTCGAGGAGGATTCCCAGGAGACATCCTGCTTAAAGTCGTAGGCCTTGAATTTAGCTTTCCAACGAGCTTTGAAATGGCTCGATAAGACCAACGCAGCTCTTGTTATGACCAAAATATCAAGCTCGTGTCCGTAACATCTATAGAAAGGCACACTACCGTCATTTCGGGGCCATTTGGGTATCTCAGGTGGGCCTTTCATGGGCCTATCACCTAACTAGGATCACACAATGACTAGGGCAAAGAATTTGGGATTTTAAATTTTCTGAGATTTTTAGGTTTTTTGTGGACTAACCCCTTTGGAAAAAGTCGAGGATCCAAGCTGGTGGCAAAAGGATTTTTTTTGGACATCTTCGAGGAGGATTTCTCAGGAGACGTCCTCGTTAAAGTCATAGGCCTTGAAGTTAGCTTTCCAACGAGCTCTAAAATGGCCCGATCAGACCAATACAGCTCTGATTATGACCAAAATACCAAGCTCGTGTCCGTAACACCTATAGAAAGGCACACTACCGTCATTTCAGGGCCATTTGGGTATCTCAGGTGGGCCTTTCATGGGCCTATCGCCTAACTAGCATCACACCATGACTAGGGCAAAGAATTTAGGGTTTTAAATTTTCTGAGATTTTGAGATTTTTTGTGGACTAACCCCTTTGGAAAAAGTCGAGGATCCAAGCTGGTGGCAAAAGGATTTTTTTTGGACATCTTCGAGGAGGATTTCTCAAGAGACGTCCTCGTTAAAGTCATAGGCCTTGAAGTTATCTTTCCAACGAGCTCTAAAATGGCCCGATCAGACCAATACAGCTCTGATTATGACCAAAATACCAAGCTCGTGTCCGTAACACCTATAGAAAGGCACACTACCGTCATTTCAGGGCCATTTGGGTATCTCAGGTGGGCCTTTCATGGGCCTATCGCCTAACTAGCATCACACCATGACTAGGGCAAAGAATTTAGGGTTTTAAATTTTTTGAGATTTTGAGATTTTTTGTGGACTAACCCCTTTGGAAAAAGTCGAGGATCCAAGCTGGTGGCAAAACGATTTTTTTTGGACATCTTCGAGGAGGATTTCTCAGGAGACGTCCTCGTTAAAGTCATAGGCCTTGAAGTTAGCTTTCCAACGAGCTCTAAAATGGCCCGATCACACCAACGTAGCTCTTGATACGACCAAAATACCAAGCTCGTGTCCGTAACACCTATAAAAAGGCACACTACCTTCAATTCGGGGAAATTTGGGAATCTCAGGTGGGCCTTTCATGGGTGTATTGTCTAACTAGCATCACACCATGCCTAGGGCAAAGAATTTGGGATTTTAAAATTTTCTGAGATTTTGAGATTTTGTGTGGACTAACCCCTTTGCAAAAAGTCGAGGATCCAAGTTGGAAGAAAAATGATTTTTTTCGACTTCTTATAGGAGGATTCTCAAGAGACATCCTGCTTAAAGTCGTAGGCCTTGAATTTAGCTTTCCAACGAGCTTTGAAATGGCTCGATAAGACCAACGCAGCTCTTGTTATGACCAAAATATCAAGCTCGTGTCCGTAACATCTATAGAAAGGCACACTACCGTCATTTTGGGGCCATTTGGGTATCTCAGGTGGGCCTTTCATGGGCCTATCACCTAACTAGGATCACACAATGACTAGGGCAAAGAATTTGGGATTTTAAATTTTCTGAGATTTCTAGATTTTTTGTGGACTACCCCCTTTGGAAAAAGTCGAGGATCCAAGTTGGTGGAAAAAGGATTTCTTTTGGAAATCTTCGAGGAGGATTTCTCAGGAGACGTCCTCATTAAAGTCATAGGCCTTGAAGTTAGCTTTCCAACGAGCTCTGAAAAGGCCCGATAAGACCAACGTAGCTCTTGTTACGACCAAAATACCAAGCTCGTGTCCGTAACACCTATAGAAAGGCAAACTACCGTCATTTCGAGGCCATTTGTGTATCTCAGGTGGGCCTTTAATGGGCCTATCGCCTAACTAGGATAACATTATGACTAGGGCAAAGAACTTGGGGTTTTAAATTTTCTGAGATTTTGAGATTTTTTGTGGACTACCCCCTTTGGAAAAAGTCGAGGATCCAAGCTGGTGGAACAAGATTTTTTTGGACATCTTCGAGGAGGATTTCTTAAGAGACGTCCTCGTTAATGTCGTAGGCCTTGAAGTTAGCTTTCCAACGAGCTCTCAAATGGCCCGATCACACCAACGTAGCTCTTGATACGACCAAAATACCAAGCTCGTGTCTGTAACACCTATAGAAAGGCACACTACCTTCAATTCGGGGAAATTTGGGAATCTCAGGTGGGCCTTTCATGGGTCTATTGTCTAACTAGCATCACACCATACCTAGGGCAAAGAATTTGGGATTTTAAATTTTCTGAGATTTTTAGATTTTTTGTGGACTAACCCCTTTGCAAAAAGTCGAGGATCCAAGCTGGAAGAAAAATGATTTTTTTGGACTTCTTCGAGGAGGATTCCCAGGAGACATCCTGCTTAAAGTCGTAGGCCTTGAATTTAGCTTTCCAACGAGCTTTGAAATGGCTCGATAAGACCAACGCAGCTCTTGTTATGACCAAAATATCAAGCTCGTGTCCGTAACATCTATAGAAAGGCACACTACCGTCATTTCGGGGCCATTTGGGTATCTCAGGTGGGCCTTTCATGGGCCTATCACCTAACTAGGATCACACAATGACTAGGGCAAAGAATTTAGGGTTTTAAATTTTATGAGATTTTAAGATTTTTTGTGGACTAACCCCTTTGGAAAAAGTCGAGGATCCAAGCTGGTGGCAAAAGGATTTTTTTTGGACATCTTCGAGGAGGATTTCTCAGGAGACGTCCTCGTTAAAGTCATAGGCCTTGAAGTTAGCTTTCCAACGAGCTCTCAAATGGCCCGATCAGACCAATACAGCTCTGATTATGACAAAAATACCAAGCTCGTGTCCGTAACACCTATAGAAAGGCACACTACCTTCAATTCGGGGAAATTTGGGAATCTCAGGTGGGCCTTTCATGGGCCTATCGCCTAACTAGCATCAAAACATGTCTAGGGCAATGAATTTGGAGATTTAAATTTTTTGAGATTTTGAGATTTTTTGTGGACTACCCCCTTTGGAAAAAGTCGAGGATCCAAGCTGGTAGAAAAATGATTTTTTTGGACTTCTTCGAGGAGGATTTATCAGAATACGTCCGCATTAAAGTCGTAGGCCTTGAAGTTAGCTTTCCAACGAGCTCTCCAATGGCCCGATCAGACTAACGCATCTCTGGTTATGACCAAAATACCAAGCTCGTGTCCGTAACACCTGTAGAAAGGCAAACTACCGTCATTTCGAGGCCATTTGAGTATCTCAGGTGGGCCTTTCATGGGCCTATCGCCTAACTAGGATAACATTATGACTAGGGCAAAGTACTTGGGGTTTTAAATTTTCTGAGATTTTGAGATTTTTTGTGGACTACCCCCTTTGGAAAAAGTCGAGGATCCAAGCTGGTGGAAAAAGATTTTTTGGACATCTTCGAGGAGGATTTCTCAAGAGACGTCCTCGTTAAAGTCGTAGGCCTTGAAGTTAGCTTTCCAACGAGCTCTCAAATGGCCCGATCACACCAACGTAGCTCTTGATACGACCAAAATACCAAGCTCGTGTCTGTAACACCTATAGAAAGGCACACTACCTTCAATTCGGGGAAATTTGGGAATCTCAGGTGGGCCTTTCATGGGTCTATTGTCTAACTAGCATCACACCATGCCTAGGGCAAAGAATTTGGGATTTTAAAATTTTCTGAGATTTTGAGATTTTTTGTGGACTAACCCCTTTGCAAAAAGTCGAGGATCCAAGTTGGAAGAAAAATGATTTTTTTGGACTTCTTAGAGGAGGATTCTCAAGAGACATCCTACTTAAAGTCGTAGGCCTTGAATTTAGCTTTCCAACGAGCTTTGAAATGGCTCGATAAGACCAACGCAGCTCTTGTTATGACCAAAATATCAAGCTCGTGTCCGTAACATCTATAGAAAGGCACACTACCGTCATTTCGGGGCCATTTGGGTATCTCAGGTGGGCCTTTCATGGGCCTATCACCTAACTAGGATTACACAATGACTAGGTCAAAGAATTTGGGATTTTAAATTTTCTGAGATTTTTAGATTTTTGTGGATTACCCCCTTTGGAAAAAGTCGAGGATCCAAGTTGGTGGAAAAAGGATTTCTTTTGGAAATCTTTGAGGAGGATTTCTCAGGAGACGTCCTCATTAAAGTCATAGGCCTTGAAGTAAGCTTTCCAACGAGCTCTCAAAAGGCCTGATAAGACCAACGTAGCTCTTGTTACGACCAAAATACCAAGCTCGTGTCCGTAACACCTATAGAAAGGCAAACTACCGTCATTTTGAGGCCATTTGAGTATCTCAGGTGGGCCTTTCATGGGCCTATCGCCTAACTAGGAGAACATTATGACTAGGGCAATGAACTTGGGGTTTTAAATTTTCTGAGATTTTGAGATTTTTTGTGGACTACCCCCTTTGGAAAAAGTCGAGGATCCAAGCTGGTGGAACAAGATTTTTTTGGACATCTTCGAGGAGGATTTCTCAAGAGACGTCCTCGTTAAAGTCGTAGGCCTTGATGTTGGCTTTCCAACGAGCTCTCAAATGGCCCGATCACACCAACGTAGCTCTTGATACGACCAAAATACCAAGCTCGTGTCTGTAACACCTATAGAAAGGCAAACTACCGTCATTTCGAGGCCATTTGAGTATCTCAGGTTGGCCTTTCATGGGCCTATCGCCTAACTAGGATGACATTATGACTAGGGCAAAGAACTCGGGGTTTTAAATTTTCTGAGATTTTTAGATTTTTTGTGGACTACCCCCTCTGGAAAAAGTCGAGGATCCAAGCTGGTGGCAAAAGGATTTTTTTTGGACATCTTCGAGGAGGATTTCTCCGGAGACGTCCTCGTTAATGTCATAGGCCTTGAAGTTAGCTTTCCAACGAGCTCTCAAATGGCCCGATCAGACCAATACAGCTCTGATTATGACCAAAATACCAAGCTCGTGTCCGTAACACCTATAGAAAGGCACACTACCTTCAATTCGGGGAAATTTGGGAATCTCAGGTGGGCCTTTCATGGGCCTATCGCCTAACTAGCATCAAAACATGCATAGGGCAAAGAATTTGGAGATTTAAATTTTTTGATATTTTGAGATTTTTTGTGGACTACCCCCTTTGGAAAAAATCGAGGATCCAAGCTGGTAGAAAAATGATTTTTTTGGACTTCTTCGAGGAGGATTTATCAGAATACGTCCTCATTAAAGTCGTAAGCCTTGATGTTAGCTTTCCAACGAGCTCTCCAATGGCCCGATCAGACTAACGCATCTCTTGTTATGACAAAAATACCAAGCTCGAGTCCGTAACACCTATAGAAAGGCAAACTACCGTCAATTCGAGGCCATTTGAGTATCTCAGGTGGGCCTTTCATGGGCCTATCGCCTAACTAGGATAACATTATGACTAGGGCAAAGAACTTGGGGTTTTAAATTTTCTGAGATTTTGAGATTTTTTGTGGACTACCCCCTTTGGAAAAAGTCGAGGATCCAAGCTGGTGGAAAAAGATTTTTTTGGACATCTTCGAGGAGGATTTCTCAAGAGACGTCCTCGTTAAAATCATAGGCCTTGAAGTTAGCTTTCCAACGAGCTCTCAAATGGCCCGATCACACCAACGTAGCTCTTGATACGACCAAAATACCAAGCTCGTGTCTGTAACACCTATAGAAAGGCACACTACCTTCAATTCGGGGAAATTTGGGAATCTCAGGTGGGCCTTTCATGGGTCTATTGTCTAACTAGCATCACACCATGCCTAGGGCAAAGAATTTGGGATTTTAAATTTTCTGAGATTTTGAGATTTTTTGTGGACTAACCCCTTTGCAAAAAGTCGAGGATCCAAGATGGAAGAAAAATGATTTTTTTGGACTTCTTCGAGGAGGATTCTCAGGAGACATCCTGCTTAAAGTCGTAGGCCTTGAATTTAGCTTTCCAACGAGCTTTGAAATGGCTTGATAAGACCAACGCAGCTCTTGTTATGACCAAAATATCAAGCTCGTGTCCGTAACATCTATACAAAGGCACACTACCGTCATTTCGGGGCCATTTGGGTATCTCAGGTTGGCCTTTAAAGGGCCTATCACCTAACTAGGATCACACAATGACTAGGGCAAAGAACTTGGGGTTTTAAATTTTCTGAGATTTTTAGATTTTTTGTGGACTACCCCCTTTGGAAAAAGTCGAGGATCCAAGTTGGTGGAAAAAGGATTTCTTTTGGAAATCTTCGAGGAGGATTTTTCAGGAGACGTCCTCATTAAAGTCGTAGGCCTTGAAGTTAGCTTTCCAACGAGCTCTCAAAAGGCTCGATAAGACCAACGCAGCTCTTGTTACGACCAAAATACCAAGTTCGTGTCCGTTACATCTATAGAAAGGCACACTGCCGTCATTTCGGGGCCATTTGTGTATCTCAGGTGGTCCTTTCATGGGCCTATCGCCTAACTAGCATCACACCGTGACTAGGGCAAAGAATTTAGGGTTTTAAATTTTATGAGATTTTGAGATTTTTTGTGGACTAACCCCTTTGGAAAAAGTCGAGGATCCAAGCTGGTGGCAAAAGGATTTTTTTTGGACATCTTCGAGGAGGATTTCTCAAGAGACGTCCTCGTTAAAGTCATAGGCCTTGAAGTTAGCTTTCCAACGAGCTCTCAAATGGCCCGATCAGACCAATACAGCTCTGATTATGACCAAAATACCAAGCTCGTGTCGGTAACACCTATAGAAAGGCACACTACCTTCAATTCGGGGATATTTGGGAATCTCAGGTGGGCCTTTAATGGGCCTATCGCCTAACTAGCATCAAAACATGCCCAGGGCAAAGAATTTGGAGATTTTAATTTTTTGAGATTTTGAGATTTTTTGTGGACTACCCCCTTTGGAAAAAGTCGAGGATCCAAGCTGGTAGAAAAATGATTTTTTTGGACTTCTTCGAGGAGGATTTATCAGAATACGTCCTCATTAAAGTCGTAGGCCTTGAAGTTAGCTTTGCAACGAGCTCTCCAATGGCCCGATCAGACTAACGCATCTCTTGTTATGACCAAAATACCAAGCTCGTGTCCGTAACACCTATAGAAAGGTAAACTACCATCATTTCGAGGCCATTTGAGTATCTCAGGTGGGCCTTTCATGGGCCTATCGCCTAACTAGGATAACATTATGACTAGGGCAAAGAACTTGGGGTTTTAAATTTTCTGAGATTTTGAGATTTTTTCTGAAATACCCCCTTTGGAAAAAGTCGAGGATCCAAGCTGGTGGAAAAAGATTTTTTTGGACATCTTCGAGGAGGATTTCTCAAGAGACGTCCTCGTTAAAGTCGTAGGCCTTGAAGTTAGCTTTCCAACGAGCTCTCAAATGGCCCGATCACACCAACGTAGCTCTTGATACGACCAAAATACCAAGCTCGTGTCTGTAACACCTATAGAAAGGCACACTACCTTCAATTCGGGGAAATTTGGGAATCTCAGGTGGGCCTTTCATGGGTCTATTGTCTAACTAGCATCACACCATGCCTAGGGCAAAGAATTTGGGATTTTAAATTTTCTGAGATTTTGAGATTTTTTGTGGACTAACCCCTTTGCAAAAAGTCGAGGATCCAAGCTGGAAGAAAAATGATTTTTTTGGACTTCTTCGAGGAGGATTCTCAGGAGACATCCTGCTTAAAGTCGTAGGCCTTGAATTTAGCTTTCCAACAAGCTTTGAAATGGCTCGATAAGACCAACGCAGCTCTTGTTATGACCAAAATATCAAGCTCGTGTCCGTAACATCTATAGAAAGGCACACTACCGTCATTTCGGGGCCATTTGGGTATCTCAGGTGGGCATTTAATGGGCCTATCACCTAACTAGGATCACACAATGACTAGGGCAAAGAATTTGGGATTTTAAATTTTATGAGATTTTAAGATTTTTTGTGGACTACCCCCTTTGGAAAAAGTCGAGGATCCAAGTTGGTGGAAAAAGGATTTCTTTTCGAAATCTTCGAGGAGGATTTCTCAGGAGACGTCCTCATTAAAGTCATAGGCCTTGAAGTTAGCTTTCCAACGAGCTCTCAAAAGGACCGATAAGACCAACGTAGCTCTTGTTACGACCAAAACACCATGTTCGTGTCCGTAACACCTATAGAAAGGCACACTACCTTCAATTCGGAGAAATTTGGGAATCTCAGGTGGGCCTTTCATGGGTCTATCGTCTAACTAGCATCAAAACATGCCTAGGGCAAAGAATTTGGAGATTTAAATTTTCTGAGATTTTGAGATTTTTTGTGGACTACCCACTTTGGAAAAAGTCGAGGATCCAAGCTGGTAGAAAAATGATTTTTTTGGACTTCTTCGAGGAGGATTTATCAGGAGACGTCCTCATTAAAGTCGTAGGCCTTGAAGTTAGCTTTCCAACGAGCTCTCAAATGGCCCGATCACACCAACGTAGCTCTTGATACGACCAAAATACCAAGCTCGTGTCTGTAACACCTATAGAAAGGCACACTACCTTCAATTCGGGGAAATTTGGGAATCTCAGGTGGGCCTTTCATGGGTCTATTGTCTAACTAGGATCACACCATGCCTAGGGCAAAGAATTTGGGATTTTAAATTTTCCGAGATTTTGAGATTTTTTGTGGACTAACCCCTTTGCAAAAAAGTCGAGGATCCAAGCTGGAAGAAATATGATTTTTTTGGACTTCTTCGAGGAGGATTCTCAGGAGACGTCCTCCTTAAAGTCGTACGCCTTGAATTTAGCTTTCCAACGAGCTTTCAAATGGCTCGATAAGACCAACGCAGCTCTTGTTATGACCAAAATATCAAGCTCGTGTCCGTAACATCTATAGAAAGGCACACTACCGTCATTTCGGGGCCATTTGGGTATCTCAGGTGGGCCTTTCATGGGCCTATCACCTCACTAGGATCACACAATGACTAGGGCAAAGAATTTGGGATTTTAAATTTTTTGAGATTTTTAGATTTTTTGTGGACTACCCCCTTTGGAAAAAGTCGAGGATCCAAGTTGGTGGAAAAAGGATTTTTTTTGGAAATCTTCGAGGAGGATTTCTCAGGAGACGTCCTCATTAAAGTCATAGGCCTTGAAGTTATCTTTCCAATGAGCTATCAAATGGCCCGATCAGACCAATACAGCTCTTGTTATGACCAATATACCAGGCTCGTGTCCGTAACACCTATAGAAAGGCACACTACCTTCAATTCGGGGAAATTTGGGAATCTCAGGTGGGCCTTTCATGGCCCTATCGCCTAACTACCATCAAACCATTCCTAGGGCAAAGAATTTGGAGTTTTAAATTTTCTGAGATTTTGAGATTTTTTGTGGACTACCCCCTTTGGAAAAAGTCGAGGATCCAAGCTGGTAGAAAAATGATTTTTTTGGACTTCTTCGAGGAGGATTTCTCAGGAGACGTCCCCGTTAAAGTCGTAGGCCTTGAAGTTAGCTTTCCAACGAGCTTTAAAATGGCCCGATCAGACCAACACAGCTCTTGTTATGACCAAAATACCAAGCTGGTGTCCGTAATACCTATAGAAAGGCACACTACCGTCATTTCGAGGCCATTTGAGTATCTCAGGAGGGCCTTTCATGGGCCTATCGCCTAACTAGGATCACATTATAACTAGGGCAAAGAACTTAGGGTTTTAAATTTTCTGAGATTTTGAGATTTTTTGTGGACTACCCCTTTCGAAAATGTCGAGGATCCAAGCTGGTGGGAAAAGAATTTTTTTGGACAACTTCAAGGAGGATTTCTAAGGAGACGTCCTCGTTAAATTCGTAGGCCTTGAAGTTAGCTTTCCATCGAGCTCTCAAATGGTCCGATAAGACCAACGCAGCTCTTGTTATGACCAAAATACCAAGCTCGTGTTCGTAACACCTATAGAAAGGCACGCTACATTCATTTCGGGGAAATTTGGGCATCTCAGGTGGGCCTTTCATGGGCCTATCGCCTAACTAACATCACACCATGCCTAGTGCAAAGAATTTGGGGTTTTAAATTTTCTGAGATTTTGAGATTTTTTGTGGACTACCCCCTTTGGAAAAAGTCGATGATCCAAGCTGGTGGAAAAATGATTTTTTTTGGACTTCTTCGAGGAGGATTTCTCAGGAGACGTCCTCGTTAAAGTCGTAGGCCTTGAATTTAGCTTTCCAACGAGCTTTCAAATGGCTCCATAAGACCAACACAGCTCTTGTTATGTCCAAAATATCAAGCTCGTGTCCGTAACATCAATAGAAAGGCACACTACCGTCATTTCGGGGCCATTTGGGTGTCGCAGCTGGGCCTTTCATGGGCCTATAGACTAACTAGGATCACACCATGACTAGGGCAAAGAATTTGGGGTTTTAAATTTTCTGAGATTTTGAGATTTTTTGTTGACTACCCCCTTTGGAAAAAGTCGAGGATCCAAGCTGGTAGAAAAATGATTTTTTTGGACTTCTTCGAGGAGGATTTCTAAGGAGACGTCCCGTTAAAGTCGTAGGCCTTGAAGTTAGCTTTCCAACGAGCTTTAAAATGGCCCGATCAGACCAACACAGCTCTTGTTATGACAAAAATACCAAGCTGGTGTCCGTAACACCTATAGAAAGGCACACTACCGTCATTTCGTAGGCCTTGAAGTTAGCTTTCCATCGAGCTCTCAAATGGTCCGATAAGACCAACGCAGCTCTTGTTATGACCAAAATACCAAGCTCGTGTTCGTAACACCTATAGTAAGGCACGTTACATTCATTTCGGGGAAATTTGGGCATCTCAGGTGGGCCTTTCATGGGCCTATCGCCTAACTAACATCACACCATGCCTATTGCAAAGAATTTGGGGTTTTAATTTTTCTGGGATTTTGAGATTTTTTGTGGACTACCCCTTTGGAAAAAGTCAAGGATCCAAGCTGGTAGAAAAATGATTTTTTTGGACTTCTTCGAGGAGGATTTATCAGGAGACGTCCTCGTTAATGTCGTAGGCCTTGAAGTTAGCTTTCCAACGAGCTCTCAAATGGCCCAATCAGACCAACACAGCTCTTGTTATGACCAAAATACCAAGCTGATGTCCGTAACACCTATAGAAAGGCACACTACCGTCATTTCGAGGCCATTTGAGTATCTCAGGAGGGCCTTTCATGGGCCTATCGCCTAACTAGGATCACATTATAACTAGGGCAAAGAACTTGGGGTTTTAAATTTTCTGAGATTTTGAGATTTTTTGTGGACTACCCCCTTTGGAAAAAGTCGATGATCCAAGCTGGTGGAAAAATGATTTTTTTGGACTTCTTCGAGGAGGTTTTCTCAGGAGACGTCCTCATTAAAGTCGTAGGCCTTGAATTTATCTTTCCAACGAGCTTTCAAATGGCTCCATAAGACCAACACAGCTCTTGTTATGTCCAAAATATCAAGCTCGTGTCCGTAACACCTATAGAAAGGCACACTACCTTCAATTCGGGGAAATTTGGGAATCTCAGGTGGGCCTTTCATGGGTCTATTGTCTAACTAGCATCACACCATGCCTAGGGCAAAGAATTTGGGATTTTAAATTTTCTGAGATTTTGAGATTTTTTGTGGACTAACCCCTTTGCAAAAAGTCGAGGATCCAAGCTGGAAGAAAAATGATTTTTTTGGACTTCTTCGAGGAGGATTCTCATGAGACATCCTGCTTAAAGTCGTAGGCCTTGAATTTAGCTTTCCAACGAGCTTTGAAATGGCTTGATAAGACCAACGCAGCTCTTGTTATGACCAAAATATCAAGCTCGTGTCCGTAATATCTATAGAAAGGCACACTACCTTCAATTCGGGGAAATTTGGGAATCTTAGGTGGGCCTTTCATGGGTCTATTGTCTAACTAGCATCACACCATGCCTAGGGCAAAGAATTTGGGATTTTAAATTTTCTGAGATTTTGAGATTTTTTGTGGACTAACCCCTTTGGAAAAAGTCGAGGATCCAAGCTGGTAGAAAAATGATTTTTTTGGACTTCTTCGAGGAGGATTTCTCAGGAGACGTCCCCGTTAAAGTCGTAGGCCTTGAAGTTAGCTTTCCAACGAGCTTTAAAATGGCCCGATCAGACCAACACAGCTCTTGTTATGACCAAAATACCAAGCTGGTGTCCGTAATACCTATAGAAAGGCACACTACCGTCATTTCGAGGCCATTTGAGTATCTCAGGAGGGCCTTTCATGGGCCTATCGCCTAACTAGGATCACATTATAACTAGGGCAAAGAAATTGGGGTTTTAAATTTTCTGAGATTTTGAGATTTTTTGTGGACTACCCCTTTCGAAAATGTCGAGGATCCAAGCTGGTGGGAAAAGAATTTTTTTGGACATCTTCAAGGAGGATTTCTAAGGAGACGTCCTCGTTAAATTCGTAGGCCTTGAAGTTAGCTTTCCATCGAGCTCTCAAATGGTCCGATAAGACCAACGCAGCTCTTGTTATGACCAAAATACCAAGCTCGTGTTCGTAACACCTATAGAAAGGCACGCTACATTCATTTCGGGGAAATTTGGGCATCTCAGGTGGGCCTTTCATGGGCCTATCGCCTAACTAACATCACACCATGCCTATTGCAAAGAATTTGGGGTTTTAAATTTTCTGGGATTTTGAGATTTTTTGTGGACTACCCCCTTTGGAAAAAGTCGAGGATCCAAGCTGGTAGAAAAATGATTTTTTTGGACTTCTTCGAGGAGGATTTATCAGGAGACGTCCTCGTTAAAGTCGTATGCCTTGAAGTTAGCTTACCAAAGAGCTCTCAAATGGCCCGATCAGACCAACTCAGCTCTTGTTATGACAGAAATACCAAGCTCGTGTCCTTAACACCTATAGAAAGGCACACTATCGTCATTTCGGGGCCATTTGAGTATCTCAGGTGGGCCTTTCATGGGCCTATCGCCTAACTAGCATCACACCATGACTAGGGTAAAGAATTTGGAGTTTTATATTTTCTGAGATTTTGAGATTTTTTGTGGACTACCCCCTTTGGAAAAAGTCGAGGATCCAAACCGGTAGAAAAATGATTTTTTTGGACTTCTTCGAGGAGGATTTCTCAGAAGACGTCCCCATTAAAGTCATAGGCCTTGAAATTAGCTTTCCAACGAGCTTTAAAATGGCCCGATCAGACCAACACAGCTCTTGTTATGACCAAAATACCAAGCTGGTGTCCGTAAGACCTATAGAAAGGCACACTACCGTCATTTCGAGGCCATTTGAGTATCTCAGGAGGGCCTTTCATGGGCCTATCACCTAACTAGGATCACATTATAACTAGGGCAAAGAACATGGGGTTTTAAATTTTCTGAGATTTTGAGATTTTTTATGGACTACCCCCTTTGGAAAAAGTCGAGGATCCAAGCTGGTGGAAAAAGGATTTTTTGGACATCTTCGAGGAGGATTTATCAAGAGACGACCTCGTTAAAGTCGTAGGCCTTGAAGTTAGCTTTCTAACGAGCTGTCAAATGGCCCGATCACACCAACGTAGCTGTTGTTACGATCAAAATACCAAGCTCGTGTCTGTTACACCTATAGAAAGGCACACTACCTTCAATTCGGGGAAATTTGGGAATCTTAGGTGGGCCTTTCATGGGTCTATTGTCTAACTCGCATCACACCATGCCTACGGCAAAGAATTTGGGATTTTAAATTTTCTGAGATTTTGAGATTTTTTGTGGACTAACCCCTTTGGAAAAAGTCGAGGATCCAAGATGGAAGAAAAATGATTTTTTTGGACTTCTTCGAGGAGGATTTCTCAGGAGACGTCCTCGTTAAAGTACTAGGCCTTGAATTTAGCTTTCCAACGAGCTTTCAAATGGCTCCATAAGACCAACACAGCTCTTGTTATGACCAAAATATCAAGCTCGTGTCCGTAACATCTATAGAAAGGCACACTACCGTTATTTCGGGACCATTTGGATATCTCAGGTGGGCCTTTCATGGGCCTATCACCTAACTAGGATCACACAATGACTAGGGCAAAGAATTTGGGATTTTAAATTTTCTGAGATTTTTTGATTTTTTGTGGACTACCCCCTTTGGAAAAAGTCGAGGATCCAAGTGGTGGAAAAAGGATTTTTTTTGGAAATCTTCGAGGAGGATTTCTCAGGAGACGTCCTCATTAAAGTCATAGGCCTTGAAGTTAGCTTTCCAATGAGCTCTCAAATGGCCCGATCAGACCAATACAGCTCTTGTTATGACCAATATACCAAGCTCGTGTCCGTAACACCTATAGAAAGGCACACTACCTTCAATTCGGGGAAATTTGGGAATCTCAGGTGGGCCTTTCATGGCCCTATCGCCTAACTAGGATCAAACCAAGCCTAGGTCAAAGAATTTGGAGTTTTAAATTTTCTGAGATTTTGAGATTTTTTGTGGACTACCCCCTTTGGAAAAAGTCGAGGATCCAAGCTGGTAGAAAAATGATTTTTTTGGACTTCTTCGAGGAGGATTTCTCAGGAGACGTCCCCATTAAAGTCGTAGGCCTTGAAGTTAGCTTTCCAACGACCTTTAAAATGGCCCAATCAGACCAACACAGCTCTTGTTATGACCAAAATACCAAGCTGGTGTCCGTAACACCTATAGAAAGGCACACTACCGTCCTTTCGAGGCCATTTGAGTATCTCAGGAGGGCCTTTCATGGGCCTATCGCCTAACTAGCATCACATTATAACTAGGGCAAAGAACTTGGGGTTTTAAATTTTCTGAGATTTTGAGATTTTTTGTGGACTACCCCCTTTGGAAAAAGTCGAGGATCCAAGCTGGTGGAAAAAGGATGTTTTTGGACATCTTCGAGGAGGATTTCTCAAGAGACGTCCTCGTTAAAGTCATAGGCCTTGAAGTTAGCTTTCCAACGATCTCTCAAATTGCCCGATCACACCAACGTAGCTGTTGTTTCGACCAAAATACCAAGCTCGTGTTTGTTACACCTATAGAAAGGCACACTACCTTCAATTCGGGGAAATTTGGGAATCTTAGGTGGGCCTTTCATGGGTCTATTGTCTAACTAGCATCACACCATGCCTAGGGCAAAGAATTTGGGATTTTAAATTTTCTGAGATTTTGAGATTTTTTGTGGACTAACCCCTTTGGAAAAAGTCGAGGATCCAAGCTGGTAGAAAAATGATTTTTTTGGACTTCTTCGAGGAGGATTTCTCAGGAGACGTCCCCGTTAAAGTCGTAGGCCTTGAAGTTAGCTTTCCAACGAGCTTTAAAATGGCCCGATCAGACCAACACAGCTCTTGTTATGACCAAAATACCAAGCTGGTGTCCGTAATACCTATAGAAAGGCACACTACCGTCATTTCGAGGCCATTTGAGTATCTCAGGAGGGCATTTCATGGGCCTATCGCCTAACTAGGATCACATTATAACTAGGGCAAAGAGCTTAGGGTTTTAAATTTTCTGAGATTTTGAGATTTTTTGTGGACTACCCCTTTCGAAAATGTCGAGGATCCAAGCTGGTGGGAAAAGAATTTTTTTGGACAACTTCAAGGAGGATTTCTAAGGAGACGTCCTCGTTAAATTCGTAGGCCTTGAAGTTAGCTTTCCATCGAGCTCTCAAATGGTCCGATAAGACCAACGCAGCTCTTGTTATGACCAAAATACCAAGCTCGTGTTCGTAACACCTATAGAAAGGCACGCTACATTCATTTCGGGGAAATTTGGGCATCTCAGGTGGGCCTTTCATGGGCCTATCGCCTAACTAACATCACACCATGCCTAGTGCAAAGAATTTGGGGTTTTAAATTTTCTGAGATTTTGAGATTTTTTGTGGACTACCCCCTTTGGAAAAAGTCGATGATCCAAGCTGGTGGAAAAATGATTTTTTTTGGACTTCTTCGAGGAGGATTTCTCAGGAGACGTCCTCGTTAAAGTCGTAGGCCTTGAATTTAGCTTTCCAACGAGCTTTCAAATGGCTCCATAAGACCAACACAGCTCTTGTTATGTCAAAAATATCAAGCTCGTGTCCGTAACATCAATAGAAAGGCACACTACCGTCATTTCGGGGCCATTTGGGTGTCGCAGCTGGGCCTTTCATGGGCCTATAGCCTAACTAGGATCACACCATGACTAGGGCAAAGAATTTGGGGTTTTAAATTTTCTGAGATTTTGAGATTTTTTGTTGACTACCCCCTTTGGAAAAAGTCGAGGATCCAAGCTGGTAGAAAAATGATTTTTTTGGACTTCTTCGAGGAGGATTTCTAAGGAGACGTCCCCGTTAAAGTCGTAGGCCTTGAAGTTAGCTTTCCAACGAGCTTTAAAATGGCCCGATCAGACCAACACAGCTCTTGTTATGACCAAAATACCAAGCTGGTGTCCGTAACACCTATAGAAAGGCACACTATCGTCATTTCGAGGCCATTTGAGTATCTCAGGAGGGCCTTTCATGGGCCTATCGCCTAACTAGGATCACATTATAACTAGGGCAAAGAACTTGGAGTTTTAAATTTTCTGAGATTTTGAGATTTTTTGTGGACTACCCCTTTCGAAAATGTCGAGGATCCAAGCTGGTGGGAAAAGAATTTTTTTGGACATCTTCAAGGAGGATTTCTAAGGAGACGTCCTCGTTAAATTCGTAGGCCTTGAAGTTAGCTTTCCATCGAGCTCTCAAATGGTCCGATAAGACCAACGCAGCTCTTGTTATGACCAAAATACCAAGCTCGTGTTCGTAACACCTATAGTAAGGCACGTTACATTCATTTCGGGGAAATTTGGGCATCTCAGGTGGGCCTTTCATGGGCCTATCGCCTAACTAACATCACACCATGCCTATTGCAAAGAATTTGGGGTTTCAATTTTTCTGGGATTTTGAGATTTTTTCTGGACTACCCCTTTGGAAAAAGTCGAGGATCCAAGCTGGTAGAAAAATGATTTTTTTGGACTTCTTCGAGGAGGATTTATCAGGAGACGTCCTCGTTAATGTCGTAGGCCTTGAAGTTAGCTTTCCAACGAGCTCTCAAATGGCCCAATCAGACCAACACAGCTCTTGTTATGACCAAAATACCAAGCTGGTGTCCGTAACACCTATAGAAAGGCACACTACCGTCATTTCGAGGCCATTTGAGTATCTTAGGAGGGCCTTTCATGGGCCTATCGCCTAACTAGGATCACAATATAACTAGGGCAAAGAACTTGGGGTTTTAAATTTTCTGAGATTTTGAGATTTTTTGTGGACTACCCCCTTTGGAAAAAGTCGATGATCCAAGCTGGTGGAAAAATGATTTTTTTGGACTAATTCGAGGAGGTTTTCTCAGGAGACGTCCTCATTAAAGTCGTAGGCCTTGAATTTATCTTTCCAACGAGCTTTCAAATGGCTCCATAAGACCAACACAGCTCTTGTTATGTCCAAAATATCAAGCTCGTGTCCGTAACATCAATAGAAAGGCACACTACCGTCATTTCGGGGCCATTTGGGTGTCGCAGCTGGGCCTTTCATGGGCCTATAGCCTAACTAGGATCACACCATGACTAGGGCAAAGAATTTGGGGTTTTAAATTTTCTGAGATTTTGAGATTTTTTGTTGACTACACCCTTTGGAAAAAGTCGAGGATCCAAGCTGGTAGAAAAATGATTTTTTTGGACTTCTTCAAGGAGGATTTATCAGGAGACGTCCTCGTTAATTTCGTAGGCCTTGAAGTTAGCTTTCCAACGAGCTCTTAAATGGCCCGATCAGACCAACACAGCTCTTGTTATGACAAAAATACCAAGCTCGTGTCCGTAACAGCTATAGAAAGGCACACTATCGTCATTTCGGGGCCATTTGAGTATCTCAGGTGGGCCTTTCATGGGCCTATCGCCTAACTAGCATCACACCATGACTAGGGTATAGAATTTGGAATTTTAAATTTTTTGAGATTTTGAGATTTTTTGTGGACTACCCCCTTTGGAAAAAGTCGAGGATCCAAGCTGGTAGAAAAATGATTTTTTTGGACTTCTTCGAGGAGGATTTCTCAGGAGAAGGCCTTGAAGTTAGCTTTCCAACGAGCTTTAAAATGGCCCGATCAGACCAACACAACTCTTGTTATGACCAAAATACCAAGCTGGTGTCCGTAACACCTATAGAAAGGCACACTACCGTCATTTCGAGGCCATTTGAGTATCTTAGGAGGGCCTTTCATGGGCCTATCGCCTAACTAGAATCACATTATAACTAGGGCAAAGAACTTGGGGTTTTAAATTTTCTGAGATTTTGAGATTTTTTGTGGACTACCCCTTTCGAAAATGTCGAGGATCCAAGCTGGTGGGAAAAGAATTTTTTTCGACATCTTCAAGGAGGATTTCTAAGGAGATGTCCTCGTTAAATTCGTAGGCCTTGAAGTTAGCTTTCCATCGAGCTCTCAAATGGTCCGATAAGACCAACGCAGCTCTTGTTATGACCAAAATACCAAGCTCGTGTTCGTAACACCTATAGAAAGGCACGCTACATTCATTTCGGGGAAATTTGGGCATCTCAGGTGGGCCTTTCATGGGCCTATCGCCTAACTAACATCACACCATGCCTATTGCAAAGAATTTGGGGTTTTAAATTTTCTGGGATTTTGAGATTTTTTGTGGACTACCCCCTTTGGAAAAAGTCGAGGATCCAAGCTGGTAGAAAAATGATTTTCTTGGACTTCTTAGAGGAGGATTTATCAGGAGACGTCCTCGTTAAAGTCGTAGGCCTTGAAGTTAGCTTTCTAACGAGCTCTCAAATGGCCCGATCAGAACAACACAGCTCTTGTTATGGCAGAAATACCAAGCTCGTGTCCGTAACACCTATAGAAAGGCACACTATCGTCATTTCGGGGCCATTTGAGTATCTCAGGTGGGCCTTTCATGGGCCTATCGCCTAACTAGCATCACACCATGACTAGGGCAAAGAATTTGGGGTTTTAACTTTTCTGAGATTTTGAGATTTTTTGTGGACTACCCCCTTTGGAAAAAGTCGAGGATCCAAGCTGGTAGAAAAATGATTTTTTTGGACTTCTTCGAGGAGGATTTATCAGGAGACGTCCTCGTTAATGTCGTAGGCCTTGAAGTTAGCTTTCCAACGAGCTCTCAAATGGCCCGATCAGACCAACACAGCTCTTGTTATGACAGAAATACCAAGCTCGTGTCCGTAACACCTATAGAAAGGCACACTATCGTCATTTCGGGGCCATTTGAGTATCTCAGGTGGGCCTTTCATGGGCCTATCGCCTAACTAGCATCACACCATGACTAGGGTAAAGAATTTGGAGTTTTAAATTTTCTGAGATTTTGAGATTTTTTGTGGACTACCCCTTTCGAAAATGTCGAGGATCCAAGCTGGTGGGAAAAGAATTTTTTTGGACATCTTCAAGGAGGATTTCTAAGGAGACGTCCTCGTTAAATTCGTAGGCCTTGAAGTTAGCTTTCCATCGAGCTCTCAAATGGTCCGATAAGACCAACGCAGCTCTTGTTATGACCAAAATACCAAGCTCGTGTTCGTAACACCTATAGTAAGGCACGTTACATTCATTTCGGGGAAATTTGGGCATCTCAGGTGGGCCTTTCATGGGCCTATCGCCTAACTAACATCACACCATGCCTATTGCAAAGAATTTGGGGTTTCAATTTTTCTGGGATTTTGAGATTTTTTCTGGACTACCCCTTTGGAAAAAGTCGAGGATCCAAGCTGGTAGAAAAATGATTTTTTTGGACTTCTTCGAGGAGGATTTATCAGGAGACGTCCTCGTTAATGTCGTAGGCCTTGAAGTTAGCTTTCCAACGAGCTCTCAAATGGCCCAATCAGACCAACACAGCTCTTGTTATGACCAAAATACCAAGCTGGTGTCCGTAACACCTATAGAAAGGCACACTACCGTCATTTCGAGGCCATTTGAGTATCTTAGGAGGGCCTTTCATGGGCCTATCGCCTAACTAGGATCACAATATAACTAGGGCAAAGAACTTGGGGTTTTAAATTTTCTGAGATTTTGAGATTTTTTGTGGACTACCCCCTTTGGAAAAAGTCGATGATCCAAGCTGGTGGAAAAATAATTTTTTTGGACTTCTTCGAGGAGGTTTTCTCAGGAGACGTCCTCATTAAAGTCGTAGGCCTTGAATTTATCTTTCCAACGAGCTTTCAAATGGCTCCATAAGACCAACACAGCTCTTGTTATGTCCAAAATATCAAGCTCGTGTCCGTAACATCAATAGAAAGGCACACTACCGTCATTTCGGGGCCATTTGGGTGTCGCAGCTGGGCCTTTCATGGGCCTATAGCCTAACTAGGATCACACCATGACTAGGGCAAAGAATTTGGGGTTTTAAATTTTCTGAGATTTTGAGATTTTTTGTTGACTACACCCTTTGGAAAAAGTCGAGGATCCAAGCTGGTAGAAAAATGATTTTTTTGGACTTCTTCAAGGAGGATTTATCAGGAGACGTCCTCGTTAATTTCGTAGGCCTTGAAGTTAGCTTTCCAACGAGCTCTTAAATGGCCCGATCAGACCAACACAGCTCTTGTTATGACAAAAATACCAAGCTCGTGTCCGTAACAGCTATAGAAAGGCACACTATCGTCATTTCGGGGCCATTTGAGTATCTCAGGTGGGCCTTTCATGGGCCTATCGCCTAACTAGCATCACACCATGACTAGGGTATAGAATTTGGAATTTTAAATTTTTTGAGATTTTGAGATTTTTTGTGGACTACCCCCTTTGGAAAAAGTCGAGGATCCAAGCTGGTAGAAAAATGATTTTTTTGGACTTCTTCGAGGAGGATTTCTCAGGAGAAGGCCTTGAAGTTAGCTTTCCAACGAGCTTTAAAATGGCCCGATCAGACCAACACAACTCTTGTTATGACCAAAATACCAAGCTGGTGTCCGTAACACCTATAGAAAGGCACACTACCGTCATTTCGAGGCCATTTGAGTATCTTAGGAGGGCCTTTCATGGGCCTATCGCCTAACTAGAATCACATTATAACTAGGGCAAAGAACTTGGGGTTTTAAATTTTCTGAGATTTTGAGATTTTTTGTGGACTACCCCTTTCGAAAATGTCGAGGATCCAAGCTGGTGGGAAAAGAATTTTTTTCGACATCTTCAAGGAGGATTTCTAAGGAGATGTCCTCGTTAAATTCGTAGGCCTTGAAGTTAGCTTTCCATCGAGCTCTCAAATGGTCCGATAAGACCAACGCAGCTCTTGTTATGACCAAAATACCAAGCTCGTGTTCGTAACACCTATAGAAAGGCACGCTACATTCATTTCGGGGAAATTTGGGCATCTCAGGTGGGCCTTTCATGGGCCTATCGCCTAACTAACATCACACCATGCCTATTGCAAAGAATTTGGGGTTTTAAATTTTCTGGGATTTTGAGATTTTTTGTGGACTACCCCCTTTGGAAAAAGTCGAGGATCCAAGCTGGTAGAAAAATGATTTTCTTGGACTTCTTAGAGGAGGATTTATCAGGAGACGTCCTCGTTAAAGTCGTAGGCCTTGAAGTTAGCTTTCTAACGAGCTCTCAAATGGCCCGATCAGAACAACACAGCTCTTGTTATGGCAGAAATACCAAGCTCGTGTCCGTAACACCTATAGAAAGGCACACTATCGTCATTTCGGGGCCATTTGAGTATCTCAGGTGGGCCTTTCATGGGCCTATCGCCTAACTAGCATCACACCATGACTAGGGCAAAGAATTTGGGGTTTTAACTTTTCTGAGATTTTGAGATTTTTTGTGGACTACCCCCTTTGGAAAAAGTCGAGGATCCAAGCTGGTAGAAAAATGATTTTTTTGGACTTCTTCGAGGAGGATTTATCAGGAGACGTCCTCGTTAATGTCGTAGGCCTTGAAGTTAGCTTTCCAACGAGCTCTCAAATGGCCCGATCAGACCAACACAGCTCTTGTTATGACAGAAATACCAAGCTCGTGTCCGTAACACCTATAGAAAGGCACACTATCGTCATTTCGGGGCCATTTGAGTATCTCAGGTGGGCCTTTCATGGGCCTATCGCCTAACTAGCATCACACCATGACTAGGGTAAAGAATTTGGAGTTTTAAATTTTCTGAGATTTTGAGATTTTTTGTGGACTACCCCCTTTGGAAAAAGTCGAGGATCCAAGCTGGTAGAAAAATGATTTTTTTGGACTTCTTCGAGGAGGATTTCTAAGGAGACGTCCCCGTTAAAGTCGTAGGCCTTGAAGTTAGCTTTCCAACGAGCTTTAAAATGGCCCGATCAGACCAACACAGCTCTTGTTATGACCAAAATACCAAGCTTGTGTCCGTAACACCTATAGAAAGGCACACTACCGTCATTTCAAGCCATTTGAGTATCTCAGGAGGGCCTTTCATGGGCCTATCGCCTAACTAGGATCACATTATAACTAGGGCAAAGAACTTGGGGTTTTAAATTTTCTGAGATTTTGAGATTTTTTGTGGACTACCCCTTTCGAAAATGTCGAGGATCCAAGCTGGTGGGAAAAGAATTTTTTTGGACATCTTCAAGGAGGATTTCTAAGGAGACGTCCTCGTTAAATTCGTAGGCCTTGAAGTTAGCTTTCCATCGAGCTCTCAAATGGTCCGATAAGACCAACGCAGCTCTTGTTATGACCAAAATACCACGCTCGTGTTCGTAACACCTATAGAAAGGCACGCTACATTCATTTCGGGGAAATTTGGGCATCTCAGGTGGGCCTTTCATGGGCCTATCGCCTAACTAACATCACACCATGCCTATTGCAAAGAATTTGGGGTTTTAAATTTTCTGGGATTTTGAGATTTTTTGTGGACTACCCCCTTTGGAAAAAGTCGAGGATCCAAGCTGGTAGAAAAATGATTTTTTTGGACTTCTTCGAGGAGGATTTATCAGGAGACGTCCTCGTTAAAGTCGTATGCCTTGAAGTTAGCTTACCAACGAGCTCTCAAATGGCCCGATCAGACCAACACAGCTCTTGTTATGACAGAAATACCAAGCTCGTGTCCGTAACACCTATAGAAAGGCACACTATCGTCATTTCGGGGCCATTTGAGTATCTCAGGTGGGCCTTTCATGGGCCTATCGCCTAACTAGCATCACACCATGACTAGGGTAAAGAATTTGGAGTTTTATATTTTCTGAGATTTTGAGATTTTTTTTGGACTACCCCCTTTGGAAAAAGTCGAGGATCCAAACCGGTAGAAAAATGATTTTTTTGGACTTCTTCAAGGAGGATTTCTCAGAAGACGTCCCCATTAAAGTCATAGGCCTTGAAATTAGCTTTCCAACGAGCTTTAAAATGGCCCGATCAGACCAACACAGCTCTTGTTATGACCAAAATACCAAGCTGGTGTCCGTAAGACCTATAGAAAGGCACACTACCGTCATTTCGAGGCCATTTGAGTATCTCAGGAGGGCCTTTCATGGGCCTATCACCTAACTAGGATCACATTATAACTAGGGCAAAGAACATGGGGTTTTAAATTTTCCGAGATTTTGAGATTTTTTATGGACTACCCCCTTTGGAAAAAGTCGAGGATCCAAGCTGGTGGAAAAAGGATTTTTTGGACATCTTCGAGGAGGATTTCTCAAGAGACGACCTCGTTAAAGTCGTAGGCCTTGAAGTTAGCTTTCTAACGAGCTGTCAAATGGCCCGATCACACCAACGTAGCTGTTGTTACGACCAAAATACCAAGCTCGTGTCTGTTACACCTATAGAAAGGCACACTACCTTCAATTCGAGGAAATTTGGGAATCTTAGGTGGGCCTTTCATGGGTCTATTGTCTAACTAGCATCACACCATGCCTACGGCAAAGAATTTGGGATTTTAAATTTTCTGAGATTTTGAGATTTTTTGTGGACTAACCCCTTTGGAAAAAGTCGAGGATCCAAGATGGAAGAAAAATGATTTTTTTGGACTTCTTCGAGGAGGATTTCTCAGGAGACGTCCTCGTTAAAGTACTAGGCCTTGAATTTAGCTTTCCAACGAGCTTTCAAATGGCTCCATAAGACCAACACAGCTCTTGTTATGACCAAAATATCAAGCTCGTGTCCGTAACATCTATAGAAAAGCACACTACCGTTATTTCGGGACCATTTGGATATCTCATGTGGGCCTTTCATGGGCCTATCACCTAACTAGGATCACACAATGACTAGGGCAAAGAATTTGGGATTTTAAATTTTCTGAGATTTTTTGATTTTTTGTGGACTACCCCCTTTGGAAAAAGTCGAGGATCCAAGTGGTGGAAAAAGGATTTTTTTTGGAAATCTTCGAGGAGGATTTCTCAGGAGACGTCCTCATTAAAGTCATAGGCCTTGAAGTTAGCTTTCCAATGAGCTCTCAAATGGCCCGATCAGACCAATACAGCTCTTGTTATGACCAATATACCAAGCTCGTGTCCGTAACACCTATAGAAAGGCACACTACCTTCAATTCGGGGAAATTTGGGAATCTCAGGTGGGCCTTTCACGGCCCTATCGCCTAACTAGGATCAAACCAAGCCTAGGTCAAAGAATTTGGAGTTTTAACTTTTCTGAGATTTTGAGATTTTTTGTGGACTACCCCCTTTGGAAAAAGTCGAGGATCCAAGCTGGTAGAAAAATGATTTTTTTGGACTTCTTCGAGGAGGATTTCTCAGGAGACGTCCCCATTAAAGTCGTAGGCCTTGAAGTTAGCTTTCCAACGACCTTTAAAATGGCCCAATCAGACCAACACAGCTCTTGTTATGACCAAAATACCAAGCTGGTGTCCGTAACACCTATAGAAAGGCACACTACCGTCCTTTCGAGGCCATTTGAGTATCTCAGGAGGGCCTTTCATGGGCCTATCGCCTAACTAGGATCACATTATAACTAGGGCAAAGAACTTGGGGTTTTAAATTTTCTGAGATTTTGAGATTTTTTGTGGACTACCCCCTTTGGAAAAAGTCGAGGATCCAAGCTGGTGGAAAAAGGATTTTTTGGACATCTTCGAGGAGGATTTCTCAAGAGACGACCTCGTTAAAGTCGTAGGCCTTGAAGTTAGCTTTCTAACGAGCTGTCAAATGGCCCGATCACACCAACGTAGCTGTTGTTACGACCAAAATACCAAGCTCGTGTCTGTTACACCTATAGAAAGGCACACTACCTTCAATTCGGGGAAATTTGGGAATCTTAGGTGGGCCTTTCATGGGTCTATTGTCTAACTAGCATCACACCATGCCTACGACAAAGAATTTGGGATTTTAAATTTTCTGAGATTTTGAGATTTTTTGTGGACTAACCCCTTTGGAAAAAGTCGAGGATCCAAGATGGAAGAAAAATGATTTTTTTGGACTTCTTCGAGGAGGATTTCTCAGGAGACGTCCTCGTTAAAGTACTAGGCCTTGAATTTAGCTTTCCAACGAGCTTTCAAATGGCTCCATAAGACCAACACAGCTCTTGTTATGACCAAAATATCAAGCTCGTGTCCGTAACATCTATAGAAAGGCACACTACCGTTATTTCGGGACCATTTGGATATCTCAGGTGGGCCTTTCATGGGCCTATCACCTAACTAGGATCACACAATGACTAGGGCAAAGAATTTGGGATTTTAAATTTTCTGAGATTTTTTGATTTTTTGTGGACTACCCCCTTTGGAAAAAGTCGAGGATCCAAGTGGTGGAAAAAGGATTTTTTTTGGAAATCTTCGAGGAGGATTTCTCAGGAGACGTCCTCATTAAAGTCATAGGCCTTGAAGTTAGCTTTCCAATGAGCTCTCAAATGGCCCGATCAGACCAATACAGCTCTTGTTATGACCAATATACCAAGCTCGTGTCCGTAACACCTATAGAAAGGCACACTACCTTCAATTCGGGGAAATTTGGGAATCTCAGGTGGGCCTTTCATGGCCCTATCGCCTAACTAGGATCAAACCAAGCCTAGGTCAAAGAATTTGGAGTTTTAAATTTTCTGAGATTTTGAGATTTTTTGTGGACTACCCCCTTTGGAAAAAGTCGAGGATCCAAGCTGGTAGAAAAATGATTTTTTTGGACTTCTTCGAGGAGGATTTCTCAGGAGACGTCCCCATTAAAGTCGTAGGCCTTGAAGTTAGCTTTCCAACGACCTTTAAAATGGCCCAATCAGACCAACACAGCTCTTGTTATGACCAAAATACCAAGCTGGTGTCCGTAATACCTATAGAAAGGCACACTACCGTCCTTTCGAGGCCATTTGAGTATCTCAGGAGGGCCTTTCATGGGCCTATCGCCTAACTAGGATCACATTATAACTAGGGCAAAGAACTTGGGGTTTTAAATTTTCTGAGATTTTGAGATTTTTTGTGGACTACCCCCTTTGGAAAAAGTCGAGGATCCAAGCTGGTGGAAAAAGGATGTTTTTGGACATCTTCGAGGAGGATTTCTCAAGAGACGTCCTCGTTAAAGTCATAGGCCTTGAAGTTAGCTTTCCAACGATCTCTCAAATTGCCCGATCACACCAACGTAGCTGTTGTTTCGACCAAAATACCAAGCTCGTGTTTGTTACACCTATAGAAAGACACACTACCTTCAATTCGGGGAAATTTGGGAATCTTAGGTGGGCCTTTCATGGGTCTATTGTCTAACTAGCATCACACCATGCCTAGGGCAAAGAATTTGGGATTTTAAATTTTCTGAGATTTTGAGATTTTTTGTGGACTAACCCCTTTGGAAAAAGTCGAGGATCCAAGATGGAAGAAAAATGATTTTTTTGGACTTCTTCGAGGAGGATTCCTCAGGTGGGCCTTTCATGGGCCTAGCATTAAGACTATGAATTAACCAAGGTATATGCAATATCAAGCTACGAGTCGATATTTAACATATATTCAACGCCAGAGAGAATAAAACACATTCAAGGAATTAACCAAGCTACGAGGCAATCATACCGAGGGATATGATTGCCACTTTGGTTAAGGTTTGTACGAGGAATCTACAAAACCCTAGCAATTGAATGAATCAACTCTAACTAGTTGATCAGGCCAGAGAGAATAAAACACATTCAAGGAATTAAGCGCAAAGAAGTCAAAACATTCAAATAGGAATAAGAACTAGATTAAGAAACTCACAATTCAACAATCAAGATCCAAACTGTAGGCGAAACCTTCGAGAGTTTAGTTGCTCATGCTCAACGTGCTCTGAACAATTCTCAAAAGTGCATAAGGTGAATAGTAGAATAACCTAAAAATGTCTTTTAAAGGCCTACAAAGGATCGGCCAAAAATAATACTAAAAACCCTAATTAAATTGAATAACTGAATCGGCGTTTCTGGACAGGCCGCGGGGCGGCTGGCTCAGGCGACGGGGCGGCCTGGCAATCAGCGAAGTCCTTCGATAGTCTTCGGGCCACGGGGCGGCTAGCTCGGCCGCGGGGTGGCCAGCGATTTCTTCCGCTTCTCTCCACGTGATTTGATGTAGCTGATAATGCAATTCCTTTAGTTCTTTAACTCCCCTCAAATTCATTTCACCTTGAATCACGATTCCTGAAATAAACCATAATGTTGTGTAGATTCCGCATCCTCCAACTCAACAAGTGATCATGTAAATGCAACTAAAATATACAATATTTACACCCAAACTATACTAAATGCAGTCTATTATGCAATACTAATAATGCTCTATCAAATTCCCCCACACTTGAACCTTTGCTTGTCCTCAAGCAATAGAAAAAGTAACTTGCAACCCCAAAGAATAGCCATTCATGTATCAACCTCAATATTCTTTAAGTGTAGGAAAAACTAGCAAACACAATAGATTAACAACATCATAGCACATAATATTCATGATTAATGAAATCAAGCAACCATATCCATTCTAGACCTCACAAGGAATATGTGTTTCACTCTCACTCAAGTGTTTAGGGTTAAATATTTACACTCAAACTCAATCTTTAAAAGCTTAGCTACAATAGTCTTGCACCAGTGTTCTAGCTCTCCACCGCTGGTGACTCTACACACAACAAAAATCATGAGGTTTTTCAATTGGGTTGTAATGGGGCCAAGGTAGAAAACATACGGTATGGAACAATTTAGGCCATGTGGTGCTCATAATCCGGGAACTAAGGATGCAACCAAATTACAATCCCACTCACAAGATCATACCATAACTCTACAATGTATACAACTTCAATCTCAAGCATCAAACTTTACAAACCATACTCAACTCATTTTCTTATTCTTTTTTTTTTCTTTTTTTTTCTTTTTTTTTTCATATGCTCTTCTTCATGCTATATCAAGTGATTTTCCTTGACTTTTACCCATAAGTGAATTTTATCCTCCTTAGGTCCCAAGTAATGTGTAAACTACTAGCAAGAATAAAAACATCTCATAAAAGTACTCCCAACATACAATCCATCACTCAAACCATCATCCACAATATGAATATTCACCAACTATTCCTAATTCCCGGATGGATCAGGCTATAATTGGCTATGGAAAAATCTTGTGGAGCTCAAAAGAATAGGCAATTAGGCTCAATATTGGCTTCAAGCAGAGGATAATATGCAAGGTGGGAATAGAGTCAAATAGGGCTAATAAAGGTGCCTCAATCATTTTTAAGTCATGTGCAGAAATCATAATATGCAGCCTTGAATAAGATATCTAAATGCAAGCCAAAGAGGAAGCAATTAAAGAGAGTACACTCAACAAGAAAGAGGACATAATATATTTTGTCCAAATATAGGCCAAAATAGCTCACCAGGTCATGTCTAGAACTTCAAGATCACCCAAAATCAAATATCTTATGTGCTCAATCATCAACCAATTATGCTCACCAAATAGTGTGGAAATCAGATATCAAAGGTTTTAAACAATCCAAGCACATCATGGGGCATAAGTCTTAATAAATAAATTAGAGGACAAGTGGCATCCATATGGGAAAATAAGACCTAATCCTAGCTAATGCATAAATATAATAACATAAATAATATAATTTTTGTTTTTTTTTTGCGAATAACATAGACTAGATCAACTAAAATATTCCACCATGCAAACTAAAGTCAAAATGCAACATAAAAATAAAATACATGTCATGCAAGTCTTCCCCCCACACTTAATTCTGACATTGTCCTCAATGGCAAAAACATCAAAATAAACTGAAAGGGAAAAGAAAAGAAAAGAAAAAGACTAACATGATCACTGTGGAGGTGGTGGTGGATAAGGTGGGAACTGAGGATATGCAAATCGGAAGAACTCCTCCTGTCTTTGTCTCTGCAGCTCCTGAGCCTCCCATGCAGCCTGCTGTCGTTAGAGCACCTGCTCCTGTAAGCGTCGCATCTCAGCCTGGCTCTCAACCATATCTGCCATGCTAGTCGTCAGTCCACGCACATCGCGACGGATGTCTCCTATATCAACATAGAGCTGTTGCTGATGATCCCACATATTATCCTGACGACGAGAAATCATCTGCTGATGCTGCCACATGGTGTCCTGGAGGACAGCCATCTACTGCTGCTGCTCCCACATAGTATCCTATCGCAGAGACATCGCCGTCATCCTCTGCTACAGCTCATAATAATCTGGACCAGCACCTACCCCAGATGTGCCAGAAGGTCCAGCATCTCCACCTCCTACATCCGTCTGCATCTCATGAACACCACCATCATCGTCCTGATCATCATCATCTCCACCATCCTCATCCTCATCATCCTCATCCTCATCTCCCATGAAGAAATCCTCCGCCGTAGGACCAAAAGGAAGTGGCCGGGGTAATCTAAGCTGAATCACCCCAAGATGGCCTGTCCTCCAGACCCACATCGGTGCTCTCCCCTCCAAATGGCCAGCTTTCCTCAGCTGGGCCTCATCATACAGTAATGAACCATGCAGGGCATCAGGGACAATGCTCAAATCAATACAATCCCGTGCTATGAGAGTGATGAGACCCCCAAAGCTAATCGTCGCTGTCTTGCGCTTGTCTATGATGTCCTTGCAGTTGAAAAGGAACAAATCCACCCAACCTGGAATAACTGGGCTCTCTGGCGTCAAACACCACAAATATGACATATCCCGAAGTGAGATCTTGTTGACCTCAGCCTGGGCAAAGAAAGTGTTGGCTAAAACCTTATGGATCAGCGGTAGTGCAGGGTGCCAAATACTCGAGTTGTATTGGCCCTTCTTGGCCTCAAATGGCACCCTAGTCGCCGCAAGCCAAAATGCAACAGGTCCCTCTCCCTTTGACACATCAAACCAACCTGCAGTGGGTGCGGCTGTCACTCCAAAAAGCTGTCCCACTCTCTCCTTTGTCCTCGTGAACTCCCGTCCCAATAACCTAAACTCGATAGATGTAGACCGCACACTCAACGTAGCCAGGAACTCCTTAACTAAACCCGAATAGGTCGGACCATTCTTTTCTAAGAAATCCCCTAGGCCTCCATGTACTAACAATTGTCTAGTGCATACATCCATTTCTAACATCCGAAGGGTAGGTTCGTGAAAAAACTTGGTTTGAAAGAAATTCCTAGTATTCAGCGCGTTCCATCTCTCCTTCTGACTCCTACTCATTCCATGGGGTCTAGACATGTTTGCTTAAAGCTATGAAATTAACCCAAGAAAAAGTTCAAAGTAAAAACTCACGAAGATGGAAGTTTCTGCAGTGGCTGCGGGGCGGCAGAGGTAGGCGACGGGGCGGCCGGTGACAGGTGGCCGCTAGGCGGCAAGGCTGGCGACGGGGCGGCCGGCGACGGACGGCGACGGGGCGGCTGGTCTGGCGACGGGGCGGCCTCACAAACCGCCGGATCTAAACCTCCGACGTTCGATCTGTGCTCCGACGTCTCAAATTCCTCCCTCCGTTGGTGGATTTCTCCCAAAACCTTGAAGATCCTTCGAATCGGGTGTTTTTGGTTTAGATCTAGGAAGAATGAGGGGATTGTGGGTGGTTTGGTGAAAGCTATAGGTGGACAATGGGAGATATTGAAGAAAGGGTTGAGTTTTGTGAAGATTTGAAGCTTTGAAGGAGAGCTTTAATGGAGGTTGTGAGGTGTGGGTGTGAGGTTTTGAAGGTTGAAGATGAAGGTAGAGGAGATAGGTGAAGAGAGAGGGCGTGGGGGCGGCTGGGGTAAGTGGGAAAGGTAAAGGGGTGGATAGGGTTAAACGGGGTGGAAAATGGGCCCCACACGGGTCCCAATATTTTTTTTTGTCCTCCGTCATGGGCCGCGGGGCGGCCAGGGCTGGCGACGGGGCGGCCTGCCTCTTTTCTTCTCATCTCCTCTTCTTTTTACCCTGCGGGGTTAGTATGCCGAAACACCACAACTAAACTAAAAGAAAGTAACTAAATGCAATGAGAAAATAACATCTAAACTACTTACCTTGGGTTGCCTCCCAAGCAGCGCCTTTAGTTAACGTCGTTGGCTCGACGTCATTACTCCCTAGTGATCCTCAGTGCTTGGTTCACGGAGAACCAACTCATCACCATCCTTTTTGACAAAGTTCTCATAATATGGCTTCACGCGATGACCATTTACTTTGAAAATGTCTCCATTCCTCTCATTGAGTAGCTCTACTGCACCATGAGAAAAGACATTAGTAATCACATATGGTCCTGCCCATCTTGAGCGAAGCTTACCTGGGAAGAGTTGAAGGCGCGTTTTGAATAGGAGGACCTTGTCCCCAACTTTGAGGTCCTTTCGCAAAATATGCTTGTCGTGCCATGCCTTAGTCTTCTCCTTATAAGTGATGGAGTTGTCATAGGCATCCACTCTCAACTCTTCCAGCTCCTGCAGCTGAAGTTTCCTGAACTCCCCAACTTCATCCATTTGCATATTGTATTCTTTCACCGCCCAGTATGCCTTATGTTCGAGCTCGATAGGAAGATGGCAAGCCTTTCCATAAACTAATCGAAACGGAGACATCCCAATGGGAGTCTTGTAAGCCGTTCGATAAGCCCACAGAGCATCATCAAGTCTTACACTCCAATCTTTCCTGTTTGGGGCAACAATCTTCTCCAAGATCGTCTTAATCTCGCGATTAGACACCTTAGCTTGCCCATTAGTCTGGGGGTGGTATGCAGTAGACACTCTCTGCGTAACATGATATTTCTTTAATAAAGCACTTACCGTCTTATTGCAGAAATGAGTCCCTTTATCACTGATCAATGCTTTCGGCACTCCAAATCTAGAGAATAGCTCTTTGAGGAAACCTGCAACAACTTTTGAATCATCAGTCCTGGTGGCCTTCGCCTCCACCCACTTGGAGACGTAGTCCACCGCAAGTAAAATATACAAGTTCCCAAACAAGCTAGGGAATGGTCCCATGAATTCAATGCCCCAAACATCAAAAATCTCAGAAAATATCATGCGAGTTTGTGGCATCTCATTCCTCTTAGAGAGATTCCCAACTCTCTGACAGTGATCACAGGATTTATAAAAAGTATATGAATCACGAAATATATGCGGCCAAAAGAATCCTGCCTCAAGTACCTTTCTTACTGTCTTTTGTGGTCCAAAGTGCCCACCACATTCATGTGAATGACAGAAATTAAGGACAGATTGTACCTCATCGTCGGGAAGACACCGACGTATTACTTGATCAGCGCAATGCTTCCATAGGTATGGATCATCCCAAACGTAGAAGCGAGCATCATGGCGTATCTTGTCCTTTTGAGCCTTGGAAAAGTTGGGTGGAAACTCCTGCGAAACTAAAAAGTTCACCAAATTAGCGAACCAAGGGCGGGGAATAGAGCTTACCTTCCCAACAAGTTCAATATCAGATTCTGCAGAGGCCATGGGGCGGCCAGGGTCAACCGCGGGGCGGCCGGCGACAGGTGGCCGCGGGGCGGCCAGTCTGGCGACGGGGCGGCTGGAGACGCTGAAAACCTGCAGTAACTCTTCGTCAGGAAAACTCCCCAAGATATGTGATTGCTCGCCCTGCCCATTCTTTCCCTGCAATATACGACTTAGATGATCTGCAACAAGGTTCTCCGCACCCTTTTTGTCCCTGATTTCGATGTCAAACTCGCGTAAAAGCAAGATCCATCTAATCAATCTTGGCTTGGCCTCTTTCGTCGTCAAAAGTTAACGAAGCGCTGCATGGTCAGTATACACAATAACTTTAGTACCAAGCAAATAAGATCTAAATTTCTCAAGGGCAAAAACAATAGCAAGAAGTTCCTTCTCTGTAGTTGAGTAGTTCCTTTGTGAGCCATTCAACGTTAGAGATGCATAGTAGATCACATGAGAGATCTTCCCCTCTTTTTGTCCAAGCACGGCTCCCACAGCGTAGTCACTAGCGTCACACATCAATTCGAAGGGTTGGGACCAATTTGGCGCTTGTATGATTGGTGCACTAGTAAGACAAGTCTTCAACTCATCAAACGCCATCCTGCACTTCTCATCAAAAGCAAAAGTGACCTCCTTCTTCAGTAGCTCGCACAAGGGTGAGGTGATCTTTGAGAAATCCTTAATGAACCTGCGGTAGAATCCTGCATGGCCTAAAAAGGAACGCACTTCACGCACATTAGTAGGATAAAGCAATGATTGAATGATGTCTATCTTCGCCTTATCAACCTCAATCCCTTTATATGAGACAATGTGACCTAAAACAATGCCCTCCTCAACCATAAAGTGACACTTCTCTGAATTGAGCACTAAGTTAGTGTCAACACACCTTTTAAGCACAAGTGCCAAATGGTTTAAGCAAGCATCAAAACTATCACCATGTATAGTAAAGTCATCCATAAAAACCTCAATGAATTGCTCTATATATTAAGAAAAAAATGCTTACCATACACCATTGGAATGTCCCAGGAGCGTTGCACAAGCCAAAAGGCATCCTGCGATATGCAAAAGTGCCAAACGGACAAGTGAATGTCATCTTTTCTTGATCCTCCGCTGCGATGGCTATCTGAAAACCTGAATATCCATCTAAAAAGCAATAATATGGACGACCAGCGAGCCGTTCAAGCATCTGATCAATAAAAGGGAAGGGAAAGTGATCTTTTCGAGTTACCGCATTCAGCTTGCGATAATCGATACAAACTCTCCAGCCTGATTGGACTCTAGTAGGGACCAACTCACCTTCTTTGTTCTCAACCACTGTTATGCCCCCCTTCTTTGGTACTACCAGCGTTGGACTAACCCATTGACTATCAGAGATGGGATAGATCATACCTGCCTGAAGGAGTTTCAGCACCTCCTTCTTTACTACCTCCATCATAGGTGGGTTGAGTCTCCGTTGAGGTTGCCTGGAACATTTGGCTCCCTCTTCTAACAAGATTCTGTGCATGCAAGTAGCTGGGCTGATTCCCTTGATGTCCGCTATGGTCCATCTCAGAGCGGTCTTATGTTCTTTGAGCACCACCACCAACCTATCCTCTTGTTCCTTAGTAAGCTTGTTGGAGATGATGACAGGCAAGGTATCACCTTCCCCCACGAATGCATACTTCAAATGCTCAGGAAGTGGCTTGAGCTCAACAACGGGTGCCTGCACAACAGAAGGTAAGAGCTTTTCGCTCGAACCGGTTAGTTCCATAGGGATAGCTATCTGCAAATGAGTTGGGAGGTTGGACAAGTCTCTTATAGTTTCCTGCAGGTTAGTAGACAAAGCATAATTCAATGACAACTCCTCAATAGGAGCTTCTAAAGCAACCTGCATGTCATCTACACAACTCATGTCAAAAGTATCCTGCATACAAGTATCAATGGCATCTACAAAGCATAAGGAAGGATCATCAGAAGGGAATTTCATTGCATCATAAATATTATATTCAACATTCTCACCATCGAATTCCATAGTTAATGAGCCAGAATACACATCAATTTTTTTCTTAGCAGTCTTCAAAAAGGGCCTTCCTAAGAGAATAGGGGCCTCTTGCTTACCATGCTCCATGTCTAAGACAAAAAAGTCAGCAGGAAAGATCAAGTTGTCAACCATAACCAAAACATCCTCTAATATGCCTCTAGGATAAGCATTTGAGCGGTCCGCTACTTTGATCACCACTCTAGTCTCATGCAAAGGTCCTAAGCCTAATGATTCATATAAAGAATAAGGCAAGACATTAATAGATGCACCTAAGTCTTACAAAGCTTTATCAAACTTAGTCTCACCTATCACACATGGGATTGTAAACATGCTAGGGTCGCTACATTTCTTAGGCATATGCTTTTGAAACACAGCAGACACATGTTCGCTTACCTTAATCTTCTACTTCCCTTTCAACTTCTGATTCCTCTTTATGGTGCAAAGCTCCTTAAGAAATTTAGCATAACGAGGAATACTTTTAATCAATTTGAGTAAGGGAATGTTTACCTCGCACTTACTAAATGTCTCAAAGATCTCTTTGTCATTCTCAGGCCTCCTTGTATCTCTAAGAGCTTCAGGAAAAGGAGGAACAGGTTTGTAAGAATTTAAAGGAGGTAATTCAGGCTTTACATAGGAGTCAGAAGGTTTGTCAGGGACAAGGCCGCGGGGAGGCTCAGGGAGGCGACGGGGCAGCTCCCCGAAATCTGCATCTGCAGAATCGCCATGGCCGCGGGGCGGCTCATGAGGGCGACGGGGCGGCTCGCCGAAATCTGCATCTGCAGAATCGCCTTGGCCGCGGGGCGGCTTATGGGGGCCGCGGGGCGGCTCGCGATTCCGCAGCTCTCCTTCTCCTTTGTCTTTATGCATCTCAGGTTCTCCATAGTTTTCGTCATCCTGGTGAGTAGTAATCAGTTCCTTACCACTTCTTAGCGTTATTGCGCTGACGTTCTCCTTAGGATTCACCACCGTTTGAGATGGTAGCTTTCCTGAGTCCTTAGCCTGCAATTCACTTAGCGATTGAGCCAATTGGCCTACCTGTTTCTCAAGATTCTTTGAGTGCTCAACCTGGCTCATGAGTATCCTAGTGAGGGTTTTGATAGGGTCCTCAGTTGATTGATCCCCTGCGGGGGGTTCTCTCTGCCTAGAATCGAATTGTTGTCGAGGCCTTTGTTGGTGTCCACTTTGTGGATTGTAAGGGGCTTGGTTATTACCATAGCCATACCCCTGGTAACCTGCATTATAATTGTTATTGAATTGATTGGGGTTACTATAGTTACCATACCTGGGCTTCTGCGGGACAAAGTTTCCCATGGCGTTGAGCTCAACATTAGGATCCTAAAGTAGCGGGCACATATCGTTTGGATGTAAAGGATCAACACATAGCCCACATGCTTTGAGTTCCTGAGGGGTCCCTTTGAGCATCATCCTTCTCATCATCTCCTTCATCTCCATCATATCATCTTGTAAATTGGAGCTTGAAGAATCCACAGCCAGTACTCCACGGGGGTTTGCCCTCTTGCTATATTGTCTAGACCCTTCAGCAAGCTCTGAGAACAAATCCATAGCATCATTTGGGGTCTTGTTGAGAATGTTACCCCCACTAGCGGCATTCACCATTCGACGCTCATAATCAAGCAAACCTCCATGCAAATAAAGTACCAAATCCTGTTGTGAGTAACCATGGTAGGGGCAACTTGAGCAGAGCTTTTTGAATCGCTCCACATACTCATACATGGTCTCAGTTGCTAATTGCTCGATGTTGCTGATGGCCTTTTTGAGAAAGTTCAGCTTTGTAGCAGGGAAGTACTTCTCTAAGAACAACCTTTTCAACTCTGTCTAGGTAGTAATGCTCCCTGCAGGCAAATAATAAAACCAATCATTAGCTGAATCTTTTAATGTGAAAGGAAAAGCTCGCAGCTTGATTTGGTCCTCTGTGACATCTGCGGGTCTCATGCTCTCAATGAGAGCATGGAACTCCGCCAAATGTTTGTTGGGATCCTCTCCACTCAACCCATGGAACTTAGGTAGAAAGTGGATCCATTGAGCCTTAAACTCGAACTTGGTCCCATCAGCAAGCGCTGGAAACTGCACCGCCAATGGTTGTGTTTTCAGATTCGGTGCGGTGAGTTACCCTAAGGTTTGGTTCGCGTTATCTAACGCGTTGTCACCCATCTCTGCAGTCCCTTCGGCTTCTTGATCAAAAGGTAATTCGCTAGAGTTGTTGCGAACCTCCCGCCTTAGGTTGGAAAGAGTCCTCTCGATCTCTGAATCAAATGGAAGTAAAGATGGATTAGTAGCACGGGTGCGGACCACAAACGTGGTCCACACCAAAGGTAGCGATTAAACAACACAAGAAATTAAAAAGATTTCCCCGGCAACGGCGCCAAATTTGACAAGAGGAAAACCTGTCGTTGTTCCTGCCAAAGAAATACTCAAACCTACAACTAGTATAGTTGGTAAGAAAGAGGTCGATCCATAGGGAAATCTAGTAAGTTCTAGTGCTAATTTAATCGCAAGTAACCAAAAAGAGAGTTTTTGTGAGAAAAAGATCCGCCTTTTGTCAAAGCGGAAAGAAGGAAACAAGGTAAAGGAGGTTGTAGAATGCAATAAAGAGAAATAGGTTCACCTACAATTTGTCACTTTAATTGATGAATTTGATCCTTGTTTCAGCCTCTAGTTCTCTTCTTTTCCTATCAATGTCCTTGTCCATATCTTAGGTAAATTACTAGTCCTACGAGTCCTAGCAATCCTTATCTCTAAATAACCCTAACATGGTTAAGATTTAACCTAGAGATAGCATTAAGACTATGAATTAACCAAGGTATATGTGACAGGAGGAAACTGTCGTTGTTCCTATCAAAGTATAACTCAAACTTACAAACTAGTATAGTAAGCAAGTAAGAGGTCGATCCCACAGAGAATCAAGTATTCCTAAGCAATGTATATTTACCAATTAATAGAAAAGTGGGGTTTTGGTGATTGAATATAAGAAAAGAAACTATACACAAGTTAGTAGAGATAACAATGGGAAAATAGTTTCATCTACAAATATCCACTTTAGTTTGGTTGATTGATCATCGATTCTTCTTCGAGTTCTCTTTTCATCCTATTATTGTTCCTGTCCTGATCTTGTGTAAATTACTAGTCTTACGAGTCCTAGTAACCCTTACTAATTAGATAACCCTAACACTGTCAAGATTTAACCTAATAGTAGCATTAAGATTAAGTATTAACCAGGATACATGCAACACCAAGCTACGAGTCAGCATTTAACATATAATTGATTCTCTACACACCAATTTAGTCCTACGAGTCCTAAAAAGGCATGCTTGCTACTATGGATTAAGGTTCGCTACGAGGAATCTACAAAATCCTAGCAATAATCTCAACTAGTTGTACGGACTAGAAGAAATCAACAATATTCGCAAAAGAATCAATACGAATCAATAGGAATAGAACAAGAATAGACATCTCAGAACTTTATCAAACCAAAGCTTCAATCCATAGACGAAACGGAAGAGTTTAGCACTCCATGGCCATGGAGGCTTCCCTCTAGGGTTCTCTCAATTGATAATCTCCAAGTGTATGAGAGTTATGGAATTAGATGATTAAAATAAAACCCTAAAACGTCATTAAAAAGCCTCAAAAGAGTCGGCCAAATAATAATTCTAAAAACCTAATTAAGTGGATAAAGTTGTAGATCTCGGAAAGAGCTTTCCAACGCATACTTATAATAGTCAATCGGACCACCGAGGCCTCCAGAAAGTGCATTACAAGTTCAGCATGTCTGGCGACAACTTCTACTGACTTGTTCTACACTTAGGCTCTCGAAATTCGACTCCGCTCCCGTGCTCTTCACTTTTCCTCCTCCTCTTGGATCTTCCTTCATCCATGAGCTTACTCATTCCTCGTCGGATTCATATGTACCTGAAATAATTCATAAAAGCGTGTAGATTCCGACTCTACCAACAAAACGAGTATAAATGCAAATCTAGTCTAAATTATGCATTATAAACATCTAGATCATGCTAAATGCAACCTAATATGCCTACCTAAATGCGTGCTATCAAATTCCCCCACACTTGAGCTTTTGCTTGTCCTCAAGCAATGAAAATCAAAATCAAATCAACACCCCACAAACAAGCAATCCATGTAATCACTTTGGTAAAACACTTAAGCTCAAAACGAGGGAAACAAAGATTGACAAATAACGTCATAATATGTATATGTGCAATCTAAGGAATAAAGCAAGTACATCTATCCAACCTCACCAAGAAAATGTGTTTTCACTCTCGCTCATGTGTTTAGGCTAATCATTCACGCTCAAACTCAATTCATGAAAACTTAGCTACAACAAAATTGCGTCAGTGGTCTAAATCTCCACCGCTAGTGACTTCACATGCAACCAAAATCATGAGGTCATTTGAATAGGTTGTAATTGGGCCATGGTAGGAACACAAGGTATGGAAAATATTTAGGCTATGTGGTGCTAAAAATCCGGGAAAAAGGGTTAGTAAATAACCAGAAAAACACCAACACCAAACACTTCAAATACCATTCCAATAACATGTACTCCTTCACAATACAAATTCGCACACAATTTTCAAATATCCACACAAACTCATTCATTTTTTTCTCTTTTTTTTTTATTTTCTTGACTTTTACCCCTAAATGAATTTTATCCTCCTTAGATCCCAAGTAATAAGCACATAAAAACCATCTCTATGAAGTACAAATGAATCACCCAACATAATTTCTCCACTCAAAGCAACTCCATCAACATATCAAGATATTCACCAACTCTTCTCCTAATTCCCATATGGGTCAGGCTAATAATCGGCTAGGAAGATTTTGTGGAGCTAAAAAAATAGGCTTATAAGGGTCAAATTGGCTTCAAGAAAAGGATAATGTGTACGGGTGGGTAGAGTATAATATGGCTAAAAGAAAATCATGCCTCAATCACTTTAAGGTTACATGCAAAAATCATATAAATGCAGCCTTAATAAAGATATCTAAACGCAATTTAAAGAGGAAGTAATCAAGGAGAGTATTCACACACAAAGAAACTAGAGGACATATATGTGTAGTCCCAATAAGGCCAAAAAAAACTCACAAGGTCAAATTGTTAGAACTTCAATACCACTTAAATTCCAAAGACTATACATACTCAATTATCTCATCAATCATATTCCCAAAAAGTATGCAAAAACAATTCAAAGCTTCAAACACTTCAAGCAAGTCATGGGGCGCATGATAAGATAAATATAGAGGACAAGTAGCCTAGATGGGAAAATAAGACCTAAAGTTTATGAAATGCATGATATTTTTGGATTTTTTTTAACACATGCAATATACGAGTAAAAATAAATATGAAAAAATAAATAAACATGATGTGGAAAATCTATCTATATGCAATGCAATCCCTCCCCCACACTTAAATCTTTCATTGTCCTCAATGAAAATTAAAGACAACAACATATAAAAATATGAAGGAAAGAAAGAAAAACTGACTTTTTCACTGCGGTGGTGGTAGGTAAAGTGGGAGGTGAGGAAGAGAAACCTGTCAGTCCCGTCAGAGGCCGCGGGGCGGCTGGAGACACGACCTAGCCGCGGGGCGGCCCGTACAAGCCGCGGGGCGGCCTCTGCCCTTTTCAACTTTCATCCCTGCGGTGTTACTGCCCCCACAAAAAAATGCCAAAACCAAGCCAATTCATTGAAATTTAAGAAAAAGAAATCTAGAACTACTTACCTTGGGTTGCCTCCCAAGTAGCGCCTTTGTTTTATGTCATTGGCATGACTTATTATCAATCTTAATTCCTTACCTATCAGACATCGTCAAGGCCCTCAGTAACCTATGATATTCCTGTGCACACATCTTCCACAAGACATTATAGCACACTAAATTGAAATTATAAATTATAGAAGTTATAAACCTTTTCAATTTATCATGAATGTCTACTGAAGGAATATGATACCACCAGTTCAGTTCCACTGGCGGCTTTTGAAAATAACAATTAAAAGGATCAACATAATCACCATCACCTTTCAAATTGCAAAAGTTTACCTTTATTACCTCTTGAGCCTCAACAGGTGGCTCTAGACATGGTTCATCAACGGGGGAGCTGAGAATGAATGCATCGGATGGAGTAGGAGACACAACACATGAAACCTCATGCGTCGACTCATGAGATTTCATGTCAGAAAGCACTAGACCATCTTCTCCATCGTCAAAGAAACTATCGTTATCTGCGAACAATTCCTCCTCGTTCTGAACATCATTATCATGTTGAAACCAACTAGGAGGGAATGAATTAAGCACAATGACTTCGATAGGATCTTCTATTCTTGCATCCTTCAATGTCTCAAGGAATGGCGGGATAGGTTGACTTTCTTTATCAACTTGAGGGCTGACCATCTGATCTGCTGTTATCTCGCTACATGTTTTAGTAAGTTGGCTCAATTGTTCCCCAAAGTTTTTTAGTCTCTCACCATTCTCCTGCACCGCTTGAGTAAGGGCTTGGATTTCATCTAGGTGTATGACAGAGTCCTCCACAGGTGGCGAAACCAAAGTGAAGGATACTTCCTGCGCAACATGGTAATCCATATAACAGAAAAAATCCCACAACCCCGACAAACCTAACCGCGCCAAGCCTCCGTTGCTCATGTACTCAACAAGCGCTCTCGTCTCAGCAGTCATCCCGTCAATTATGCAAAGAATCATATCTCGGATGTTGTCTTGATAACCCCGTGAATTACGAATGTCGACATATCTCTGCAATCTGGTAAGATATTGGTGAAAGTTCTCACCTTCAAACTGCAACAACCTCAACATCTAAAAGTTAGTAGCAAGGGTGTTATGAACCGTAAGATAGGTTCACAACAAATTAGATATATACAAAAATTGATAAATACACAAAACAAAGAAATAAACATTGATTCCCCAACAACGGCGCCAAAATTTGACAGGAGGAAACTGTCGTTGTTCCCATCAAAGTATAACTCAAACCTACAAACTAGTATAGTAACTGAATCGGCGTTTCTGGACAGGCCGCGGGGCGGCTGGCTCAGACGACGGGGCGGCCTGGCGATCAGCGAAGTCCTTCGATAGTCTTCGGGCCGCGGGGCGGCCAGCGATTTCTTCCGCTTCTCTCCACGTGATTTGATGTAGCTTATAATGCAATTCATTTAGTTCTTTAACTCCCCTCAAATTCATTCCACCTTGAATCACGATTCCTGAAATATATCATAATGTTGTGTAGATTCCGCATCCTCCAACTCAACAAGTAATCATGTAAATGCAACTAAAATATACAATATTTACACCCAAACTATACTAAATGCAGTCTATTATGCAATACTAATAATGCTCTATCACTACCCCCTTTGGAAAAAGTCGAGGATCCAAGCTGGTGGAAAAAGGATTTTTTTGGACATCTTTGAGGAGGATTACTCAGGAGACATCTTCATTAAAGTCGTAGGCCTTGAAGTTAGCTTTCCAACAAGCTCTCAGATGGCCCGATCAGACCAATGCAGCTTTTGTTATAGCCAAAATACCAAGCTCGTTTCCGTAACACCTATAGAAAGGCACACTACCTTCATTTCGGGGAAATTTGGGCATCTCATGTGGGCCTTTCATGGGCCTATCGCCTAACTAGCATCACACCATGCCTAGGTCAAAGAATTTGGGGTTTTAAATTTTCTGAGATTTTGAGATTTTTTGTGGACTACCCCCTTTGGAAAAAGTCGAGGATCCTAGCTAGCGAAAAAATGATTTTTTTGGATTTCTTCAAGGATGATTTCTCAGGAGACATCTTCGTTAAAGTCGTAGGCCTTGAAGTTAGCTTTCCAACGAGCTCTCAAATGGCCTGATCAAACCAACGCAGCTCTTGTTATTACGAAAATACCAAGCTCATGTCCTTAACACCTATAGAATGGCACACTACCGTCATTTCGGGGCCATTTGGGTATCTCACGTGGGCCTTTCATGGGCCTATCGCCTAACTAGAATCACAGCATGACTAGGGCAAAGAATTTGGGGTTTTAAATTTTTCTGAGATTTTGAGATTTTTTGTGGACTACCCCGTTTGGAAAAAGTCGAGGATCCAAGCTGGTGGAAAAAGGATTTTTTGGACATCTTTGAGGAGGATTTCTCAGGAGACGTCCCCATTAAAGTCATAGTCCTTGAAGTTAGCTTTCCAACGAGCTCTCAAATGGCCCGATTAGACCAACGCAGCTCTTGTTATGACTAAAATACCAAGCTCATCTCCGTAACACCTATAGAAAGACACATTACCGTCAATTCGGGGAAATTTGGGCATCTCAGGTGGGCCTTGCATGGTCTTGTCGCCTAACTAGCATCACACCATGACTAGGGCAAAAAATTTGGGGTTTTAAATTTTATGGGATTTTGAGATTTTTTGTGGACTGCACCCTTTGGAAAAAGTCGAGGATCCAACTAGTGGAAAAAGGATTTTTTTGGACATCTTCGAGGAGGATTACTCAGGAGACATCCCCGTTAAAGTCGTAGGCCTTGAAGTTAGCTTTCCAACGAGCTCTGAAATGGCCCGATCAGACCAACGCAACTCTTGTTATGACCAAAATACCAAGCTCGTGTCCGTAACACCTATAGAAAGGCACACTACCGTCATTTCGGGGCCTTTTGGGTATCTCAGGTGGGCCTTTCGTGGGCCTATCGCCTAACTAGCATCACACAATGACTAGGGCAGAGAATTTGGGGTTTTCAATTTTCTGGGATTTTGAGATTTTTGGTGGACTACCCCCTTTGGAAAAAGTCGAAGATCCAAGCTAGTGGAAAAGGATTTTTTTGGACATCTTCGAGGAGGATTAATCAGGAGACATCTTCATTAAAGTCGTAGGCCTTGAAGTTAGCTTTCCAACGAGCTCTCAGATGGCCCGATCAAACAAACGCAGCTCTTGTTATGGCCAAAATACCAAGCTCGTTTCCGTAACATCTATAGAAAGGCACACTACCTTCATTTCGGGGAAATTTGGGCATCTCAGGTGGGCCTTTCATGGGCCTATCGCCTAACTATCATCACACCATGCCTAGGCCAAAGAATTTGGGGTTTTAAATTTTCTGAGATTTTGAGATTTTTTGTGGACTACCCCCTTTGGAAAAAGTCGGGGATCCTAGCTAGTGGAAAAATGATTTTTTGGACATCTTCGAGGAGGATTACTCAGGAGACATCCTCGTTAAAGTCGTAGGCCTGGAAGTTAGCTTTCCAACGAGCTCTAAAATGGCCCGATTGACCCAACACAGCTTTTGTTATGACCAAAATACCAAGCTCGTTTCCGTAACACCTATAGAAAGGCACACTACCTTCATTTCGGGGAAGTTTGGGCATCTCAGGTGGGCCTTTCATGGGCCTATCGCCTAACTAGCATCACACCATGCCTAGGGAAAAGAATTTGGAGTTTTAAATTTTCTGAGATTTTGAGATTTTTTGTGGACTACCCCCTTTGGAAAAAGTCGACGATCCTAGCTAGTGGAAAAATGATTTTTTGTGTACCGCCCCCTTTGGAAAAAGTCGAGGATCCAAGCTGGTGGAAAAAGGATTTTTTTTTGGACATTTTCAACGAGGATTACTCAGTAGAGAACCTCGTTAAAGTCGTAGGCCTTGAAGTTAGCTTTCCAACGAGCTCTGAAATGGCCCGATCAGACCAACGCAGCTGTTGTTATGACCAAAATACCAAGCTCATCTCCGTCACACCTCTAGAAAGGCACATTACCGTCATTTCGGGGAAATTTGGGCATCTTAGGTTGGCCTTTAATGGTCCTATCGCCTAACTAGCATCACACCATGACTAGGGCAAAGAATTTGGGGTTTTAAATTTTCTGAGATTTTGAGATTTTTTGTGGACTACCCCCTTTTGAAAAAGTCGAGGATCCAAGCTAGTGGAAAAAGGATTTTTTTGGACTTCTTCGAGGAGGATTTCTCAGGAGACGTCCTCGTTAAAGTAATAGACCTTTAAGTTAGCTTTCCAACGAGCTCTCAAATGGCCCAATCAAACCAACGCAGCTCTTGTTATTATCAAAATACCAAGCTCATGTCCGTAACATCTATAGAAAGGCACACTACCGTCATTTCGGGGCCATTTGTGTATCTCAGTTGGGCCTTTCATGGGCCTATCGCCTAACGAGCATCACACCATGACTAGGGCAAAGAATTTGGTGTTTTAAATTTTCTGAGATTTTGAGATTTTTTGTGGACTACCCCCTTTGTAAAAGTCGAGGATCCATGCTGGTGGAAAAAGGATTTTTTTGGACATCTTCAAGGAGGATTACTCAGGAGACTTCCACGCTAAAGTCGTAGGCCTTGAAGTTAGCTTTCCAACGAGCTCTGAAATGGCCCGATCAGAAAAACGCAGCTCTTGTTATGACCAAAATACCAATCTCGTGACCGTAACACCTATAGAAAGGCACACTACCGTCATTTCGGGCCATTTGGGTATATCAGGTGGGCCTTTCATGGGCCTATCGCCTAAATAGCATCACACCGTGACTAGGGCAAAGAATTTGGGGTTTTAAATTTTCTAAGATTTTGAGATTTTTTGTGGACTACCCTCCTTGGAAAAAGTCGAGGATCCTAGCTAGTGGAAAAATGATTTTTTGGACATCTTCGAGGAGGATTACTCAGGAGACATCCGCATTAAAGTCGTAGGCCTTGAAGTTAGCTTTCCAACGAGCTCTGAAATTGCCCGATCAGACTAACGCATCTCTTGTTATGACCAAAATACCAAGCTCGTGTCCGTAACACCTATAGAAAGGCACACTACCGTCATTTCGGGGCCATTTGGGTATCTCAGGTGGGCCTTTCATGGGCCTATCGCCTAACTAGCATCACACCATGACTAGGGCACAGAATTTGGGGTTTTAAATTTATTGAGATTTTGAGATTTTTTGTGGACTACCCCCTTTGGAAAAAGTCGACGATCCAAGTTAGTGGAAAAAGGATTTTTTTGGACTTCTTCGAGGAGGATTTCTCAGGAGACGTCCTCATTAAAGTCGTAGACCTTTAAGTTAGCTTCCCAACGAGCTCTCAAATGGCCCGATCAAACCAACGCAATTCTTGTTATTACCAAAATACCATGCTCATGTCCGTAACATCTATAGAAAGGCACACTACCGTCATTTCGGGGCCATTTGTGTATCTCAGGTGGGCCTTTCTTGGGCCTATCGCCTAACTAGCATCACACCATGACTAGGGCAAAGAATTTGGTGTTTTAAATTTTCTGAGATTTTGAGATTTTTTGTGGACTACCCCCTTTGGAAAAAGTCGAGGATCCAAGCTGGTGGAAAAAGAATTTTTTTGGACATTTTCGAGGAGGATTACTCCGGAGACATCCTCGCTAAAGTCGTAGGCCTTGAAGTTAGCTTTCCAACGAGCTCTGAAATGGCCCGATCAGAAAAACGCAGCTCTTGTTATGACCAAAATACCAAGCTCGTGTCCGTCACAAATATAGAAAGGCACACTACCGTCATTTCGGGGCCATTTGGGTATATCAGGTGGGCCTTTCATGGGCCTATCGCCTAACTAGCATCACACCGTGACTAGGGCAAAGAATTTGGGGTTTTAAATTTTCTGAGATTTTGAGATTTGTTGTGGACTACCCCCTTTGGAAAAAGTCGAGGATCCAAGCTGGTTGAAAAAGGATTTTTTTGGACATCTTCGAGGAGGATTTATCAGGAGACGTCCTCGTTAAAGTCGTAGGCCTTGAAGTTAGCTTTCCAACGAGCTCTGAAATGGCCCGATCAGACCAATGCATCTTTTGTTATGACCAAAATACCAAGCTTATGTCCGTAACACCTATAGAAAGGCACACTACCGTCATTTCGGGGCCATTTGGGTATCTCAGGTGGGCCTTTCATTGGCCTATCGCCTAACTAGCATCACACCATGACTAGGGAAAAGAATTTGGGGTTTTAAATTTTCTAAGATTTTGAGATTTTTTGTCGACTACCCCCTATGGAAAAAGTCGAGGATCCAAGCTGGTGGAAAAAGGATTTTTTTGGACATCTTCGAGGAGGATAACTCAGGAGACATCCTGGTTAAAGTCGTAGGCCTTGAAGTTAGCTATCCAACGAGCTCTCAAATGACCCAATTAACCCAACGCAGCTTTTGTTATGACCAAAATACCAAGCTCGTTTCCGTAACACCTATAGAAAGGCACACTGCCTTCATTTCGGGGAAGTTTGGGCATCTCAGGTGGGCCTTTAATGGGCCTATCGCCTAACTAGCATCACACCATGCCTAGGGCAAAGCATTTGGAGTTTTAAATTTTCTGAGATTTTGAGATTTTTTGTGGACTACCCCCTTTGAAAAAAGTCGAGGATCCTAGCTAGTGGAAAAATGATTTTTTGTGGACTGCCCCCTTTGGAAAAAGTCGAGGATCCAAGCTGGTGGAAAAAGGATTTTTTTGGACATTTTCGACGAGGATTACTCAGGAGACATCCTCGTTAAAGTCGTAGGCGTTGAAGTTAGCTTTCCAATGAGCTCTGAAATGGCCCGATCAGACCAACGCAGCTCTTGTTATGACCAAAATACCAAGCTCATCTCCGTAAAACCTATAGAAAGGCACATTACCGTCATTTCGGGGAAATTTGGGCATCTTAGGTGGGCCTTTAATGGTCCTATCGCCTAATTAGCATCACACCATGACTAGGGCACAGAATTTGGAGTTTTAAATTTTCTGAGATTTTGAGATTTTTTGTGGACTACCCCCTTTGGAAAAGGTCGAGGATCTAAGCTGGTGGGAAAAGGATTTTTTTGGACATGTTCGAGGAGGATTACTCAGGAGACATCCTCGTTAAAGTCGTAGGCGTTGAAGTTAGCTTTCCAACGAGCTCTGAAATGGCCCGATCAGACCAACGCAGCTCTTGTTATGACCAAAATACCAAGCTCATGTCCGTAACACCTATAGAAAGGCACACTACCGTCATTTCGGGGCCATTTGGGTATCTCAGGTGGGCCTTTCATGGGCCTATCGCCTAACTAGCATCACACCATGACTAGGGCACAGAATTTGGGGTTTTAAATTTATTGAGATTTTGAGATTTTTTGTGGACTACCCCCTTTGGAAAAAGTCGACGATCCAAGTTAGTGGAAAAAGGATTTTTTTGGACTTCTTCGAGGAGGATTTCTCAGGAGACGTCCTCATTAAAGTCGTAGACCTTTAAGTTAGCTTCCCAACGAGCTCTCAAATGGCCCGATCAAACCAACGCAATTCTTGTTATTACCAAAATACCATGCTCATGTCCGTAACATCTATAGAAAGGCACACTACCGTCATTTCGGGGCCATTTGTGTATCTCAGGTGGGCCTTTCTTGGGCCTATCGCCTAACTAGCATCACACCATGACTAGGGCAAAGAATTTGGTGTTTTAAATTTTCTGAGATTTTGAGATTTTTTGTGGACTACCCCCTTTGGAAAAAGTCGAGGATCCAAGCTGGTGGAAAAAGGATTTTTTTGGACATCTTCGAGGAGGATAACTCAGGAGACATCCTGGTTAAAGTCGTAGGCCTTGAAGTTAGCTATCCAACGAGCTCTCAAATGACCCAATTAACCCAACGCAGCTTTTGTTATGACCAAAATACCAAGCTCGTTTCCGTAACACCTATAGAAAGGCACACTGCCTTCATTTCGGGGAAGTTTGGGCATCTTAGGTGGGCCTTTAATGGGCCTATCGCCTAACTAGCATCACACCATGCCTAGGGCAAAGCATTTGGAGTTTTAAATTTTCTGAGATTTTGAGATTTTTTGTGGACTACCCCCTTTGAAAAAAGTCGTGGATCCTAGCTAGTGGAAAAATGATTTTTTGTGGACTGCCCCCTTTGGAAAAAGTCGAGGATCCAAGCTGGTGGAAAAAGGATTTTTTTGGACATTTTCGACGAGGATTACTCAGGAGACATCCTCGTTAAAGTCGTAGGCGTTGAAGTTAGCTTTCCAACGAGCTCTGAAATGGCCCGATCAGACCAACGCAGCTCTTGTTATGACCAAAATACCAAGCTCATCTCCGTAAAACCTATAGAAAGGCACATTACCGTCATTTCGGGGAAATTTGGGCATCTTAGGTGGGCCTTTAATGGTCCTATCGCCTAATTAGCATCACACCATGACTAGGGCACAGAATTTGGGGTTTTAAATCTTCTGAGATTTTGAGATTTTTTGTGGACTACCCCCTTTGGAAAAGGTCGAGGATCTAAGCTGGTGGGAAAAGGATTTTTTTGGACATGTTCGAGGAGGATTACTCAGGAGACATCCTCGTTAAAGTCGTAGGCGTTGAAGTTAGCTTTCCAACGAGCTCTGAAATGGCCCGATCAGACCAACGCAGCTCTTGTTATGACCAAAATACCAAGCTCATGTCCGTAACACCTATAGAAAGGCACACTACCGTCATTTCGGGGCCATTTGGGTATCTCAGGTGGGCCTTTCATTGGCCTATCGCCTAACTAGAATCACACCATGACTAGGGCAAAGAATTTGGGGTTTTAAATTTTCTGAGATTTTGATATTTTTTGTGGACTACCCCCTTTGGAAAAAGTTGAGGATCCAAGCTGGTGGGAAAAGGATTTTTTTGGACATTTCGAGGAGGATTACTGAGGATACATCCTCATAAAAGTCGTAGGCCTTGAAGTTAGCTTTCCAACGAGCTCTCAAATAACCCGATCAGACCAACGCAGCTCTTGTTATGACCAAAATACTAAGCTCATCTCCGTAACACCTATAGAAAGGCACATTACCGTAATTTCGGGGAAATTTGGGCATCTTAGGTGGGCCTTTAATGGTCCTATCGCCTAACTAGCATCACACCATGACTAGGGCAAAGAATTTGGGGTTTTAAATTTTCTGAGATTTTGAGATTTTTTGTGGACTACCCCCTTTGGAAAAAGTCGACGATCCAAGTTAGTGGAAAAAGGATTTTTTTGGACTTCTTCGAGGAGGATTTCTCAGGAGACGTCCTCATTAAAGTCGTAGACCTTTAAGTTAGCTTCCCAACGAGCTCTCAAATGGCCCGATCAAACCAACGCAATTCTTGTTATTACCAAAATACCAAGCTCATGTCCGTAACATCTATAGAAAGGCACACTACCGTCATTTCGGGGCCATTTGTGTATCTCAGGTGGGCCTTTCTTGGGCCTATCGCCTAACTAGCATCACACCATGACTAGGGCAAAGAATTTGGTGTTTTAAATTTTCTGAGATTTTGAGATTTTTTGTGGACTACCCCCTTTGAAAAAAGTCGAGGATCCTAGCTAGTGGAAAAATGATTTTTTGTGGACTGCCCCCTTTGGAAAAAGTCGAGGATCCAAGCTGGTGGAAAAAGGATTTTTTTGGACATTTTCGACGAGGATTACTCAGGAGACATCCTCGTTAAAGTCGTAGGCCTTGAAGTTAGCTTTCCAACGAGCTCTGAAATGGCCCGATCAGACCAACGCAGCTCTTGTTATGACCAAAATACCAAGCTCATCTCCGTAAAACCTTTAGAAAGGCACATTACCGTCATTTCGGGGAAATTTGGGCATCTTAGGTGGGCCTTTAATGGTCCTATCGCCTAACTAGCATCACACCATGACTAGGGCACAGAATTTGGGGTTTTAAATTTTCTGAGATTTTGAGATTTTTTGTGGACTACCCCCTTTGGAAAAAGTCGACGATCCAAGTTAGTGGAAAGAGGATTTTTTTGGACTTCTTCGAGGAGGATTTCTCAGGAGACGTCCTCATTAAAGTCGTAGACCTTTAAGTTAGCTTCCCAACGAGCTCTCAAATGGCCCGATCAAACCAACGCAATTCTTGTTATTACCAAAATACCAAGCTCATGTCCGTAACATCTATAGAAAGGCACACTACCGTCATTTCGGGGCCATTTGTGTATCTCAGGTGGGCCTTTCTTGGGCCTATCGCCTAACTAGCATCACACCATGACTAGGGCAAAGAATTTGGTGTTTTAAATTTTCTGAGATTTTGAGATTTTTTGTGGACTACCCCCTTTGGAAAAAGTCGAGGATCTAAGCTGGTGGGAAAAGGATTTTTTTGGACATGTTCGAGGAGGATTACTCAGGAGACATCCTAGTTAAAGTCGTAGGCCTTGAAGTTAGCTTTCCAACGAGCTCTCAAATGACCCGATCAGACCAACGCAGCTATTGTTATGACCAAAATACCAAGCTCATCTCCGTAACATCTATAGAAAGGCACATTACCGTCATTTCGGGGAAATTTGGGCATCTTAGGTGGGCCTTTCATTGGCCTATCGCCTAACTAGAATCACACCATGACTAGGGCAAAGAATTTGGGGTTTTAAATTTTCTGAGATTTTGATATTTTTTGTGGACTACCCCCTTTGGAAAAAGTTGAGGATCCAAGCTGGTGGGAAAAGGATTTTTTTGGACATTTCGAGGAGGATTACTCAGGATACATCCTCATCAAAGTCGTAGGCCTTGAAGTTAGCTTTCCAACGAGCTCTCAAATAACCCGATCAGACCAACGCAGCTCTTGTTATGACCAAAATACCAAGCTCATCTCCGTAAAACCTTTAGAAAGGCACATTACCGTCATTTCGGGGAAATTTGGGCATCTTAGGTGGGCCTTTAATGGTCCTATCGCCTAACTAGCATCACACCATGACTAGGGCACAGAATTTGGGGTTTTAAATTTTCTGAGATTTTGAGATTTTTTGTGGACTACCCCATTTGGAAAAAGTCAAGGATCCAAGCTAGTGGAAAAAGGATTTTTTTGGACTTCTTCGAGAAGGATTTCTCAGGAGACGTCCTCATTAAAGTCGTAGACCTTTAAGTTAGCTTTCCAATGAGCTCTCAAATGGCCCGATCAAACCAACGCAATTCTAGTTATGACCAAAATACCAAGCTCGTGTCCGTCACAAATATAGAAAGGCACACTACCGTCATTTCGGGGCCATTTGGGTATATCAGGTGGGCCTTTCATGGGCCTATCGCCTAACTAGCATCACACCGTGACTAGGGCAAAGAATTTGGGGTTTTAAATTTTCTGAGATTTTGAGATTTGTTGTGGACTATCCCCTTTGGAAAAAGTCGAGGATCCAAGCTGGTTGAAAATGGATTTTTTTGGACATCTTCGAGGAGGATTTATCAGGAGACGTCCTCGTTAAAGTCGTAGGCCTTGAAGTTAGCTTTCCAACGAGCTCTGAAATGGCCCGATCAGACCAATGCATCTTTTGTTATGACCAAAATACCAAGCTCATGTCCGTAACACCTATAGAAAGGCACACTACCGTCATTTCGGGGCCATTTGGGTATCTCAGGTGGGCCTTTCATTGGCCTATCGCCTAACTAGAATCACACCATGACTAGGGCAAAGAATTTGGGGTTTTAAATTTTCTGAGATTTTGATATTTTTTGTGGACTACCCCCTTTGGAAAAAGTTGAGGATCCAAGCTGGTGGGAAAAGGATTTTTTTGGACATTTCGAGGAGGATTACTCAGGATACATCCTCATCAAAGTCGTAGGCCTTGAAGTTAGCTTTCCAACGAGCTCTCAAATAACCCGATCAGACCAACGCAGCTCTTGTTATGACCAAAATACTAAGCTCATCTCCGTAACACCTATAGAAAGGCACATTACCGTCATTTCGGGGAAATTTGGGCATCTTAGGTGGGCCTTTAATGGTCCTATCGCCTAACTAGCATCACACCATGACTAGGGCAAAGAATTTTGGGTTTTAAATTTTCTGAGATTTTGAGATTTTTTGTGGACTACCCCCTTTGGAAAAAGTCGACGATCCAAGTTAGTGGAAAGAGGATTTTTTTGGACTTCTTCGAGGAGGATTTCTCAGGAGACGTCCTCATTAAAGTCGTAGACCTTTAAGTTAGCTTCCCAACGAGCTCTCAAATGGCCCGATCAAACCAACGCAATTCTTGTTATTACCAAAATACCAAGCTCATGTCCGTAACATCTATAGAAAGGCACACTACCGTCATTTCGGGGCCATTTGTGTATCTCAGGTGGGCCTTTCTTGGGCCTATCGCCTAACTAGCATCACACCATGACTAGGGCAAAGAATTTGGTGTTTTAAATTTTCTGAGATTTTGAGATTTTTTGTGGACTACCCCCTTTGGAAAAAGTCGAGGATCCAAGCTGGTGGAAAAAGGATTTTTTTGGACATTTTCGAGGAGGATTACTCAGGAGACATCCTCGCTAAAGTCGTAGGCCTTGAAGTTAGTTTCCAACGAGCTCTGAAATGGCCCGATCAGAAAAACGCATCTCTTGTTATGACCAAAATACCAAGCTCGTGTCCGTCACAAATATAGAAAGGCACACTACCGTCATTTCGGGGCCATTTGGGTATATCAGGTGGGCCTTTCATGGGCCTATCGCCTAACTAGCATCACATCGTGACTAGGGCAATGAATTTGGGGTTTTAAATTTTCTGAGATTTTGAGATTTGTTGTGGACTACCCCCTTTGGAAAAAGTCGAGGATCCAAGCTGGGTGAAAAAGGATTTTTTTGGACATCTTCGAGGAGGATTTAGCAGGAGACGTCCTCGTTAAAGTCGTAGGCCTTGAAGTTAGCTTTCCAACGAGCTTTGAAATGGCCCGATCAGACCAATGCATCTTTTGTTATGACCAAAATACCAAGCTCATGTCCGTAACACCTATAGAAAGGCACACTACCGTCATTTCGGGGCCATTTGGGTATCTCAGGTGGGCCTTTCATTGGCCTATCGCCTAACTAGCATCACACCATGACTAGGGCAAAGAATTTGGGGTTTTAAATTTTCTATGATTTTGAGATTTTTTGTCGACTACCCCCTATGGAAAAAGTCGAGGATCCAAGCTGGTGGTAAAAGGATTTTTTTGGACATCTTCGAGGAGGATAACTCAGGAGACATCCTGGTTAAAGTCGTAGGCCTTGAAGTTAGCTATCCAACGAGCTCTCAAATGACCCAATTAACCCAACGCAGCTTTTGTTATGACCAAAATACCAAGCTCGTTTCCGTAACACCTATAGAAAGGCACACTACCTTCATTTCGGGGAAGTTTGGGCATCTCAGGTGGGCCATTCATGGGCCTATCGCCTAACTAGCATCACACCATGCCTAGGGCAAAGCATTTGGAGTTTTAAATTTTCTGAGATTTTGAGATTTTTTGTGGACTACCCCCTTTGGGAAAAGTCGAGGATCCTAGCTAGTGGAAAAATGATTTTTTGTTGACTGCCCCCTTTGGAAAAAGTCGAGGATCCAAGCTGGTGGAAAAAGGATTTTTTTGGACATTTTTGACGAGGATTACTCAGGAGACATCCTCGTTAAAGTCGTAGGCCTTGAAGTTAGCTTTCCAACGAGCTCTGAAATGGCCCGATCAGACCAACGCAGCTCTTGTTATGACCAAAATACCAAGCTCATCTCCGTAACACCTATAGAAAGGCACATTACCGTCATTTCGGGGAAATTTGGGGATCTTAGGTGGGCCTTTAATGGTCCTATCGCCTAATTAGCATCACACCATGACTAGGGCACAGAATTTGGGGTTTTAAATTTTCTGAGATTTTGAGATTTTTTGTGGACTACCCCCTTTGGAAAAGGTCGAGGATCTAAGCTGGTGGGAAAACGATTTTTTTGGACATGTTCGAGGAGGATTACTCAGGAGACATCCTCGTTAAAGTCGTAGGCCTTGAAGTTAGCTTTCCAACGAGCTCTCAAATGACCCGATCAGACCAACGTAGCTATTGTTATGACCAAAATACCAAGCTCATCTCTGTAACACCTATAGAAAGGCACATTACCGTCATTTCGGGGAAATTTAGGCATCTTTGGTGGGCCTTTAATGGTCCTAACGCCTAACTAGCATCACACCATGACTAGGGCAAAGAATTTGGGGTTTTAAATTTTCTGAGATTTTGAGATTTTTTGTGGACTACCCCCTTTGGAAAAAGTCGAGGATCCAAGTTAGTGGAAAAAGGATTTTTTTGGACTTCTTCGAGGAGGATTTCTCAGGAGACGTCCTCATTAAAGTCGTAGACCTTTAAGTTAGCTTTCCAACGAGCTCTCAAATGGCCCGATCAAACCAACGCTATTCTTGTTATTACCAAAATACCAAGCTCATGTCCGTAACATCTATAGAAAGGCACACTACCGTCATTTCGGGGCCATTTGTGTATCTCAGGTGGGCCTTTCATGGGCCTATCGCCTAACTAGCATCACACCATGACTAGGGCAAAGAATTTGGTGTTTTAAATTTTCTGAGATTTTGAGATTTTTTGTGGACTACCCCCTTTGGAAAAAGTCGAGGATCCAAGCTGGTGGAAAAAGGATTTTTTTGGACATCTTCGAGGAGGATTACTCAGGAGACATCCTCGCTAAAGTCGTAGGCCTTGAAGTTAGCTTTCCAACGAGCTCTGAAATGGCCCGATCAGAAAAACGCAGCTCTTGTTATGACCAAAATACCAAGCTCGTGTCCGTCACAAATATAGAAAGGCACACTACCGTCATTTCGGGGCCATTTGGGTATATCTGGTGGGCCTTTCATGGGCCTATCGCCTAACTAGCATCACACCGTGACTAGGGCAAAGAATTTGGGGTTTTAAATTTTCTGAGATTTTGAGATTTGTTGTGGACTACCCCCTTTGGAAAAAGTCGAGGATCCAAGCTGGTTGAAAAAGGATTTTTTTGGACATCTTCGAGGAGGATTTATCAGGAGACGTCCGCGTTAAAGTCGTAGGCCTTGAAGATAGCTTTCCAACGAGCTCTGAAATGGCCCGATCAGACCAATGCATCTTTTGTTATGACCAAAATACCAAGCTCATGTCCGTAACACCTATAGAAAGGCACACTACCGTCATTTCGGGGCTATTTGGGTATCTCAGGTGGGCCTTTCATTGGCATATCGCCTAACTAGAATCACACCATGACTAGGGCAAAGAATTTGGGGTTTTAAATTTTCTGAGATTTTGATATTTTTTGTGGACTACCCCCTTTGGAAAAAGTTGAGGATCCAAGCTGGTGGGAAAAGGATTTTTTTGGACATGTTCGAGGAGGATTACTCAGGATACATCCTCATCAAAGTCGTAGGCCTTGAAGTTAGCTTTCCAACGAGCTCTCAAATGACCCGATCAGACCAACGCAGCTCTTGTTATGACCAAAATACTAAGCTCATCTCCGTAACACCTATAGAAAGGCACATTACCGTCATTTCGGGGAAATTTGGGCATCTTAGGTGGGCCTTTAATGGTCCTATCGCCTAACTAGCATCACACCATGACTAGGGCAAAGAATTTGGGGTTTTAAATATTCTAAGATTTTGAGATTTTTTGTCGACTACCCCCTATGGAAAAAGTCGAGGATCCAAGCTGGTGGAAAAAGGATTTTTTTGGACATCTTCGAGGAGGATAACTCAGGAGACATCCTGGTTAAAGTCGTAGGCCTTGAAGTTTGCTATCCAACGAGCTCTCAAATGACCCAATTAACCCAACGCAGCTTTTGTTATGACCAAAATAACAAGCTCGTTTCCGTAACACCTATAGAAAGGCACACTACCTTCATTTCGGGGAAGTTTGGGCATCTCAGGTGGGCCTTTCATGGGCCTATCGCCTAACTAGCATCACACCATGCCTAGGGCAAAGCATTTGGAGTTTTAAATTTTCTGAGATTTTGAGATTTTTTGTGGACTACCCCCTTTGGAAAAAGTCGAGGATCCTAGCTAGTGGAAAAATGATTTTTTGTTGACTGCCCCCTTTGGAAAATGTCGAGGATCCAAGCTGGTGGAAAAAGGATTTTTTTGGACATTTTTGACGAGGATTACTCAGGAGACATCCTCGTTAAAGTCGTAGGCCTTGAAGTTAGCTTTCCAACGAGCTCTGAAATGGCCCGATCAGACCAACGCAGCTCTTGTTATGACCAAAATACCAAGCTCATCTCCGTAACACCTATAGAAAGGCACATTACCGTCATTTCGGGGAAATTTGGGGATCTTAGGTGGGCCTTTAATGGTCCTATCACCTAATTAGCATCACACCATGACTAGGGCACAGAATTTGGGGTTTTAAATTTTCTGAGATTTTGAGATTTTTTGTGGACTACCCCCTTTGGAAAAGGTCGAGGATCTAAGCTGGTGGGAAAACGATTTTTTTGGACATGTTCGAGGAGGATTACTCAGGAGACATCCTCGTTAAAGTCGTAGGCCTTGAAGTTAGCTTTCCAACGAGCTCTCAAATGACCCGATCAGACCAACACAGCTATTGTTATTACCAAAATACCAAGCTCATGTCCGTAACATCTATACAAAGGCACACTACCGTCATTTCGGGGCCATTTGTGTATCTCAGGTGGGCCTTTCATGGGCCTATCGCCTAACTAGCATCACACCATGACTAGGGCAAAAAATTTGGTGTTTTAAATTTTCTGAGATTTTGAGATTTTTTGTGGACTACCCCCTTTGGAAAAAGTCGAGGATCCAAGCTAGTGGAAAAAGGATTTTTTTGGACTTATTCGAGGAGGATTTCACAGGAGACGTCCTCATTAAAGTCGTAGACCTATAAGTTAGCTTTCCAACGAGCGCTCAAATGGCCCGATCAAACTACCGCAATTCTTGTTATTACCAAAATACCAAGCTCATGTCCGTCACATCTATAGAAAGGCACACTACCGTCATTTCGGGGCCATTTGTGTATCTCAGGTGGGCCTTTCATGGGCCTATCGCCTAACTAGCATCACACCATGACTAGGGCAAAGAATTTGGTGTTTTAAATTTTCTGAGATTTTGAGATTTTTTGTAGACTACCCCCTTTGGAAAAAGTCGAGGATCTAAGCTGGTGGAAAAAGGATTTTTTTGGACATCTTCGAGGAGGATTACTCAGGAGACATCCTCGCTAAAGTCGTAGGCCTTGAAGTTAGCTTTCCAACGAGCTCTGAAATTCCCCGATCAGAAAAACGCAGCTCTTGTTATGACCAAAATACCAAGCTCATGTCCGTAACACCTATAGAAAGGCACACTACCGTCATTTCGGGGCCATTTGGGTATATCAGGTGGGCCTTTCATGGGCCTATCGCCAAACTAGCATCACACCGTGACTAGGGCAAAGAATTTGGGGTTTTAATTTTTCTGAGATTTTGAGATTTTTTGTGGACTACCCCCTTTGGAAAAAGTCGAGGATCTAAGCTGGTGGGAAAAGGATTTTTTGTGGTCTGCCCCCTTTGGAAAAAGTCGAGGATCCAATCTGGTGGAAAAAGGATTTTTTTGGACATTTTCGACAAGGATTACTCAGGAGACATCCTCGTTAAAGTCGTAGGCCTTGAAGATAGCTTTCCAACGAGCTCTCAAATGACCCGATCAGACCAACGCAACTCTTGTTATGACCAAAATACCAAGCTCATCTCCGTAACACCTATAGAAAGGCACACTACCGTCATTTTGGGGCCATTTGGGTATATCAGGTGGGCCTTTCATGGGCCTATTGCCTAACTAGCATCACACCATGACTAGGGAAAAGAATTTGGGGTTTTAAATTTTCTGAGATTTTGAGATTTTTTGTGGACTACCCCCTTTGGAAAAAGTGGAGGATCCAAGCTAGTGGAAAAAGGATTTTTTCGGACTTCTTCGAGGAGGATTTCTCAAGAGACGTCCTCGTTAAAGTCGTAGACCTTTAAGTTAGCTTTCCAACGAGCTCTCAAATGGCCCGATCAAACCAACGCAACTCTTGTTATTACCAAAATACCAAGCTCATGTCCGTAACATCTATAGAAATGCACACTACCGTCATTTCGGGGCTATTTGTGTATCTCCGGTGGGCCTTTCATGGGCCTATCGCCTAACTAGCATCACACCATGACTAGGGCAAAGAATTTGAGGTTTTAAATTTTCTGAGATTTTGAGATTTTTTGTGGACTACCCCCTTTGGAAAAAGTCGAGGATCCAAGCTGGTTGAAGAAGGATTTTTTTGGACATCTTCGAGGAGGATTTATCACGAGACGTCCTCGTTAAAGTCATAGGCCTTGAAGTTAGCTTTCCAACGAGCTCTGAAATGGCCCGATCAGACCAACGCATCTTTTGTTATGACCAAAATACCAAGCTCATGTCCGTAACACCTATAGAAAGGCACACTACCATTATTTCGGGGCCATTTGGGTATCTTAGGTGGGCCTTTCATGGGCCTATCCCCTAACTAGCATCACACCATGACTAGGGCAAAGAATTTGGGGTTTTAAATTTTCTGAGATTTTGAGATTTTTTGTTGACTACCCCCTTTGGAAAAAGTCGAGGATCCAAGCTGGTGGAAAATGGATTTTTTTGGACATCTTCGAGGAGGATTACTCAGGAGACATCCTCGATAAAGTCGTAGGTCTTGATGTTAGCTTTCCAACGAGCTCTGAAATGGCCCGATCAGAAAAACGCAGCTGTTGTTATTACCAAAATACCAAGCTCGTGTCCGTAACACCTATAGAAAGGCACACTACCGTCATTTCGGGGCCATTTGGGTATATCAGGTGGGCCTTTCATGGGCCTATCGCCTAACTAGCATCATACCGTGACTAGGGCAAAGAATTTGGGGTTTTAAATTTTCTGAGATTTTGAGATTTTTTGTGGACTACCCCCTTTGGAAAAAGTCGATGATCCAAGCTGGTGGAAAAATGATTTTTTTGGACATCTTCGAGGAGGATTACTCATGAGACGTCCTCGCTAAAGTCGTAGGCCTTGAAGTTAGATTTCCAACGAGCTCTCAAATCACCCGATCAGAAAAACACAGCTCTTGTTATGACCAAAATACCAAGCTCGTGTCTGTAACACCTATAGAAAGGCACACTACCGTCATTTCGGGGCCATTTGGGTATATCAGGTGGGCCTTTCATAGGGCTATCGCCTAACTAGCATCATACCGTGACTAGGGCAAAGAATTTGGGGTTTTAAATTTTTTGAGATTTTGAGATTTTTTGTGGACTACCCCCTTTGGAAAAAGTCGAGGATCCTAGCTAGTGGAAAAATGATTTTTTTGGACTTCTTCAAGGAGGATTTCTCAGGAGACGTCCTCGTTAAAGTCGTAGACCTCTAAGTTAGCTTTCCAACGAGCTCTCAAATGGCCCTATCAAACCAACACAACTGTTGTTATTACCAAAATACCAAGCTCATGTCCGTAACACCTATAGAAAGGCACACTACCGTCATTTCGGGTCCATTTGGGTATCTCAGGTGGGCCTTTCATGGGCCTATCGCCTATCTAGCATCACACCATGACTAGGGCAAAGAATTTGGGGTTTTAAATTTTCTGAGATTTTGATATTTTTTGTTGACTACCCCCTTTGGAAAAAGTCGAGGATCCAAGCTGGTGGGAAAAGGATTTTTTTGGACATGTTCGAGGAGGATTACTCAGGAGACGTCCTCGTTAATGTCATAGGCCTTGAAGTTAGATTTCCAATGAGCTCTCAAATGACCCGATCAAACCAACGCAGCTCTTGTTATGACTAAAATACCAAGCTTATCTCCGTAACACCTATAAAAAGGCACATTACCGTCATTTCAGGGAAATTTGGGCATCTTAGGTGGGCCTTTAATTTTCCTATCGCCTAACTAGCATCACACCATGACTAGGGCAAAGAATTTTGGGTTTTAAATTTATTGAGATTTTGAGATTTTTTGTGGACTACCCCCTTTGGAAAATGTCGAGGATCCAAGATAGTGGAAAAAGGATTTTTTTGGACTTCTTTGAGGAGGATTTCTCAGGAGACGTCCTCGTTAAAGTCGTAGACCTTAAAGTTAGCTTTCCACCGAGCTCTCAAATGGCCCGATCAAACCAACACAACTCTTGTTATTACCAAAATACCAAGCTCATGTCTGTAACATCTATAGAAAGGCACACTACCGTCATTTCGGGGCCATTTGTGTATCTCAGGTGGGCCGTTCATGGGCCTATTGCCTAACTAGCATCACACCATGACTAGGGCAAAGAATTTGGTGTTTTAAATTTTCTGAGATTTTGAGATTTTTTGTGGACTACCCCCTTTGGAAAATGTCGAGGATCCAAGCTAGTGGAAAAAGGATTTTTTTGGACTTCTTTGAGGAGGATTTTTCAGGAGACGTCCTCATTAAAGTCGTATACCTTTAAGTTAGCTTTCCAACGAGCTCTCAAATGGCCCGATCAAACCAACACAACTCTTGTTATTACCAAAATACCAAGCTCATGTCCGTAACATCTATAGAAAGGCACACTACCGTCATTTCGGGGCCATTTGTGTATCTCAGGTGGGCCTTTCATGGGCCTATCGCCTAACTAGCATCATACCGTGACTAGGGCAAAGAATTTGGGGTTTTAAATTTTTTGAGATTTTGAGATTTTTTGTGGACTACCCCCTTTGGAAAAAGTCGAGAATCCTAGCTTGTGGAAAAATGATTTTTTTGGACTTCTTCAAGGAGGATTTCTCAGAAGACGTCCTCGTTAAAGTCGTAGAACTTTAAGTTAGCTTTCCAACGAGCTCTCAAATGGCCCGATCAAACCAACACAACTCTTGTTATTACCAAAATACCAAGCTCATGGCCAAAATACCAAGCTCGTTTCCCTAACACCTATAGAAAGGCACACTACCTTCATTTCGGGGCCATTTGTGTATCTCAGGTGGGCCTTTCATGGGCCTATCGCCTAACTAGCATCACACCATGACTAGGGCAAAGAATTTGGTGTTTTAAATTTTCTGAGCTTTTGAGATTTTTTGTGGACTACCCCCTTTGGAAAAAGTCGAGGATCCAAGCTGGTGGAAAAAGGATTTTTTTGGACATCTTCGAGGAGGATTACTCATGAGACATCCTCGCTAAAGTCGTAGGCCTTGAAGTTAGCTTTCCAACGAGCTCTGAAATGGCCCGATCAGAAAAACACAGCTCTTGTTATGACCAATATACCAAGCTCGTGTCCGTAACACCTATAGGAAGGCACACTACCGTCATTTCGGGGCCATTTGGGTATATCAGGTGGGCCTTTCATGGGCCTATCGCCTAACTAGCATCATACCGTGACTAGGGAAAAGAATTTGGGGTTTTAAATTTTCTGAGATTTTGAGATTTTTTGTGGACTACCCCCTTTGGAAAAAGTCGAGGATCCTAGCTAGTGGAAAAATGATTTTTTTGGACTTCTTCAAGGAGGATTTCTCAGGAGACGTCCTCGTTAAGTCGTAGACCTTTAAGTTAGATTTCCAACGAGCTCTCAAATGGCCCGATCAGACCAACGCAGCTCTTGTTATGACCAAAATAACAAGCTCATCTCCGTAACACCTATAGAAAGGCACATTACCGTCATTTCGGCGAAATTTGGGCATCTTAGGTGGGCCTTTAATGGTCCTATGGCCTAACTAGCATCACACCATGAGTAAGGCAAAGAATTTGGGGTTTTAAATTTTATGAGATTTTAAGATTTTTTGTGGACTACCCGCTTTGGAAAAAGTCGAGGATCCAAGCTGGTGGAAAAAGGATTTTTTTGGACATCTTCGAGGAGGATTACCTAGGAGACATCTGCGCTAAAGTCGTAGGCCTTGAAGTTAGCTATCAAACGAGGTCTCAAATGGCCCAATTGACCCAACGCAGCATTTGTGATGACCAAAATACCAAGCTCGTTTCCGTAACACCTATAGAAAGGCACACTACCTTCATTTCGGGGAAGTTTGGGCATCTCAGGTGGGCCATTCATGGGCCTATCGCCTAACTAGCATCATACCGTGACTAGGGCAAAGAATTTGGGGTTTTAAATTTTCTGAGATTTTGAGATTTTTTGTGGACTACCCCCTTTGGAAAAAGTCGATGATCCAAGCTGGTGGAAAAATGATTTTTTTGGACATCTTCGAGGAGGATTACTCATGAGATGTCCTCGCTAAAGTCGTAGGCCTTGAAGTTAGATTTCCAACGAGCTCTCAAATCACCCGATCAGAAAAACACAGCTCTTGTTATGACCAAAATACCAAGCTCGTGTCCGTAACACCTATAGAAAGGCACACTACCGTCATTTCGGGGCCATTTGGGTATATCAGGTGGGCCTTTCATAGGGCTATCGCCTAACTAGCATCATACCGTGACTAGGGCAAAGAATTTGGGGTTTTAAATTTTATGGGATTATGAGATTTTTTGTGGACTACCCCCTTTGGAAAAAGTCGAGGATCCAAGCTGGTGGAAAAATAATTTTTTTGGACATCTTAGAGGAGGATTACTCAGGAGACATCCTCGTTAAAGTCGTAGGCCTTGAAGTTAGCTTTCCAACAAGCTGTCAAATGGCCCGATCAGACCAACACAACTTTTGTTATGGCCAAAATACCAAGCTCGTTTCCCTAACACCTATAGAAAGGCACACTACCTTCATTTCGGGGCCATTTGTGTATCTCAGGTGGGCCTTTCATGGGCCTATCGCCTAACTAACATCACACCATGACTAGGGCAAAGAATTTGGTGTTTTAAATTTTTTGAGATTTTGAGATTTTTTGTGGACTACCCCATTTGGAAAAAGTCGAGGATCCTAGCTGGTGGAAAAAGGATTTTTTTGGACATCTTCGAGGAGGATTACTCAGGAGACATCCTCGCTAAAGTTGTAGGCCTTGAAGTTAGCTTTCCAACGAGCTCTGAAATGGCCCGATCAGAAAAACGCAGCTCTTGTTATGACCAAAATACCAAGCTCGTGTCCGTAACACCTATAGAAAGGCACACTACCGTAATTTCGGGGCCAATTGGGTATATCAGGTGGGCCTTTCATGGGCCTATCGCCTAACTAGCATCACATCGTGACTAAGGAAAAGAATTTGGGGTTTTAAATTTTCTGAGATTTTGAGATTTTTTGTGGACTACCCCCTTTGGAAAAAGTCGAGGATCCAAGCTGGTTGAAAAAGGATTTTTTTGGACATCTTCGAGGAGGATTTATCAGGAGACGTCCTCGTTAAAGTCATAGGCCTTGAAGTTAGCTTTTCAACGAGCTCTGAAATGGCCCGATCAGACCAACGCATCTCTTGTTATGACCAAAATACCAAGCTCATGTCCGTAACACCTATAGAAAGGCACACTACCGTCATTTCGGGGCCATTTGGGTATCTCAGGTGGGCCTTTCATGGGCCTATCGCCTAACTAGCATCACACCATGACTAGGGCAAAGAATTTGGAGTTTTAAATTTTCTGAGATTTTGAGATTTTTTGTGGACTACCCCCTTTGGAAAAAGTCGAGGATCCTAGCTGGTGGAAAAATGATTTTTTTGGACATCTTCGAGGAGGATTACTCAGGAGACATCCACGCTAAAGTCGTAGGCCTTGAAGTTAGCTATCCAACGAGGTCTCAAATGGCCCAATTGACCCAATGCAGCATTTGTTATGACCAAAATACCAAGCTCGTTTCCGTAACACCTATAGAAAGGCACACTACCTTCATTTCGGGGAAGTTTGGGCATCTCATGTGGGCCTTTCATGGGCCTATCGCCTAACTAGCATCACACCATGCCTAGGGCAAAGAATTTGGAGTTTTAAATTTTCTGAGATTTTGAGTTTTGTTGTGGACTACCCCCTTTGAAAAAAGTCGAGGATCCAAGCTGGTGGAAAAATAATTTTTTTGGACATCTTAGAGGAGGATTACTCAGGAGACATCCTCGTTAAAGTCGTAGGCCTTGAAGTTAGCTTTCCAACGAGCTGTCAAATGGCCCGATCAGACCAACGCAACTTTTGTTATGGCCAAAATACCAAGCTCGTTTCCGTAACACCTATCCAAGCTAGTGGAAAAATGATTTTTTTGGAATTCTTCAAGGAGGATTTCTCAAGAGACGTCCTCGTTAAAGTCGTAGGCCTTGAAGTTAGCTTTCCAACGAGCTCTTAAATGGCCCGATCAGACCAACGCAACTCTTGTTATGACCAAAATACCAAGCTCATCTCCGTAACACCTATAGAAAGGCACATTACCGTCATTTCGGGGCCATTTGGGTATTTCAGGTGGGCCTTTCATGGGCCTATCGCCTAACAAGCATCACACCATGACTAGGGCAAAGAATTTGGGGTTTTAAATTTTCTGAGATTTTGAGATTTTTTGTGGACTACCCCCTTTGGAAAAAGTTGAGGATCCAAGGTGGTGGAAAAAGGATTTATTTGGACATCTTCGAGGAGGATTACTTAGGAGACATCCTCGCTAAAGTCGTAGGCCTTGAAGATAGCTTTCCAACGAGCTCTGAAATGGCCCGATCAGAAAAAACGCAGCTCTTGTTATGACCAAAATACCAAGCTCGTGTCCGTAACACCTATAGAAAGGCACACTACCGTCATTTCGGGGCCATTTGTGTATCTCAGGTGGTCCTTTCATGGGCCTATCGCCTAACTAGCATCACACCATGTCTAGGGCAAAGAATTTGGGGTTTTAAATTTTTTGAGATTTTGATATTTTTTGTGGACTACCCCCTTTGGAAAAAGTCGAGGATCCAAGCTGGTTGTAAAAGGATTTTTTTGGACATCTTTGAGGAGGATTTATCAGGAGATGTCCTCGTTAAAGTCGTAGGCCTTGAAGTTAGCTTTCTAACGAGCTCTTAAATGGCCCGATCAGACCAACGCATCTTTTGTTATGACCAAAATACCATGCTTATGTCCGTAACACCTATAGAAAGGCACACTACCGTCATTTCGGGGCCATTTGGGTATCTCAGGTGGGCCTTTCATGGGCCTATCGCCTAACTAGCATCACACCATGACTAGGGCAAAGAATTTGGGGTTTTAAATTTTCTGAGATTTTGAGATTTTTTGTGGACTACCCCCTTTGGAAAAAGTCGAGGATCCAAGGTGGTGGAAAAAGGATTTATTTGGACATCTTCGAGGAGGATTACTCAGGAGACATCCTCGCTAAAGTCGTAGGCCTTGAAGTTAGCTATCCAACGAGCTCTCAAATTGCCCGATTGACCCAACGCAGCTTTTATTATGACCAAAATATAAAGCTCGTTTCCGTAACACCTATAGAAAGGCACACTACCTTCATTTCGGGGAAGGTTGGGCATCTCAGGTGGGCCTTTCATGGGCCTATCGCCTAACTAGCATCACACCATGCCTAGGGCAAAGAAGTTGGAGTTTTAAATTTTCTGAGATTTTGAGATTTTTTGTGGACTACCCCCTTTGGAAAAAGTCGAGGATCCTAGCTAGTGGAAAAATGATATTTTTGGACTTCTTCAAGGAGGATTTCTCAGGAGACGTCCTCGTTAAAGTCGTAGGCCTTGAAGTTAGCTTTGCAACGAGCTCTGAAATGGCCCAATCAGACCAACACATCTTCTGTTATGACCAAAATACCAAGCTTATGTCCGTAACACCTATAGAAAGGCACACTACCGTCATTTCGGGGCCATTTGGGTATCTCAAGTGGGCTTTCGTGGGCCTATCGCCAAACTAGCATCACACCATTACTAGGGCAAAGAATTTGGGGTTTTAAATTTTCTGAGATTTTGAGATTTTTTGTGGACTACCTCCTTTGGAAAAAGTCGAGGATCCAAGGTGGTGGAAAAAGAATTTATTTGGACATCTTCAAGGAGGATTACTTAGGAGACATCCTCGCTAAAGTCGTAGGCCTTGAAGATAGCTTTCCAACGAGCTCTCAAATGGCCCGATCAGAAAAATGCAGCTCTTGTTATGACCAAAATACCAAGCTCGTGTCCGTAACACCTATAGAAAAGCACACTACCGTCATTTCGGGGCCATTTGGGTATTTCAGGTGGGCCTTTCATGGGCCTATCGCCTAACTAGCATCACACCGTGACTAGGGCAAAGAATTTGGGGTTTTAATTTTTCTGAGATTTTGAGATTTTTTGTGCACTACCCCCTTTGGAAAAAGTCGAGGATCCAAGCTGGTTGAAAAAGGATTTTTTTTGGACATCTTCGAGGAGGATTTATTAGGAGACGTCCTCGTTAAAGTCGCAGGCCTTGAAGTTAACTTTCCAACGAGCTCTGAAATGGCCTGATCAGACCAACGCAACTCTTGTTATGTCCAAAATATCAAGCTCGTGTCCGTAACACCTATAGAAAGGTACACTACCGTCATTTCGGGGCCATTTGTGTATTCCATGTGGTCCTTTCATGGGCCTATCGCCTAACTAGCATCACACCACGACTAGGGCAAAGAATTTGGGGTTTTAAATTTTCTGAGATTTTGAGATTTTTTGTGGACTACCCCATTTGGAAAAAGTCGAGGATCCAAGCTAGTGGAAAAATGATTTTTTTGGAATTCTTCAAGGAGGATTTCTCAGGAGACGTCCTCGTTAAAGTCGTAGGCCTTGAAGTTAGCTTTGCAACGACCTCTGAAATGGCCCAATCAGACCAACGCATCTTCTGTTATGACCAAAATACCAAGCTTATGTCCGTAACACCTATAGAAAGGCACACTACCGTCATTTCGGGGCCATTTCGTTATCTCAGGTGGGCCTTTCATGGGCCTATCGCCTAACCAGCATCACACCATGACTAGGGCAAAGAATATGGGATTTTAAATTTTCTGAGATTTTGAGATTTTTTGTGGACTACCCCCTTTGGAAAAAGTCGAGGATCCAAGCTGGTAGAAAAAGGATTATTTTGGACATCTTCGAGGAGGATTTTTCAGGAGACGTCCTCGTTAAAGTAGTAGGCCTTGAAGTTAGCTTTCCAACGAGCTCTGAAATGGCCGGATCAGACCAACGCATCTTTTGTTATGACCAAAATACCAAGCTTATGTCCGTAACACCTATAGAAAGGCACACTACCGTCATTTCGGGGCCATTTGGGTATCTCAAGTGGGCTTTCATGGGCCTATCGCCAAACTAGCATCACACCATTACTAGGGCAAAGAATTTGGGGTTTTAAATTTTCTGAGATTTTGAGATTTTTTGTGGACTACCTCCTTTGGAAAAAGTCGAGGATCCAAGGTGGTGGAAAAAGAATTTATTTGGACATCTTCAAGGAGGATTACTTAGGAGACATCCTCGCTAAAGTCGTAGGCCTTGAAGATAGCTTTCCAACGAGCTCTCAAATGGCCCGATCAGAAAAATGCAGCTCTTGTTATGACCAAAATACCAAGCTCGTGTCCGTAACACCTATAGAAAAGCACACTACCGTCATTTCGGGGCCATTTGGGTATTTCAGGTGGGCCTTTCATGGGCCTATCGCCTAACTAGCATCACACCGTGACTAGGGCAAAGAATTTGGGGTTTTAAATTTTCTGAGATTTTGAGATTTTTTGTGCACTACCCCCTTTGGAAAAAGTCGAGGATCCAAGCTGGTTGAAAAAGGATTTTTTTTGGACATCTTCGAGGAGGATTTCTCAGGAGACGTCCTCGTTAAAGTCGCAGGCCTTGAAGTTAACTTTCCAACGAGCTCTGAAATGGCCTGATCAGACCAACGCAACTCTTGTTATGTCCAAAATATCAAGCTCGTGTCCGTAACACCTATAGAAAGGCACACTACCGTCATTTCGGGGCCATTTGTGTATTCCATGTGGTCCTTTCATGGGCCTATCGCCTAACTAGCATCACACCATGACTAGGGCAAAGAATTTGGGATTTTAAATTTTCTGAGATTTTGAGATTTTTTGTGGACTACCCCCTTTGGAAAAAGTCGAGGATCCAAGCTGGATGAAAAAGGATTTTTTTTGGACATCTTCGAGGAGGATTTATTAGGAGACTTCCTCGTTAAAGTCGTAGGCCTTGAAGTTAACTTTCCAACGAGCTCTGAAATGGCCTGATCAGACCAACGCAACTCTTGTTATGTCCAAAATACCAAGCTCGTGTCCGTAACACCTATAGAAAGGCACATTACCGTCATTTCGGGGAAATTTGGGCATCTTAGGTGGGCCTTTCATGGTCCTATCTCCTAACTAGCATCACACCTTGACTAGGGCAAAGAATTTCGGGTTTTAAATTTTATGGGATTATGACATTTTTTGTGGACTGCCCCCTTTGGAAAAAGTCGAGGATCCAAGCTGGTGGAAAAAGGATTTTGTTGGACATTTTCGACGAGGATTACTCAGGAGACATTTTTGTTAAAGTCGTAAGCCTTGAAATTAGCTTTCCAACGAGCTCTGAAATGGCCCGATCAGAAAAACGCAGCTTTTGTTATGACCAAAATACCAAGCTCGTGTCCGTAACACCTATAGAAAGGTACACTACCGTCATTTCGGGGCCATTTGTGTATCTCAGGTGGTCCTTTCATGGGCCTATCGCCTAACTAGCATCACACCATGACTAGGGCAAATAATTTGGGGTTTTAAATTTTTTGAGATTTTGAGATTTTTTATGGACTACCCCCTTTGGAAAAAGTCGAGGATCCAAGCTGGTTGAAAAAGGATTTTTTTGGACATCTTCGAGGAGGATTTATCAGGAGACGTCCTCGTTAAAGTCGTAGGCCTTGAAGTTAGCTTTCCAACGAGCTCTGAAATGGCCCAATCAGACCAACGCATCTTTTATTATGACCAAAATACCAAGCTTATGTCCGTAACACCTATAGAAAGGCACACTACCGTCATTTCGGGGCCATTTCGGTATCTTAGGTGGGCCTTTCATGGGCCTATCGCCTAACTAGCATCACACCATGACTAGGGCAAAGAATTTGGGGTTTTAAATTTTCTGAGATTTTGAGATTTTTTGTGGACTACCCCCTTTGGAAAAAGTCGAGGATCCAAGGTGGTGGAAAAAGAATTTATTTGGACATCTTCGAGGAGGATTACTTAGGAGACATCCTCGCTAAAGTCGTAGGCCTTGAAGATAGCTTTCCAACGAGCTCTCAAATGGCCTGATCATAAAAACGCAGCTCTTGTTATGACCAAAATACCAAGCTCTTGTCCGTAACACCTATAGAAAAGCACACTACCGTCATTTCGGGGCCATTTTGGTATTTCAGGTGGGCCTTTCATGGGCCTATCGCCTAACTAGCATCACACCGTGACTAGGGCAAAGAATTTGGGGTTTTAATTTTTCTGAGATTTTGAGATTTTTTGTGCACTACCCCCTTTGGAAAAAGTCGAGGATCCAAGCTGGTTGAAAAAGGATTTTTTTTGGACATCTTCGAGGAGGATTTATCAGGAGACGTCCTCGTTAAAGTCGTAGGCCTTGAAGTTAACTTTCCAACGAGCTCTGAAATGGCCTGATCAGACCAACGCAACTCTTGTTATGTCCAAAATACCAAGCTCGTGTCCGTAACACCTATAGAAAGGTACACTACCGTCATTTCGGGGCCATTTGTGTATTCCATGTGGTCCTTTCATGGGCCTATCGCCTAACTAGCATCACACCATGACTAGGGCAAAGAATTTGGGGTTTTAAATTTTTTGAGATTTTGATATTTTTTTTGGACTACCCCCTTTGGAAAAAGTCGAGGATCCAAACTGGTTGAAAAAGGATTTTTTTTGACATCTTCGAGGAGGATTTATCAGGAGACGTCCTCGTTAAAGTCGTAGGCCTTGAAGTTAGCTTTCCAACGAGCTCTGAAATGGCCCGATCAGACCAACACATCTTTTGTTATGACCAAAATACCATGCTTATGTCCGTAACACCTATAGAAAGGCACACTACCGTCATTTCGGGGCCATTTGGGTATCTCAGGTGGGCCTTTCATGGGCCTATCGCCTAACTAGCATCACACCATGACTAGGGCAATGAATTTGGGGTTTTAAATTTTCTGATATTTTGAGATTTTTTGTGGACAACCCCATTTGGAAAAAGTCGAGGATCCAAGCTAGTGGAAAAATGATTTTTTTGGAATTCTTCAAGGAGGATTTCTCAGGAGACGTCCTCGTTAAAGTCGTAGGCCTTGAAGTTTGCTTTCCAACGAGCTCTCAAATGGCCCGATCAGACCAACGCAACTCTTGTTATGACCAAAATACCAAGCTCATCTCCGTAACACCTATAGAAAGGCACATTACCGTCATTTCGGGGCCATTTGGGTATCTCAGGTGGGCCTTTCATGGGCCTATCGCCTAACTAGCATCACACCATGACTAGGGCAAAGAATTTGGGGTTTTAAATTTTCTGAGATTTTGAGATTTTTTGTGGACTACCCCCTTTGGAAAAAGTCGAGGATCCAAGGTGGTGGAAAAAGGATTTATTTGGACATCTTCGAGGAGGATTACATAGGAGACATCCTCGCTAAAGTCGTAGGCCTTGAAGATAGCTTTCCAACGAGCTCTGAAATGGCCCGATCAGAAAAACGCAGCTCTTATTATGACCAAAATACCAAGCTCGTGTCCGTAACACCTATAGAAAGGCACACTACCGTCATTTCGGGGCCATTTGGGTATTTCAGTTGGCCTTTCATGGGTCTATCGCCTAACTAGCATCACACCGTGACTAGGGCAAAGAATTAGGGGTTTTAATTTTTCTGAGATTTTGAGATTTTTTGTGGACTACCCCCTTTGGAAAAAGTCGAGGATCCAAGCTGGTTGAAAAAGGATTTTTTTTGGACATCTTCGAGGAGGATTTATCAGGAGACGTCCTCGTTAAAGTCGTAGGCCTTGAAGTTAACTTTCCAACGAGCTCTGAAATGGCCTGATCAGACCAACGCAACTATTGTTATGTCCAAAATACCAAGCTCGTGTCCGTAACACCTATGGAAAGGCACATTACCGTCATTTCGGGGAAATTTGGGCATCTTAGGTGGGCCTTTCATGGTCCTATCTCCTAACTAGCATCACACCTTGACTAGGGCAAAGAATTTCGGGTTTTAAATTTTATGGGATTATGACATTTTTTGTGGACTGCCCCCTTTGGAAAAAGTCGAGGATCCAAGCTGGTGGAAAAAGGATTTTTTTGGACATTTTCGACGAGGATTACTCAGGAGACATCCTTGTTAAAGTCGTAAGCCTTGAAGTTAGCTTTCCAACGAGCTCTGAAATGGCCCGATCAGAAAAACGCAGCTCTTGTTATGACCAAAATACCAAGCTCGTGTCCGTAACACCTATAGAAAGGTACACTACCGTCATTTCGGGGCCATTTGTGTATCTCAGGTGGTCCTTTCATGGGCCTATCGCCTAACAAGCATCACACCATGACTAGGGCAAATAATTTGGGGTTTTAAATTTTTTGAGATTTTGAGATTTTTTATGGACTACCCCCTTTGGAAAAAGTCGAGGATCCAAGCTGGTTGAAAAAGGATTTTTTTGGACATCTTCGAGGAGGATTTATCAGGAGACGTCCTCGTTAAAGTCGTAGGCCTTGAAGTTAGCTTTCCAACGAGCTCTGAAATGGCCCAATCAGACCAACGCATCTTTTGTTATGACCAAAATACCAAGCTTATGTCCGTAACACCTATAGAAAGGCACACTACCGTCATTTCGGGGCCATTTCGGTATCTTAGGTGGGCCTTTCATGGGCCTATCGCCTAACTAGCATCACACCATGACTAGGGCAAAGAATTTGGGGTTTTTAATTTTCTGAAATTTTGAGATTTTTTGTGGACTACCCCCTTTGGAAAAAGTCGAGGATCCAAGGTGGTGGAAAAAGGATTTATTTGGACATCTTCGAGGAGGATTACTCAGGAGACATCCTCGCTAAAGTCGTAGGCCTTGAAGTTAGCTATCCAACGAGCTCTCAAACGGCCCGATTGACCCAACGCAGCTTTTATTATGACCAAAATATCAAGCTCGTTTCCGTAACACCTATAGAAAGGCACACTACCTTCATTTCGGGGAAGGTTGGGCATCTCAGGTGGGCCTTTCATGGGCTCATCTCCTAACTAGCATCACACCATGCCTAGGGCAAAGAATTTGGAGTTTTAAATTTTCTGAGATTTTGAGATTTTTTGTGGACTACCCCCTTTGGAAAAAGTCGAGGATCCAAAGTGGTGGAAAAAGGATTTATTTGGACATCTTCGAGGAGGATTACTCAGGAGACATCCTCGCTAAAGTCGTAGGCCTTGAAGATAGCTTTCCAACGAGCTCTGAAATGGCCCGATCAGAAAAACTCAGCTCTTGTTATGACCAAAATACCAAGCTTATGTCCGTAACACCTATAGAAAGGCACACTACCGTCATTTCGGGGCCATTTGGGTATCTCAGGTGGTCCTTTCATGGGCCTATCGCCTAACTAGCATCACACCATGACTAGGGCAAAGAATTTGGGGTTTTAAATTTTTTGAGATTTTGAGATTTTTTGTGGACTACCCCCTTTGGAAAAAGTCGAGGATACAAGGTGGTGGAAAAAGGATTTAGTTGGACATCTTCGAGGAGGATTACTTAGGAGACATCCTCGCTAAAGTCGTAGGCCTTGAAGATAGCTTTCCAACGAGCTCTGAAATGGCCCGATCAGAAAAACTCAGCTCTTGTTATGACCAAAATACCAAGCTTATGTCCGTAACACCTATAGAAAGGCACACTACCGTCATTTCGGGGCCATTTGGGTATCTCAGGTGGGCCTTTCATGGGCCTATCGCCTAACTAGCATCACACCGTGACTAGGGCAAAGAATTTGGGGTTTTAATTTTTCTGAGATTTTGAGATTTTTTTGTGGACTACCCCCTTTGGAAAAAGTCGAGGATCCAAGCTGGTTGAAAAAGGATTTTTTTTGGACATCTTCGAGGAGGATTTTTCAGGAGACGTCCTCGTGAAAGTCGTAGGCCTTGAAGTTAGCTTTCCAACGAGCTCTGAAATGGTCCGATCAGACCAACGCATCTTTTGTTATGACCAAAATACCAAGCTTATGTCCGTAACACCTATAGAAAGGCACACTACCGTCATTTCGGGGCCATTTGGGTATCTCAAGTGGGCCTTTCATGGGCCTATCGCCAAACTAGCATCACACTATTACTAGGGCAAACAATTTCGGGTTTAAAATTTTCAAAGATTTTGAGATTTTTTGTGGACTACCCCCTTTGGAAAAAGTCGAGGATCCAAGGTGGTGGAAAAAGGATTTATTTGGACATCTTCGAGGAGGATTACTCAGGAGACATCCTCGCTAAAGTCGTAGGCCTTGAAGTTAGCTATCCAACGAGCTCTGAAATGGCCCGATCAGAAAAACGCAGCTCTTGTTATGACCAAAATACCAAGCTCGTGTCCGTCACACCTATAGAAAGGCACACTACCGTCATTTCGGGGCCATTTGGGTATATCAGGTGGGCCTTTCATGGGCCTATCGCCTAACTAGCATCACACCGTGACTAGGGCAAAGAATTTGGGGTTTTAATTTTTCTGAGATTTTGAGATGTTTTTTGTGGACTACCCCCGTTGGAAAAAGTTGAGGATCCAAGCTGGTTGAAAAAGGATTTTTTTTGGACATCTTCGAGGAGGATTTTTCAGGAGACGTCCTCGTGAAAGTCGTAGGCCTTGAAGTTAGCTTTCCAACGAGCTCTGAAATGGTCCGATCAGACCAACGCATCTTTTTTTATGACCAAAATACCAAGCTTATGTCCGTAACACCTATAGAAAGGCACACTACCGTCATTTCGGGGCCATTTGGGTATCTCAAGTGGGCCTTTCATGGGCCTATCGCCAAACTAGCATCGCACCATTACTAGGGCAAAGAATTTGGGGTTTTAAATTTTCTGAGATTTTGAGATTTTTTGTGGACTACCCCCTTTGGAAAAAGTCGAGGATCCAAGGTGGTGGAAAAAGGATTTATTTGGACATCTTCGAGGAGGATTACTCAGGAGACATCCTCGCTAAAGTCGTAGGCCTTGAAGTTAGCTATCCAACGAGCTCTGAAATGGCCCGATCAGAAAAACGCAGCTCTTGTTATGACCAAAATACCAAGCTCGTGTCCGTCACACCTATAGAAAGGCACACTACCGTCATTTCGGGGCCATTTGGGTATATCAGGTGGGCCTTTCATGGGCCTATCGCCTAACTAGCATCACACCGTGACTAGGGCAAAGAATTTGGGGTTTTAATTTTTCTGAGATTTTGAGATTTTTTTGTGGACTACCCCCGTTGGAAAAAGTTGAGGATCCAAGCTGGTTGAAAAAGGATTTTTTTTGGACATCTTCGAGGAGGATTTTTCGGAGACGTCCTCGTGAAAGTCGTAGGCCTTGAAGTTAGCTTTCCAACGAGCTCTGAAATGGCCCGATCAGACCAACGCATCTTTTGTTATGACCAAAATACCAAGCTTATGTCCGTAACACCTATAGAAAGGCACACTACCGTCATTTCGGGGCCATTTGGGTATCTCAAGTGGGCCTTTCATGGGCCTATCGCCAAACTAGCATCACACCATTACTAGGGCAAAGAATTTGGGGTTTTAAATTTTCTGAGATTTTGAGATTTTTTGTGGACTACCCCCTTTGGAAAAAGTCGAGGATCCAAGGTGGTGGAAAAAGGATTTATTTGGACATCTTCGAGGAGGATTACTCAGGAGACATCCTCGCTAAAGTCGTAGGCCTTGAAGTTAGCTATCCAACGAGCTCTCAAATGGCCCGATTGACCCAACGCAGCTTTTGTTATGACCAAAATATCAAGCTCGTTTCCGTAACACCTAGAGAAAGGCACACTACCTTCATTTCGGGGAAGGTTGGGCATCTCAGGTGGGCCTTTCATGGGCTCATCTCCTACCTAGCATCACACCATGCCTAGGGCAAAGAATTTGGAGTTTTAAATTTTCTGAGATTTTGAGATTTTTTGTAGACTACCCGCTTTGGAAAAAGTCGAGGATCCTAGCTAGTGGAAAAATGATTTTTTTGGACTTCTTCAAGGAGGATTTCTCAGGAGACGTCCTCGTTAAAGTCGTAGGCCTTGAAGATAGCTTTCCAACGAGCTCTCAAATGGCCCAATCAGACCAACGCAACTCTTGTTATGACCAAAATACCAAGCTCATCTCCGTAACACATATAGAAAGGCACTTTACCGTCATTTCGGGGCCATTTGGGTATCTCAGGTGGGCCTTTCATGGGCCTATCGCCTAACTAGCATCACACCATGACTAGGGCAAAGAATTTGGGGTTTTAAATTTTCTGAGATTTTGAGATTTTTTGTGGACTACCCCCTTTGGAAAAAGTCGAGGATCCAAGGTGGTGGAAAAAGGATTTATTTGGACATCTTCGAGGAGGATTACTCAGGAGACATCCTCGCTAAAGTCGTAGGCCTTGAAGTTAGCTATCCAACGAGCTCTGAAATGGCCCGATCAGAAAAACGCAGCTCTTGTTATGACCAAAATACCAAGCTCGTGTCCGTCACACCTATAGAAAGGCACACTACCGTCATTTCGGGGCCATTTGGGTATATCAGGTGGGCCTTTCATGGGCCTATCGCCTAACTAGCATCACACCGTGACCAGGGCAAAGAATTTGGGGTTTTAATTTTTCTGAGATTTTGAGATTTTTTTGTGGACTACCCCCGTTGGAAAAAGTTGAGGATCCAAGCTGGTTGAAAAAGGATTTTTTTTGGACATCTTCGAGGAGGATTTTTCGGAGACGTCCTCGTGAAAGTCGTAGGCCTTGAAGTTAGCTTTCCAACGAGCTCTGAAATGGCCCGATCAGACGAACGCATCTTTTGTTATGACCAAAATACCAAGCTTATGTCCGTAACACCTATAGAAAGGCACACTACCTTCATTTCGGGGCCATTTGGGTATCTCAAGTGGGCCTTTCATGGGCCTATCGCCAAACTAGCATCACACCATTACTAGGGCAAAGAATTTGGGGTTTTAAATTTTCTGAGATTTTGAGATTTTTTGTGGACTACCCCCTTTGGAAAAAGTAGAGGATCCAAGATGGTGGAAAAAGGATTTATTTGGACATCTTCGAGGAGGATTACTCAGGAGACATCCTCGCTAAAGTCGTAGGCCTTGAAGTTAGCTATCCAACGAGCTCTCAAATGGCCCGATTGACCCAACGCAGCTTTTGTTATGACCAAAATATCAAGCTCGTTTCCGTAACACCTAGAGAAAGGCACACTACCTTCATTTCGGGGAAGGTTGGGCATCTCAGGTGGGCCTTTCATGGGCTCATCTCCTACCTAGCATCACACCATGCCTAGGGCAAAGAATTTGGAGTTTTAAATTTTCTGAGATTTTGAGATTTTTTGTAGACTACCCCCTTTGGAAAAAGTCGAGGATCCTAGCTAGTGGAAAAATGATTTTTTTGGACTTCTTCAAGGAGGATTTCTCAGGAGACGTCCTCGTTAAAGTCGTAGGCCTTGAAGATAGCTTTCCAACGAGCTCTCAAATGGCCCGATCAGACCAACGCAACTCTTGTTATGACCAAAATACCAAGCTCATCTCCGTAACACCTATAGAAAGGCACTTTACCGTCATTTCGGGGCCATTTGGGTATCTCAGGTGGGCCTTTCATGGGCCTATCGCCTAACTAGCATCACACCATGACTAGGGCAAAGAATTTGGGGTTTTAAATTTTCTGAGATTTTGAGATTTTTTGTGGACTACCCCCTTTGGAAAAAGTCGAGGATACAAGGTGGTGGAAAAAGGATTTATTTGGACATCTTCGAGGAGGATTACTTAGGAGACATCCTCGCTAAAGTCGTAGGCCTTGAAGATAGCTTTCCAACGAGCTCTGAAATGGCCCGATCAGAAAAACTCAGCTCTTGTTATGACCAAAATACCAAGCTCGTGTCCGTCACACCTATAGAAAGGCACACTACCGTCATTTCGGGGCCATTTGGGTATATCAGGTGGGCCTTTCATGGGCCTATCGCCTAACTAGCATCACACCGTGACTAGGGCAAAGAATTTGGGGTTTTAATTTTTCTGAGATTTTGAGATTTTTTTGTGGACTACCCCCTTTCGAAAAAGTCGAGGATCCAAGATGGTTGAAAAAGGATTTTTTTTGGACATCTTCGAGGAGGATTTTTCAGGAGACGTCCTCGTGAAAGTCGTAGGCCTTGAAGTTAGCTTTCCAACGAGCTCTGAAATGGTCCGATCAGACCAACGCATCTTTTTTTATGACCAAAATACCAAGCTTATGTCCGTAACACCTATAGAAAGGCACACTACCGTCATTTCGGGGCCATTTGGGTATCTCAAGTGGGCCTTTCATGGGCCTATCGCCAAACTAGCATCGCACCATTACTAGGGCAAAGAATTTGGGGTTTTAAATTTTCTGAGATTTTGAGATTTTTTGTGGACTACCCCCTTTGGAAAAAGTCGAGGATCCAAGGTGGTGGAAAAACGATTTATTTGGACATCTTCGAGGAGGATTACTCAGGAGACATCCTCGCTAAAGTCGTAGGCCTTGAAGTTAGCTATCCAACGAGCTCTGAAATGGCCCGATCAGAAAAACGCAGCTCTTGTTATGACCAAAATACCAAGCTCGTGTCCGTCACACCTATAGAAAGGCACACTACCGTCATTTCGGGGCCATTTGGGTATATCAGTTGGGCCTTTCATGGGCCTATCGCCTAACTAGCATCACACCGTGACTAGGGCAAAGAATTTGGGGTTTTAATTTTTCTGAGATTTTGAGATTTTTTTGTGGACTACCCCCGTTGGAAAAAGTTGAGGATCCAAGCTGGTTGAAAAAGGATTTTTTTTGGACATCTTCGAGGAGGATTTTTCGGAGACGTCCTCGTGAAAGTCGTAGGCCTTGAAGTTAGCTTTCCAACGAGCTCTGAAATGGCCCGATCAGACGAACGCATCTTTTGTTATGACCAAAATACCAAGCTTATGTCCGTAACACCTATAGAATGGCACACTACCGTCATTTCGGGGCCATTTGGGTATCTCAAGTGGGCCTTTCATGGGCCTATCGCCAAACTAGCATCACACCATTACTAGGGCAAAGAATTTGGGGTTTTAAATTTTCTGAGATTTTGAGATTTTTTGTGGACTACCCCCTTTGGAAAAAGTCGAGGATCCAAGGTGGTGGAAAAAGGATTTATTTGGACATCTTCGAGGAGGATTACTCAGGAGACATCCTCGCTAAAGTCGTAGGCCTTGAAGTTAGCTATCCAACGAGCTCTCAAATGGCCCGATTGACCCAACGCAGCTTTTGTTATGACCAAAATATCAAGCTCGTTTCCGTAACACCTAGAGAAAGGCACACTACCTTCATTTCGGGGAAGGTTGGGCATCTCAGGTGGGCCTTTCATGGGCTCATCTCCTACCTAGCATCACACCATGCCTAGGGCAAAGAATTTGGAGTTTTAAATTTTCTGAGATTTTGAGATTTTTTGTAGACTACCCCCTTTGGAAAAAGTCGAGGATCCTAGCTAGTGGAAAAATGATTTTTTTGGACTTCTTCAAGGAGGATTTCTCAGGAGACGTCCTCGTTAAAGTCGTAGGCCTTGAAGATAGCTTTCCAACGATCTCTCAAATGGCCCGATCAGACCAACGCAACTCTTGTTATGACCAAAATACCAAGCTCATCTCCGTAACACCTATAGAAAGGCACTTTACCGTCATTTCGGGGCCATTTGGGTATCTCAGGTGGGCCTTTCATGGGCCTATCGCCTAACTAGCATCACACCATGACTAGGGCAAAGAATTTGGGGTTTTAAATTTTCTGAGATTTTGAGATTTTTTATGGACTACCCCCTTTGGAAAAAGTCGAGGATACAAGGTGGTGGAAAAAGGATTTATTTGGACATCTTCGAGGAGGATTACTTAGGAGACATCCTCGCTAAAGTCGTAGGCCTTGAAGATAGCTTTCCAACGAGCTCTGAAATAGCCCGATCAGAAAAACTCAGCTCTTGTTATGACCAAAATACCAAGCTCGTGTCCGTCACACCTATAGAAAGGCACACTACCGTCATTTCGGGGCCATTTGGGTATATCAGGTGGGCCTTTCATGGGCCTATCGCCTAACTAGCATCACACCGTGACTAGGGCAAAGAATTTGGGGTTTTAATTTTTCTGAGATTTTGAGATTTTTTTGTGGACTACCCCCTTTGGAAAAAGTCGAGGATCCAAGCTGGTTGAAAAAGGATTTTTTTTGGACATCTTCGAGGAGGATTTTTCAGGAGACGTCCTCGTGAAAGTCGTAGGCCTTGAAGTTAGCTGTCCAACGAGCTCTGAAATGGTCCGATCAGACCAACGCATCTTTTTTTATGACCAAAATACCAAGCTTATGTCCGTAACACCTATAGAAAGGCACACTACCGTCATTTCGGGGCCATTTGGGTATCTCAAGTGGGCCTTTCATGGGCCTATCGCCAAACTAGCATTGCACCATTACTAGGGCAAAGAATTTGGGGTTTTAAATTTTCTGAGATTTTGAGATTTTTTGTGGACTACCCCCTTTGGAAAAAGTCGAGGATCCAAGGTGGTGGAAAAAGGATTTATTTGGACATCTTCGAGGAGGATTACTCAGGAGACATCCTCGCTAAAGTCGTAGGCCTTGAAGTTATCTATCCAACGAGCTCTGAAATGGCCCGATCAGAAAAACGCAGCTCTTGTTATGACCAAAATACCAAGCTCGTGTCCGTCACACCTATAGAAAGGCACACTACCGTCATTTCGGGGCCATTTGGGTATATCAGGTGGGCCTTTCATGGGCCTATCGCCTAACTAGCATCACACCGTGACTAGGGCAAAGAATTTGGGGTTTTAATTTTTCTGAGATTTTGAGATTTTTTTGTGGACTACCTCCGTTGGAAAAAGTTGAGGATCCAAGCTGGTTGAAAAAGGATTTTTTTTGGACATCTTCGAGGAGGATTTTTCGGAGACGTCCTCGTGAAAGTCGTAGGCCTTGAAGTTAGCTTTCCAACGAGCTCTGAAATGGCCCGATCAGACCAACGCATCTTTTGTTATGACCAAAATACCAAGCTTATGTCCGTAACACCTATAGAAAGGCACACTACCTTCATTTCGGGGCCATTTGGGTATCTCAAGTGGGCCTTTCATGGGCCTATCGCCAAACTAGCATCGCACCATTACTAGGGCAAAGAATTTGGGGTTTTAAATTTTCTGAGATTTTGAGATTTTTTGTGGACTACCCCCTTTGGAAAAAGTCGAGGATCCAAGGTGGTGGAAAAAGGATTTATTTGGACATCTTCGAGGAGGATTACTCAGGAGACATCCTCGCTAAAGTCGTAGGCCTTGAAGTTAGCTATCCAACGAGCTCTCAAATGGCCCGATTGACCCAACGCAGCTTTTGTTATGACCAAAATATCAAGCTCGTTTCCGTAACACCTAGAGAAAGGCACACTACCTTCATTTCGGGGAAGGTTGGGCATCTCAGGTGGGCCTTTCATGGGCTCATCTCCTACCTAGCATCACACTATGCCTAGGGCAAAGAATTTGGAGTTTTAAATTTTCTGAGATTTTGAGATTTTTTGTAGACTACCCCCTTTGGAAAAAGTCGAGGATCCTAGCTAGTGGAAAAATGATTTTTTTGGACTTCTTCAAGGAGGATTTCTCAGGAGACGTCCTCGTTAAAGTCGTAGGCCTTGAAGATAGCTTTCCAACGAGCTCTCAAATGGCCCGATCAGACCAACGCAACTCTTGTTATGACCAAAATACTAAGCTCATCTCCGTAACACCTATAGAAAGGCACTTTACCGTCATTTCGGGGCCATTTGGGTATCTCAGGTGGGCCTTTCATGGGTCTATCGCCTAACTAGCATCACACCATGACTAGGGCAAAGAATTTGGGGTTTTAAATTTTCTGAGATTTTGAGATTTTTTGTGGACTACCCCCTTTGGAAAAAGTCGAGGATACAAGGTGGTGGAAAAAGGATTTATTTGGACATCTTCGAGGAGGATTACTTAGGAGACATCCTCGCTAAAGTCGTAGGCCTTGAAGATAGCTTTCCAACGAGCTCTGAAATGGCCCGATCAGAAAAACTCAGCTCTTGTTATGACCAAAATACCAAGCTCGTGTCCGTCACACCTATAGAAAGGCACACTACCGTCATTTCGGGGCCATTTGGGTATATCAGGTGGGCCTTTCATGGGCCTATCGCCTAACTAGCATCACACCGTGACTAGGGCAAAGAATTTGGGGTTTTAATTTTTCTGAGATTTTGAGATTTTTTTGTGGACTACCCCCTTTGGAAAAAGTCGAGGATCCAAGCTGGTTGAAAAAGGATTTTTTTTGGACATCTTCGAGGAGGATTTTTCAGGAGACGTCCTCGTGAAAGTCGTAGGCCTTGAAGTTAGCTTTCCAACGAGCTCTGAAATGGTCCGATCAGACCAACGCATCTTTTTTTATGACCAAAATACCAAGCTTATGTCCGTAACACCTATAGAAAGGCACACTACCGTCATTTCGGGGCCATTTGGGTATCTCAAGTGGGCCTTTCATGGGCCTATCGCCAAACTAGCATCGCACCATTACTAGGGCAAAGAATTTGGGGTTTTAAATTTTCTGAGATTTTGAGATTTTTTGTGGACTACCCCCTTTGGAAAAAGTCGAGGATCCAAGGTGGTGGAAAAAGGATTTATTTGGACATCTTCGAGGAGGATTACTCAGGAGACATCCTCGCTAAAGTCGTAGGCCTTGAAGTTAGCTATCCAACGAGCTCTGAAATGGCCCGATCAGAAAAACGCAGCTCTTGTTATGACCAAAATACCAAGCTCGTGTCCGTCACACCTATAGAAAGGCACACTACCGTCATTTCGGGGCCATTTGGGTATATCAGGTGGGCCTTTCATGGGCCTATCGCCTAACTAGCATCACACCGTGACTAGGGCAAAGAATTTGGGGTTTTAATTTTTCTGAGATTTTGAGATTTTTTTGTGGACTACCCCCGTTGGAAAAAGTTGAGGATCCAAGCTGGTTGAAAAAGGATTTTTTTTGGACATCTTCGAGGAGGATTTTTCGGAGACGTCCTCGTGAAAGTCGTAGGCCTTGAAGTTAGCTTTCCAACGAGCTCTGAAATGGCCCGATCAGACCAACGCATCTTTTGTTATGACCAAAATACCAAGCTTATGTCCGTAACACCTATAGAAAGGCACACTACCGTCATTTCGGGGCCATTTGGGTATCTCAAGTGGGCCTTTCATGGGCCTATCGCCAAACTAGCATCACACCATTACTAGGGCAAAGAATTTGGGGTTTTAAATTTTCTGAGATTTTGAGATTTTTTGTGGACTACCCCCTTTGGAAAAAGTCGAGGATCCAAGGTGGTGGAAAAAGGATTTATTTGGACATCTTCGAGGAGGATTACTCAGGAGACATCCTCGCTAAAGTCGTAGGCCTTGAAGTTAGCTATCCAACGAGCTCTCAAATGGCCCGATTGACCCAACGCAGCTTTTGTTATGACCAAAATATCAAGCTCGTTTCCGTAACACCTAGAGAAAGGCACACTACCTTCATTTCGGGGAAGGTTGGGCATCTCAGGTGGGCCTTTCATGGGCTCATCTCCTACCTAGCATCACACCATGCCTAGGGCAAAGAATTTGGAGTTTTAAATTTTCTGAGATTTTGAGATTTTTTGTAGACTACCCCCTTTGGAAAAAGTCGAGGATCCTAGCTAGTGGAAAAATGATTTTTTTGGACTTCTTCAAGGAGGATTTCTCAGGAGACGTCCTCGTTAAAGTCGTAGGCCTTGAAGATAGCTTTCCAACGAGCTCTCAAATGGCCCGATCAGACCAACGCAACTCTTGTTATGACCAAAATACCAAGCTCATCTCCGTAACACCTATAGAAAGGCACTTTACCGTCATTTCGGGGCCATTTGGGTATCTCAGGTGGGCCTTTCATGGGCCTATCGCCTAACTAGCATCACACCATGACTAGGGCAAAGAATTTGGGGTTTTAAATTTTCTGAGATTTTGAGATTTTTTGTGGACTACCCCCTTTGGAAAAAGTCGAGGATACAAGGTGGTGGAAAAAGGATTTATTTGGACATATTCGAGGAGGATTACTTAGGAGACATCCTCGCTAAAGTCGTAGGCCTTGAAGATAGCTTTCCAACGAGCTCTGAAATGGCCCGATCAGAAAAACTCAGCTCTTGTTATGACCAAAATACCAAGCTCGTGTCCGTCACACCTATAGAAAGGCACACTACCGTCATTTCGGGGCCATTTGGGTATATCAGGTGGGCCTTTCATGGGCCTATCGCCTAACTAGCATCACACCGTGACTAGGGCAAAGAATTTGGGGTTTTAATTTTTCTGAGATTTTGAGATTTTTTTGTGGACTACCCCCTTTGGAAAAAGTCGAGGATCCAAGCTGGTTGAAAAAGGATTTTTTTTGGACATCTTCGAGGAGGATTTTTCAGGAGACGTCCTCGTGAAAGTCGTAGGCCTTGAAGTTAGCTTTCCAACGAGCTCTGAAATGGTCCGATCAGACCAACACATCTTTTTTTATGACAAAAATACCAAGCTTATGTCCGTAACACCTATAGAAAGGCACACTACCGTCATTTCGGGGCCATTTGGGTATCTCAAGTGGGCCTTTCATGGGCCTATCGCCAAACTAGCATCGCACCATTACTAGGGCAAAGAATTTGGGGTTTTAAATTTTCTGAGATTTTGAGATTTTTTGTGGACTACCCCCTTTGAAAAAAGTCGAGGATCCAAGGTGGTGGAAAAAGGATTTATTTGGACATCTTCGAGGAGGATTACTCAGGAGACAACCTCGCTAAAGTCGTAGGCCTTGAAGTTAGCTATCCAACGAGCTCTGAAATGGCCCGATCAGAAAAACGCAGCTCTTGTTATGACCAAAATACCAAGCTCGTGTCCGTCACACCTATAGAAAGGCACACTACCGTCATTTCGGGGCCATTTGGGTATATTAGGTGGGCCTTTCATGGGCCTATCGCCTAACTAGCATCACACCGTGACTAGGGCAAAGAATTTGGGGTTTTAATTTTTCTGAGATTTTGAGATTTTTTTGTGGACTACCCCCGTTGGAAAAAGTTGAGGATCCAAGCTGGTTGAAAAAGGATTTTTTTTGGACATCTTCGAGGAGGATTTTTCGGAGACGTCCTCGTGAAAGTCGTAGGCCTTGAAGTTAGCTTTCCAACGAGCTCTGAAATGGCCCGATCAGACCAACGCATCTTTTGTTATGACCAAAATACCAAGCTTATGTCCGTAACACCTATAGAAAGGCACACTACCGTCATTTCGGGGCCATTTGGGTATCTCAAGTGGGCCTTTCATGGGCCTATCGCCAAACTAGCATCACACCATTACTAGGGCAAAGAATTTGGGGTTTTAAATTTTCTAAGATTTTGAGATTTTTTGTGGACTACCCCCTTTGGAAAAAGTCGAGGATCCAAGGTGGTGGAAAAAGGATTTATTTGGACATCTTCGAGGAGGATTACTCAGGAGACATCCTCGCTAAAGTCGTAGGCCTTGAAGTTAGCTATCCAACGAGCTCTCAAATGGTCCGATTGACCCAACGCAGCTTTTGTTATGACCAAAATATCAAGCTCGTTTCCGTAACACCTAGAGAAAGGCACACTACCTTCATTTCGGGGAAGGTTGGGCATCTCAGGTGGGCCTTTCATGGGCTCATCTCCTACCTAGCATCACACCATGCCTAGGGCAAAGAATTTGGAGTTTTAAATTTTCTGAGATTTTGAGATTTTTTGTAGACTACCCCCTTTGGAAAAAGTCGAGGATCCTAGCTAGTGGAAAAATGATTTTTTTGGACTTCTTCAAGGAGGATTTCTCAGGAGACGTCCTCGTTAAAGTCGTAGGCCTTGAAGATAGCTTTCCAACGAGCTCTCAAATGGCCCGATCAGACCAACGCAACTCTTGTTATGACCAAAATACCAAGCTCATCTCCGTAACACCTATAGAAAGGCACTTTACCGTCATTTCGGGGCCATTTGGGTATCTCAGGTGGGCCTTTCATGGGCCTATCGCCTAACTAGCATCACACCATGACTAGGGCAAAGAATTTGGGGTTTTAAATTTTCTGAGATTTTGAGATTTTTTGTGGACTACCCCCTTTGGAAAAAGTCGAGGATACAAGGTGGTGGAAAAAGGATTTATTTGGACATCTTCGAGGAGGATTACTTAGGAGACATCCTCGCTAAAGTCGTAGGCCTTGAAGATAGCTTTCCAACGAGCTCTGAAATGGCCCGATCAGAAAAACTCAGCTCTTGTTATGACCAAAATACCAAGCTCGTGTCCGTCACACCTATAGAAAGGCACACTACCGTCATTTCGGGGCCATTTGGGTATATCAGGTGGGCCTTTCATGGGCCTATCGCCTAACTAGCATCACACCGTGACTAGGGCAAAGAATTTGGGGTTTTAATTTTTCTGAGATTTTGAGATTTTTTTGTGGACTACCCCCTTTGGAAAAAGTCGAGGATCCAAGCTGGTTGAAAAAGGATTTTTTTTGGACATCTTCGAGGAGGATTTTTCAGGAGACGTCCTCGTGAAAGTCGTAGGCCTTGAAGTTAGCTTTCCAACGAGCTCTGAAATGGTTCGATCAGACCAACACATCTTTTTTTATGACAAAAATACCAAGCTTATGTCCGTAACACCTATAGAAAGGCACACTACCGTCATTTCGGGGCCATTTGGGTATCTCAAGTGGGCCTTTCATGGGCCTATCGCCAAACTAGCATCGCACCATTACTAGGGCAAAGAATTTGGGGTTTTAAATTTTCTGAGATTTTGAGATTTTTTGTGGACTACCCCCTTTGGAAAAAGTCGAGGATCCAAGGTGGTGGAAAAAGGATTTATTTGGACATCTTCGAGGAGGATTACTCAGGAGACAACCTCGCTAAAGTCGTAGGCCTTGAAGTTAGCTATCCAACGAGCTCTGAAATGGCCCGATCAGAAAAACGCAGCTCTTGTTATGACCAAAATACCAAGCTCGTGTCCGTCACACCTATAGAAAGGCACACTACCGTCATTTCGGGGCCATTTGGGTATATTAGGTGGGCCTTTCATGGGCCTATCGCCTAACTAGCATCACACCGTGACTAGGGCAAAGAATTTGGGGTTTGAATTTTTCTGAGATTTTGAGATTTTTTTGTGGACTACCCCCGTTGGAAAAAGTTGAGGATCCAAGCTGGTTGAAAAAGGATTTTTTTTGGACATCTTCGAGGAGGATTTTTCGGAGACGTCCTCGTGAAAGTCGTAGGCCTTGAAGTTAGCTTTCCAACGAGCTCTGAAATGGCCCGATCAGACCAACGCATCTTTTGTTATGACCAAAATACCAAGCTTATGTCCGTAACACCTATAGAAAGGCACACTACCGTCATTTCGGGGCCATTTGGGTATCTCAAGTGGGCCTTTCATGGGCCTATCACCAAACTAGCATCACACCATTACTAAGGCAAAGAATTTGGGGTTTTAAATTTTCTGAGATTTTGAGATTTTTTGTGGACTACCCCCTTTGGAAAAAGTCGAGGATCCAAGGTGGTGGAAAAAGGATTTATTTGGACATCTTCGAGGAGGATTACTCAGGAGACATCCTCGCTAAAGTCGTAGGCCTTGAAGTTAGCTATCCAACGAGCTCTCAAATGGCCCGATTGACCCAACGCAGCTTTTGTTATGACCAAAATATCAAGCTCGTTTCCGTAACACCTAGAGAAAGGCACACTACCTTCATTTCGGGGAAGGTTGGGCATCTCAGGTGGGCCTTTCATGGGCTCATCTCCTACCTAGCATCACACCATGCCTAGGGCAAAGAATTTGGAGTTTTAAATTTTCTGAGATTTTGAGATTTTTTGTAGACTACCCCCTTTGGAAAAAGTCGAGGATCCTAGCTAGTGGAAAAATGATTTTTTTGGACTTCTTTAAGGAGGATTTCTCAGGAGACGTCCTCGTTAAAGTCGTAGGCCTTGAAGTTAGCTTTCCAACGAGCTCTCAAATGGCCCGATCAGACCAACGCAACTCTTGTTATGACCAAAATACCAAGCTCATCTCCGTAACACCTATAGAAAGGCACTTTACCGTCATTTCGGGGCCATTTGGGTATCTCAGGTGGGCCTTTCATGGGCCTATCGCCTAACTAGCATCACACCATGACTAGGGCAAAGAATTTGGGGTTTTAAATTTTCTGAGATTTTGAGATTTTTTGTGGACTACCCCCTTTGAAAAAGTCGAGGATCCAAGGTGGTGGAAAAAGGATTTTTTTGGACATCTTCAAGGAGGATTATTCAGGAGACATCCTCGCTAAAGTCGTAGGCCTTGAAGTTAGCTTTCCAACGAGCTCTGAAATGGCCCGATCAGAAAAACGCAGCTCTTGTTATGACCAAAATACCAAGCTCGTGTCCGTCACACCTATAGAAAGGCACACTACCGTCATTTCGGGGCCATTTGGGTATCTCAAGTGGGCCTTTCATGGGCCTATCGCCAAACTACCATCACACCATGACTAGGGCAAAGAATTTGGGGTTTTAACCTTTCTGAGATTTTGAGATTTTTTGTGGACTACCCCCTTTGGAATAAGTCGAGGATCCAAGGTGGTGGAAAAAGGATTTATTTGGACATCTTCGAGGAGGATTACTCAGGAGACATCCTTGCTAAAGTCGTAGGCCTTGAAGTTAGCTATCCAACGAGCTCTCAAATGGCCCGATTGACCCAACGCAGCTTTTGTTATGACCAAAATATCAAGCTCGTTTCCGTAACACCTATAAAAAGGCACACTACCTTCATTTCGGGGAAGGTTGGGCATCTCAGGTGAGCCTTTCATGGGCCTATCTCCTAACTAGCGTCACACCATGCCTAGGGCAAAGAATTTGGAGTTTTAAATTTTCTGAGATTTTGAGATTTTTTGTGGACTACCCCCTTTGGAAAAAGTCGAGGATCCTAGCTAGTGGAAAAATGATTTTTTTGGAATTCTTCAAGGAGGATTTCTCAGGAGACGTCCTCGTTAAAGTCGTAGGCCTTGAAGTTAGCTTTCCAATGAGCTCTCAAATGGCCCGATCAGACCAACGCAACTCTTGTAATGACCAAAATACCAAGCTCATCTCCGTAACACCTATAGAAAGGCACATTACCGTCATTTCGGGGCCATTTGGGTATCTCAGGTGGGCCTATAGAAAGGCACACTACCGTCATTTCGGGGCCATTTGGGGTTTTAATTTTTCTGAGATTTTGAGATTTTTTGTGGACTACCCCCTTTGGAAAAAGTCGAGGATCCAAGCTGGTTGAAAAGGGATTTTTTTTGGACATCTTCGAGGAGGATTTATCAGGAGACGTCCTCGTTAAAGTCGTAGGCCTTGAAGTTAACTTTCCAAGGACCTCTGAAATGGCCTGATCAAACCAACGCAACTCTTATTATGTCCAAAATACCAAGCTCGTGTCCGTAACACCTATAGAAAGGTACACTACCGTCATTTCGGGGCCATTTGTGTATCTCCGGTGGGCCTTTCATGGGCCTATCGCCTAACTAGCATCACACCATGACTAGGGCAAAGAATTTAGGGTTTTAAATTTTTTGAGATTTTGATATTTTTTGTGGACTACCCCCTTTGGAAAAAGTCGAGGATCCAAGCTGGTTGAAAAGGATTTTTTTGGACATCTTCGAGGAGGATTTATCAGGAGACGTCCTCGTTAAAGTCGTAGGCCTTGAAGTTAGCTTTCCAACGAGCTCTGAAATGGCCCGATCAGACCAACGCATCTTTTGTTATGACCAAAATACCAAGCTTATGTCCGTAACACCTATAGAAAGGCACAGTACCGTCATTTCGGGGCCATTTGGGTATCTCAGGTGGGCCTTTCATGGGCCTATCGCCTAACTAGCATCACACCATGACTAGGGCAAAGAATTTGGAGTTTTAATTTTTCTGAGTTTTTGAGATTTTTTGTGGGCTACCCCCTTTGGAAAAAGTCGAGGATCCAAGCTGGTTTAAAAAGGATTTTTTTGGACATTTTCGAGGAGGATTTATCAAGAGACGTCCTCGTTAAAGTCTTAGGCGTTGAAGTTAGCTTTCCAACGAGCTCTGAAATGGCCCGATCAGACCAACGCATCTTTTGTTATGACCAAAATACAAAGCTTATTTTCGTAACACCTATAGAAAGGCACACTACCGTCATTTCGGGGCCATTTGGGTATCTCAGGTGGGCCTTTCATGGGCCTATCGCCTAACTAGCATCACACCATGACTAGGGCAAAGAATTTGGGGTTTTAAATTTTCTGAGATTTTGAGATTTTTTGTGGACTACCCCCTTTGGAAAAAGTCAAGGATCCAAGCTGGTGGAAAAAGGATTTTTTTGGACATCTTCGAGGAGGATTACTCAGGAGACATCCTCGCTAAAGTCGTAGGCCTTGAAGTTAGCTATCCAACGAGCTCTCAAATGGCCCGATTGACCCAACGCAGCTTTTGTTATGACCAAAATATCAAGCTCGTTTCCGTAACACCTAGAGAAAGGCACACTACCTTCATTTCGGGGAAGGTTGGGCATCTCAGGTGGGCCTTTCATGGGCTCATCTCCTAACTAGCATCACACCATGCCTAGGGCAAAGAATTTGGAGTTTTAAATTTTCTGAGATTTTGAGATTTTTTGTAGACTACCCCCTTTGGAAAAAGTCGAGGATCCTGGCTAGTGGAAAAATGATTTTTTTGGACTTCTTCAAGGCGGATTTTTCAGGAGACGTCCTCGTTAAAGTCGTAGGCCTTGAAGTTAGCTTTCCAACGAGCTCTCAAATGGCACGATCAGACCAACGCAACTCTTGTTATGACCAAAATACCAAGCTCATCTCCGTAACACCTATAGAAAGGCACTTTACCGTCATTTCGGGGCCATTTGGGTATCTCAGGTGGGCCTTTCATGGGCCTATCGCCTAACTAGCATCACACCATGACTAGGGCAAAGAATTTGGGGTTTTAAATTTTCTGAGATTTTGAGATTTTTTGTGGACTACCCCCTTTGGAAAAAGTCGAGGATACAAGGTGGTGGAAAAAGGATTTATTTGGACATCTTCGAGGAGGATTACATAGGAGACATCCTCGCTAAAGTCGTAGGCCTTGAAGATAGCTTTCCAACGAGCTCTGAAATGGCCCGATCAGAAAAACTCAGCTCTTGTTATGACCAAAATACCAAGCTCGTGTCCGTCACACCTATAGAAAGGCACACTACCGTCATTTCGGGGCCATTTGGGTATATCAGGTGGGCCTTTCATGGGCCTATCGCCTAACTAGCATCACACCGTGACTAGGGCAAAGAATTTGGGGTTTTAATTTTTCTGAGATTTTGAGATTTTTTTGTGGACTACCCCCTTTGGAAAAAGTTGAGGATCCAAGCTGGTTGAAAAAGGATTTTTTTTGGACATCTTCGAGGAGGATTTTTCAGGAGACGTCCTCGTGAAAGTCGTAGGCCTTGAAGTTAGCTTTCCAACGAGCTCTGAAATGGTCCGATCAGACCAACGCATCTTTTGTTATGACCAAAATACCAAGCTTATGTCCGTAACACCTATAGAAAGGCACACTACCGTCATTTCGGGGCCATTTGGGTATCTCAAGTGGGCCTTTCATGGGCCTATCGCCAAACTAGCATCGCACCATTACTAGGGCAAAGAATTTGGGGTTTTAAATTTTCTGAGATTTTGAGATTTTTTGTGGACTACCCCCTTTGGAAAAAGTCGAGGATCCAAGGTGGTGGAAAAAGGATTTATTTGGACATCTTCGAGGAGGATTACTCAGGAGACATCCTCGCTAAAGTCGTAGGCTTTGAAGTTAGCTATCCAACGAGCTCTGAAATGGCCCGATCAGAAAAACGCAGCTCTTGTTATGACCAAAATACCAAGCTCGTGTCCGTCACACCTATAGAAAGGCACACTACCGTCATTTCGGGGCCATTTGGGTATATCAGGTGGGCCTTTCATGGGCCTATCGCCTAACTAGCATCACACCGTGACTAGGGCAAAGAATTTGGGGTTTTAATTTTTCTGAGATTTTGAGATTTTTTTGTGGACTACCCCCGTTGGAAAAAGTTGAGGATCCAAGCTGGTTGAAAAAGGATTTTTTTTGGACATCTTCGAGGAGGATTTTTCGGAGACGTCCTCGTGAAAGTCGTAGGCCTTGAAGTTAGCTTTCCAACGAGCTCTGAAATGGCCCGATCAGACCAACGCATCTTTTGTTATGACCAAAATACCAAGCTTATGTCCGTAACACCTATAGAAAGGCACACTACCGTCATTTCGGGGCCATTTGGGTATCTCAAGTGGGCCTTTCATGGGCCTATCGCCAAACTAGCATCACACCATTACTAGGGCAAAGAATTTGGGGTTTTAAATTTTCTGAGATTTTGAGATTTTTTGTGGACTACCCCCTTTGGAAAAAGTCGAGGATCCAAGGTGGTGGAAAAAGGATTTATTTGGACATCTTCGAGGAGGATTACTCAGGAGACATCCTCGCTAAAGTCGTAGGCCTTGAAGTTAGCTATCCAACGAGCTCTCAAATGGCCCGATTGACCCAACGCAGCTTTTGTTATGACCAAAATATCAAGCTCGTTTCCGTAACACCTAGAGAAAGGCACACTACCTTCATTTCGGGGAAGGTTGGGCATCTCAGGTGGGCCTTTCATGGGCTCATCTCCTAACTAGCATCACACCATGCCTAGGGCAAAGAATTTGGAGTTTTAAATTTTCTGAGATTTTGAGATTTTTTGTAGACTACCCCCTTTGGAAAAAGTCGAGGATCCTAGCTAGTGGAAAAATGATTTTTTTGGACTTCTTCAAGGAGGATTTCTCAGGAGACGTCCTCGTTAAAGTCGTAGGCCTTGAAGTTAGCTTTCCAACGAGCTCTCAAATGGCCCGATCAGACCAACGCAACTCTTGTTATGACCAAAATACCAAGCTCATCTCCGTAACACCTATAGAAAGGCACTTTACCGTCATTTCGGGGCCATTTGGGTATCTCAGGTGGGCCTTTCATGGGCCTATCGCCTAACTAGCATCACACCATGACTAGGGCAAAGAATTTGGGGTTTTTAAATTTTCTGAGATTTTGAGATTTTTTGTGGACTACCCCCTTTAGAAAAAGTCGAGGATCCAAGGTGGTGGAAAAAGGATTTATTTGGACATCTTCGAGGAGGATTATTCAGGAGACATCCTCGCTAAAGTCGTAGGCCTTGAAGTTAGCTTTCCAACGAGCTCTGAAATGGCCCGATCAGAAAAACGCAGCTCTTGTTATGACCAAAATACCAAGTTCGTGTCCGTCACACCTATAGAAAGGCACACTACCGTCATTTCGGGGCCATTTGGGTATCTCAAGTGGGCCTTTCATGGGCCTATCGCCAAACTACCATCACACCATGACTAGGGCAAAGAATTTGGGGTTTTAACCTTTCTTAGATTTTGAGATTTTTTGTGGACTACCCCCTTTGGAAAAAGTCGAGGATCCAAGGTGGTGGAAAAAGGATTTATTTGGACATCTTCGAGGAGGATTACTCAGGAGACATCCTTGCTAAAGTCGTAGGCCTTGAAGTTAGCTATCCAACGAGCTCTCAAATGGCCCGATTGACCCAACGCAGCTTTTGTTATGACCAAAATATCAAGCTCGTTTCCGTAACACCTATAGAAAGGCACACTACCTTCATTTCGGGGAAGGTTGGGCATCTCAGGTGAGCCTTTCATGGGCCTATCTCCTAACTAGCGTCACACCATGCCTAGGGCAAAGAATTTGGAGTTTTAAATTTTCTGAGATTTTGAGATTTTTTGTGGACTACCCCCTTTGGAAAAAGTCGAGGATCCTAGCTAGTGGAAAAATGATTTTTTTGGAATTCTTCAAGGAGGATTTCTCAGGAGACGTCCTCGTTAAAGTCTTGTAATGACCAAAATACCAAGCTCATCTCCGTAACACCTATAGAAAGGCACATTACCGTCATTTCGGGGCCATTTGGGTATCTCAGGTGGGCCTATAGAAAGGCACACTACCGTCATTTCGGGGCCATTTGGGGTTTTAATTTTTCTGAGATTTTGAGATTTTTTGTGGACTACCCCCTTTGGAAAAAGTCGAGGATCCAAGCTGGTTGAAAAGGGATTTTTTTTGGACATCTTCGAGGAGGATTTATCAGGAGACGTCCCCGTTAAAGTCGTAGGCCTTGAAGTTAACTTTCCAAGGACCTCTGAAATGGCCTGATCAAACCAACGCAACTCTTATTATGTCCAAAATACCAAGCTCGTGTCCGTAACACCTATAGAAAGGTACACTACCGTCATTTCGGGGCCATTTGTGTATCTCCGGTGGTCCTTTCATGGGCCTATCGCCTAACTAGCATCACACCATGACTAGGGCAAAGAATTTGGGGTTTTAAATTTTTTGAGATTTTGATATTTTTTGTGGACTACCCCCTTTGGAAAAAGTCGAGGATCCAAGCTGGTTGAAAAGGATTTTTTTGGACATCTTCGAGGAGGATTTATCAGGAGACGTCCTCGTTAAAGTCGTAGGCCTTGAAGTTAGCTTTCCAACGAGCTCTGAAATGGCCCGATCAGACCAACGCATCTTTTGTTATGACCAAAATACCAAGCTTATGTGCGTAACACCTATAGAAAGGCACACTACCGTCATTTCGGGGCCATTTGGGTATATCAGGTGGGCCTTTCATGGGCCTATCGCCTAACTAGCATCACACCGTGACTAGGGCAAAGAATTTGGGCTTTTAATTTTTCTGAGATTTTGAGATTTTTTGTGGACTACCCCCTTTGGAAAAAGTCGAGGATCCAAGCTGGTTGAAAAAGGATTTTTTTGGACATCTTCGAGGAGGATTTATCAGGAGACATCCTCGTTAAAGTCGTAGGCCTTGAAGTTAGCATTCCAACGAGCTCTCAAATGGCCCGATCAGACCAACGCAACTCTTGTTATGACCAAAATACCAAGCTCATCTCCGTAACACCTATAGAAAGGCACATTACCGTCATTTCGGGGCCATTTGGGTATCTCAGGTGGGCCTTTCATGGGCCTATCGCCTAACTAGCATCACACCATGACTAGGGCAAAGAATTTGGGGTTTTAAATTTTCTGAGATTTTGAGATTTTGTGTGGACTACCCCCTTTGGAAAAAGTCGAGGATCCAAGGTGGTGGAAAAAGGATTTATTTGGACATCTTCGAGGAGGATTACTTAGGAGACATCATCGCTAAAGTCGTAGGCCTTGAAGATAGCTTTCCAACGAGCTCTGAAATGGCTCGATCAGAAAAACTCAGCTCTTGTTATGACCAAAATACCAAGCTCGTGTCCGTAACACCTATAGAAAGGCACACTACCGTCATTTCGGGGCCATTTGGGTATATCAGGTGGGCCTTTCATGGGCCTATCGCCAAACTAGCATCACACCGTAACTAGGGCAAAGAATTTGGGGTTTTAATTTTTCTGAGATTTTGAGATTTTTTGTGGACTACCCCCTTTGGAAAAAGTCGAGGATCCAAGCTGGTTGAAAAGGGATTTTTTTTGGACATCTTCGAGGAGGATTTATCAGGAGACGTCCTCGTTAAAGTCGTAGGCCTTGAAGTTAACTTTCCAACGAGCTCTGAAATGGCCTGATCAAACCAACGCAACTCTTGTTATGTCCAAAATACCAAGCTCGTGTCCGTAACACCTATAGAAAGGTACACTACAGTCATTTCGGGGCCATTTGTGTATCTCAGGTGGTCCTTTCATGGGCCTATCGCCTAACTAGCATCACACCATGACTAGGGCAAAGAATTTGGGGTTTTAAATTTTTTGAGATTTTGATATTTTTTGTGGACTACCCCCTTTCGAAAAAGTCGAGGATCCAAGCTAGTTGAAAAGGATTTTTTTGGACATCTTCGAGGAGGATTTATCAGGAGACGTCCTCGTTAAAGTCGTAGGCCTTGAAGTTAGCTTTCCAACGAGCTCTGAAATGGCCCGATCAGACCAACGCATCTTTTGTTATGACCAAAATACCAAGCTTATGTGCGTAACACCTATAGAAAGGCACACTACCGTCATTTCGGGGCCATTTGGGTATCTCAGGTGGGCCTTTCATGGGCCTATCGCCTAACTAGCATCACACCATGACTAGGGCAAAGAATTTGGAGTTTTAATTTTTCTGAGTTTTTGAGATTTTTTGTGGGCTACCCCCTTTGGAAAAAGTCGAGGATCCAAGCTGGTTGAAAAAGGATTTTTTTGGACATCTTCGAGGAGGATTTATCAGGAGACGTCCTCGTTAAAGTCGTAGGCGTTGAAGTTAGCTTTCCAACGAGCTCTGAAATGGCCCGATCAGACCAAGGCATCTTTTGTTATGACCAAAATACCAAGCTTATGTGCGTAACACCTATAGAAAGGCACACTACCGTCATTTCGGGGCCATTTGGGTATCTCAGGTGGGCCTTTCATGGGCCTATCGCCTAACTAGCATCACACCATGACTAGGGCAAAGAATTTGGAGTTTTAATTTTTCTGAGTTTTTGAGATTTTTTGTGGGCTACCCCCTTTGGAAAAAGTCGAGGATCCAAGCTGGTTGAAAAAGGATTTTTTTGGACATCTTCGAGGAGGATTTATCAGGAGACCTCCTCGTTAAAGTCGTAGGCGTTGAAGTTAGCTTTCCAACAAGCTCTGAAATGGCCCGATCAGACCAAGGCATCTTTTGTTATGACCAAAATACCAAGCTTATGTGCGTAACACCTATAGAAAGGCACACTACCGTCATTTCGGGGCCATTTGGGTATCTCAGGTGGGCCTTTCATGGGCCTATCGCCTAACTAGCATCACACCATGACTAGGGCAAAGAATTTGGAGTTTTAATTTTTCTGAGTTTTTGAGATTTTTTGTGGGCTACCCCCTTTGGAAAAACTCGAGGATCCAAGCTGGTTGAAAAAGGATTTTTTTGGACATCTTCGAGGAGGATTTATCAGGAGAAGTCCTCGTTAAAGTAGTAAGCGTTGAAGTTAGCTTTCCAACGAGCTCTGAAATGGCCCGATCAGACCAAGGCATCTTTTGTTATGACCAAAATACCAAGCTTATGTGCGTAACACCTATAGAAAGGCACACTACCGTCATTTCGGGGCCATTTGGGTATCTCAGGTGGGCCTTTCATGGGCCTATCTCCTAATTAGCATCACACCATGACTAGGGCAAAGAATTTGGGGTTTTAAATTTTCTGAGATTTTGAGATTTTTTGTGGACTACCCCCTTTGGAAAAAGTCAAGGATCCAAGCTGGTGGAAAAAGGATTTTTTTGCACATCTTCGAGGAGGATTACTCAGGAGACATCCTCGCTAAAGTCGTAGGCCTTGAAGTTAGCTTTCCAACGAGCTCTGAAATGGCCCGATCAGAAAAACGCAGCTCTTGTTATGACCAAAATACCAAGCTCGTGTCCGTAACACCTATAGAAAGGCACACTACCGTCATTTCGGGGCCATTTGGGTATATCGGGTGGGCCTTTCATGGGCCTATCGCCTAACTAGCATCACACCGTGACTAGGGCAAAGAATTTGGGGTTTTAATTTTTCTGAGATTTTGAGATTTTTTGTGGACTACCCCGTTTGGAAAAAGTCGAGGATCCAAGCTGGTTGAAAAAGGATTTTTTTGGACATCTTCGAGGAGGATTTATCAGGAGACATCCTCGTTAAAGTCGTAGGCCTTGAAGTTAGCTTTCCAACGAGCTCTCAAATGGCCCGATCAGACCAACGCAACTCTTGTTATGACCAAAATACCAAGCTCATCTCCGTAACACCTATAGAAAGGCACATTACCGTCATTTCGGGGCCATTTGGGTATCTCAGGTGGGCCTTTCATGGGCCTATCGCCTAACTAGCATCACACCATGACTAGGGCAAAGAATTTGGGGTTTTAAATTTTTTGAGATTTTGAGATTTTTTGTGGACTACCCCCTTTGGAAAAAGTCGAGGATCCAAGCTGGTTGAAAAGGATTTTTTTGGACATCTTCGAGGAGGATTTATCAGGAGACGTCCTCGTTAAAGTCGTAGGCCTTGAAGTTAGCTTTCCAACGAGCTCTGAAATGGCCCGATCAGACCAACGCATCTTTTGTTATGACCAAAATACCAAGCTTATGTGCGTAACACCTATAGAAAGGCACACTACCGTCATTTCGGGGCCATTTGGGTATCTCAGGTGGGCCTTTCATGGGCCTATCGCCTAACTAGCATCACACCATGACCAGGGCAAAGAATTTGGAGTTTTAATTTTTCTGAGTTTTTGAGATTTTTTGTGGGCTACCCCCTTTGGAAAAAGTCGAGGATCCAAGCTGGTTGAAAAAGGATTTTTTTGGACATCTTCGAGGAGGATTTATCAGGAGACGTCCTCGTTATAGTCGTAGGCGTTGAAGTTAGCTTTCCAACGAGCTCTGAAATGGCCCGATCAGACCAACTCATCTTTTGTTATGACCAAAATACCAAGCTTATTTCCGTAACACCTATAGAAAGGCACACTACCTTCATTTCGGGGCCATTTGGGTATCTCACGTGGGCCTTTCATGGGCCTATCGCCTAACTAGCATCACACCATGACTAGGGCAAAGAATTTGGGGTTTTAAATTTTCTGAGATTTTGAGATTTTTTGTGGACTACCCCCTTTGGAAAAAGTCAAGGATCTAAGCTTGTGGAAAAAGGATTTTTTTGCAGATCTTCGAGGAGGATTACTCAGGAGACATCCTCGCTAAAGTCGTAGGCCTTGAAGTTAGCTTTCTAACGAGCTCTGAAATGGCCCGATCAGAAAAACGCAGCTCTTGTTATGACTAAAATACCAAGCTCGTGTCCGTAACACCTATAGAAAGGCACACTACCGTCATTTCGGGGCCATTTGGGTATATCGGGTGGGCCTTTCATGGGCCTATCGCCAAACTAGCATCACACCGTGACTAGGGCAAAGAATTTGGGGTTTTAATTTTTCTGAGATTTTGAGATTTTTTGTGGACTACCCCCAATGGAAAAAGTCGAGGATCCAAGCTGGTTGAAAAAGGATTTTTTTGGACATCTTCGAGGAGGATTTATCAGGAGACATCCTCGTTAAAGTCGTAGGCCTTGAAGTTAGCTGTCCAAAAATCTCTCAAATGGCCCGATCAGACCAACGCAACTCTTGTTATGACCAAAATACCAAGCTCATCTCCGTAACACCTATAGAAAGGCACATTACCGTCATTTCGGGGCCATTTGGGTATCTCAGGTGGGCCTTTCATGGGCCTATCGCCTAACTAGCATCACACCATGACTAGGGCAAAGAATTTGGGGTTTTAAATTTTCTGAGATTTTGAGATTTTTTGTGGACTACCCCCTTTGGAAAAAGTTGAGGATCCAAGGTGGTGGAAAAAGGATTTATTTGGACAACTTCGAGGAGGATTACTTAGGAGACATCCTCGCTAAAGTCGTAGGCCTTGAAGATAGCTTTCCAACGAGCTCTGAAATGGCCCGATCAGAAAAACTCAGCTCTTGTTATGACCAAAATACCAAGCTCGTGTCCGTAACACCTATAGAAAGGCACACTACCGTCATTTCGGGGCCATTTGGGTATCTCAGGTGGGCCTTTCATGGGCCTATCGCCTAACTAGCATCACACCATGACTAGGGCAAAGAATTTGGAGTTTTAATTTTTCTGAGATTTTGAGATTTTTTGTGGGCTACCCCCTTTGGAAAAAGTCGAGGATCCAAGCTGGTTGAAAAAGGATTTTTTTGGACATCTTCGAGGAGGATTTTTCAGGAGACGTCCTCGTAAAAGTCATAGGCGTTGAAGTTAGCTTTCCAACGAGCTCTGAAATGGCCCGATCAGACCAACGCATCTTTTGTTATGACCAAAATACCAAGCTTATTTCCGTAACACCTATAGAAAGGCACACTACCGTCATTTCGGGGCCATTTGGGTATCTCAGGTGGGCCTTTCATGGGCCTATCGCCTAACTAGCATCACACCATGACTAGGGCAAAGAATTTGGGGTTTTAAATTTTCTGAGATTTTGAGATTTTTTGTGGACTACCCCCTTTGGAAAAAGTCAAGGATCCAAGCTGGTGGAAAAAGGATTTTTTTGCACATCTTCGAGGAGGATTACTCAGGAGACATCCTCGCTAAAGTCGTAGGCCTTGAAGTTAGCTTTCTAACGAGCTCTGAAATGGCCCGATCAGAAAAACGCAGCTCTTGTTATGACCAAAATACCAAGCTCGTGTCCGTAACACCTATAGAAAGGCACACTACCGTCATTTCGGGGCCATTTGGGTATATCGGGTGGGCCTTTCATGGGCCTATCGCCAAACTAGCATCACACCGTGACTAGGGCAAAGAATTTGGGGTTTTAATTTTTCTGAGATTTTGAGATTTTTTGTGGACTACCCCCCATGGAAAAAGTCGAGGATCCAAGCTGGTTGAAAAAGGATTTTTTTGGACATCTTCGAGGAGGATTTATCAGGAGACATCCTCGTTAAAGTCGTAGGCCTTGAAGTTAGCTGTCCAAAAATCTCTCAAATGGCCCGATCAGACCAACACAACTCTTGTTATGACCAAAATACCAAGCTCATCTCCGTAACACCTATAGAAAGGCACATTACCGTCATTTCGGGGCCATTTGGGTATCTCAGGTGGGCCTTTCATGGGCCTATCGCCTAACTAGCATCACACCATGACTAGGGCAAAGAATTTGGGGTTTTAAATTTTCTGAGATTTTGAGATTTTTTGTGGACTACCCCCTTTGGAAAAAGTCGAGGATCCAAGGTGGTGGAAAAAGGATTTATTTGGACATCTTCGAGGAGGATTACTTAGGAGACATCCTCGCTAAAGTCGTAGGCCTTGAAGATAGCTTTCCAACGAGCTCTGAAATGGCCCGATCAGAAAAACTCAGCTCTTGTTATGACCAAAATACCAAGCTCGTGTCCGTAACACCTATAGAAAGGCACACTACCGTCATTTCGGGGCCATTTGGGTATATCAGGTGGGCCTTTCATGGGCCTATCGCCAAACTAGCATCACACCGTAACTAGGGCAAAGAATTTGGGGTTTTAATTTTTCTGAGATTTTGAGATTTTTTGTGGACTACCCCCTTTGGAAAAAGTCGAGGATCCAAGCTGGTTGAAAAGGGATTTTTTTTGGACATCTTCGAGGAGGATTTATCAGGAGACGTCCTCGTTAAAGTCGTAGGCCTTGAAGTTAACTTTCCAACGAGCTCTGAAATGGCCTGATCAAACCAACGCAACTCTTGTTATGTCCAAAATACCAAGCTCGTGTCCGTAACACCTATAGAAAGGTACACTACCGTCATTTCGGGGCCATTTGTGTATCTCAGGTGGTCATTTCATGGGCCTATCGCCTAACTAGCATCACACCATGACTAGGGCAAAGAATTTGGGGTTTTAAATTTTTTGAGATTTTGATATTTTTTGTGGACTACCCCCTTTGGAAAAAGTCGAGGATCCAAGCTGGTTGAAAAGGATATTTTTGGACATCTTCGAGGAGGATTTATCAAGAGACGTCCTCGTTAAAGTCGTAGGCCTTGAAGTTAGCTTTCCAACGAGCTCTGAAATGGCCCGATCAGACCAACGCATCTTTTGTTATGACCAAAATACCAAGCTTATGTGCGTAACACCTATAGAAAGGCACACTACCGTCATTTCGGGGCCATTTGGGTATCTCAGGTGGGCCTTTCATGGGCCTATCGCCTAACTAGCATCACACCATGACTAGGGCAAAGAATTTGGAGTTTTAATTTTTCTGAGTTTTTGAGATTTTTTGTGGGCTACCCCCTTTGGAAAAAGTCGAGGATCCAAGCTGGTTGAAAAAGGATTTTTATCGACATCTTCGAGGAGGATTTATCAGGAGACGTCCTCGTTAAAGTCGTAGGCGTTGAAGTTAGCTTTCCAACGAGCTCTGAAATGGCCCGATTAGACCAACGCATCTTTTGTTATGACCAAAATACCAAGCTTATTTCCGTAACACCTATAGAAAGGCACACTACCGTCATTTCGGGGCCATTTGGGTATCTCAGGTGGGCCTTTCATGGGCCTATCGCCTAACTAGCATCACACCATGACTAGGGCAAAGAATTTGGAGTTTTAATTTTTCTGAGTTTTTGAGATTTTTTGTGGGCTACCCCCTTTGGAAAAAGTCGAGGATCCAAGCTGGTTGAAAAAGGATTTTTTTGGACATCTTCGAGGAGGATTTATCAGGAGACATCCTCGTTAAAGTCGTAGGCCTTGAAGTTAGCTGTCCAAAAATCTCTCAAATGGCACGATCAGACCAACGCAACTCTTGTTATGACCAAAATACCAAGCTCATCTCCGTAACACCTATAGAAAGGCACATTACCGTCATTTCGGGGCCATTTGGGTATCTCAGGTGGGCCTTTCATGGGCCTATCGCCTAACTAGCATCACACCATGACTAGGGCAAAGAATTTGGGGTTTTAAATTTTCTGAGATTTTGAGATTTTTTGTGGACTACCCCCTTTGGAAAAAGTCGAGGATCCAAGGTGGTGGAAAAAGGATTTATTTGGACAACTTCGAGGAGGATTACTTAGGAGACATCCTCGCTAAAGTCGTAGGCCTTGAAGATAGCTTTCCAACGAGCTCTGAAATGGCCCGATCAGAAAAACTCAGCTCTTGTTATGACCAAAATACCAAGCTCGTGTCCGTAACACCTATAGAAAGGCACACTACCGTCATTTCGGGGCCATTTGGGTATCTCAGGTGGGCCTTTCATGGGCCTATCGCCTAACTAGCATCACACCATGACTAGGGCAAAGAATTTGGAGTTTTAATTTTTCTGAGATTTTGAGATTTTTTGTGGGCTACCCCCTTTGGAAAAAGTCGAGGATCCAAGCTGGTTGAAAAAGGATTTTTTTGGACATCTTCGAGGAGGATTTTTCAGGAGACGTCCTCGTAAAAGTCATAGGCGTTGAAGTTAGCTTTCCAACGAGCTCTGAAATGGCCCGATCAGACCAACGCATCTTTTGTTATGACCAAAATACCAAGCTTATTTCCGTAACACCTATAGAAAGGCACACTACCGTCATTTCGGGGCCATTTGGGTATCTCAGGTGGGCCTTTCATGGGCCTATCGCCTAACTAGCATCACACCATGACTAGGGCAAAGAATTTGGGGTTTTAAATTTTCTGAGATTTTGAGATTTTTTGTGGACTACCCCCTTTGGAAAAAGTCAAGGATCCAAGCTGGTGGAAAAAGGATTTTTTTGCACATCTTCGAGGAGGATTACTCAGGAGACATCCTCGCTAAAGTCGTAGGCCTTGAAGTTAGCTTTCTAACGAGCTCTGAAATGGCCCGATCAGAAAAACGCAGCTCTTGTTATGACCAAAATACCAAGCTCGTGTCCGTAACACCTATAGAAAGGCACACTACCGTCATTTCGGGGCCATTTGGGTATATCGGGTGGGCCTTTCATGGGCCTATCGCCAAACTAGCATCACACCGTGACTAGGGCAAAGAATTTGGGGTTTTAATTTTTCTGAGATTTTGAGATTTTTTGTGGACTACCCCCCATGGAAAAAGTCGAGGATCCAAGCTGGTTGAAAAAGGATTTTTTTGGACATCTTCGAGGAGGATTTATCAGGAGACATCCTCGTTAAAGTCGTAGGCCTTGAAGTTAGCTGTCCAAAAATCTCTCAAATGGCCCGATCAGACCAACGCAACTCTTGTTATGACCAAAATACCAAGCTCATCTCCGTAACACCTATAGAAAGGCACATTACCGTCATTTCGGGGCCATTTGGGTATCTCAGGTGGGCCTTTCATGGGCCTATCGCCTAACTAGCATCACACCATGACTAGGGCAAAGAATTTGGGGTTTTAAATTTTCTGAGATTTTGAGATTTTTTGTGGACTACCCCCTTTGGAAAAAGTCGAGGATCCAAGGTGGTGGAAAAAGGATTTATTTGGACATCTTCGAGGAGGATTACTTAGGAGACATCCTCGCTAAAGTCGTAGGCCTTGAAGATAGCTTTCCAACGAGCTCTGAAATGGCCCGATCAGAAAAACTCAGCTCTTGTTACGACCAAAATACCAAGCTCGTGTCCGTAACACCTATAGAAAGGCACACTACCGTCATTTCGGGGCCATTTGGGTATATCAGGTGGGCCTTTCATGGGCCTATCGCCAAACTAGCATCACACCGTAACTAGGGCAAAGAATTTGGGGTTTTAATTTTTCTGAGATTTTGAGATTTTTTGTGGACTACCCCCTTTGGAAAAAGTCGAGGATCCAAGCTGGTTGAAAAGGGATTTTTTTTGGACATCTTCGAGGAGGATTTATCAGGAGACGTCCTCGTTAAAGTCGTAGGCCTTGAAGTTAACTTTCCAACGAGCTCTGAAATGGCCTGATCAAACCAACGCAACTCTTGTTATGTCCAAAATACCAAGCTCGTGTCCGTAACACCTATAGAAAGGTACACTACCGTCATTTCGGGGCCATTTGTGTATCTCAGGTGGTCATTTCATGGGCCTATCGCCTAACTAGCATCACACCATGACTAGGGCAAAGAATTTGGGGTTTTAAATTTTTTGAGATTTTGATATTTTTTGTGGACTACCCCCTTTGGAAAAAGTCGAGGATCCAAGCTGGTTGAAAAGGATATTTTTGGACATCTTCGAGGAGGATTTATCAAGAGACGTCCTCGTTAAAGTCGTAGGCCTTGAAGTTAGCTTTCCAACGAGCTCTGAAATGGCCCGATCAGACCAACGCATCTTTTGTTATGACCAAAATACCAAGCTTATGTGCGTAACACCTATAGAAAGGCACACTACCGTCATTTCGGGGCCATTTGGGTATCTCAGGTGGGCCTTTCATGGGCCTATCGCCTAACTAGCATCACACCATGACTAGGGCAAAGAATTTGGAGTTTTAATTTTTCTGAGTTTTTGAGATTTTTTGTGGGCTACCCCCTTTGGAAAAAGTCGAGGATCCAAGCTGGTTGAAAAAGGATTTTTTTGGACATCTTCGAGGAGGATTTATCAGAAGACGTCCTCGTTAAAGTCGTAGGCGTTGAAGTTAGCTTTCCAACGAGCTCTGAAATGGCCCGATTAGACCAACGCATCTTTTGTTATGACCAAAATACCAAGCTTATTTCCGTAACACCTATAGAAAGGCACACTACCGTCATTTCGGGGCCATTTGGGTATCTCAGGTGGGCCTTTCATGGGCCTATCGCCTAACTAGCATCACACCATGACTAGGGCAAAGAATTTGGGGTTTTAAATTTTCTGAGATTTTGAGATTTTTTGTGGACTACCCCCTTTCGAAAAAGTCGAGGATCCAAGGTGGTGGAAAAAGGATTTATTTGGACATCTTCGAGGAGGATTACTTAGGAGACATCCTCGCTAAAGTCGTAGGCCTTGAAGATAGCTTTCCAACGAGCTCTGAAATGGCCCGATCAGAAAAACGCAGCTCTTGTTATGACCAAAATACCAAGCTCGTGTCCGTAACACCTATAGAAAGGCACACTACCGTCATTTCGGGGCCATTTGGGTATATCGGGTGGGCCTTTCATGGGCCTATCGCCAAACTAGCATCACACCGTGACTAGGGCAAAGAATTTGGGGTTTTAATTTTTCTGAGATTTTGAGATTTTTTGTGGACTACCCCCCATGGAAAAAGTCGAGGATCCAAGCTGGTTGAAAAAGGATTTTTTTGGACATCTTCGAGGAGGATTTATCAGGAGACATCCTCGTTAAAGTCGTAGGCCTTGAAGTTAGCTGTCCAAAAATCTCTCAAATGGCCCGATCAGACCAACGCAACTCTTGTTATGACCAAAATACCAAGCTCATCTCCGTAACACCTATAGAAAGGCACATTACCGTCATTTCGGGGCCATTTGGGTATCTCAGGTGGGCCTTTCATGGGCCTATCGCCTAACTAGCATCACACCATGACTAGGGCAAAGAATTTGGGGTTTTAAATTTTCTGAGATTTTGAGATTTTTTGTGGACTACCCCCTTTGGAAAAAGTCGAGGATCCAAGGTGGTGGAAAAAGGATTTATTTGGACATCTTCGAGGAGGATTACTTAGGAGACATCCTCGCTAAAGTCGTAGGCCTTGAAGATAGCTTTCCAACGAGCTCTGAAATGGCCCGATCAGAAAAACGCAGCTCTTGTTATGACCAAAATACCAAGCTCGTGTCCGTAACACCTATAGAAAGGCACACTACCGTCATTTCGGGGCCATTTGGGTATATCAGGTGGGCCTTTCATGGGCCTATCGCCAAACTAGCATCACACCGTAACTAGGGCAAAGAATTTGGGGTTTTAATTTTTCTGAGATTTTGAGATTTTTTGTGGACTACCCCCTTTGGAAAAAGTCGAGGATCCAAGCTGGTTGAAAAGGGATTTTTTTTGGACATCTTCGAGGAGGATTTATCAGGAGACGTCCTCGTTAAAGTCGTAGGCCTTGAAGTTAACTTTCCAACGAGCTCTGAAATGGCCTGATCAAACCAACGCAACTCTTGTTATGTCCAAAATACCAAGCTCGTGTCCGTAACACCTATAGAAAGGTACACTACCGTCATTTCGGGGCCATTTGTGTATCTCAGGTGGTCATTTCATGGGCCTATCGCCTAACTAGCATCACACCATGACTAGGGCAAAGAATTTGGGGTTTTAAATTTTTTGAGATTTTGATATTTTTTGTGGACTACCCCCTTTGGAAAAAGTCGAGGATCCAAGCTGGTTGAAAAGGATATTTTTGGACATCTTCGAGGAGGATTTATCAAGAGACGTCCTCGTTAAAGTCGTAGGCCTTGAAGTTAGCTTTCCAACGAGCTCTGAAATGGCCCGATCAGACCAACGCATCTTTTGTTATGACCAAAATACCAAGCTTATGTGCGTAACACCTATAGAAAGGCACACTACCGTCATTTCGGGGCCATTTGGGTATCTCAGGTGGGCCTTTCATGGGCCTATCGCCTAACTAGCATCACACCATGACTAGGGCAAAGAATTTGGAGTTTTAATTTTTCTGAGTTTTTGAGATTTTTTGTGGGCTACCCCCTTTGGAAAAAGTCGAGGATCCAAGCTGGTTGAAAAAGGATTTTTTTGGACATCTTCGAGGAGGATTTATCAGAAGACGTCCTCGTTAAAGTCGTAGGCGTTGAAGTTAGCTTTCCAACGAGCTCTGAAATGGCCCGATTAGACCAACGCATCTTTTGTTATGACCAAAATACCAAGCTTATTTCCGTAACACCTATAGAAAGGCACACTACCGTCATTTCGGGGCCATTTGGGTATCTCAGGTGGGCCTTTCATGGGCCTATCGCCTAACTAGCATCACACCATGACTAGGGCAAAGAATTTGGGGTTTTAAATTTTCTGAGATTTTGAGATTTTTTGTGGACTACCCCCTTTCGAAAAAGTCGAGGATCCAAGGTGGTGGAAAAAGGATTTATTTGGACATCTTCGAGGAGGATTACTTAGGAGACATCCTCGCTAAAGTCGTAGGCCTTGAAGATAGCTTTCCAACGAGCTCTGAAATGGCCCGATCAGAAAAACGCAGCTCTTGTTATGACCAAAATACCAAGCTCGTGTCCGTAACACCTATAGAAAGGCACACTACCGTCATTTCGGGGCCATTTGGGTATATCGGGTGGGCCTTTCATGGGCCTATCGCCAAACTAGCATCACACCGTGACTAGGGCAAAGAATTTGGGGTTTTAATTTTTCTGAGATTTTGAGATTTTTTGTGGACTACCCCCCATGGAAAAAGTCGAGGATCCAAGCTGGTTGAAAAAGGATTTTTTTGGACATCTTCGAGGAGGATTTATCAGGAGACATCCTCGTTAAAGTCGTAGGCCTTGAAGTTAGCTGTCCAAAAATCTCTCAAATGGCCCGATCAGACCAACGCAACTCTTGTTATGACCAAAATACCAAGCTCATCTCCGTAACACCTATAGAAAGGCACATTACCGTCATTTCGGGGCCATTTGGGTATCTCAGGTGGGCCTTTCATGGGCCTATCGCCTAACTAGCATCACACCATGACTAGGGCAAAGAATTTGGGGTTTTAAATTTTCTGAGATTTTGAGATTTTTTGTGGACTACCCCCTTTGGAAAAAGTCGAGGATCCAAGGTGGTGGAAAAAGGATTTATTTGGACATCTTCGAGGAGGATTACTTAGGAGACATCCTCGCTAAAGTCGTAGGCCTTGAAGATAGCTTTCCAACGAGCTCTGAAATGGCCCGATCAGAAAAACTCAGCTCTTGTTATGACCAAAATACCAAGCTCGTGTCCGTAACACCTATAGAAAGGCACACTACCGTCATTTCGGGGCCATTTGGGTATATCAGGTGGGCCTTTCATGGGCCTATCGCCAAACTAGCATCACACCGTAACTAGGGCAAAGAATTTGGGGTTTTAATTTTTCTGAGATTTTGAGATTTTTTGTGGACTACCCCCTTTGGAAAAAGTCGAGGATCCAAGCTGGTTGAAAAGGGATTTTTTTTGGACATCTTCGAGGAGGATTTATCAGGAGACGTCCTCGTTAAAGTCGTAGGCCTTGAAGTTAACTTTCCAACGAGCTCTGAAATGGCCTGATCAAACCAACGCAACTCTTGTTATGTCCAAAATACCAAGCTCGTGTCCGTAACACCTATAGAAAGGTACACTACCGTCATTTCGGGGCCATTTGTGTATCTCAGGTGGTCATTTCATGGGCCTATCGCCTAACTAGCATCACACCATGACTAGGGCAAAGAATTTGGGGTTTTAAATTTTTTGAGATTTTGATATTTTTTGTGGACTACCCCCTTTGGAAAAAGTCGAGGATCCAAGCTGGTTGAAAAGGATATTTTTGGACATCTTCGAGGAGGATTTATCAAGAGACGTCCTCGTTAAAGTCGTAGGCCTTGAAGTTAGCTTTCCAACGAGCTCTGAAATGGCCCGATCAGACCAACGCATCTTTTGTTATGACCAAAATACCAAGCTTATGTGCGTAACACCTATAGAAAGGCACACTACCGTCATTTCGGGGCCATTTGGGTATCTCAGGTGGGCCTTTCATGGGCCTATCGCCTAACTAGCATCACACCATGACTAGGGCAAAGAATTTGGAGTTTTAATTTTTCTGAGTTTTTGAGATTTTTTGTGGGCTACCCCCTTTGGAAAAAGTCGAGGATCCAAGCTGGTTGAAAAAGGATTTTTTTGGACATCTTCGAGGAGGATTTATCAGGAGACGTCCTCGTTAAAGTCGTAGGCGTTGAAGTTAGCTTTCCAACGAGCTCTGAAATGGCCCGATTAGACCAACGCATCTTTTGTTATGACCAAAATACCAAGCTTATTTCCGTAACACCTATAGAAAGGCACACTACCGTCATTTCGGGGCCATTTGGGTATCTCAGGTGGGCCTTTCATGGGCCTATCGCCTAACTAGCATCACACCATGACTAGGGCAAAGAATTTGGGGTTTTAAATTTTCTGAGATTTTGAGATTTTTTGTGGACTACCCCCTTTCGAAAAAGTCGAGGATCCAAGCTGGTGGAAAAAGGATTTATTTGGACATCTTCGAGGAGGATTACTTAGGAGACATCCTCGCTAAAGTCGTAGGCCTTGAAGATAGCTTTCCAACGAGCTCTGAAATGGCCCGATCAGAAAAACGCAGCTCTTGTTATGACCAAAATACCAAGCTCGTGTCCGTAACACCTATAGAAAGGCACACTACCGTCATTTCGGGGCCATTTGGGTATATCAGGTGGGCCTTTCATGGGCCTATCGCCAAACTAGCATCACACCGTGACTAGGGCAAAGAATTTGGGGTTTTAATTTTTCTGAGATTTTGAGATTTTTTGTGGACTACCCCCTTTGGAAAAAGTGGAGGATCCAAGCTGGTTGAAAAGGGATTTTTTTTGGACATTTCGAGGAGGATTTATCAGGAGACGTCCTCGTTAAAGTCATAGGCCTTGAAGTTAACTTTCCAACGAGCTCTGAAATGGCCTGATCAAACCAACGCAACTCTTGTTATGTCCAAAATACCAAGCTCGTGTCCGTAACACCTATAGAAAGGTACACTACCGTCATTTCGGGGCCATTTGTGTATCTCAGGTGGTCCTTTCATGGGCCTATCGCCTAACTAGCATCACACCATGACTAGGGCAAAGAATTTGGGGTTTTAAATTTTTTGAGATTTTGATATTTTTTGTGGACTACCCCCTTTGGAAAAAGTCGAGGATCCAAGCTGGTTGAAAAGGATTTTTTTGGACATCTTCGGGGAAGATTTATCAGGAGACGTCCTTGTTAAAGTCGTAGGCCTTGAAGTTAGCTTTCCAACGAGCTCTGAAATGGCACGATCAGACCAACGCATCTTTTGTTATGACCAAAATACCAAGCTTATGTCCGTAACACCTATAGAAAGGCACACTACCGTCATTTCGGGGCCATTTGGGTATCTTAGGTGGGCCTTTCATGGGCCTATCGCCTAACTAGCATCACACCATGACTAGGGCAAAGAATTTGGAGTTTTAATTTTTCTGAGTTTTTGAGATTTTTTGTGGGCTACCCCCTTTGGAAAAAGTCGAGGATCCAAGCTGGTTGAAAAAGGATTTTTTTGGACATCTTCGAGGAGGATTTATCAGGAGACATCCTCGTTAAAGTCGTAGGCCTTGAAGTTAGCTGTCCAAAAATCTCTCAAATGGCCCGATCAGACCAACGCAACTCTTGTTATGACCAAAATACCAAGCTCATCTCCGTAACACCTATAGAAAGGCACATTACCGTCATTTCGGGGCCATTTGGGTATCTCAGGTGGGCCTTTCATGGGCCTATCGCCTAACTAGCATCACACCATGACTAGGGCAAAGAATTTGGGGTTTTAAATTTTCTGAGATTTTGAGATTTTTTGTGGACTACCCCCTTTGGAAAAAGTCGAGGATCCAAGGTGGTGGAAAAAGGATTTATTTGGACAACTTCGAGGAGGATTACTTAGGAGACATCCTCGCTAAAGTCGTAGGCCTTGAAGATAGCTTTCCAACGAGCTCTGAAATGGCCCGATCAGAAAAACTCAGCTCTTGTTATGACCAAAATACCAAGCTCGTGTCCGTAACACCTATAGAAAGGCACACTACCGTCATTTCGGGGCCATTTGGGTATCTCAGGTGGGCCTTTCATGGGCCTATCGCCTAACTAGCATCACACCATGACTAGGGCAAAGAATTTGGAGTTTTAATTTTTCTGAGATTTTGAGATTTTTTGTGGGCTACCCCCTTTGGAAAAAGTCGAGGATCCAAGCTGGTTGAAAAAGGATTTTTTTGGACATCTTCGAGGAGGATTTTTCAGGAGACGTCCTCGTAAAAGTCATAGGCGTTGAAGTTAGCTTTCCAACGAGCTCTGAAATGGCCCGATCAGACCAACGCATCTTTTGTTATGACCAAAATACCAAGCTTATTTCCGTAACACCTATAGAAAGGCACACTACCGTCATTTCGGGGCCATTTGGGTATCTCAGGTGGGCCTTTCATGGGCCTATCGCCTAACTAGCATCACACCATGACTAGGGCAAAGAATTTGGGGTTTTAAATTTTCTGAGATTTTGAGATTTTTTGTGGACTACCCCCTTTGGAAAATGTCAAGGATCCAAGCTGGTGGAAAAAGGATTTTTTTGCACATCTTCGAGGAGGATTACTCAGGAGACATCCTCGCTAAAGTCGTAGGCCTTGAAGATAGCTTTCCAACGAGCTCTGAAATGGCCCGATCAGAAAAACGCAGCTCTTGTTATGACCAAAATACCAAGCTCGTGTCCGTAACACCTATAGAAAGGCACACTACCGTCATTTCGGGGCCATTTGGGTATATCGGGTGGGCCTTTCATGGGCCTATCGCCAAACTAGCATCACACCGTGACTAGGGCAAAGAATTTGGGGTTTTAATTTTTCTGAGATTTTGAGATTTTTTGTGGACTACCCCCCATGGAAAAAGTCGAGGATCCAAGCTGGTTGAAAAAGGATTTTTTTGGACATCTTCGAGGAGGATTTATCAGGAGACATCCTCGTTAAAGTCGTAGGCCTTGAAGTTAGCTGTCCAAAAATCTCTCAAATGGCCCGATCAGACCAACGCAACTCTTGTTATGACCAAAATACCAAGCTCATCTCCGTAACACCTATAGAAAGGCACATTACCGTCATTTCGGGGCCATTTGGGTATCTCAGGTGGGCCTTTCATGGGCCTATCGCCTAACTAGCATCACACCATGACTAGGGCAAAGAATTTGGGGTTTTAAATTTTCTGAGATTTTGAGATTTTTTGTGGACTACCCCCTTTGGAAAAAGTCGAGGATCCAAGGTGGTGGAAAAAGGATTTATTTGGACATCTTCGAGGAGGATTACTTAGGAGACATCCTCGCTAAAGTCGTAGGCCTTGAAGATAGCTTTCCAACGAGCTCTGAAATGGCCCGATCAGAAAAACTCAGCTCTTGTTATGACCAAAATACCAAGCTCGTGTCCGTAACACCTATAGAAAGGCACACTACCGTCATTTCGGGGCCATTTGGGTATATCAGGTGGGCCTTTCATGGGCCTATCGCCAAACTAGCATCACACCGTAACTAGGGCAAAGAATTTGGGGTTTTAATTTTTCTGAGATTTTGAGATTTTTTGTGGACTACCCCCTTTGGAAAAAGTCGAGGATCCAAGCTGGTTGAAAAGGGATTTTTTTTGGACATCTTCGAGGAGGATTTATCAGGAGACGTCCTCGTTAAAGTCGTAGGCCTTGAAGTTAACTTTCCAACGAGCTCTGAAATGGCCTGATCAAACCAACGCAACTCTTGTTATGTCCAAAATACCAAGCTCGTGTCCGTAACACCTATAGAAAGGTACACTACCGTCATTTCGGGGCCATTTGTGTATCTCAGGTGGTCATTTCATGGGCCTATCGCCTAACTAGCATCACACCATGACTAGGGCAAAGAATTTGGGGTTTTAAATTTTTTGAGATTTTGATATTTTTTGTGGACTACCCCCTTTGGAAAAAGTCGAGGATCCAAGCTGGTTGAAAAGGATATTTTTGGACATCTTCGAGGAGGATTTATCAAGAGACGTCCTCGTTAAAGTCGTAGGCCTTGAAGTTAGCTTTCCAACGAGCTCTGAAATGGCCCGATCAGACCAACGCATCTTTTGTTATGACCAAAATACCAAGCTTATGTGCGTAACACCTATAGAAAGGCACACTACCGTCATTTCGGGGCCATTTGGGTATCTCAGGTGGGCCTTTCATGGGCCTATCGCCTAACTAGCATCACACCATGACTAGGGCAAAGAATTTGGAGTTTTAATTTTTCTGAGTTTTTGAGATTTTTTGTGGGCTACCCCCTTTGGAAAAAGTCGAGGATCCAAGCTGGTTGAAAAAGGATTTTTTTGGACATCTTCGAGGAGGATTTATCAGGAGACGTCCTCGTTAAAGTCGTAGGCGTTGAAGTTAGCTTTCCAACGAGCTCTGAAATGGCCCGATTAGACCAACGCATCTTTTGTTATGACCAAAATACCAAGCTTATTTCCGTAACACCTATAGAAAGGCACACTACCGTCATTTCGGGGCCATTTGGGTATCTCAGGTGGGCCTTTCATGGGCCTATCGCCTAACTAGCATCACACCATGACTAGGGCAAAGAATTTGGGGTTTTAAATTTTCTGAGATTTTGAGATTTTTTGTGGACTACCCCCTTTCGAAAAAGTCGAGGATCCAAGGTGGTGGAAAAAGGATTTATTTGGACATCTTCGAGGAGGATTACTTAGGAGACATCCTCGCTAAAGTCGTAGGCCTTGAAGATAGCTTTCCAACGAGCTCTGAAATGGCCCGATCAGAAAAACGCAGCTCTTGTTATGACCAAAATACCAAGCTCGTGTCCGTAACACCTATAGAAAGGCACACTACCGTCATTTCGGGGCCATTTGGGTATATCAGGTGGGCCTTTCATGGGCCTATCGCCAAACTAGCATCACACCGTGACTAGGGCAAAGAATTTGGGGTTTTAATTTTTCTGAGATTTTGAGATTTTTTGTGGACTACCCCCTTTGGAAAAAGTGGAGGATCCAAGCTGGTTGAAAAGGGATTTTTTTTGGACATTTCGAGGAGGATTTATCAGGAGACGTCCTCGTTAAAGTCATAGGCCTTGAAGTTAACTTTCCAACGAGCTCTGAAATGGCCTGATCAAACCAACGCAACTCTTGTTATGTCCAAAATACCAAGCTCGTGTCCGTAACACCTATAGAAAGGTACACTACCGTCATTTCGGGGCCATTTGTGTATCTCAGGTGGTCCTTTCATGGGCCTATCGCCTAACTAGCATCACACCATGACTAGGGCAAAGAATTTGGGGTTTTAAATTTTTTGAGATTTTGATATTTTTTGTGGACTACCCCCTTTGGAAAAAGTCGAGGATCCAAGCTGGTTGAAAAGGATTTTTTTGGACATCTTCGGGGATGATTTATCAGGAGACGTCCTTGTTAAAGTCGTAGGCCTTGAAGTTAGCTTTCCAACGAGCTCTGAAATGGCACGATCAGACCAACGCATCTTTTGTTATGACCAAAATACCAAGCTTATGTCCGTAACACCTATAGAAAGGCACACTACCGTCATTTCGGGGCCATTTGGGTATCTCAGGTGGGCCTTTCATGGGCCTATCGCCTAACTAGCATCACACCATGACTAGGGCAAAGAATTTGGAGTTTTAATTTTTCTGAGTTTTTGAGATTTTTTGTGGGCTACCCCCTTTGGAAAAAGTCGAGGATCCAAGCTGGTTGAAGAAGGATTTTTTTGGACATCTTCGAGGAGGATTTATCAGGAGACGTCCTCGTTAAAGTCGTAGGCGTTGAAGTTAGCTTTCCAACGAGCTCTGAAATGGCCCGATCAGACCAACGCATCTTTTGTTATGACCAAAATACCAAGCTTATTTCCGTAACACCTATAGAAAGGTACACTACCGTCATTTCGGGGCCATTTGGGTATCTCAGGTGGGCCTTTCATGGGCCTATCGCCTAACTAGCATCACCCCATGACTAGGGCAAAGAATTTGGGGTTTTAAATTTTCTGAGATTTTGAGATTTTTTGTGGACTACCCCTTTGGAAAAAGTCAAGGATCCAAGCGGGTGGAAAAAGGATTTTTTTGGACATCTTCGAGGAGGATTACTCAGGAGACATCCTCGCTAAAGTCGTAGGCCTTGAAGTTAGCTTTCCAACGAGCTCTGAAATGGCCCGATCATAAAAACGCAGCTCTTGTTATGACCAAAATACCAAGCTCGTGTCCGTAACACCTATAGAAAGGCACTCTACCGTCATTTCGGGGCCATTTGGGTATATCAGGTGGGCCTTTCATGGGCCTATCGCCTAACTAGCATCACACCGTGACTAGGGCAAAGAATTTGGGGTTTTAATTTTTCTGAGATTTTGAGATTTTTTGTGGACTACCCCCCTTGGAAAAAGTCGAGGATCCAAGCTGGTTGAAAATGGATTTTTTTGGACATCTTCGAGGAGGATTTATCAGGAGACATCCTCGTTAAAGTCGTAGGCGTTGAAGTTAGCTTTCCAACGAGCTCTGAAATGGCCCGATCAGACCAACGCATCTTTTGTTATGACCAAAATACCAAGCTTATTTCCGTAACACCTATAGAAAGGTACACTACCGTCATTTCGGGGCCATTTGGGTATCTCAGGTGGGCCTTTCATGGGCCTATCGCCTAACTAGCATCACCCCATGACTAGGGCAAAGAATTTGGGGTTTTAAATTTTCTGAGATTTTGAGATTTTTTGTGGACTACCCCTTTGGAAAAAGTCAAGGATCCAAGCGGGTGGAAAAAGGATTTTTTTGGACATCTTCGAGGAGGATTACTCAGGAGACATCCTCGCTAAAGTCGTAGGCCTTGAAGTTAGCTTTCCAACGAGCTCTGAAATGGCCCGATCATAAAAACGCAGCTCTTGTTATGACCAAAATACCAAGCTCGTGTCCGTAACACCTATAGAAAGGCACTCTACCGTCATTTCGGGGCCATTTGGGTATATCAGGTGGGCCTTTCATGGGCCTATCGCCTAACTAGCATCACACCGTGACTAGGGCAAAGAATTTGGGGTTTTAATTTTTCTGAGATTTTGAGATTTTTTGTGGACTACCCCCCTTGGAAAAAGTCGAGGATCCAAGCTGGTTGAAAATGGATTTTTTTGGACATCTTCGAGGAGGATTTATCAGGAGACATCCTCGTTAAAGTCGTAGGCGTTGAAGTTAGCTTTCCAACGAGCTCTGAAATGGCACGATCAGACCAACGCATCTTTTGTTATGACCAAAATACCAAGCTTATGTCCGTAACACCTATAGAAAGGCACACTACCGTTATTTCGGGGCCATTTGGGTATCTCAGGTGGGCCTTTCATGGGCCTATCGCCTAACTAGCATCACACCATGACTAGGGCAAAGATTTTGGAGTTTTAATTTTTCTGAGTTTTTGAGATTTTTTGTGGGCTACCCCCTTTGGAAAAAGTCGAGGATCCAAGCGGGTGGAAAAAGGATTTTTTTGGACATCTTCGAGGAGGATTACTCAGGAGACATCCTCGCTAAAGTCGTAGGCCTTGAAGTTAGCTTTCCAACGAGCTCTGAAATGGCCCGATCATAAAAACGCAGCTCTTGTTATGACCAAAATACCAAGCTCGTGTCCGTAACACCTATAGAAAGGCACTCTACCGTCATTTCGGGGCCATTTGGGTATATCAGGTGGGCCTTTCATGGGCCTATCGCCTAACTAGCATCACACCGTGACTAGGGCAAAGAATTTGGGGTTTTAATTTTTCTGAGATTTTGAGATTTTTTGTGGACTACCCCCCTTGGAAAAAGTCGAGGATCCAAGCTGGTTGAAAATGGATTTTTTTGGACATCTTCGAGGAGGATTTATCAGGAGACATCCTCGTTAAAGTCGTAGGCGTTGAAGTTAGCTTTCCAACGAGCTCTGAAATGGCACGATCAGACCAACGCATCTTTTGTTATGACCAAAATACCAAGCTTATGTCCGTAACACCTATAGAAAGGCACACTACCGTTATTTCGGGGCCATTTGGGTATCTCAGGTGGGCCTTTCATGGGCCTATCGCCTAACTAGCATCACACCATGACTAGGGCAAAGATTTTGGAGTTTTAATTTTTCTGAGTTTTTGAGATTTTTTGTGGGCTACCCCCTTTGGAAAAAGTCGAGGATCCAAGCTGGTTGAAAAAGGATTTTTTTGGACATCTTCGAGGAGGATTTATCAGGAGACGTCCTCGCTAAAGTCGTAGGCCTTGAAGTTAGCTTTCCAACGAGCTCTGAAATGGCCCGATCAGACCAACGCATCTTTTGTTATGACCAAAATACCAAGCTTATGTCCGTAACCCCTATAGAAAGGCACACTACCGTCATTTCGGGGCCATTTGGGTATCTCAGGTGGGCCTTTCATGGGCCTATCGCCTAACTAGCATCACACCATGACTAGGGCAAAGAATTTGGGGTTTTAAATTTTTTGAGATTTTGAGATTTTTTGTGGACTACCCCCTTTGGAAAAAGTCGAGGATCCAAGCTGGTGGAAAAAGGATTTTTTTGGACATCTTCGAGGAGGATTACTCAGGAGACATCCTCGCTAAAGTCGTAGGCCTTGAAGTTAGCTTTCCAACGAGCTCTGAAATGGCCCGATCAGAAAAACGCAGCTCTTGTTATGACCAAAATACCATGCTCGTGTCCGTAACACCTATAGAAAGGCACACTACCGTCATTTCGGGGCCATTTGGGTATATCAGGTGGGCCTTTCATGGGCCTATCGCCTAACTAGCATTACACCGTGACTAGGGCAATGAATTTGGGGTTTTAATTTTTCTGAGATTTTGAGATTTTTTGTGGACTACCCCCTTTGGAAAAAGTCGAGGATCCAAGGTGGTGGAAAAAGGATTTATTTGGACATCTTCGAGGAGGATTACTCAGGAGACATCCTCGCTAAAGTCGTAGGCCTTGAAGTTAGCTATCCAACGAGCTCTCAAATGGCCCGATTGACCCAACGCAACTTTTGTTATGACCAAAATATCAAGCTCGTTTCCGTAACACCTATAGAAAGGCACACTACCTTCATTTCGGGGAAGTTTGGGCATCTCAGGTGGGCCTTTCATGGGCCTATCGCCTAACAAGCATCACACCATGCCTAGGGCAAAGAATTTGGAGTTTTAAATTTTATGAGATTTTGCGATTTTTTGTGGACTACCCCCTTTAGAAAAAGTCGAGGATCCTAGCTAGTGGAAAAATGATATTTTTGGACTTCTTCAAGGAGGATTTCTCAAGAGACGTCCTCGTTAAAGTCGTAGACCTTGAAGTTAGCTTTCCAACGAGCTCTGAAATGGCCAGATCAGACCAACGCAACTCTTGTTATGTCCAAAATACCAAGCTCGTGTCCGTAACACCTATAGAAAGGTACACTACCGTCATTTCGGGGCCATTTGTGTATCTCAGTTGGTCATTTCATGGGCCTATCGCCTAACTAGCATCACACATTGACTAGGGTAAAGAATTTGGGGTTTTAAATTTTCTGAGATTTTGAGATTTTTTGTGGACTACCCCCTTTGGAAAAAGTCAAGGATCCAAGCTGGTGGAAAAAGGATTTTTTTGGACATCTTCGAGGAGGATTACTCAGGAGACATCCTCGCTAAAGTCGTAGGCCTTGAAGTTAGCTTTCCAACGAGCTTTGAAATGGCCCGATCAGAAAAACGCAGCTCTTGTTATGACCAAAATACCAAGCTCGTGTCCGTAACACCTATAGAAAGGCACACTACCGTCATTTCGGGGCCATTTGGGTATATCAGGTGGGCCTTTCATGGGCCTATCGCCTAACTAGCATCACACCATGACTAGGGCAAAGAATTTAGGGTTTTAAATTTTCTGAGATTTTGAGATTTTTTGTGGACTACCCCCTTTGGAAAAAGTCGAGGAACCAAGCTGGTGGAAAAATGATTTTTTTGGACATCTTCGAGGAGGATTACTCAGGAGACATCCTCGCTAAAGTCGTAGGCCTTGAAGTTAGCTTTCCAACGAGCTCCGAAATGGCCCGATCAGAAAAACGCAGCTCTTGTTATGACCAAAATACCAAGCTCGTGTCCGTAACACCTATAGAAAGGCACACTACCGTCATTTCGGGGCCATTTGGGTATATCAAGTGGGCCTTTCATGGGCCTATCGCCTAACTAGCATCACACCGTGACTAGGGCAAAGAATTTGGGGTTTTCATTTTTCTGAGATTTTGAGATTTTTTGTGGACTACCCCCTTTGGAAAAGGTCGAGGATCCAAGCTGGTTGAAAAAGGATTTTTTTGGACATCTTCGAGGAGGATTTTTCAGGAGACGTCCTCGTTAAAGTCGTAGGCCTTGAAGTTAGCTTTCCAACGAGCTCTGAAATGGCCAGATCAGACCAACGCAACTCTTGTTATGTCCAAAATACCAAGCTCGTGTCCGTAACACCTATAGAAAGGTACACTACCGTCATTTCGGGGCCATTTGTGTATCTCAGGTGGTCCTTTCATGGGCCTATCGCCTAACTAGCATCACACCATGACTATGGCAAAGAATTTGGGGTTTTAAATTTTTTGAGATTTTGAGATTTTTTGTGGACTACCCCCTTTGGAAAAAGTCGAGGAACCAAGCTGGTGGAAAAAGGATTTTTTTGGACATCTTCGAGGAGGATTACTCAGGAGACATCCTCGCTAAAGTCGTAGGCCTTGAAGTTAGCTTTCCAACGAGCTCTGAAATGGCCCGATCAGAAAAACGCAACTCTTGTTATGACCAAAATACCAAGCTCGTGTCCGTAACACCTATAGAAAGGCACACTACCGTCATTTCGGGGCCATTTGGGTATATCAAGTGGGCCTTTCATGGGCCTATCGCCTAACTAGCATCACACCGTGACTAGGGCAAAGAATTTGGGGTTTTCATTTTTCTGAGATTTTGAGATTTTTTGTGGACTACCCCCTTTGGAAAAGGTCGAGGATCCAAGCTGGTTGAAAAAGGATTTTTTTGGACATCTTCGAGGAGGATTTTTCTGGAGACGTCCTTGTTAAAGTCGTAGGCCTTGAAGTTAGCTTTCCAACGAGCTCTGAAATGGCCAGATCAGACCAACGCAACTCTTGTTATGTCCAAAATACCAAGCTCGTGTCCGTAACACCTATAGAAAGGTACACTACCGTCATTTCGGGGCCATTTGTGTATCTCAGGTGGTCCTTTCATGGGCCTATCGCCTAACTAGCATCACACCATGACTATGGCAAAGAATTTGGGGTTTTAAATTTTTTGAGATTTTGATATTTTTTGTGGACTACCCCCTTTGGAAAAAGTCGAGGATCCAAGCTGGTTGAAAAGGATTTTTTTGGACATCTTCGAGGAGGATTTATCAGGAGACGTCCTCGTTAAAGTCGTAGGCCTTGAAGTTAGCTTTCCAACGAGCTCTGAAATGGCCCGATCAGACCAACGCATCTTTTGTTATGACCAAAATTCCAAGCTTATGTCCATAACACCTATAGAAAGGCACACTACCGTCATTTCGGGGCCATTTGGGTATCTCAGGTGGGCCTTTCATGGGCCTATCGCCTAACTAGCATCACACCATGACTAGGGCAAAGAATTTGGAGTTTTAATTTTTCTGAGTTTTTGAGATTTTTTGTGGGCTACCCCCTTTGGAAAAAGTCGAGGATCCAAGCTGGTTGATAAAGGATTTTTTTGGACATCTTCGAGGAGGATTTATCAGGATACGTCCTCGTTAAAGTCGTAGGCCTTGAAGTTAGCTTTCCAACGAGCTCTGAAATGGCCCGATCAGACCAACGCATCTTTTGTTATCACAAAAATACCAAGCTTATGTCCGTAACACCTATAGAAAGGCACACTACCGTCATTTCGGGGCCATTTGGGTATCTCAGGTGGGCCTTTCATGGGCCTATCGCCTAACTAGCATCATACCATGACTAGGGCAAAGAATTTGGGGTTTTAAATTTTCTGAGATTTTGAGATTTTTTGTGGACTACCCCCTTTGGAAAAAGTCAAGGATCCAAGCTGGTGGAAAAAGGATTTTTTTGGACATCTTCGAGGAGGATTACTCAGGAGACATCCTCGCTAAAGTCGTAGGCCTTGAAGTTAGCTTTCCAACGAGCTCTGAAATGGCCCGATCAGAAAAACGCAGCTCTTGTTATGACCAAAATACCAAGCTCGTGTCCGTAACACCTATAGAAAGGCACACTACCGTCATTTCGGGGCCTTTTGGGTATATCAGGTGGGCCTTTCATGGGCCTATCGCCTAACTAGCATCACACCGTGACTAGGGCAAAGAATTTGGGGTTTTAATTTTTCTGAGATTTTGAGATTTTTTGTGGACTACCCCCTTTGGAAAAAGTCGAGGATCCAAGCTGGTTGAAAAAGGATTTTTTTGGACATCTTCGAGGAGGATTTATCTGGAGACATCCTCGTTAAAGTCGTAGGCCTTGAAGTTAGCTTTCCAACGAGCTCTGAAATGGCCCGATCAGACCAACGCATCTTTTGTTATGACCAAAATACCAAGCTTATGTCCGTAATACCTATAGAAAGGCACACTACCGTCATTTCGGGGCCATTTGGGTATCTCAGGTGGGCCTTTCATGGGCCTATCGCCTAACTAGCATCACACCATGACTAGGGCAAAGAATTTGGGGTTTTAAATTTTCTGAGATTTTGAGATTTTTTGTGGACTACCCCCTTTGGAAAAAGTCGAGGAACCAAGCTGGTGGAAAAAGGATTTTTTTGGACATCTTCAAGGAGGATTACTCAGGAGACATCCTCGCTAAAGTCGTAGGCCTTGAAGTTAGCTTTCCAACGAGCTCTGAAATGGCCCGATCAGAAAAACGCAACTCTTGTTATGACCAAAATACCAAGCTCGTGTCCGTAACACCTATAGAAAGGCACACTACCGTCATTTCGGGGCCATTTGGGTATATCAAGTGGGCCTTTCATGGGCCTATCGCCTAACTAGCATCACACCGTGACTAGGGCAAAGAATTTGGGGTTTTCATTTTTCTGAGATTTTGAGATTTTTTGTGGACTACCCCCTTTGGAAAAGGTCGAGGATCCAAGCTGGTTGAAAAAGGATTTTTTTGGACATCTTCGAGGAGGATTTTTCAGGAGACGTCCTCGTTAAAGTCGTAGGCCTTGAAGTTAGCTTTCCAACGAGCTCTGAAATGGCCCGATCAGAAAAACGCAGCTCTTGTTATGACCAAAATACCAAGCTCGTATCCGTAACACCTATAGAAAGACACACTACCATCATTTCGGGGCCTTTTGGGTATATCAGGTGGGCCTTTAATGGGCCTATCGCCTAACTAGCATCACACCGTGACTAGGGCAATGAATTTGGGGTTTTAAATTTTCTGAGATTTTGAGATTTTTTGTGGACTACCCCCTTTGGAAAAAGTCGAGGATCCAAGGTGGTGGAAAAAGGATTTATTTGGACATCTTCGAGGAGGATTACTCAGGAGACATCCTCGCTAAAGTCGTAGGCCTTGAAGTTAGCTATCCAACGAGCTCTCAAATGGCCCGATTGACCCAGCGCAACTTTTGTTATGACCAAAATATCATGCTCGTTTCCGTAACACCTATAGAAAGGCACACTACCTTCATTTCGGGGAAGGTTGGGCATCTCAGGTGGGCCTTTCATGGGCCTATCGCCTAACTAGCATCACACCATGCCTAGGGCAAAGAATTTGGAGTTTTAAATTTTCTGAGATTATGAGATTTTTTGTGGACTACCCCCTTTAGAAAAAGTCGAGGATCCTAGCTAGTGGAAAAATGATTTTTTTGGACTTCTTCAAGGAGGATTTCTCAGGAGACGTCCTCGTTAAAGTCGTAGACCTTGAAGTTATCTTTCCAACGAGCTCTCAAATGGCCCGATCAGACCAACACAACTCTTGTTATGACCAAAATACCAAGCTCATCTCCGTAACACCTATAGAAAGGCACATTACCGTCATTTCGGGGAAATTTGGGCATCTTAGGTGGGCCTTTCATGGTCCTACAGCCTAACTAGCATCACACCATGACTAGGGCAAAGAATTTCGGGTTTTAAATTTTATGGGATTATGAGATTTTTTGTGGACTGCCCCCTTTGGAAAAAGTCGAGGATCCAAGCTGGTGGAAAATGGATTTTTTTGGACATTTTCCACGAGGATTAATCAGGAGACATCCTCATTAAAGTCGTAAGCCTTGAAGTTAGCTTTCCAACGAGCTCTGAAATGGCCCGATCAGATCAACGCAGCTCTTGTTATGTCCAAAATACCAAGCTCGTGTCCGTAACACATATAGAAAGGTACACTACCGTCATTTCAGGGCCATTTGTGTATCTCAGGTGGTCCTTTCATGGGCCTATCGCCTAACTAGCATCACACCATGACTAGAGCAAAGAATTTGGGGTTTTAAATGTTTTGAGATTTTGAGATTTTTTGTGGACTACCCCCTTTGGAAAAAGTCGAGGATCCAAGCTGGTTGAAAAAGGATTTTTTTGGACATCTTCGAAGAGGATTTATCAGGAGACATCCACGTTAAAGTCGTAGGCCTTGAAGTTAGCTTTCGAACGAGCTCTGAAATGGCCCGATCAGAAAAACGCAGCTCTTGTTATGACCAAAATACCAAGCTCGTGTCCGTAACACCTATAGAAAGGCACACTACCGTCATTTCGGGGCCATTTGGGTATATCAGGTGGGCCTTTCATGGGCCTATCGCCTAACTAGCATCACACCGTGACTAGGGCAAAGAATTTGGGGTTTTAATTTTTCTGAGATTTTGAGATTTTTTGTGGACTAACCCCTTTGGAAAAAGTCGAGGATCGAAGCTAGTTGAAAAAGGATTTTTTTGGACATCTTCGAGGAGGATTTATATGGACACATCCTCGTTAAAGTCGCAGGCCTTGAAGTTAGCTTTCCAACGAGCTCTGAAATGGCCCGATCAGACCAACGCATCTTTTGTTATGACAAAAATACCAAGCTTATGTCCGTAAAACCTATAGAAAGGCACACTACCGTCATTTCGGGGCCATTTGGGTATCTCAGGTGGGCCTTTCATGAGCCTATCGCCTAACTAGCATCACACCATGACTAGGGCAAAGAATTTGGGGTTTTAAATTTTCTGAGATTTTGAGATTTTTTGTAGACTACCCCCTTTGGAAAAAGTCAAGGATCCAAGCTGGTGGAAAAAGGATTTTTTTGGACATCTTCGAGGAGGATTACTCAGGAGACATCCTCGCTAAAGTCGTAGGCCTTGAAGTTAGCTTTCCAACGAGCTCTGAAATGGCCCGATCAGAAAAACGCAGCTCTTGTTATGACCAAAATACCAAGCTCGTGTCCGTAACACCTATAGAAAGGCACACTACCGTCATTTCGGGACCTTTTGGGTATATCAGGTGGGCCTTTCATGGGCCTATCGCCTAACTAGCATCACACCGTGACTAGGGCAATGAATTGGGGGTTTTAAATTTTCTGAGATTTTGAGATTTTTTGTGGACAACCCCCTTTGGAAAAAGTCGAGGATCCAAGCTGGTTGAAAAAGGATTTTTTTGGACATCTTCGAGGAGGATTTATCAGGAGACATCCTCGTTAAAGTCGCAGGCCTTGAAGTTAGCTTTCCAACGAGCTCTGAAATGGCCCGATCAGACCAACGCATCTTTTGTTATGACAAAAATACCAAGCTTATGTCCGTAACACCTATAGAAAGGCACACTACCGTCATTTCGGGGCCATTTGGGTATCTCAGGTGGGTCTTTCATGGGCCTATCGCCTAACTAGCATCACACCATGACTAGGGCAAAGAATTTGGGGTTTTAAATTTTCTGAGATTTTGAGATTTTTTGTGGACTACCCCCTTTGGAAAAAGTCTAGGATCCAAGCTGGTGGAAAAAGGATTTTTTTGGACATCTTCGAGGAGGATTACTCAGGAGACATCCTCGCTAAAGTTGTAGGCCTTGAAGTTAGCTTTCCAACGAGCTCTGAAATGGCCCGATCAGAAAAACGCAGCTCTTGTTATGACCAAAATACCAAGCTCGTGTCCGTAACACCTATAGAAAGGCACACTACCGTCATTTCGGGGCCTTTTGGGTATATCAGGTGGGCCTTTCATGGGCCTATCGCCTAACAAGCATCACACCGTGACTAGGGTATATCAGGTGGGCCTTTCATGGGCCTATCGCCTAACAAGCATCACACCGTGACTAGGGCAATGAATTTGGGGTTTTAAATTTTCTGAGATTTTGAGATTTTTTGTGGACTACCCCCTTCGGAAAAAGTCGAGGATTCAAGGTGGTGGAAAAAGGATTTATTTGGACATCTTCGAGGAGGATTACTCAGGAGACATCCTCGCTAAAGTCGTAGGCCTTGAAGTTAGCTATCCAACGAGCTCTCAAATGGCCCGATTGACCCAACGCAACTTTTGTTATGACCAAAATATCAAGCTCGTTTCCGTAACACATATAGAAAGGCACACTACCTTCATTTCGGGGAAGGTTGGGAATCTCAGGTGGGCCTTTCATGGGCCTATCGCCTAACTAGCATCACACCATGCCTAGGGCAAAGAATTTGGAGTTTTAAATTTTCTGAGATTTTGAGATTTTTTGTGGACTACCCCCTTTAGAAAAAGTCGAGGATCCTAGCTAGTGGAAAAATGATTTTTTTGGACTTCTTCAAAGAGGATTTCTCAGGAGACGTCCTCGTAAAAGTCATAGACCTTGAAGTTAGCTTTCTAACGAGCTCTCAAATGGCCCGATTAGACCAACGCCACTCTTGTTATGACCAAAATACCAAGCTCATCTCCGTAACACCTATAGAAAGGCACATTACCGTCATTTCGGGGAAATTTGGGCATCTTAGGTGGGCCTTTCATGGTCCTACAGCCTAACTAGCATCACACCATGACTAGGGCAAAGAATTTCGGGTTTTAAATTTTATGGGATTATGTGATTTTTTGTGGACTGCCCCCTTTGGAAAAAGTCGAGGATCCAAGCTGGTGGAAAATGGATTTTTTTGGACATTTTCCACGAGGATTAATCAGGAGACATCCTCGTTAAAGTCGTAAGCCTTGAAGTTAGCTTTCCAACGAGCTCTGAAATGGCCCGATCAGACCAACGCAGCTCTTGTTATGTCCAAAATACCAAGCTCATGTCCGTAACACATATAGAAAGGTACACTACCGTCATTTCGGGGCCATTTGTGTATCTCAGGTGGTCCTTTCATGGGCCTATCGCCTAACTAGCATCACACCATGACTAGAGCAAAGAATTTGGGGTTTTAAATGTTTTGAGATTTTGAGATTTTTTGTGGACTACCCCCTTTGGAAAAAGTCGAGGATCCAAGCTGGTTGAAAAAGGATTTTTTTGGACATCTTCGAGGAGGATTTATCAGGAGACGTCCACGTTAAAGTCGTAGGCCTTGAAGTTAGCTTTCCAACGAGCTCTGAAATGGCCCGATCAGACCAACGCATCTTTTGTTATGACGAAAATACCAAGCTTATGTCCGTAACACCTATAGAAAGGCACACTACCGTCATTTCGGGGCCATTTGGGTATCTCAGGTAGGCCTTTCATGGGCCTATCGCCTAACTAGCATCACACCATGACTAGGGCAAAGAATTTGGGGTTTTAAATTTTCTGAGATTTTGAGATTTTTTGTGGACTACCCCCTTTAGAAAAACTCGAGGATCCAAGCTGGTGGAAAAAGGATTTTTTTGGACATCTTCGAGGAGGATTACTCAGGAGACATCCTCGCTAAAGTCGTAGGCCTTGAAGTTAGCTTTCCAACGAGCTCTGAAATGGCCCGATCAGAAAAACGCAGCTCTTGTTATGACCAAAATACCAAGCTCGTGTCCGTAACACCTATAGAAAGGCACACTACCGTCATTTCGGGGCCATTTGGGTATCTCAGGTGGGCCTTTCATGGGCCTATCACCTAACTAGCATCACACCATGACTAGGGCAATGAATTTGGGGTATTAAATTTTCTGAGATTTTGAGATTTTTTGTGGACTACCCCCTTTGGAAAAAGTCGAGGATCCAAGGTGGTGGAAATAGGATTTATTTGGACATCTTCGAGGAGGATTACTCAGGAGACATCCTCGCTAAAGTCGTAGGCCTTGAAGTTAGCTATCCAACGAGCTCTCATATGGCCCGATTGACCCAACGCAACTTTTGTTATGACCAAAATATCAAGCTCGTTTCCGTAACACCTATAGAAAGGCACACTACCTACATTTCGGGGAAGGTTGGGCATCTCAGGTGGGCTTTTCATGGGCCTATCGCCTAACTAGCATCACACCATGCCTAGGGCAAAGAATTTGGAGTTTTAAATTTTCTGAGATTTTGAGATTTTTTGTGGACTACCCCCTTTAGAAAAAGTCGAGGATCCTAGCTAGTGGAAAAATGATTTTTTTGGACTTCTTCAAGGAGGATTTCTCAGGAGACGTCCTCGTTAAAGTCGTAGACCTTGAAGTTAGCTTTCCAACGAGCTCTCAAATGGCCTGATCAGACCAATGCAACTCTTGTTATGACCAAAATACCAAGCTCATCTCCGTAACACCTATAGAAAGGCACATTACCGTCATTTCGGGGAAATTTGGGCATCTTAGGTGGGCCTTTCATGGTCCTACAGCCTAACTAGCATCACACCATGACTAGGGCAAAGAATTTGGGGTTTTAAATTTTTTGAGATTTTGAGATTTTTTGTGGACTACACCCTTTGGAAAAAGTCGAGGATCCAAGCTGGAGGAAAAAGGATTTATTTGGACATCTTTGAGGAGGATTTTTCAGGAGACGTCCTTGTTAAAGTCGTAGGCCTTGAAGTTAGCTTTCCAACGAGCTCTGAAATGGCCCGATCAGACCAACGCAGCTCTTGTTATGACCAAAATACCAAGCTCGTTTCCGTAACACCTATAGAAAGGCACACTACCGTCATTTCGGGGCCATTTGGGTATCTCAGGTGGGCCTTTCATGGGCCTATCGCCTAACTAGCATCACACCATGACTAGGGCAAAGAATTTGGGGTTTTAAATTTTCTGAGATTTTGATATTTTTTGTGGACTACCCCCTTTGGAAAAGGTCGAGGATCCAAGCTGGTTGAAAAAGGATTTTTTTGGACATCTTCGAGGAGGATTTTTCAGGAGACGTCCTCGTTAAAGTCGTAGGCCTTGAAGTTAGCTTTCCAACGAGCTCTGAAATGGCCCGATCAGACCAACGCAACTCTTGTTATGACCAAAATACCAAGCTTATGTCCGTAACACCTATATAAAGGCACACTACCGTCATTTCGGGGCCATTTGGGTATCTCAAGTGGGCCTTTCATGGGCTTATCGCCAAACTAGCATTACACCGTGACTAGGGCAAAGAATTTGGGGTTTTAATTTTTCTGAGATTTTGAGATTTTTTGTGGACTACCCCCTTTGGAAAAAGTCGAGGATCCAAGCTGGTGGAAAAAGGATTTATTTGGACATCTTTGAGGAGGATTTTTCAGGAGACGTCCTCGTTAAAGTCGTAGGCCATGAAGTTAGCTTTCCAACGAGCTCTGAAATGGCCCGATCAGACCAACGCAGCTCTTGTTATGACCAAAATACCAAGCTCGTTTCCGAAACACCTATAGAAAGGCACACTACCGTCATTTCGGGGCCATTTGGGTATCTCAGGTAGGCCTTTCATGGGCCTATCGCCAAACTAGCATCACACCATGCCTAGGGCAAAGAATTTGGGGTTTTAAATTTTCTGAGATTTTGAGATTTTTTGTGGACTACCCCCTTTAGAAAAAGTCGAGGATCCTAGCTAGTGGAAAAATGATTTTTTTGGACTTCTTCAAGGAGGATTTCTCAGGAGACGTCCTCGTTAAAGTCGTAGACCTTGAAGTTAGCTTTCCAACGAGCTCTCAAATGGCCTGATCAGACCAATGCAACTCTTGTTATGACCAAAATACCAAGCTCATCTCCGTAACACCTATAGAAAGGCACATTACCGTCATTTCGGGGAAATTTGGGCATCTTAGGTGGGCCTTTCATGGTCCTACAGCCTAACTAGCATCACACCATGACTAGGGCAAAGAATTTGGGGTTTTAAATTTTTTGAGATTTTGAGATTTTTTGTGGACTACACCCTTTGGAAAAAGTCGAGGATCCAAGCTGGAGGAAAAAGGATTTATTTGGACATCTTTGAGGAGGATTTTTCAGGAGACGTCCTCGTTAAAGTCGTAGGCCTTGAAGTTAGCTTTCCAACGAGCTCTGAAATGGCCCGATCAGACCAACGCAGCTCTTGTTATGACCAAAATACCAAGCTCGTTTCCGTAACACCTATAGAAAGGCACACTACCGTCATTTCGGGGCCATTTGGGTATCTCAGGTGGGCCTTTCATGGGCCTATCGCCTAACTAGCATCACACCATGACTAGGGCAAAGAATTTGGGGTTTTAAATTTTCTGAGATTTTGATATTTTTTGTGGACTACCCCCTTTGGAAAAGGTCGAGGATCCAAGCTGGTTGAAAAAGGATTTTTTTGGACATCTTCGAGGAGGATTTTTCAGGAGACGTCCTCGTTAAAGTCGTAGGCCTTGAAGTTAGCTTTCCAACGAGCTCTGAAATGGCCCGATCAGACCAACGCAGCTCTTGTTATGACCAAAATACCAAGCTTATGTCCGTAACACCTATATAAAGGCACACTACCGTCATTTCGGGGCCATTTGGGTATCTCAAGTGGGCCTTTCATGGGCTTATCGCCAAACTAGCATTACACCGTGACTAGGGCAAAGAATTTGGGGTTTTAATTTTTCTGAGATTTTGAGATTTTTTGTGGACTACCCCCTTTGGAAAAAGTCGAGGATCCAAGCTGGTGGAAAAAGGATTTATTTGGACATCTTTGAGGAGGATTTTTCAGGAGACGTCCTCGTTAAAGTCGTAGGCCATGAAGTTAGCTTTCCAACGAGCTCTGAAATGGCCCGATCAGACCAACGCAGCTCTTGTTATGACCAAAATACCAAGCTCGTTTCCGAAACACCTATAGAAAGGCACACTACCGTCATTTCGGGGCCATTTGGGTATCTCAGGTAGGCCTTTCATGGGCCTATCGCCAAACTAGCATCACACCATGACTAGGGCAAAGAATTTGGGGTTTTAAATTTTTTGAGATTTTGAGATTTTTTGTGGACTACCCCCTTTGGAAAAAGTCGAGGATCCATGCTGGTTGAAAAAGGATTTTTTTGGACATCTTCGAGGAGGATTTATCAGGAGACGTCCACGTTAAAGTCGTAGGCCTTGAAGTTAGCTTTTCAACGAGCTCTGAAATGGCCCGATCAGACCAACGCATCTTTTGTTATGACCAAAATACCAAGCTTATGTCCGTAACACCTATAGAAAGGCACACTACCGTCATTTCGGGGCCATTTGGGTATCTCAGGTGGGCCTTTCATGGGCCTATCGCCTAACTAGCATCACACCATGACTAGGGCAAAGAATTTGGGGTTTTAAATTTTCTGAGATTTTGAGATTTTTTGTGGACTACCCCCTTTGGAAAAAGTCGAGGAACCAAGCTGGTGGAAAAAGGATTTTTTTGGACATCTTCGAGGAGGATTACTCAGGAGACATCCTCACTAAAGTCGTAGGCCTTGAAGTTAGCTTTCCAACGAGCTCTGAAATGGCCCGATCAGAAAAACGCAACTCTTGTTATGACCAAAATACCAAGCTCGTGTCCGTAACACCTATAGAAAGACACACTACCGTCATTTCGGGGCCATATGGGTATATCAAGTGGGCCTTTCATGGGCCTATCGCCTAACTAGCATCACACCGTGACTAGGGCAAAGAATTTGGGGTTTTCATTTTTCTGAGATTTTGAGATTTTTTGTGGACTACCCCCTTTGGAAAAGGTCGAGGATCCAAGCTGGTTGAAAAAGGATTTTTTTGGACATCTTCGAGGAGGATTTTTCAGGAGACGTCCTCGTTAAAGTCGTAGGCCTTGAAGTTAGCTTTCCAACGAGCTCTGAAATGGCCAGATCAGACTAACGCAGCTCTTGTTATGACCAAAATACCAAGCTTATGTCCGTAACACCTATATAAAGGCACACTACCGTCATTTCGGGGCCATTTGGGTATCTCAAGTGGGCCTTTCATGGGCTTATCACCAAACTAGCATTACACCGTGACTAGGGCAAAGAATTTGGGGTTTTAATTTTTCTGAGATTTTGAGATTTTTTGTGGACTACCCCCTTTGGAAAAAGTCGAGGATCCAAGCTGGTGGAAAAAGGATTTATTTGGACATCTTTGAGGAGGATTTTTCAGGAGACGTCCTCGTTAAAGTCGTAGGCCTTGAAGTTAGCTTTCCAAAAAGCTCTGAAATGGCCCGATCAGACCAACGCAGCTCTTGTTATGACCAAAATACCAAGCTCGTTTCCGTAACACCTATAGAAAGGCACACTACCGTCATTTCGGGGCCATTTGGGTATCTCAGGTGGGCCTTTCATGGGCCTATCGCCAAACTAGCATCACACCATGACTAGGGCAAAGAATTTGGGGTTTTAAATTTTTTGAGATTTTGAGATTTTTTGTGGACTACCCCCTTTGGAAAAAGTCGAGGATCCAAGCTGGTTGAAAATTGATTTTTTTTGGACATCTTCGAGGAGGATTTATCAGGAGACATCCTCATTAAAGTCGTAGGCCTTGAAGTTAGCTTTCCAACGAGCTCTGAAATGGCCCGATCAGACCAACGCAGCTCTTGTTATGACCAAAATACCAAGCTTATGTCCGTAACACCTATATAAAGGCACACTACCGTCATTTCGGGGCCATTTGGGTATCTCAAGTGGGCCTTTCATGGGCTTATCGCCAAACTAGCATTACACCGTGACTAGGGCAAAGAATTTGGGGTTTTAATTTTTCTGAGATTTTGAGATTTTTTGTGGACTACCCCCTTTGGAAAAAGTCGAGGATCCAAGCTGGTGGAAAAAGGATTTATTTGGACATCTTTGAGGAGGATTTTTCAGGAGACGTCCTCGTTAAAGTCGTAGGCCATGAAGTTAGCTTTCCAACGAGCTCTGAAATGGCCCGATCAGACCAACGCAGCTCTTGTTATGACCAAAATACCAAGCTCGTTTCCGAAACACCTATAGAAAGGCACACTACCGTCATTTCGGGGCCATTTGGGTATCTCAGGTAGGCCTTTCATGGGCCTATCGCCAAACTAGCATCACACCATGACTAGGGCAAAGAATTTGGGGTTTTAAATTTTTTGAGATTTTGAGATTTTTTGTGGACTACCCCCTTTGGAAAAAGTCGAGGATCCAAGCTGGTTGAAAAAGGATTTTTTTGGACATCTTCGAGGAGGATTTATCAGGAGACGTCCACGTTAAAGTCGTAGGCCTTGAAGTTAGCTTTTCAACGAGCTCTGAAATGGCCCGATCAGACCAACGCATCTTTTGTTATGACCAAAATACCAAGCTTATGTCCGTAACACCTATAGAAAGGCACACTACCGTCATTTCGGGGCCATTTGGGTATCTCAGGTGGGCCTTTCATGGGCCTATCGCCTAACTAGCATCACACCATGACTAGGGCAAAGAATTTGGGGTTTTAAATTTTCTGAGATTTTGAGATTTTTTGTGGACTACCCCCTTTGGAAAAAGTCGAGGAACCAAGCTGGTGGAAAAAGGATTTTTTTGGACATCTTCGAGGAGGATTACTCAGGAGACATCCTCACTAAAGTCGTAGGCCTTGAAGTTAGCTTTCCAACGAGCTCTGAAATGGCCCGATCAGAAAAACGCAACTCTTGTTATGACCAAAATACCAAGCTCGTGTCCGTAACACCTATAGAAAGACACACTACCGTCATTTCGGGGCCATATGGGTATATCAAGTGGGCCTTTCATGGGCCTATCGCCTAACTAGCATCACACCGTGACTAGGGCAAAGAATTTGGGGTTTTCATTTTTCTGAGATTTTGAGATTTTTTGTGGACTACCCCCTTTGGAAAAGGTCGAGGATCCAAGCTGGTTGAAAAAGGATTTTTTTGGACATCTTCGAGGAGGATTTTTCAGGAGACGTCCTCGTTAAAGTCGTAGGCCTTGAAGTTAGCTTTCCAACGAGCTCTGAAATGGCCAGATCAGACTAACGCAGCTCTTGTTATGACCAAAATACCAAGCTTATGTCCGTAACACCTATATAAAGGCACACTACCGTCATTTCGGGGCCATTTGGGTATCTCAAGTGGGCCTTTCATGGGCTTATCACCAAACTAGCATTACACCGTGACTAGGGCAAAGAATTTGGGGTTTTAATTTTTCTGAGATTTTGAGATTTTTTGTGGACTACCCCCTTTGGAAAAAGTCGAGGATCCAAGCTGGTGGAAAAAGGATTTATTTGGACATCTTTGAGGAGGATTTTTCAGGAGACGTCCTCGTTAAAGTCGTAGGCCTTGAAGTTAGCTTTCCAAAAAGCTCTGAAATGGCCCGATCAGACCAACGCAGCTCTTGTTATGACCAAAATACCAAGCTCGTTTCCGTAACACCTATAGAAAGGCACACTACCGTCATTTCGGGGCCATTTGGGTATCTCAGGTGGGCCTTTCATGGGCCTATCGCCAAACTAGCATCACACCATGACTAGGGCAAAGAATTTGGGGTTTTAAATTTTTTGAGATTTTGAGATTTTTTGTGGACTACCCCCTTTGGAAAAAGTCGAGGATCCAAGCTGGTTGAAAATTGATTTTTTTTGGACATCTTCGAGGAGGATTTATCAGGAGACATCCTCATTAAAGTCGTAGGCCTTGAAGTTAGCTTTCCAACGAGCTCTGAAATGGCCCGATCAGACCAACGCAGCTCTTGTTATGACCAAAATACCAAGCTTATGTCCGTAACACCTATATAAAGGCACACTACCGTCATTTCGGGGCCATTTGGGTATCTCAAGTGGGCCTTTCATGGGCTTATCGCCAAACTAGCATTACACCGTGACTAGGGCAAAGAATTTGGGGTTTTAATTTTTCTGAGATTTTGAGATTTTTTGTGGACTACCCCCTTTGGAAAAAGTCGAGGATCCAAGCTGGTGGAAAAAGGATTTATTTGGACATCTTTGAGGAGGATTTTTCAGGAGACGTCCTCGTTAAAGTCGTAGGCCATGAAGTTAGCTTTCCAACGAGCTCTGAAATGGCCCGATCAGACCAACGCAGCTCTTGTTATGACCAAAATACCAAGCTCGTTTCCGAAACACCTATAGAAAGGCACACTACCGTCATTTCGGGGCCATTTGGGTATCTCAGGTAGGCCTTTCATGGGCCTATCGCCAAACTAGCATCACACCATGACTAGGGCAAAGAATTTGGGGTTTTAAATTTTTTGAGATTTTGAGATTTTTTGTGGACTACCCCCTTTGGAAAAAGTCGAGGATCCAAGCTGGTTGAAAAAGGATTTTTTTGGACATCTTCGAGGAGGATTTATCAGGAGACGTCCACGTTAAAGTCGTAGGCCTTGAAGTTAGCTTTTCAACGAGCTCTGAAATGGCCCGATCAGACCAACGCATCTTTTGTTATGACCAAAATACCAAGCTTATGTCCGTAACACCTATAGAAAGGCACACTACCGTCATTTCGGGGCCATTTGGGTATCTCAGGTGGGCCTTTCATGGGCCTATCGCCTAACTAGCATCACACCATGACTAGGGCAAAGAATTTGGGGTTTTAAATTTTCTGAGATTTTGAGATATTTTGTGGACTACCCCCTTTGGAAAAAGTCGAGGAACCAAGCTGGTGGAAAAAGGATTTTTTTGGACATCTTCGAGGAGGATTACTCAGGAGACATCCTCACTAAAGTCGTAGGCCTTGAAGTTAGCTTTCCAACGAGCTCTGAAATGGCCCGATCAGAAAAACGCAACTCTTGTTATGACCAAAATACCAAGCTCGTGTCCGTAACACCTATAGAAAGACACACTACCGTCATTTCGGGGCCATATGGGTATATCAAGTGGGCCTTTCATGGGCCTATCGCCTAACTAGCATCACACCGTGACTAGGGCAAAGAATTTGGGGTTTTCATTTTTCTGAGATTTTGAGATTTTTTGTGGACTACCCCCTTTGGAAAAGGTCGAGGATCCAAGCTGGTTGAAAAAGGATTTTTTTGGACATCTTCGAGGAGGATTTTTCAGGAGACGTCCTCGTTAAAGTCGTAGGCCTTGAAGTTAGCTTTCCAACGAGCTCTGAAATGGCCAGATCAGACTAACGCAGCTCTTGTTATGACCAAAATACCAAGCTTATGTCCGTAACACCTATATAAAGGCACACTACCGTCATTTCGGGGCCATTTGGGTATCTCAAGTGGGCCTTTCATGGGCTTATCACCAAACTAGCATTACACCGTGACTAGGGCAAAGAATTTGGGGTTTTAATTTTTCTGAGATTTTGAGATTTTTTGTGGACTACCCCCTTTGGAAAAAGTCGAGGATCCAAGCTGGTGGAAAAAGGATTTATTTGGACATCTTTGAGGAGGATTTTTCAGGAGACGTCCTCGTTAAAGTCGTAGGCCTTGAAGTTAGCTTTCCAAAAAGCTCTGAAATGGCCCGATCAGACCAACGCAGCTCTTGTTATGACCAAAATACCAAGCTCGTTTCCGTAACACCTATAGAAAGGCACACTACCGTCATTTCGGGGCCATTTGGGTATCTCAGGTGGGCCTTTCATGGGCCTATCGCCAAACTAGCATCACACCATGACTAGGGCAAAGAATTTGGGGTTTTAAATTTTTTGAGATTTTGAGATTTTTTGTGGACTACCCCCTTTGGAAAAAGTCGAGGATCCAAGCTGGTTGAAAATTGATTTTTTTTGGACATCTTCGAGGAGGATTTATCAGGAGACATCCTCATTAAAGTCGTAGGCCTTGAAGTTAGCTTTCCAACGAGCTCTGAAATGGCCCGATCAGACCAACGCATCTCTTGTTATGACCAAAATACCAAGCTTATGTCCGTAACACCTATATAAAGGCACACTACCGTCATTTCGGGGCCATTTGGGTATCTCAAGTGGGCCTTTCATGGGCTTATCGCCAAACTAGCATTACACCGTGACTAGGGCAAAGAATTTGGGGTTTTAATTTTTCTGAGATTTTGAGATTTTTTGTGGACTACCCCCTTTGGAAAAAGTCGAGGATCCAAGCTGGTGGAAAAAGGATTTATTTGGACATCTTTGAGGAGGATTTTTCAGGAGACGTCCTCGTTAAAGTCGTAGGCCATGAAGTTAGCTTTCCAACGAGCTCTGAAATGGCCCGATCAGACCAACGCAGCTCTTGTTATGACCAAAATACCAAGCTCGTTTCCGAAACACCTATAGAAAGGCACACTACCGTCATTTCGGGGCCATTTGGGTATCTCAGGTAGGCCTTTCATGGGCCTATCGCCAAACTAGCATCACACCATGACTAGGGCAAAGAATTTGGGGTTTTAAATTTTTTGAGATTTTGAGATTTTTTGTGGACTACCCCCTTTGGAAAAAGTCGAGGATCCAAGCTGGTTGAAAAAGGATTTTTTTGGACATCTTCGAGGAGGATTTATCAGGAGACGTCCACGTTAAAGTCGTAGGCCTTGAAGTTAGCTTTTCAACGAGCTCTGAAATGGCCCGATCAGACCAACGCATCTTTTGTTATGACCAAAATACCAAGCTTATGTCCGTAACACCTATAGAAAGGCACACTACCGTCATTTCGGGGCCATTTGGGTATCTCAGGTGGGCCTTTCATGGGCCTATCGCCTAACTAGCATCACACCATGACTAGGGCAAAGAATTTGGGGTTTTAAATTTTCTGAGATTTTGAGATTTTTTGTGGACTACCCCCTTTGGAAAAAGTCGAGGAACCAAGCTGGTGGAAAAAGGATTTTTTTGGACATCTTCGAGGAGGATTACTCAGGAGACATCCTCACTAAAGTCGTAGGCCTTGAAGTTAGCTTTCCAACGAGCTCTGAAATGGCCCGATCAGAAAAACGCAACTCTTGTTATGACCAAAATACCAAGCTCGTGTCCGTAACACCTATAGAAAGGCACACTACCGTCATTTCGGGGCCATATGGGTATATCAAGTGGGCCTTTCATGGGCCTATCGCCTAACTAGCATCACACCGTGACTAGGGCAAAGAATTTGGGGTTTTCATTTTTCTGAGATTTTGAGATTTTTTGTGGACTACCCCCTTTGGAAAAGGTCGAGGATCCAAGCTGGTTGAAAAAGGATTTTTTTGGACATCTTCGAGGAGGATTTTTCAGGAGACGTCCTCGTTAAAGTCGTAGGCCTTGAAGTTAGCTTTCCAACGAGCTCTGAAATGGCCAGATCAGACTAACGCAGCTCTTGTTATGACCAAAATACCAAGCTTATGTCCGTAACACCTATATAAAGGCACACTACCGTCATTTCGGGGCCATTTGGGTATCTCAAGTGGGCCTTTCATGGGCTTATCGCCAAACTAGCATTACACCGTGACTAGGGCAAAGAATTTGGGGTTTTAATTTTTCTGAGATTTTGAGATTTTTTGTGGACTACCCCCTTTGGAAAAAGTCGAGGATCCAAGCTGGTGGAAAAAGGATTTATTTGGACATCTTTGAGGAGGATTTTTCAGGAGACGTCCTCGTTAAAGTCGTAGGCCTTGAAGTTAGCTTTCCAAAAAGCTCTGAAATGGCCCGATCAGACCAACGCAGCTCTTGTTATGACCAAAATACCAAGCTCGTTTCCGTAACACCTATAGAAAGGCACACTACCGTCATTTCGGGGCCATTTGGGTATCTCAGGTGGGCCTTTCATGGGCCTATCGCCAAACTAGCATCACACCATGACTAGGGCAAAGAATTTGGGGTTTTAAATTTTTTGAGATTTTGAGATTTTTTGTGGACTACCCCCTTTGGAAAAAGTCGAGGATCCAAGCTGGTTGAAAATTGATTTTTTTTGGACATCTTCGAGGAGGATTTATCAGGAGACATCCTCATTAAAGTCGTAGGCCTTGAAGTTAGCTTTCCAACGAGCTCTGAAATGGCCCGATCAGACCAACGCAGCTCTTGTTATGACCAAAATACCAAGCTTATGTCCGTAACACCTATATAAAGGCACACTACCGTCATTTCGGGGCCATTTGGGTATCTCAAGTGGGCCTTTCATGGGCTTATCGCCAAACTAGCATTACACCGTGACTAGGGCAAAGAATTTGGGGTTTTAATTTTTCTGAGATTTTGAGATTTTTTGTGGACTACCCCCTTTGGAAAAAGTCGAGGATCCAAGCTGGTGGAAAAAGGATTTATTTGGACATCTTTGAGGAGGATTTTTCAGGAGACGTCCTCGTTAAAGTCGTAGGCCATGAAGTTAGCTTTCCAACGAGCTCTGAAATGGCCCGATCAGACCAACGCAGCTCTTGTTATGACCAAAATACCAAGCTCGTTTCCGAAACACCTATAGAAAGGCACACTACCGTCATTTCGGGGCCATTTGGGTATCTCAGGTAGGCCTTTCATGGGCCTATCGCCAAACTAGCATCACACCATGACTAGGGCAAAGAATTTGGGGTTTTAAATTTTTTGAGATTTTGAGATTTTTTGTGGACTACCCCCTTTGGAAAAAGTCGAGGATCCAAGCTGGTTGAAAAAGGATTTTTTTGGACATCTTCGAGGAGGATTTATCAGGAGACGTCCACGTTAAAGTCGTAGGCCTTGAAGTTAGCTTTTCAACGAGCTCTGAAATGGCCCGATCAGACCAACGCATCTTTTGTTATGACCAAAATACCAAGCTTATGTCCGTAACACCTATAGAAAGGCACACTACCGTCATTTCGGGGCCATTTGGGTATCTCAGGTGGGCCTTTCATGGGCCTATCGCCTAACTAGCATCACACCATGACTAGGGCAAAGAATTTGGGGTTTTAAATTTTCTGAGATTTTGAGATTTTTTGTGGACTACCCCCTTTGGAAAAAGTCGAGGAACCAAGCTGGTGGAAAAAGGATTTTTTTGGACATCTTCGAGGAGGATTACTCAGGAGACATCCTCACTAAAGTCGTAGGCCTTGAAGTTAGCTTTCCAACGAGCTCTGAAATGGCCCGATCAGAAAAACGCAACTCTTGTTATGACCAAAATACCAAGCTCGTGTCCGTAACACCTATAGAAAGACACACTACCGTCATTTCGGGGCCATATGGGTATATCAAGTGGGCCTTTCATGGGCCTATCGCCTAACTAGCATCACACCGTGACTAGGGCAAAGAATTTGGGGTTTTCATTTTTCTGAGATTTTGAGATTTTTTGTGGACTACCCCCTTTGGAAAAGGTCGAGGATCCAAGCTGGTTGAAAAAGGATTTTTTTGGACATCTTCGAGGAGGATTTTTCAGGAGACGTCCTCGTTAAAGTCGTAGGCCTTGAAGTTAGCTTTCCAACGAGCTCTGAAATGGCCAGATCAGACTAACGCAGCTCTTGTTATGACCAAAATACCAAGCTTATGTCCGTAACACCTATATAAAGGCACACTACCGTCATTTCGGGGCCATTTGGGTATCTCAAGTGGGCCTTTCATGGGCTTATCACCAAACTAGCATTACACCGTGACTAGGGCAAAGAATTTGGGGTTTTAATTTTTCTGAGATTTTGAGATTTTTTGTGGACTACCCCCTTTGGAAAAAGTCGAGGATCCAAGCTGGTGGAAAAAGGATTTATTTGGACATCTTTGAGGAGGATTTTTCAGGAGACGTCCTCGTTAAAGTCGTAGGCCTTGAAGTTAGCTTTCCAAAAAGCTCTGAAATGGCCCGATCAGACCAACGCAGCTCTTGTTATGACCAAAATACCAAGCTCGTTTCCGTAACACCTATAGAAAGGCACACTACCGTCATTTCGGGGCCATTTGGGTATCTCAGGTGGGCCTTTCATGGGCCTATCGCCAAACTAGCATCACACCATGACTAGGGCAAAGAATTTGGGGTTTTAAATTTTTTGAGATTTTGAGATTTTTTGTGGACTACCCCCTTTGGAAAAAGTCGAGGATCCAAGCTGGTTGAAAATTGATTTTTTTTGGACATCTTCGAGGAGGATTTATCAGGAGACATCCTCATTAAAGTCGTAGGCCTTGAAGTTAGCTTTCCAACGAGCTCTGAAATGGCCCGATCAGACCAACGCAGCTCTTGTTATGACCAAAATACCAAGCTTATGTCCGTAACACCTATATAAAGGCACACTACCGTCATTTCGGGGCCATTTGGGTATCTCAAGTGGGCCTTTCATGGGCTTATCGCCAAACTAGCATTACACCGTGACTAGGGCAAAGAATTTGGGGTTTTAATTTTTCTGAGATTTTGAGATTTTTTGTGGACTACCCCCTTTGGAAAAAGTCGAGGATCCAAGCTGGTGGAAAAAGGATTTATTTGGACATCTTTGAGGAGGATTTTTCAGGAGACGTCCTCGTTAAAGTCGTAGGCCATGAAGTTAGCTTTCCAACGAGCTCTGAAATGGCCCGATCAGACCAACGCAGCTCTTGTTATGACCAAAATACCAAGCTCGTTTCCGAAACACCTATAGAAAGGCACACTACCGTCATTTCGGGGCCATTTGGGTATCTCAGGTAGGCCTTTCATGGGCCTATCGCCAAACTAGCATCACACCATGACTAGGGCAAAGAATTTGGGGTTTTAAATTTTTTGAGATTTTGAGATTTTTTGTGGACTACCCCCTTTGGAAAAAGTCGAGGATCCAAGCTGGTTGAAAAAGGATTTTTTTGGACATCTTCGAGGAGGATTTATCAGGAGACGTCCACGTTAAAGTCGTAGGCCTTGAAGTTAGCTTTTCAACGAGCTCTGAAATGGCCCGATCAGACCAACGCATCTTTTGTTATGACCAAAATACCAAGCTTATGTCCGTAACACCTATAGAAAGGCACACTACCGTCATTTCGGGGCCATTTGGGTATCTCAGGTGGGCCTTTCATGGGCCTATCGCCTAACTAGCATCACACCATGACTAGGGCAAAGAATTTGGGGTTTTAAATTTTCTGAGATTTTGAGATTTTTTGTGGACTACCCCCTTTGGAAAAAGTCGAGGAACCAAGCTGGTGGAAAAAGGATTTTTTTGGACATCTTCGAGGAGGATTACTCAGGAGACATCCTCACTAAAGTCGTAGGCCTTGAAGTTAGCTTTCCAACGAGCTCTGAAATGGCCCGATCAGAAAAACGCAACTCTTGTTATGACCAAAATACCAAGCTCGTGTCCGTAACACCTATAGAAAGGCACACTACCGTCATTTCGGGGCCATATGGGTATATCAAGTGGGCCTTTCATGGGCCTATCGCCTAACTAGCATCACACCGTGACTAGGGCAAAGAATTTGGGGTTTTCATTTTTCTGAGATTTTGAGATTTTTTGTGGACTACCCCCTTTGGAAAAGGTCGAGGATCCAAGCTGGTTGAAAAAGGATTTTTTTGGACATCTTCGAGGAGGATTTTTCAGGAGACGTCCTCGTTAAAGTCGTAGGCCTTGAAGTTAGCTTTCCAACGAGCTCTGAAATGGCCAGATCAGACTAACGCAGCTCTTGTTATGACCAAAATACCAAGCTTATGTCCGTAACACCTATATAAAGGCACACTACCGTCATTTCGGGGCCATTTGGGTATCTCAAGTGGGCCTTTCATGGGCTTATCGCCAAACTAGCATTACACCGTGACTAGGGCAAAGAATTTGGGGTTTTAATTTTTCTGAGATTTTGAGATTTTTTGTGGACTACCCCCTTTGGAAAAAGTCGAGGATCCAAGCTGGTGGAAAAAGGATTTATTTGGACATCTTTGAGGAGGATTTTTCAGGAGACGTCCTCGTTAAAGTCGTAGGCCTTGAAGTTAGCTTTCCAAAAAGCTCTGAAATGGCCCGATCAGACCAACGCAGCTCTTGTTATGACCAAAATACCAAGCTCGTTTCCGTAACACCTATAGAAAGGCACACTACCGTCATTTCGGGGCCATTTGGGTATCTCAGGTGGGCCTTTCATGGGCCTATCGCCAAACTAGCATCACACCATGACTAGGGCAAAGAATTTGGGGTTTTAAATTTTTTGAGATTTTGAGATTTTTTGTGGACTACCCCCTTTGGAAAAAGTCGAGGATCCAAGCTGGTTGAAAATTGATTTTTTTTGGACATCTTCGAGGAGGATTTATCAGGAGACATCCTCATTAAAGTCGTAGGCCTTGAAGTTAGCTTTCCAACGAGCTATGAAATGGCCCGATCAGACCAACGCATCTTTTGTTATGACCAAAATACCAAGCTTATGTCCGTAACACCTATAGAAAGGCACACTACCGTCGTTTCGGGGCCATTTGGGTATCTCAAGTGGGCCTTTCATGGGCTTATCGCCAAACTAGCATTACACCGTGACTAGGGCAAAGAATTTGGGGTTTTAATTTTTCTGAGATTTTGAGATTTTTTGTGGACTACCCCCTTTGGAAAAAGTCGAGGATCCAAGCTGGTGGAAAAAGGATTTATTTGGACATCTTTGAGGAGGATTTTTCAGGAGACGTCCTCGTTAAAGTCGTAGGCCTTGAAGTTAGCTTTCCAAAAAGCTCTGAAATGGCCCGATCAGACCAACGCAGCTCTTGTTATGACCATAATACCAAGCTCGTTTCCGTAACACCTATAGAAAGGCACACTACCGTCATTTCGGGGCCATTTGGGTATCTCAGGTGGGCCTTTCATGGGCCTATCGCCAAACTAGCATCACACCATGCCTAGGGCAAAGAATTTGGGGTTTTAAATTTTTTGAGATTTTGAGATTTTTTGTGGACTACCCCCATTGGAAAAAGTCGAGGATCCAAGCTGGTTGAAAATTGATTTTTTTTGGACATCTTCGAGGAGGATTTATCAGGAGACATCCTCATTAAAGTCGTAGGCCTTGAAGTTAGCTTTCCAACGAGCTATGAAATGGCCCGATCAGACCAACGCATCTTTTGTTATGACCAAAATACCAAGCTTATGTCCGTAACACCTATAGAAAGGCACACTACCGTCGTTTCGGGGCCATTTGGGTATCTCAAGTGGGCCTTTCATGGGCTTATCGCCAAACTAGCATTACACCGTGACTAGGGCAAAGAATTTGGGGTTTTAATTTTTCTGAGATTTTGAGATTTTTTGTGGACTACCCCCTTTGGAAAAAGTCGAGGATCCAAGCTGGTGGAAAAAGGATTTATTTGGACATCTTTGAGGAGGATTTTTCAGGAGACGTCCTCGTTAAAGTCGTAGGCCTTGAAGTTAGCTTTCCAACGAGCTCTGAAATGGCCCGATCAGACCAACGCAGCTCTTGTTATGACCAAAATACCAAGCTCGTTTCCGTAACACCTATAGAAAGGCACACTACCGTCATTTCGGGGCCATTTGGGTATCTCAGGTGGGCCTTTCATGGGCCTATCGCCAAACTAGCATCACACCATGACTAGGGCAAAGAATTTGGGGTTTTAAATTTTTTGAGATTTTGAGATTTTTTGTGGACTACCCCCTTTGGAAAAAGTCGAGGATCCAAGCTGGTTGAAAATTGATTTTTTTTGGACATCTTCGAGGAGGATTTATCAGGAGACATCCTCATTAAAGTCGTAGGCCTTGAAGTTAGCTTTCCAACGAGCTCTGAAATGGCCCGATCAGACCAACGCATCTTTTGTTATGACCAAAATACCAAGCTTATGTCCGTAACACCTATAGAAAGGCACACTACCGTCGTTTCGGGGCCATTTGGGTATCTCAGGTGGGCCTTTCATGGGCCTATCGCCTAACTAGCATCACACCATGACTAGGGCAAAGAATTTGGGGTTTTAAATTTTCTGAGATTTTGAGATTTTTTGTGGACTACCCCCTTTGGAAAAAGTCGAGGATCCAAGGTGGTGGAAAAAGGATTTATTTGGACATCTTCAAGGAGGATTACATAGGAGACATCCTCGCTAAAGTCGTAGGCCTTGAAGATAGCATTCCAACGAGCTCTGAAATGGCCCGATCAGAAAAACGCAGCTCTTGTTATAACCAAAATACCAAGCTGTTGTCCGTAACACCTATAGAAAGGCACACTACCGTCATTTTGGGGCCATTTGGGTATATATCAGGTGGGCCTTTCATGGGCCTATCGCCTAACTAGCATCACACCATGACTAGGGCAAAGAATTTGGGGTTTTAATTTTTCTGAGATTTTGATATTTTTTTGTGGACTACCCCCTTTGGAAAAAGTCGAGGATCCAAGCTGGTTGAAAAAGGATTTTTTTGGACATTTTCGAGGAGGATTTATCAGGAGACGTCCTCGTTAAAGTTGTAGGCCTTGAAGTTAGCTTTCCAACGAGCTCTGAAATGGCCCGATCAGACCAACGCATCTTTTGTTATGACCAAAATACCAAGCTTATGTCCGTAACAACTATAGAAAGGCACACTACCGTCATTTCGGGGCCATTTGGGTATCTCAGGTGGGCCTTTCATGGGCCTATCGCCTAACTAGCATCACACCATGACTAGGGCAAAGAATTTTGGGTTTTAAATTTTCTGAGATTTTGAGATTTTTTGTGGACTACCCCCTTTGGAAAAACTCGAGGATCCAAGCTGGTGGAAAAAGGATTTTTTTGGACATCTTCGAGGAGGATTACTCAGGAGACATCCTCGCTAAAGTCGTAGGCCTTGAAGTTAGCTTTCCAACGAGCTCTGAAATGGCCCGATCAGAAAAAAGCAGCTCTTGTTATGACCAAAATACCAAGCTCGTGTCCGTAACACCTATAGAAAGGCACACTACCGTCATTTCGGGGCCATTTGGGTATATCAGGTGGGCCTTTCATGGGCCTATCGCCTAACTAGCATCACACCGTGACTAGGGCAAAGAATTTGGGGTTTTCATTTTTCTGAGATTTTGAGATTTTTTGTGGACTACCCCCTTTAGAAAAAGTCGAGGATCCAAGCTGGTTGAAAAAGGATTTTTGTGGACATCTTCGAGGAGGATTACTCAGGAGACATCCTCGCTAAAGTCGTAGGCCTTGAAGTTAGCTTTCCAACGAGCTCTGAAATGGCCCGATCAGAAAAACGCAGCTGTTGTTATGACCAAAATACCAAGCTCGTGTCTGTAACACCTATAGAAAGGCACACTACCGTCATTTCGGGGCCATTTGGGTATCTCTGGTGGGCCTTTCATGGGCCTATTGCCTAACTAGCATCACACCATGACTAGGGCAATGAATTTGGGGTTTTAAATTTTCTGAGATTTTGAGATTTTTTGTGGACTACCCCCTTTGGAAAAAGTCGAGGATCCAAGGTGGTGGAAATAGGATTTATTTGGACATCTTCGAGGAGGATTACTCAGGAGACATCCTCGCTAAAGTCGTAGGCCTTGAAGTTAGCTATCCAACGAGCTCTCATATGGCCCGATTGACCCAACGCAACTTTTGTTATGACCAAAATATCAAGCTCGTTTCCGTAACACCTATAGAAAGGCACACTACCTTCATTTCGGGGAAGGTTGGGCATCTCAGGTGGGCCTTTCATGGGCCTATCACCTAACTAGCATCACACCATGCCTAGGGCAAAGAATTTGGAGTTTTAAATTTTCTGAGATTTTGAGATTTTTTGTGGACTACCCCATTTAGAAAAAGTCGAGGATCCTAGCTAGTGGAAAAATGATTTTTTTGGACTTTTTCAAGGAGGATTTCTCAGGAGACGTCCTCGTTAAAGTCGTAGACCTTAAGTTAGCTTTCCAACGAGCTCTCAAATGGCCCGATCAGACCAATGCAACTCTTGTTATGACGAAAATACCAAGCTCATCTCCGTAACACCTATAGAAAGGCACATTACCGTCATTTCGGGGAAATTTGGGCATCTTAGGTGGGCCTTTCATGGTCCTACAGCCTAACTAGCATCACACCATGACTAGGGCAAAGAATTTCGGGTTTTAAATTTTATGGGATTATGAGATTTTTTGTGGACTGCCCCCTTTGGAAAAAGTCGAGGATCCAAGCTGGTGGAAAATGGATTTTTTTGGACATTTTCCACGAGGATTAATCAGGAGACATCCTAGTTAAAGTCGTAAGCCTTGAAGTTAGCTTTCCAACGAGCTCTGAAATGGCCCGATCAGACCAACGCAGCTCTTGTTATGTCCAAAATACCAAGCTCGTGTCCGTAACACATATAGAAAGGTACACTACCGTCATTTCGGGGCCATTTGTGTATCTCAGGTGGTCCTTTCATGGGCCTATCGCCTAACTAGCATCACACCATGACTAGAGCAAAGAATATGGGGTTTTAAATGTTTTGAGATTTTTAGATTTTTTGTGGACTACCCCCTTTGGAAAAAGTCGAGGATCCAAGCTGGTTGAAAAAGGATTTTTTTGGACATCTTCGAGGAGGATTTATCAGGAGACGTCCACGTTAAAGTCGTAGGCCTTGAAGTTAGCTTTCCAACGAGCTCTGAAATGGCCCGATCAGACCAACGCATCTTTTGTTATGACCAAAATACCAAGCTTATGTCCGTAACACCTATAGAAAGGCACACTACCGTCATTTCGGGGCCATTTGGGTATCTCAGGTGGGCCTTTCATGGGCATATCGCCTAACTAGCATCACACCATGACTAGGGCAAAGAATTTGGGGTTTTAAATTTTCTGAGATTTTGAGATTTTTTGTGGACAACCCCCTTTGGAAAAAGTCGAGGAACCAAGCTGGTGGAAAAAGGATTTTTTTGGACATATTCGAGGAGGATTACTCAGGAGACATCCTCGCTAAAGTCGTAGGCCTTGAAGTTAGCTTTCCAACGAGCTATGAAATGGCCCGATCAGACCAACGCATCTTTTGTTATGACCAAAATACCAAGATTATGTCCGTAACACCTATAGAAAGGCACACTACCGTCGTTTCGGGGCCATTTGGGTATCTCAAGTGGGCCTTTCATGGGCTTATCGCCAAACTAGCATTACACCGTGACTAGGGCAAAGAATTTGGGGTTTTAATTTTTCTGAGATTTTGAGATTTTTTGTGGACTACCCCCTTTGGAAAAAGTCGAGGATCCAAGCTGGTGGAAAAAGGATTTATTTGGACATCTTTGAGGAGGATTTTTCAGGAGACGTCCTCGTTAAAGTCGTAGGCCTTGAAGTTAGCTTTCCAAAAAGCTCTGAAATGGCCCGATCAGACCAACGCAGCTCTTGTTATGACCATAATACCAAGCTCGTTTCCGTAACACCTATAGAAAGGCACACTACCGTCATTTCGGGGCCATTTGGGTATCTCAGGTGGGCCTTTCATGGGCCTATCGCCAAACTAGCATCACACCATGACTAGGGCAAAGAATTTGGGGTTTTAAATTTTTTGAGATTTTGAGATTTTTTGTGGACTACCCCCATTGGAAAAAGTCGAGGATCCAAGCTGGTTGAAAATTGATTTTTTTTGGACATCTTCGAGGAGGATTTATCAGGAGACATCCTCATTAAAGTCGTAGGCCTTGAAGTTAGCTTTCCAACGAGCTATGAAATGGCCCGATCAGACCAATGCATCTTTTGTTATGACCAAAATACCAAGCTTATGTCCGTAACACCTATAGAAAGGCACACTACCGTCGTTTCGGGGCCATTTGGGTATCTCAAGTGGGCCTTTCATGGGCTTATCGCCAAACTAGCATTACACCGTGACTAGGGCAAAGAATTTGGGGTTTTAATTTTTCTGAGATTTTGAGATTTTTTGTGGACTACCCCCTTTGGAAAAAGTCGAGGATCCAAGCTGGTGGAAAAAGGATTTATTTGGACATCTTTGAGGAGGATTTTTCAGGAGACGTCCTCGTTAAAGTCGTAGGCCTTGAAGTTAGCTTTCCAACGAGCTCTGAAATGGCCCGATCAGACCAACGCAGCTCTTGTTATGACCAAAATACCAAGCTCGTTTCCGTAACACCTATAGAAAGGCACACTACCGTCATTTCGGGGCCATTTGGGTATCTCAGGTGGGCCTTTCATGGGCCTATCGCCAAACTAGCATCACACCATGACTAGGGCAAAGAATTTGGGGTTTTAAATTTTTTGAGATTTTGAGATTTTTTGTGGACTACCCCCATTGGAAAAAGTCGAGGATCCAAGCTGGTTGAAAATTGATTTTTTTTGGACATCTTCGAGGAGGATTTATCAGGAGACATCCTCATTAAAGTCGTAGGCCTTGAAGTTAGCTTTCCAACGAGCTATGAAATGGCCCGATCAGACCAATGCATCTTTTGTTATGACCAAAATACCAAGCTTATGTCCGTAACACCTATAGAAAGGCACACTACCGTCGTTTCGGGGCCATTTGGGTATCTCAAGTGGGCCTTTCATGGGCTTATCGCCAAACTAGCATTACACCGTGACTAGGGCAAAGAATTTGGGGTTTTAATTTTTCTGAGATTTTGAGATTTTTTGTGGACTACCCCCTTTGGAAAAAGTCGAGGATCCAAGCTGGTGGAAAAAGGATTTATTTGGACATCTTTGAGGAGGATTTTTCAGGAGACGTCCTCGTTAAAGTCGTAGGCCTTGAAGTTAGCTTTCCAACGAGCTCTGAAATGGCCCGATCAGACCAACGCAGCTCTTGTTATGACCAAAATACCAAGCTCGTCTCCGTAACACCTATAGAAAGGCACACTACCGTCATTTCGGGGCCATTTGGGTATCTCAGGTGGGCCTTTCATGGGCCTATCGCCAAACTAGCATCACACCATGACTAGGGCAAAGAATTTGGGGTTTTAAATTTTTTGAGATTTTGAGATTTTTTGTGGACTACCCCCTTTGGAAAAAGTCGAGGATCCAAGCTGGTTGAAAATTGATTTTTTTTGGACATCTTCGAGGAGGATTTATCAGGAGACATCCTCATTAAAGTCGTAGGCCTTGAAGTTAGCTTTCCAACGAGCTCTGAAATGGCCCGATCAGACCAACGCATCTTTTGTTATGACCAAAATACCAAGCTTATGTCCGTAACACCTATAGAAAGGCACACTACCGTCGTTTCGGGGCCATTTGGGTATCTCAGGTGGGCCTTTCATGGGCCTATCGCCTAACTAGCATCACACCATGACTAGGGCAAAGAATTTGGGGTTTTAAATTTTCTGAGATTTTGAGATTTTTTGTGGACTACCCCCTTTGGAAAAAGTCGAGGATCCAAGGTGGTGGAAAAAGGATTTATTTGGACATCTTCAAGGAGGATTACATAGGAGACATCCTCGCTAAAGTCGTAGGCCTTGAAGATAGCATTCCAACGAGCTCTGAAATGGCCCGATCAGAAAAACGCAGCTCTTGTTATAACCAAAATACCAAGCTGTTGTCCGTAACACCTATAGAAAGGCACACTACCGTCATTTTGGGGCCATTTGGGTATATATCAGGTGGGCCTTTCATGGGCCTATCGCCTAACTAGCATCACACCATGACTAGGGCAAAGAATTTGGGGTTTTAATTTTTCTGAGATTTTGATATTTTTTTGTGGACTACCCCCTTTGGAAAAAGTCGAGGATCCAAGCTGGTTGAAAAAGGATTTTTTTGGACATTTTCGAGGAGGATTTATCAGGAGACGTCCTCGTTAAAGTTGTAGGCCTTGAAGTTAGCTTTCCAACGAGCTCTGAAATGGCCCGATCAGACCAACGCATCTTTTGTTATGACCAAAATACCAAGCTTATGTCCGTAACAACTATAGAAAGGCACACTACCGTCATTTCGGGGCCATTTGGGTATCTCAGGTGGGCCTTTCATGGGCCTATCGCCTAACTAGCATCACACCATGACTAGGGCAAAGAATTTTGGGTTTTAAATTTTCTGAGATTTTGAGATTTTTTGTGGACTACCCCCTTTGGAAAAACTCGAGGATCCAAGCTGGTGGAAAAAGGATTTTTTTGGACATCTTCGAGGAGGATTACTCAGGAGACATCCTCGCTAAAGTCGTAGGCCTTGAAGTTAGCTTTCCAACGAGCTCTGAAATGGCCCGATCAGAAAAAAGCAGCTCTTGTTATGACCAAAATACCAAGCTCGTGTCCGTAACACCTATAGAAAGGCACACTACCGTCATTTCGGGGCCATTTGGGTATATCAGGTGGGCCTTTCATGGGCCTATCGCCTAACTAGCATCACACCGTGACTAGGGCAAAGAATTTGGGGTTTTCATTTTTCTGAGATTTTGAGATTTTTTGTGGACTACCCCCTTTAGAAAAAGTCGAGGATCCAAGCTGGTTGAAAAAGGATTTTTGTGGACATCTTCGAGGAGGATTACTCAGGAGACATCCTCGCTAAAGTCGTAGGCCTTGAAGTTAGCTTTCCAACGAGCTCTGAAATGGCCCGATCAGAAAAACGCAGCTGTTGTTATGACCAAAATACCAAGCTCGTGTCCGTAACACCTATAGAAAGGCACACTACCGTCATTTCGGGGCCATTTGGGTATCTCAGGTGGGCCTTTCATGGGCCTATTGCCTAACTAGCATCACACCATGACTAGGGCAATGAATTTGGGGTTTTAAATTTTCTGAGATTTTGAGATTTTTTGTGGACTACCCCCTTTGGAAAAAGTCGAGGATCCAAGGTGGTGGAAATAGGATTTATTTGGACATCTTCGAGGAGGATTACTCAGGAGACATCCTCGCTAAAGTCGTAGGCCTTGAAGTTAGCTATCCAACGAGCTCTCATATGGCCCGATTGACCCAACGCAACTTTTGTTATGACCAAAATATCAAGCTCGTTTCCGTAACACCTATAGAAAGGCACACTACCTTCATTTCGGGGAAGGTTGGGCATCTCAGGTGGGCCTTTCATGGGCCTATCACCTAACTAGCATCACACCATGCCTAGGGCAAAGAATTTGGAGTTTTAAATTTTCTGAGATTTTGAGATTTTTTGTGGACTACCCCATTTAGAAAAAGTCGAGGATCCTAGCTAGTGGAAAAATGATTTTTTTGGACTTTTTCAAGGAGGATTTCTCAGGAGACGTCCTCGTTAAAGTCGTAGACCTTAAGTTAGCTTTCCAACGAGCTCTCAAATGGCCCGATCAGACCAATGCAACTCTTGTTATGACGAAAATACCAAGCTCATCTCCGTAACACCTATAGAAAGGCACATTACCGTCATTTCGGGGAAATTTGGGCATCTTAGGTGGGCCTTTCATGGTCCTACAGCCTAACTAGCATCACACCATGACTAGGGCAAAGAATTTCGGGTTTTAAATTTTATGGGATTATGAGATTTTTTGTGGACTGCCCCCTTTGGAAAAAGTCGAGGAACCAAGCTGGTGGAAAATGGATTTTTTTGGACATTTTCCACGAGGATTAATCAGGAGACATCCTAGTTAAAGTCGTAAGCCTTGAAGTTAGCTTTCCAACGAGCTCTGAAATGGCCCGATCAGACCAACGCAGCTCTTGTTATGTCCAAAATACCAAGCTCGTGTCCGTAACACATATAGAAAGGTACACTACCGTCATTTCGGGGCCATTTGTGTATCTCAGGTGGTCCTTTCATGGGCCTATCGCCTAACTAGCATCACACCATGACTAGAGCAAAGAATTTGGGGTTTTAAATGTTTTGAGATTTTTAGATTTTTTGTGGACTACCCCCTTTGGAAAAAGTCGAGGATCCAAGCTGGTTGAAAAAGGATTTTTTTGGACATCTTCGAGGAGGATTTATCAGGAGACGTCCACGTTAAAGTCGTAGGCCTTGAAGTTAGCTTTCCAACGAGCTCTGAAATGGCCCGATCAGACCAACGCATCTTTTGTTATGACCAAAATACCAAGCTTATGTCCGTAACACCTATAGAAAGGCACACTACCGTCATTTCGGGGCCATTTGGGTATCTCAGGTGGGCCTTTCATGGGCATATCGCCTAACTAGCATCACACCATGACTAGGGCAAAGAATTTGGGGTTTTAAATTTTCTGAGATTTTGAGATTTTTTGTGGACAACCCCCTTTGGAAAAAGTCGAGGAACCAAGCTGGTGGAAAAAGGATTTTTTTGGACATATTCGAGGAGGATTACTCAGGAGACATCCTCGCTAAAGTCGTAGGCCTTGAAGTTAGCTTTCCAACGAGCTCTGAAATGGCCCGATCAGAAAAACGCAACTCTTGTTATGGCCAAAATACCAAGCTCGTGTCCGCAACACCTATAGAAAGGCACACTACCGTCATTTCGGGGCCATTTGGGTATATCAGGTGGGCCTTTAATGGGCCTATCGCCTAACTAGCATCACACCGTGACTGGGGCAAAGAATTTGGGGTTTTCATTTTTCTGAGATTTTGAGATTTTTTGTGGACTACCCCCTTTGGAAAAGGTCGAGTATCCAAGCTGGTTGAAAAAGGATTTTTTTGGACATCTTCGAGGAGGATTTTTCAGGAGACGACCTCATTAAAGTCGTAGGCCTTGAAGTTAGCTTTCCAACGAGCTCTGAAATGGCCCGATCAGAAAAACGCAGCTCTTGTTATGACCAAAATACCAAGCTGTTGTCCGTAACACCTATAGAAAGGCACACTACCGTCATTTCGGGGCCATTTGGGTATATATCAGGTGGGCCTTTCATGGGCCTATCGCCTAACTAGCATCACACCGTGACTGGGGCAAAGAATTTAGGGTTTTAATTTTTCTGAGATTTTGATATTTTTGTGGACTACCCCCTTTGGAAAAAGTCAAGGATCCAAGCTGGTTGAAAAAGGATTTTTTTGGACATTTTCGAGGAGGATTTATCAGGAGACGTCCCCGTTAAAGTTGTAGGCCTTGAAGTTAGCTTTCCAACGAGCTCTGAAATGGCCCGATCAGACCAACGCATCTTTTGTTATGACCAAAATACCAAGCTTATGTCCGTAACACCTATAGAAAGGCACACTACCGTCATTTCGGGGCCATTTGGGTATCTCAGGTGGGCCTTTCATGGGCCTATCGCCTAACTAGCATCACACCATGACTAGGGCAAAGAATTTGGGGTTTTAAATTTTCTGAGATTTTGAGATTTTTTGTGGACTACCCCCTTTGGAAAAAGTCGAGGATCCAAGCTGGTGGAAAAAGGATTTTTTTGGACATCTTCGAGGAGGATTACTCAGGAGACATCCTCGCTAAAGTCGTACGCCTGGAAGTTTGCTTTCCAACGAGCTCTGAAATGGCCCGATCAGAAAAATACAGCTCTTGTTATGACCAAAATACCAAGCTCGTGTCCGTAACACCTATAGAAAGGCACACTACCGTCATTTCGGGGCCATTTGGGTATATCAGGTGGGCCTTTCATGGGCCTATCGCCTAACTAGCAGCACACTGTGACTAGGGCAAAGAATTTGGGGTTTTAGTTTTTCTGAGATTTTGAGATTTTTTGTGGACTACCCCCTTTGGAAAAAGTCGAGGATCCAAGCTGGTTGAAAAAGGATTTTTTTGGACATATTCGAGGAGGATTTTTCAGGAGACGTCCTCGTTAAAGTCGTAGGCCTTGAAGTTAGCTTTCCAACGAGCTCTCAAATAGCCCGATCAAACCAACGCAACTCTTGTTATGACCAAAATACCAAGCTCATCTCCGTAACACCTATAGAAAGGCACATTACCGTCATTTCGGGGAAATTTGGGCATCTTAGGTGGGCCTTCATGGTCCTATCGCCTAACTAGCATCACACCATGACTAGGGCAAAGAATTTCGGGTTTTAAATTTTATGGGATTATGAGATTTTTTGTGGACTGCCCCCTTTGGAAAAAGTCGAGGATCCAAGCTGGTGGAAAAAGGATTTTTTGGACATTTTCGACGAGGATTACTCAGGAGACATCCCTGTTAAAGTCGTAGGCCTTGAAGTTAGCTTTCCAACGAGCTCTGAAATGGCCCGATCAGACCAACGCATCTTTTGTTATGACCAAAATACCAAGCTTATGTCCGTAACACCTATAGAAAGGCACACTACCGTCATTTCGGGGCCATTTGGGTATATCAGGTGGGCCTTTCATGGGCCTATCGCCTAACTTGCATCACACCGTGACTAGGGCAAAGAATATGGGGTTTTAATTTTTCTAAGATTTTGAGATTTTTTTAGGACTACCCCCTTTAGAAAAAGTCGAGGATCCAAGCTGGTTGAAAAAGGATTTTTTTGGACATCTTCGAGGAGGATTACTCAGGAGACGTCCTCGTTAAAGTCGTAGGCCTTGAAGTTAGCTTTCCAACGAGCTCTGAAATGGCCCGATCAGAAAAACACAGCTCTTGTTATGACCAAAATACCAAGCTTATGTCCGTAACACCTATAGAAAGGCACACCACCGTCATTTCGGGGCCATTTGGGTATCTCAGGTGGGCCTTTCATGGGCCTATCGCCTAACTAGCATCACACCATGACTAGGGCAAAGAATTTGGGGTTTTAAATTTTCTGAGATTTTGAGATTTTTTGTGGACTACCCCCTTTGGAAAAAGTCGAGGATCCAAGCTGGTTGAAAAAGGATTTTTTTGGACATATTCGAGGAGGATTTTTCAGGAGACGTCCTCGTTAAAGTCGTAGGCCTTGAAGTTAGCTTTCCAACGAGCTCTCAAATAGCCCGATCAAACCAACGCAACTCTTGTTATGACCAAAATACCAAGCTCATCTCCGTAACACCTATAGAAAGGCACATTATCGTCATTTCGGGGAAATTTGGGCATCTTAGGTGGGCCTTCATGGTCCTATCGCCTAACTAGCATCACACCATGACTAGGGCAAAGAATTTCGGGTTTTAAATTTTATGGGATTATGAGATTTTTTGTGGACTGCCCCCTTTGGAAAAAGTCGAGGATCCAAGCTGGTGGAAAAAGGATTTTTTGGACATTTTCGACGAGGATTACTCAGGAGACATCCTTGTTAAAGTCGTAGGCCTTGAAGTTAGCTTTCCAACGAGCTGTTAAATGGCCCGATCAGACCAACGCATCTTTTGTTATGACCAAAATACCAAGCTTATGTCCGTAACACCTATAGAAAGGCACACTACCGTCATTTCGGGGCCATTTGGGTATATCAGGTGGGCCTTTCATGGGCCTATCGCCTAACTAGCATCACACCGTGACTAGGGCAAAGAATATGGGGTTTTAATTTTTCTAAGATTTTGAGATTTTTTTAGGACTACCCCCTTTGGAAAAAGTCGAGGATCCAAGCTGGTTGAAAAAGGATTTTTTTGGACATCTTCGAGGAGGATTTATCAGGAGACGTCCTCGTTAAAGTCGTAGGCCTTGAAGTTAGCTTTCCAACGAGCTCTGAAATGGCCCGATCAGACCAACGCAGCTCTTGTTATGACCAAAATACCAAGCTTATGTCCGTAACACCTATAGAAAGGCACACTACCGTCGTTTCGGGGCCATTTGGGTATATCAGGTGGGCCTTTAATGGGCCTATCGCCTAACTAGGATCACACCGTGACTGGGGCAAAGAATTTGGGGCTTTAAATTTTCTGAGATTTTGAGATTTTTTGTGGACTACCCCCTTTGGAAAAAGTCGAGGATCCAAGGTGGTGGAAAAAGGATTTTTTTGGACATCTTCGAGGAGGATTACACAGGAGACATCCTCATTAAAGTCGTAGGCCATGAAGTTAGCTTTCCAACGAGCTCTGAAATGGCCCGATCAGAAAAACGCAGCTCTTGTTATGACCAAAATACCAAGCTGTTGTCCGTAACACCTATAGAAAGGCACACTACCGTCATTTCGGGGCCATTTGGGTATATATCAGGTGGGCCTTTCATTGGCCTATCGCCTAACTAGCATCACACCGTGACTGGGGCAAAGAATTTAGGGTTTTAATTTTTCTGAGATTTTGATATTTTTGTGGACTACCCCCTTTGGAAAAAGTCAAGGATCCAAGCTGGTTGAAAAAGGATTTTTTTGGACATTTTCGAGGAGGATTTATCAGGAGACGTCCCCGTTAAAGTTGTAGGCCTTGAAGTTAGCTTTCCAACGAGCTCTGAAATGGCCCGATCAGACCAACGCATCTTTTGTTATGACCAAAATACCAAGCTTATGTCCGTAACACCTATAGAAAGGCACACTACCGTCATTTCGGGGCCATTTGGGTATCTCAGGTGGGCCTTTCATGGGCCTATCGCCTAACTAGCATCACACCATGACTAGGGCAAAGAATTTGGGGTTTTAAATTTTCTGAGATTTTGAGATTTTTTGTGGACTACCCCCTTTGGAAAAAGTCGAGGATCCAAGCTGGTGGAAAAAGGATTTTTTTGGACATCTTCGAGGAGGATTACTCAGGAGACATCCTCGCTAAAGTCGTACGCCTGGAAGATAGCTTTCCAACGAGCTCTGAAATGGCCCGATCAGAAAAACACAGCTCTTGTTATGACCAAAATACCAAGCTCGTGTCCGTAACACCTATAGAAAGGCACACTACCGTCATTTCGGGGCCATTTGGGTATATCAGGTGGGCCTTTCATGGGCCTATCGCCTAACTAGCATCACACTGTGACTAGGGCAAAGAATTTGGGGTTTTAATTTTTTTGAGATTTTGAGATTTTTTGTGGACTACCCCCTTTGGAAAAAGTCGAGGATCCAAGCTGGTTGAAAAAGGATTTTTTTGGACATATTCGAGGAGGATTTTTCAGGAGACGTCCTCGTTAAAGTCGTAGGCCTTGAAGTTAGCTTTCCAACGAGCTCTCAAATAGCCCGATCAAACCAACGCAACTCTTGTTATGACCAAAATACCAAGCTCATCTCCGTAACACCTATAGAAAGGCACATTACCGTCATTTCGGGGAAATTTGGGCATCTTAGGTGGGCCTTCATGGTCCTATCGCCTAACTAGCATCACACCATGACTAGGGCAAAGAATTTCGGGTTTTAAATTTTATGGGATTATGAGATTTTTTGTGGACTGCCCCCTTTGGAAAAAGTCGAGGATCCAAGCTGGTGGAAAAACGATTTTTTGGACATTTTCGACGAGGATTACTCAGGAGACATCCTTGTTAAAGTCGTAGGCCTTTAAGTTAGCTTTCCAACGAGCTCTGAAATGGCCCGATCAGACCAACGCATCTTTTGTTATGACCAAAATACCAAGTTTATGTCCGTAACACCTATAGAAAGGCACACTACCGTTATTTCGGGGCCATTTGGGTATATCAGGTGGGCCTTTCATGGGCCTATCGCCTAACTAGCATCACACCGTGACTAGGGCAAAGAATTTGGGGTTTTAATTTTTCTAAGATTTTGAGATTTTTTTAGGACTACCCCCTTTGGAAAAAGTCGAGGATCCAAGCTGGTTGAAAAAGGATTTTTTTGGACATCTTCGAGGAGGATTTATCAGGAGACGTCCTCGTTAAAGTCGTAGGCCTTGAAGTTAGCTTTCCAACGAGCTCTGAAATGGCCCGATCAGACCAACGCAGCTCTTGTTATGACCAAAATACCATGCTTATGTCCGTAACACCTATAGAAAGGCACACTACCGTCATTTCGGGGCCATTTGGGTATCTCAGGTGGGCCTTTCATGGGCCTATCGCCAAACTAGCATCACACCATGACTAGGGCAAAGAATTTGGGGTTTTAAATTTTTTGAGATTTTGAGATTTTTTGTGGACTACCCCCTTTGGAAAAAGTCGAGGATCCAAGCTGGTTGAAAAAGGATTTTTTTGGACATATTCGAGGAGGATTTTTCAGGAGACGTCCTCGTTAAAATCGTAGGCCTTGAAGTTAGCTTTCCAACGAGCTCTCAAATAGCCCGATCAAACCAACGCAAATCTTGTTATGACCAAAATACCAAGCTCATCTCCGTAACACCTATAGAAAGGCACATTACCGTCATTTCGGGGAAATTTGGGCATCTTAGGTGGGCCTTTCATGGGCCTATCGCCTAACTAGCATCACACCGTGAGTAGGGCAAAGAATTTAGGGTTTTAATTTTTCTGAGATTTTGATATTTTTGTGGACTACCCCCTTTGGAAAAAGTCAAGGATCCAAGCTGGTTGAAAAAGGATTTTTTTGGACATTTTCGAGGAGGATTTATCAGGAGACGTCCTCGTTAAAGTTGTAGGCCTTGAAGTTAGCTTTCCAACGAGCTCTGAAATGGCCCGATCAGACCAACGCATCTTTTGTTATGACCAAAATACCAAGCTTATGTCCGTAACACCTATAGAAAGGCACACTACCGTCATTTCGGGGCCATTTGGGTATCTCAGGTGGGCCTTTCATGGGCCTATCGCCTAACTAGCATCACACCATGACTAGGGCAAAGAATTTGGGGTTTTAAATTTTCTGAGATTTTGAGATTTTTTGTGGACTACCCCCTTTGGAAAAAGTCGAGGATCCAAGCTGGTGGAAAAAGTATTTTTTTGGATATCTTCGAGGAGGATTACTCAGGAGACATCCTCGCTAAAGTCGTACGCCTGGAAGTTAGCTTTCCAACGAGCTCTGAAATGGCCCGATCAGAAAAACACAGCTCTTGTTATGACCAAAATACCAAGCTCGTGTCCGTAACACCTATAGAAAGGCACACTACCGTCATTTCGGGGCCATTTGGGTATATCAGGTGGGCCTTTCATGGGCCTATCGCCTAACTAGCATCACACTGTGACTAGGGCAAAGAATTTGGGGTTTTAATTTTTCTGAGATTTTGAGATTTTTTGTGGACTACCCCCTTTGGAAAAAGTCGAGGATCCAAGCTGGTTGAAAAAGGATTTTTTTGGACATATTCGAGGAGGATTTTTCAGGAGACGTCCTCGTTAAAGTCGTAGGCCTTGAAGTTAGCTTTCCAACGAGCTCTGAAATGGCCCGATCAGACCAACGCAGCTCTTGTTATGACCAAAATACCAAGCTTATGTCCGTAACACCTATAGAAAGGCACACTACCGTCATTTCGGGGCCATTTGGGTATATCAGGTGGGCCTTTCATGGGCCTATCGCCTAACTAGCATCACACCGTGACTAGGGCAAAGAATTTGGGGTTTTAATTTTTCTAAGATTTTGAGATTTTTTTAGGACTACCCCCTTTGGAAAAAGTCGAGGATCCAAGCTGGTTGAAAAAGGATTTTTTTGGACATCTTCGAGGAGGATTTATCAGGAGACGTCCTCGTTAAAGTCGTAGGCCTTGAAGTTAGCTTTCCAACGAGCTCTGAAATGGCCCGATCAGACCAACGCAGCTCTTGTTATGACCAAAATACCAAGCTTATGTCCGTAACACCTATAGAAAGGCACACTACCGTCATTTCGGGGCCATTTGGGTATCTCAGGTGGGCCTTTCATGGGCCTATCGCCAAACTAGCATCACACTATGACTAGGGCAAAGAATTTGGGGTTTTAAATTTTTTGAGATTTTGAGATTTTTTGTGGACTACCCCCTTTGGAAAAAGTCGAGGATCCAAGCTGGTTGAAAAAGGATTTTTTTGGACATATTCGAGGAGGATTTTTCAGGAGACGTCCTCGTTAAAATCGTAGGCCTTGAAGTTAGCTTTCCAACGAGCTCTCAAATAGCCCGATCAAACCAACGCAAATCTTGTTATGACCAAAATACCAAGCTCATCTCCGTAACACCTATAGAAAGGCACATTACCGTCATTTCGGGGAAATTTGGGCATCTTAGGTGGGCCTTTCATGGGCCTATCGCCTAACTAGCATCACACCGTGACTAGGGCAAAGAATTTAGGGTTTTAATTTTTCTGAGATTTTGATATTTTTGTGGACTACCCCCTTTGGAAAAAGTCAAGGATCCAAGCTGGTTGAAAAAGGATTTTTTTGGACATTTTCGAGGAGGATTTATCAGGAGACGTCCTCGTTAAAGTTGTAGGCCTTGAAGTTAGCTTTCCAACGAGCTCTGAAATGGCCCGATCAGACCAACGCATCTTTTGTTATGACCAAAATACCAAGCTTATGTCCGTAACACCTATAGAAAGGCACACTATCGTCATTTCGGGGCCATTTGGGTATCTCAGGTGGGCCTTTCATGGGCCTATCGCCTAACTAGCATCACACCATGACTAGGGCAAAGAATTTGGGGTTTTAAATTTTCTGAGATTTTGAGATTTTTTGTGGACTACCCCCTTTGGAAAAAGTCGAGGATCCAAGCTGGTGGAAAAAGTATTTTTTTGGATATCTTCGAGGAGGATTACTCAGGAGACATCCTCGCTAAAGTCGTACGCCTGGAAGTTAGCTTTCCAACGAGCTCTGAAATGGCCCGATCAGAAAAACACAGCTCTTGTTATGACCAAAATACCAAGCTCGTGTCCGTAACACCTATAGAAAGGCACACTACCGTCATTTCGGGGCCATTTGGGTATATCAGGTGGGCCTTTCATGGGCCTATCGCCTAACTAGCATCACACTGTGACTAGGGCAAAGAATTTGGGGTTTTAATTTTTCTGAGATTTTGAGATTTTTTGTGGACTACCCCCTTTGGAAAAAGTCGAGGATCCAAGCTGGTTGAAAAAGGATTTTTTTTGACATATTCGAGGAGGATTTTTCAGGAGACGTCCTCGTTAAAGTCGTAGGCCTTGAAGTTAGCTTTCCAACGAGCTCTGAAATGGCCCGATCAGACCAACGCAGCTCTTGTTATGACCAAAATACCAAGCTTATGTCCGTAACACCTATAGAAAGGCACACTACCGTCATTTCGGGGCCATTTGGGTATATCAGGTGGGCCTTTCATGGGCCTATCGCCTAACTAGCATCACACCGTGACTAGGGCAAAGAATTTGGGGTTTTAATTTTTCTAAGATTTTGAGATTTTTTTAGGACTACCCCCTTTGGAAAAAGTCGAGGATCCAAGCTGGTTGAAAAAGGATTTTTTTGGACATCTTCGAGGAGGATTTATCAGGAGACGTCCTCGTTAAAGTCGTAGGCCTTGAAGTTAGCTTTCCAACGAGCTCTGAAATGGCCCGATCAGACCAACGCAGCTCTTGTTATGACCAAAATACCAAGCTTATGTCCGTAACACCTATAGAAAGGCACAATACCGTCATTTCGGGGCCATTTGGGTATCTCAGGTGGGCCTTTCATGGGCCTATCGCCAAACTAGTATCACACCATGACTAGGGCAAAGAATTTGGGGTTTTAAATTTTTTGAGATTTTGAGATTTTTTGTGGACTACCCCCTTTGGAAAAAGTCGAGGATCCAAGCTGGTTGAAAAAGGATTTTTTTTGGACGTCTTCGAGGAGGATTTATCAGGAGACATCCTCGTTAAAGTCATAGGCCTTGAAGTTAGCTTTCCAACGAGCTCTGAAATGGCCCGATCAGACCAACGCATCTTTTGTTATGACCAAAATACCAAGCTTATGTCCGTAACACCTATAGAAAGGCACACTACCGTCGTTTCGGGGCCATTTGGGTATCTCAGGTGGGCCTTTCATGGGCCTATCGCCTAACTAGCATCACACCATGACTAGGGCAAAGAATATGGGGTTTTAAATTTTCTGAGATTTTGAGATTTTTTGTGGACTACCCCCTTTGGAAAAAGTCGAGGATCCAAGGTGGTGGAAAAAGGATTTATTTGGACATCTTCGAGGAGGATTACATAGGAGATATCCTCGCTAAAGTCGAAGGCCTTGAAGATAGCTTTCCAACGAGCTCTGAAATGGCCCGATCAGAAAAACGCAGCTCTTGTTATGACCAAAATACCAAGCTGTTGTCCGTAACACCTATAGAAAGGCACACTACCGTCATTTCGGGGCCATTTGGGTATATATCAGGTGGGCCTTTCATGGGCCTATCGCCTAACTAGCATCACACCGTGACTAGGGCAAAGAATTTGGGGTTTTAATTTTTCTGAGATTTTGTTATTTTTTTTGGACTACCCCCTTTGGAAAAAGTCGAGGATCAAAGCTGGTTGAAAAAGGATTTTTTTGGACATTTTCGAGGAGGATTTATCAGGAGACGTCCTCGTTAAAGTTGTAGGCCTTGAAGTTAGCTTTCCAACGAGCTCTGAAATGGCCCGATCAGACCAACGCAGCTCTTGTTATGACCAAAATACCAAGCTTATGTCCGTAACACCTATAGAAAGGCACAGTACCGTCATTTCGGGGCCATTTGGGTATCTCAGGTGGGCCTTTCATGGGCCTATCGCCAAACTAGCATCACACCATGACTAGGGCAAAGAATTTGGGGTTTTAAATTTTTTGAGATTTTGAGATTTTTTGTGGAGTACCCCCTTTCGAAAAAGTCGAGGATACAAGCTTGTTGAAAAAGGATTTTTTTGGACATCTTTGAGGAGGATTTTTCAGGAGACGTCCTCGTTAAAGTCGTAGGCCTTGAAGTTAGCTTTCCAACGAGCTCTGAAATGGCCCGATCAGACCAACGCAGCTCTTGTTATGACCAAAATACCAAGCTTATGTCCGTAACACCTATAGAAAGGCACACTACCGTCGTTTCGGGGCCATTTGGGTATCTCAGGTGGGCCTTTCATGGGCCTATCGCCTAACTAGCATCACACTATCACTAGGGCAAAGAATTTGGGGTTTTAAATTTTCTGAGATTTTGAGATTTTTTGTGGACTACCCCCTTTGGAAAAAGTCGAGGATCCAAGGTGGTGGAAAAAGGATTTATTTGGACATCTTTGAGGAGGATTACATAGGAGACATCCTCGCTAAAGTCGTAGGCCTTGAAGATAGCTTTCCAACGAGCTCTGAAATGGCCCGATCAGAAAAACGCAGCTCTTGTTATGACCAAAATACCAAGCTGTTGTCCGTAACACCTATAGAAAGGCACACTACCGTCATTTCGGGGCCATTTGGGTATATATCAGGTGGGCCTTTCATGGGCCTATCGCCTAACTAGCATCGCACCGTGACTAGGGCAAAGAATTTGGGGTTTTAATTTTTCTGAGATTTTGATATTTTTTGTGGACTACCCCCTTTGGAAAAAGTCGAGGATCCAAGCTGGTTGAAAAAGGATTTTTTTGGACATTTTCGAGGAGGATTTATCAGGAGACGTCCTCGTTAAAGTTGTAGGCCTTGAAGTTAGCTTTCCAACGAGCTCTGAAATGGCCCGATCAGACCAACGCAGCTCTTGTTATGACCAAAATACCAAGCTTATGTCCGTAACACCAATAGAAAGGCACACTACCGTCATTTCGGGGCCATTTGGGTATCTCAGGTGGGCCTTTCATGGGCCTATCGCCAAACTAGCATCACACCATGACTAGGGCAAAGAATTTGGGGTTTTAAATTTTTTGAGATTTTGAGATTTTTTGTGGACTACCCCCTTTGGAAAAAGTCGAGGATCCAAGCTGGTTGAAAAAGGATTATTTTGGACATCTTCGAGGAGGATTTATCAGGAGACGTCCTCGTTAAAGTCGTAGGCCTTGAAGTTAGCTTTCCAACGAGCTCTGAAATGGCCCGATCAGACCAACGCATCTTTTGTTATGACCAAAATACCAAGCTTATGTCCGTAACACCTATAGAAAGGCACACTACCGTCGTTTCGGGGCCATTTGGGTATCTCAGGTGGGCCTTTCATGGGCCTATCGCCTAACTAGCATCACACCATGACTAGAGCAAAGAATTTGGGGTTTTAAATTTTCTGAGATTTTGAGATTTTTTGTGGACTACCCCCTTTGGAAAAAGTCGAGGATCCAAGCTGGTTGAAAAAGGATTTTTTTTGGACGTCTTCGAGGAGGATTTATCAGGAGACGTCCGCGTTAAAGTTGTAGGCCTTGAAGTTAGCTTTCAAACGAGCTCTGAAATGGCCCGATTAGACCAACGCATCTTTTGTTATGACCAAAATACCAAGCTCGTGTTTGTAACACCTATAGAAAGGCACACTACCGTCGTTTCGGGGCCATTTGGGTATATCAGGTGGATCTTTCATGGCCCTATTGCCTAAGTAGCTTCACACCGTGATTAGGGCAAAGAATTTGGGGTTTTAATTTTTCTGAGATTTTGAGATTTTTTGTGGACTACCCCCTTTGGAAAAAGTCGAGGATCCAAGCTGGTGGAAAAAGGATTTTTTTGGACATCTTAGAGGAGGATTACTCAGGAGACATCCTCGCTAAAGTCATAGGCCTCGAAGTTAGCTTTCCAACGAGCTCTGAAATGGCCCGATCAAAAAAACGCAACTCTTGTTATGACCAAAATACCAAGCTCGTGTCCGTAATACCTTTAGAAAGGCACACTACCGTCATTTCGGGGCCATTTGGGTATATCAGGTGGGCCTTTCATGGGCCTATCGCCTAACTAGCATCACACCGTGACTAGGGCAAAGAATTTGGGGTTTTAATTTTTCTGAGATTTTGAGATTTTTTGTGGACTAACCCCTTTGGAAGAAGTCGAGGATCCAAGCTGGTTGAAAAAGGGTTTTTTTGGACATCTTCGAGGAGGATTTTTAAGGAGACGTCCTCGCTAAAGTCATAAGCCTTGAAGTTAGCTTTCCAACGAGCTCTGAAATGGCCTGATCAGACCAACGCAGCTCTTGTTATGACCAAAATACCAAGCTTATGTCCGTAACACCTATAGAAAGGCATACTACCGTCATTTCGGGGCCATTTGGGTATCTCAGGTGGGCCTTTCATGGGCCTATCGCCAAACTAGCATCACACCATGACTAGGGCAAAGAATTTGGGGTTTTAAATTTTTTGAGATTTTGAGATTTTTTGTGGACTACCCCCTTTGGAAAAAGTAGAGGATCCAAGCTGGTTGAAAAAGGATTTTTTTTGGACATCTTCGAGGAGGATTTATCAGGAGACGTCCTCGTTAAAGTCGTAGGCCTTGAAGTTAGCTTTCCAACGAGCTCTGAAATGGCCCGATCAGACCAACGCATCTTTTGTTATGACCAAAATACCAAGCTTATGTCCGTAACACCTATAGAAAGGCACACTACCGTCGTTTCGGGGCCATTTGGGTATCTCAGGTGGGCCTTTCATGGGCCTATCGCCTAACTAGCATCACACCATGACTAGGGCAAAGAATTTGGGGTTTTAAATTTTCTGAGATTTTGAGATTTTTTGTGGACTACCCCATTTGGAAAAAGTCGAGGATCCAAGCTGGTGGAAAAAGTATTTTTTTGGATATCTTCGAGGAGGATTACTCAGGAGACATCCTCGCTAAAGTCGTACGCCTGGAAGTTAGCTTTCCAACGAGCTCTGAAATGGCCCGATCAGAAAAACACAGCTCTTGTTATGACCAAAATACCAAGCTCGTGTCCGTAACACCTATAGAAAGGCACACTACCGTCATTTCGGGGCCATTTGGGTATATCAGGTGGGCCTTTCATGGGCCTATCGCCTAACTAGCATCACACTGTGACTAGGGCAAAGAATTTGGGGTTTTAATTTTTCTGAGATTTTGAGATTTTTTGTGGACTACCCCCTTTGGAAAAAGTCGAGGATCCAAGCTGGTTGAAAAAGGATTTTTTTGGACATATTCGAGGAGGATTTTTCAGGAGACGTCCTCGTTAAAGTCGTAGGCCTTGAAGTTAGCTTTCCAACGAGCTCTGAAATGGCCCGATCAGACCAACGCAGCTCTTGTTATGACCAAAATACCAAGCTTATGTCCGTAACACCTATAGAAAGGCACACTACCGTCATTTCGGGGCCATTTGGGTATATCAGGTGGGCCTTTCATGGGCCTATCGCCTAACTAGCATCACACCGTGACTAGGGCAAAGAATTTGGGGTTTTAATTTTTCTAAGATTTTGAGATTTTTTTAGGACTACCCCCTTTGGAAAAAGTCGAGGATCCAAGCTGGTTGAAAAAGGATTTTTTTGGACATCTTCGAGGAGGATTTATCAGGAGACGTCCTCGTTAAAGTCGTAGGCCTTGAAGTTAGCTTTCCAACGAGTTCTGAAATGGCCCGATCAGACCAACGCAGCTCTTGTTATGACCAAAATACCAAGCTTATGTCCGTAACACCTATAGAAAGGCACACTACCGTCATTTCGGGGCCATTTGGGTATCTCAGGTGGGCCTTTCATGGGCCTATCGCCAAACTAGTATCACACCATGACTAGGGCAAAGAATTTGGGGTTTTAAATTTTTTGAGATTTTGAGATTTTTTGTGGACTACCCCCTTTGGAAAAAGTCGAGGATCCAAGCTGGTTGAAAAAGGATTTTTTTTGGACGTCTTCGAGGAGGATTTATCAGGAGACATCCTCGTTAAAGTCATAGGCCTTGAAGTTAGCTTTCCAACGAGCTCTGAAATGGCCCGATCAGACCAACGCATCTTTTGTTATGACCAAAATACCAAGCTTATGTCCGTAACACCTATAGAAAGGCACACTACCGTCGTTTCGGGGCCATTTGGGTATCTCAGGTGGGCCTTTCATGGGCCTATCGCCTAACTAGCATCACACCATGACTAGGGCAAAGAATATGGGGTTTTAAATTTTCTGAGATTTTGAGATTTTTTGTGGACTACCCCCTTTGGAAAAAGTCGAGGATCCAAGGTGGTGGAAAAAGGATTTATTTGGACATCTTCGAGGAGGATTACATAGGAGACATCCTCGCTAAAGTCGAAGGCCTTGAAGATAGCTTTCCAACGAGCTCTGAAATGGCCCGATCAGAAAAACGCAGCTCTTGTTATGACCAAAATACCAAGCTGTTGTCCGTAACACCTATAGAAAGGCACACTACCGTCATTTCGGGGCCATTTGGGTATATATCAGGTGGGCCTTTCATGGGCCTATCGCCTAACTAGCATCACACCGTGACTAGGGCAAAGAATTTGGGGTTTTAATTTTTCTGATATTTTGTTATTTTTTTTGGACTACCCCCTTTGGAAAAAGTCGAGGATCAAAGCTGGTTGAAAAAGGATTTTTTTGGACATTTTCGAGGAGGATTTATCAGGAGACGTCCTCGTTAAAGTTGTAGGCCTTGAAGTTAGCTTTCCAACGAGCTCTGAAATGGCCCGATCAGACCAACGCAGCTCTTGTTATGACCAAAATACCAAGCTTATGTCCGTAACACCTATAGAAAGGCACAGTACCGTCATTTCGGGGCCATTTGGGTATCTCAGGTGGGCCTTTCATGGGCCTATCGCCAAACTAGCATCACACCATGACTAGGGAAAAGAATTTGGGGTTTTAAATTTTCTGAGATTTTGAGATTTTTTGTGGAGTACCCCCTTTCGAAAAAGTCGAGGATACAAGCTTGTTGAAAAAGGATTTTTTTGGACATCTTTGAGGAGGATTTTTCAGGAGACGTCCTCGTTAAAGTCGTAGGCCTTGAAGTTAGCTTTCCAACGAGCTCTGAAATGGCCCGATCAGACCAACGCAGCTCTTGTTATGACCAAAATACCAAGCTTATGTCCGTAACACCTATAGAAAGGCACACTACCGTCGTTTCGGGGCCATTTGGGTATCTCAGGTGGGCCTTTCATGGGCCTATCGCCTAACTAGCATCACACTATCACTAGGGCAAAGAATTTGGGGTTTTAAATTTTCTGAGATTTTGAGATTTTTTGTGGACTACCCCCTTTGGAAAAAGTCGAGGATCCAAGGTGGTGGAAAAAGGATTTATTTGGACATCTTTGAGGAGGATTAAATAGGAGACATCCTCGCTAAAGTCGTAGGCCTTGAAGATAGCTTTCCAACGAGCTCTGAAATGGCCCGATCAGAAAAACGCAGCTCTTGTTATGACCAAAATACCAAGCTGTTGTCCGTAACACCTATAGAAAGGCACACTACCGTCATTTCGGGGCCATTTGGGTATATATCAGGTGGGCCTTTCATGGGCCTATCGCCTAACTAGCATCGCACCGTGACTAGGGCAAAGAATTTGGGGTTTTAATTTTTCTGAGATTTTGATATTTTTTGTGGACTACCCCCTTTGGAAAAAGTCGAGGATCCAAGCTGGTTGAAAAAGGATTTTTTTGGACATTTTCGAGGAGGATTTATCAGGAGACGTCCTCGTTAAAGTTGTAGGCCTTGAAGTTAGCTTTCCAACGAGCTCTGAAATGGCCCGATCAGACCAACGCAGCTCTTGTTATGACCAAAATACCAAGCTTATGTCCGTAACACCAATAGAAAGGCACACTACCGTCATTTCGGGGCCATTTGGGTATCTCAGGTGGGCCTTTCATGGGCCTATCGCCAAACTAGCATCACACAATGACTAGGGCAAAGAATTTGGGGTTTTAAATTTTTTGAGATTTTGAGATTTTTTGTGGACTACCCCCTTTGGAAAAAGTCGAGGATCCAAGCTGGTTGAAAAAGGATTATTTTGGACATCTTCGAGGAGGATTTATCAGGAGACGTCCTCGTTAAAGTCGTAGGCCTTGAAGTTAGCTTTCCAACGAGCTCTGAAATGGCCCGATCAGACCAACGCATCTTTTGTTATGACCAAAATACCAAGCTTATGTCCGTAACACCTATAGAAAGGCACACTACCGTCGTTTCGGGGCCATTTGGGTATCTCAGGTGGGCCTTTCATGGGCCTATCGCCTAACTAGCATCACACCATGACTAGAGCAAAGAATTTGGGGTTTTAAATTTTCTGAGATTTTGAGATTTTTTGTGGACTACCCCCTTTGGAAAAAGTCGAGGATCCAAGCTGGTTGAAAAAGGATTTTTTTTGGACGTCTTCGAGGAGGATTTATCAGGAGACGTCCGCGTTAAAGTTGTAGGCCTTGAAGTTAGCTTTCAAACGAGCTCTGAAATGGCCCGATTAGACCAACGCATCTTTTGTTATGACCAAAATACCAAGCTTATGTCCGTAACACCTATAGAAAGGCACACTACCGTCGTTTTGGGGCCATTTGGGTATCTCAGGTGGGCCTTTCATGGACCTATCGCCTAAGTAGCATCACACCATGACTAGGGCAAAGAATTTGGGGTTTTAAATTTTCTGAGATTTTGAGATTTTTTGTGGACTACCCCCTTTGGAAAAAGTCGAGGATCCAACCTGGTGGAAAAAGGATTTTTTTGGACATCTTCGAGGAGGATTACTCAGGAGACATCCTCGCTAAAGTCGTAGGCCTTGAAGTTAGCTTTCCAACGAGCTCTGAAATGGCCCGATCAGAAAAACACAGCTCTTGTTATGACCAAAATACCAAGCTCGTGTTTGTAACACCTATAGAAAGGCACACTACCGTCATTTCGGGGCCATTTGGGTATATCAGGTGGATCTTTCATGGCCCTATTGCCTAAGTAGCTTCACACCGTGACTAGGGCAAAGAATTTGGGGTTTTAATTTTTCTGAGATTTTGAGATTTTTTGTGGACTACCCCCTTTGGAAAAAGTCGAGGATCCAAGCTGGTGGAAAAAGGATTTTTTTGGACATCTTAGAGGAGGATTACTCAGGAGACATCCTCGCTAAAGTCATAGGCCTCGAAGTTAGCTTTCCAACGAGCTCTGAAATGGCCCGATCAAAAAAACGCAACTCTTGTTATGACCAAAATACCAAGCTCGTGTCCGTAATACCTTTAGAAAGGCACACTACCGTCATTTCGGGGCCATTTGGGTATATCAGGTGGGCCTTTCATGGGCCTATCGCCTAACTAGCATCACACCGTGACTAGGGCAAAGAATTTGGGGTTTTAATTTTTCTGAGATTTTGAGATTTTTTGTGGACTAACCCCTTTGGAAGAAGTCGAGGATCCAAGCTGGTTGAAAAAGGGTTTTTTTGGACATCTTCGAGGAGGATTTTTAAGGAGACGTCCTCGCTAAAGTCATAAGCCTTGAAGTTAGCTTTCCAACGAGCTCTGAAATGGCCTGATCAGACCAACGCAGCTCTTGTTATGACCAAAATACCAAGCTTATGTCCGTAACACCTATAGAAAGGCATACTACCGTCATTTCGGGGCCATTTGGGTATCTCAGGTGGGCCTTTCATGGGCCTATCGCCAAACTAGCATCACACCATGACTAGGGCAAAGAATTTGGGGTTTTAAATTTTTTGAGATTTTGAGATTTTTTGTGGACTACCCCCTTTGGAAAAAGTAGAGGATCCAAGCTGGTTGAAAAAGGATTTTTTTTGGACATCTTCGAGGAGGATTTATCAGGAGACGTCCTCGTTAAAGTCGTAGGCCTTGAAGTTAGCTTTCCAACGAGCTCTGAAATGGCCCGATCAGACCAACGCATCTTTTGTTATGACCAAAATACCAAGCTTATGTCCGTAACACCTATAGAAAGGCACACTACCGTCGTTTCGGGGCCATTTGGGTATCTCAGGTGGGCCTTTCATGGGCCTATCGCCTAACTAGCATCACACCATGACTAGGGCAAAGAATTTGGGGTTTTAAATTTTCTGAGAATTTGAGATTTTTTGTGGACTACCCCCTTTGGAAAAAGTCGAGGATCCAAGGTGGTGGAAAAAGGATTTATTTGGACATCTTCGAGGAGGATTACATAGGAGACATCCTCGCTAAAGTCGTAGGCCTTGAAGATAGCTTTCCAACGAGCTCTGAAATGGCCCGATCAGAAAAACGCAGCTCTTGTAATGACCAAAATACCAAGCTGTTGTCCGTAACACCTATAGAAAGGCACACTACCGTCATTTCGGGGCCATTTGGGTATATATCCGGTGGGCCTTTCATGGGCCTATCGCCTAACTAGCATCACACCGTGACTAGGGCAAAGAATTTGGGGTTTTAATTTTTCTGAGATTTTGATATTTTTTGTGGACTACCCCCTTTGGAAAAAGTCGAGGATCCAAGCTGGTTGAAAATGGATATTTTTGGACATTTTTGAGGAGGATTTATCAGGAGACGTCCTCGTTAAAGTTGTAGGCCTTGAAGTTAGCTTTCCAACGAGCTCTGAAATGGCCCGATCAGACCAACGCAGCTCTTGTTATGACCAAAATACCAAGCTTATGTCCGTAACACCTATAGAAAGGCACACTACCGTCATTTCGGGGCCATTTGGGTATCTCAGGTGGGCCTTTCATGGGCCTATCGCCAAACTAGCATCACACCATGACTAGGGCAAAGAATTTGGGGTTTTAAATTTTTTGAGATTTTGAGATTTTTAGTGGACTACCCCCTTTGGAAAAAGTCGAGGATCCAAGCTGGTTGAAAAAGGATTATTTTGGACATCTTCGAGGAGGATTTATCAGGAGACGTCCTCGTTAAAGTCGTAGGCCTTGAAGTTAGCTTTCCAACGAGCTCTGAAATGGCCCGATCAGACCAACGCATCTTTTGTTATGACCAAAATACCAAGCTTATGTCCGTAACACCTATAGAAAGGCACACTACCGTCGTTTCGGGGCCATTTGGGTATCTCAGGTGGGCCTTTCATGGGCCTATCGCCTAACTAGCATCACACCATGACTAGGGCAAAGAATTTGGGGTTTTAAATTTTCTGAGATTTTGAGATTTTTTGTGGACTACCCCCTTTGGAAAAAGTCGAGGATCCAAGGTGGTGGAAAAAGGATTTATTTGGACATCTTCGAGGAGGATTACATAGGAGACATCCTCGCTAAAGTCGTAGGCCTTGAAGATAGCTTTCCAACGAGCTCTGAAATGGCCCGATCAGAAAAACGCAGCTCTTGTTATGACCAAAATACCAAGCTGTTGTCCGTAACACCTATAGAAAGGCACACTACCGTCGTTTCGGGGCCATTTGGGTATCTCAGGTGGGCCTTTCATGGGCCTATCGCCTAACTAGCATCACACCATGACTAGGGCAAAGAATTTGGGGTTTTGAATTTTCTGAGATTTTGAGATTTTTTGTGGACTACCCCCTTTGGAAAAAGTCGAGGATCCAAGGTTGTGGAAAAAGGATTTTTTTGGACATTTTCGAGGAGGATTTATCAGGAGACGTCCGCGTTAAAGTTGTAGGCCTTAAATTTAGCTTTCAAACGAGCTCTGAAATGGCCCGATTAGACCAACGCATCTTTTGTTATGACCAAAATACCAAGCTTATGTCCGTAACACCTATAGAAAGGCACACTACCGTCGTTTTGGGGCCAGTTGGGTATCTCAGGTGGGCCTTTCATGGACCTATCGCCTAACTAGCATCACACCATGACTAGGGCAACGAATTTGGGGTTTTAAATTTTCTGAGATTTTGAGATTTTTTGTGGACTACCCCCTTTGGAAAAAGTCGAGGATCCAACCTGGTGGAAAAAGGATTTTTTTGGACATCTTCGAGGAGGATTACTCAGGAGACATCCTCGCTAAAGTCGTAGGCCTTGAAGTTAGCTTTCCAACGAGCTCTGAAATGGACCGATCAGAAAAACACAGCTCTTGTTATGACCAAAATACCAAGCTCGTGTCTGTAACACCTATAGAAAGGCACACTACCGTCATTTCGGGGCCATTTGGGTATATCAGGTGGATCTTTCATGGCCCTATTGCCTAACTAGCATCACACCGTGACTAGGGCAAAGAATTTGGGGTTTTAATTTTTCTGAGATTTTGAGATTTTTTGTGGACTACCCCCTTTGGAAAAAGTCGAGGATCCAAGCTGGTGGAAAAAGGATTTTTTTGGACATCTTAGAGGAGGATTACTCAGGAGACATCCTCGCTAAAGTCATAGGCCTCGAAGTTAGCTTTCCAACGAGCTCTGAAATGGCCCGATCAAAAAAACGCAACTCTTGTTATGACCAAAATACCAAGCTCGTGCCCGTAATACCTTTAGAAAGGCACACTACCGTCATTTCGGGGCCATTTTGGTATATCAGGTGGGCCTTTCATGGGCCTATCGCCTAACTAGCATCACACCGTGACTAGGGCAAAGAATTTGGGGTTTTAATTTTTCTGAGATTTTGAGATTTTTTGTGGACTACCCTCTTTGGAAAAAGTCGAGGATCCAAGCTGGTTGAAAAAGGATTTTTTTGGACATCTTCGAGGAGGATTTATCAGGAGACGTCCTCGTTAAAGTCGTAGGCCTTGAAGTTAGCTTTCCAACGAGCTCTGAAATGGCCCGATCAGACCAACGCAGCTCTTGTTATGACCAAAATACCAAGCTTATGTCCGTAACACCTATAGAAAGGCACACTACCGTCATTTCGGGGCCATTTGGGTATCTCAGGTGGGCCTTTCATGGGCCTATCGCCAAACTAGCATCACACCATGACTAGGGCAAAAAGAATTTGGGGTTTTAAATTTTCTGAGATTTTGAGATTTTTTGTGGACTACCCCCTTTGGAAAAAGTCGAGGATCCAAGCTGGTTGAAAAAGGATTTTTTTTGGACGTCTTCGAGGAGGATTTATCAGGAGACATCCTCGTTAAAGTCATAGGCCTTGAAGTTAGCTTTCCAACGAGCTCTGAAATGGCCCGATCAGACCAACGCATCTTTTGTTATGACTAAAATACCAAGCTTATGTCCGTAACACCTATAGAAAGGCACACTACCGTCGTTTCGGGGCCATTTGGGTATCTCAGGTGGGCCTTTCATGGGCCTATCGCCTAACTAGCATCACACCATGACTAGGGCAAAGAATTTGGGGTTTTAAATTTTCTGAGATTTTGAGATTTTTTGTGGACTACCCCCTTTGGAAAAAGTCGAGGATCTAAGGTGGTGGAAAAAGGATTTATTTGGACATCTTCGAGGAGGATTACATAGGAGACATCCTCGCTAAAGTCGTAGGCCTTGAAGATAGCTTTCCAACGAGCTCTGAAATGGCCCGATCAGACCAACGCAGCTCTTGTTATGACCAAAATACCAAGCTTATGTCCGTAACACCTATAGAAAGGCACACTACCGTCATTTCGGGGCCATTTGGGTATCTCAGGTGGGCCTTTCATGGGCGTATCGCCAAACTAGCATCACACCATGACTAGGGCAAAGAATTTGGGGTTTTAAATTTTTTGAGATTTTGAGATTTTTTGTGGACTACCCCCTTTGGAAAAAGTCGAGGATCCAAGCTGGTTGAAAAAGGATTTTTTTTGGACATCTTCGAGGAGGATTTATCAGGAGACGTCCTCGTTAAAGTCGTAGGCCTTGAAGTTAGCTTTCCAACGAGCTCTGAAATGGCCCGATCAGACCAACGCATCTTTTGTTATGACTAAAATACCAAGCTTTTGTCCGTAACACCTATAGAAAGGCACACTACCGTCGTTTCGGGGCTATTTGGGTATCTCAGGTGGGCCTTTCATGGGCCTATCGCCTAACTAGCATCACACCATGACTAGGGCAAAGAATTTGGGGTTTTAAATTTTCTGAGATTTTGAGATTTTTTGTGGACTACCCCCTTTGGAAAAAGTCGAGGATCCAACCTGGTGGAAAAAGGATTTTTTTGGACATCTTCGAGGAGGATTACTCAGGAGACATCCTCGCTAAAGTCGTAGGCCTTGAAGTTAGCTTTCCAACGAGCTCTGAAATGGACCGATCAGAAAAACACAGCTCTTGTTATGACCAAAATACCAAGCTCGTGTCTGTAACACCTATAGAAAGGCACACTACCGTCATTTCGGGGCCATTTGGGTATATCAGGTGGATCTTTCATGGCCCTATTGCCTAACTAGCATCACACCGTGACTAGGGCAAAGAATTTGGGGTTTTAATTTTTCTGAGATTTTGAGATTTTTTGTGGACTACCCCCTTTGGAAAAAGTCGAGGATCCAAGCTGGTGGAAAAAGGATTTTTTTGGACATCTTAGAGGAGGATTACTCAGGAGACATCCTCGCTAAAGTCATAGGCCTCGAAGTTAGCTTTCCAACGAGCTCTGAAATGGCCCGATCAAAAAAACGCAACTCTTGTTATGACCAAAATACCAAGCTCGTGCCCGTAATACCTTTAGAAAGGCACACTACCGTCATTTCGGGGCCATTTTGGTATATCAGGTGGGCCTTTCATGGGCCTATCGCCTAACTAGCATCACACCGTGACTAGGGCAAAGAATTTGGGGTTTTAATTTTTCTGAGATTTTGAGATTTTTTGTGGACTACCCTCTTTGGAAAAAGTCGAGGATCCAAGCTGGTTGAAAAAGGATTTTTTTGGACATCTTCGAGGAGGATTTATCAGGAGACGTCCTCGTTAAAGTCGTAGGCCTTGAAGTTAGCTTTCCAACGAGCTCTGAAATGGCCCGATCAGACCAACGCAGCTCTTGTTATGACCAAAATACCAAGCTTATGTCCGTAACACCTATAGAAAGGCACACTACCGTCATTTCGGGGCCATTTGGGTATCTCAGGTGGGCCTTTCATGGGCCTATCGCCAAACTAGCATCACACCATGACTAGGGCAAAAAGAATTTGGGGTTTTAAATTTTCTGAGATTTTGAGATTTTTTGTGGACTACCCCCTTTGGAAAAAGTCGAGGATCCAAGCTGGTTGAAAAAGGATTTTTTTTGGACGTCTTCGAGGAGGATTTATCAGGAGACATCCTCGTTAAAGTCATAGGCCTTGAAGTTAGCTTTCCAACGAGCTCTGAAATGGCCCGATCAGACCAACGCATCTTTTGTTATGACTAAAATACCAAGCTTATGTCCGTAACACCTATAGAAAGGCACACTACCGTCGTTTCGGGGCCATTTGGGTATCTCAGGTGGGCCTTTCATGGGCCTATCGCCTAACTAGCATCACACCATGACTAGGGCAAAGAATTTGGGGTTTTAAATTTTCTGAGATTTTGAGATTTTTTGTGGACTACCCCCTTTGGAAAAAGTCGAGGATCTAAGGTGGTGGAAAAAGGATTTATTTGGACATCTTCGAGGAGGATTACATAGGAGACATCCTCGCTAAAGTCGTAGGCCTTGAAGATAGCTTTCCAACGAGCTCTGAAATGGCCCGATCAGACCAACGCAGCTCTTGTTATGACCAAAATACCAAGCTTATGTCCGTAACACCTATAGAAAGGCACACTACCGTCATTTCGGGGCCATTTGGGTATCTCAGGTGGGCCTTTCATGGGCGTATCGCCAAACTAGCATCACACCATGACTAGGGCAAAGAATTTGGGGTTTTAAATTTTTTGAGATTTTGAGATTTTTTGTGGACTACCCCCTTTGGAAAAAGTCGAGGATCCAAGCTGGTTGAAAAAGGATTTTTTTTGGACATCTTCGAGGAGGATTTATCAGGAGACGTCCTCGTTAAAGTCGTAGGCCTTGAAGTTAGCTTTCCAACGAGCTCTGAAATGGCCCGATCAGACCAACGCATCTTTTGTTATGACTAAAATACCAAGCTTTTTTCCGTAACACCTATAGAAAGGCACACTACCGTCGTTTCGGGGCCATTTGGGTATCTCAGGTGGGCCTTTCATGGGCCTATCGCCTAACTAGCATCACACCATGACTAGGGCAAAGAATTTGGGGTTTTAAATTTTCTGAGATTTTGAGATTTTTTGTGGACTACCCCCTTTGGAAAAAGTCGAGGATCCAAGGTGGTGGAAAAAGGATTTATTTGGACATCTTCGAGGAGGATTACATAGGAGACATCCTCGCTAAAGTCGTAGGCCTTGAAGATAGCTTTCCAACGAGCTCTGAAATGGCCCGATCAGAAAAACGCAGCTCTTGTTATGACCAAAATACCAAGCTGTTGTCCGTAACACCTATAGAAAGGCACACTACCGTCATTTCGGGGCCATTTGGGTATATATCCGGTGGGCCTTTCATGGGCCTATCGCCTAACTAGCATCACACCGTGACTAGGGCAAAGAATTTGGGGTTTTAATTTTTCTGAGATTTTGATATTTTTTGTGGACTACCCCCTTTGGAAAAAGTCGAGGATCCAAGCTGGTTGAAAAAGGATTTTTTTGGACATTTTCGAGGAGGATTTATCAGGAGACGTCCTCGTTAAAGTTGTAGGCCTTGAAGTTAGCTTTCCAACGAGCTCTGAAATGGCCCGATCAGACCAACGCAGCTTTTGTTATGACCAAAATACCAAGCTTATGTCCGTAACACCTATAGAAAGGCACACTACCGTCGTTTTGGGGCCATTTGGGTATCTCAGGTGGGTCTTTCATGGACCTATCGCCTAACTAGCATCACACCATGAATAGGGCAAAGAATTTGGGGTTTTAAATTTTCTGAGATTTTGAGATTTTTTGTGGACTACCCCCTTTGGAAAAAGTCGAGGATCCAAGCTGGTGGAAAAAGGATTTTTTTGGACATCTTCGAGGAGGATTACTCAGGAGACATCCTCACTAAAGTCATAGGCCTCGAAGTTAGCTTTCCAACGAGCTCTGAAATGGTCCGATCAGAAAATCGCAGCTCTTGTTATGACCAAAATACCAAGCTCGTGTCCGTAATACCTTTAGAAAGGCACACTACCGTCATTTCGGGGCCATTTGGGTATATCAGGTGGGCCTTTCATGGGCCTATCGCCTAACTAGCATCACACCGTGACTAGGGCAAAGAATTTGGGGTTTTAATTTTTCTGAGATTTTGAGATTTTTTGTGGACTACCCCCTTTGGAAGAAGTCGAGGATCCAAGCTGGTTGAAAAAGGATTTTTTTGGACATCTTTGAGGAGGATTTATCAGGAGACGTCCTCCTTAAAGTCGTAGGCCTTGAAGTTAGCTTTCCAACGAGCTCTGAAATGGCCCGATCAGACCAACGCATCTTTTGTTATGACCAAAATACCAAGCTTATGTCCGTAACACCTATAGAAAGGCACACTACCGTCATTTCGGGGCCATTTGGGTATCTCAGGTGGGCCTTTCATGGGCCTATCGCCTAACTAGCATCACACCATGACTAGGGCAAAGAATTTGGGGTTTTAAATTTTCTGAGATGTTGAGATTTTTTGTGGACTACCCCCTTTGGAAAAAGTCGAGGATCCAAGCTGGTGGAAAAAGGATTTTTTTGGACATCTTCGAGGAGGATTACTCAGGAGACATCCTCGCTAAAGTCATAGGCCTCGAAGTTAGCTTTCCAACGAGCTCTGAAATGGCCCGATCAGAAAATCGCAGCTCTTGTTATGACCAAAATACCAAGCTCGTGTACGTAATACCTATAGAAAGGCACACTACCGTCATTTCGGGGCCATTTGGGTATATCAGGTGGGCCTTTCATGGCCCTATTGCCTAACTAGCATCACACCGTGACTAGGGCAAAGAATTTGGGGTTTTAATTTTTCTGAGATTTTGAGATTTTTTGTGGACTACCCCCTTTGGAAAAAGTCGAGGATCCAAGCTGGTGGAAAAAGGATTTTTTTGGACATCTTCGAGGAGGATTACTCAGGAGACATCCTCGCTAAAGTCATAGGCCTCGAAGTTAGCTTTCCAACGAGCTCTGAAATGGCCCGATCAGAAAATCGCAGCTCTTGTTATGACCAAAATACCAAGATCGTGTCCGTAATACCTTTAGAAAGGCACACTACCGTCATTTCGGGGCCATTTGGGTATATCAGGTGGGCCTTTCATGGGCCTATCGCCTAACTAGCATCACACCGTGACTAGGGCAAAGAATTTGGGGTTTTAATTTTTCTGAGATTTTGAGATTTTTTGCCAACTACCCCCTTTGGAAGAAGTCGAGGATCCAAGCTGGTTGAAAAAGGGTTTTTTTGGACATCTTCGAGGAGGATTTTTCAGGAGACGTCCTCGCTAAAGTCGTAAGCCTTGAAGTTAGCTTTCCAATGAGCTCTGAAATGGCCCGATCAGAAAAACGCAGCTCTTGTTATGACCAAAATACCAAGCTCGTGTCCGTAACACCTATAGAAAGGCACACTACTGTCATTTCGGGGCCATTTGTGTATCTCAGGTGGTCCTTTCATGGGCCTATCGCCTAACTGGCATCACACAATGACTAGGGCAAAGAATTTGGGGTTTTAAATTTTTTGAGATTTTGAGATTTTTTGTGGACTACCCCTTTGGAAAAAGTCGAGGATCCAAGCTGGTTGAAAAAGGATTTTTTTGGACATCTTCGAGGAGGATTTATAAGGAGACGTCCTCGTTAAAGTCGTAGGCCTTGAAGTTAGCTTTCCAACGAGCTCTGAAATGGCCCGATCAGACCAACGCATCTTTTGTTATGACCAAAATACCAAGCTTATGTCCGTAACACCTATAGAAAGGCACACTACCGTCATTTCGGGGCCATTTGGGTATCTCAGGTGGGCCTTTCATGGGCCTATCGCCTAACTAGCATCACACCATGACTAGGGCAAAGAATTTGGGGTTTTAAATTTTCTGAGATTTTGAGATTTTTTGTGGACTACCCCCTTTGGAAAAAGTCGAGGATCCAAGCTGGTGGAAAAAGGATTTTTTTGGACATCTTCGAGGAGGATTACTCAGGAGACATCCTCGCTAAAGTCGTAGGCCTTGAAGTTAGCTTTCCAACGAGCTCTGAAATGGCCCGATCAGAAAAACGCAGCTCTTGTTATGACCAAAATACCAAGCTCGTGTCCGTAACACCTATAGAAAGGCACACTACCGTCATTTCGGGGCCATTTGGGTATATCAGGTGGGCCTTTCATGGGCCTATCGCCTAACTAGCATCACACCGTGACTAGGGAAAAGAATTTGGGGTTTTAATTTTTCTGAGATTTTGAGATTTTTTGTGGACTACCCCCTTTGGAAGAAGTCGAGGATCCAAGCTGGTTGAAAAAGGATTTTTTTGGACATCTTCGAGGAGGATTTTTCAGGAGACATCCTCGTTAAAGTCGTAGGCCTTGAAGTTAGCTTTCCAATGAGCTCTGAAATGGCCCGATCAGACCAACGCATCTTTTGTTATGACCAAAATACCAAGCTTATGTCCGTAACACCTATAGAAAGGCACACTACCGTCATTTCGGGGCCATTTGGGTATCTCAGGTGGGCCTTTCATGGGCCTATCGCCAAACTAGTATCACACCATGACTAGGGCAAAGAATTTGGGGTTTTAAATTTTCTGAGATTTTGAGATTTTTTGTGGACTACCCCCTTTGGAAAAAGTCGAGGATCCAATGTGGTGGAAAAAGGATTTATTTGAACATCTTCGATGAGGATTACTCAGGAGACATCCTCGCTAAAGTCGTAGGCTTGAAGTTAGCTATCCAACGAGCTCTCAAATGGCCCGATTGACCCAACGCAGCTTTTGTTATGAGCAAAATATCAAGCTCGTTTCCGTAACACCTATAGAAAGGCACACTACCTTCATTTCGGGGAAGGTTGGGCATCTCAGGTGGGCCTTTCATGGGCCTATCGCCTAACTAGCATCACACCATGCCTAGGGCAAAGAATTTGGAGTTTTAAATTTTTTGAGATTTTGAGATTTTTTGTGGACTACCCCCTTTGGAAAAAGTCGAGGATCCTAGCTAGTGGAAAAATGATTTTTTTGGACTTCTTTAAGGAGGATTTCTCAGGAGACGTCCTCGTTAAAGTCGTAGGCCTTGAAGTTAGCTTTCCAACGAGCTCTCAAATGGCCCGATCAGACCAACGCAACTCTTCTTATGACCAAAATACCAAGCTCATCTCCGTAACACCTATAGAAAGGCACATTACCGTCATTTCGGGGAAATTTGGGCATCATAGGTGGGCCTTTCATGGTCCTATCGCCTAACTAGCATCACACCATGACTAGGGCAAAGAATTTCGGGTTTTAAATTTTATGGGATTATGAGATTTTTTGTGGACTGCCCCCTTTGGAAAAAGTCGAGGATCCAAGCTGGTGGAAAAAGGATTTTTTTGGACATTTTCGACGAGGATTACTCAGGAGAATCCTCGTTAAAGTCGTAAGCCTTGAAGTTAGCTTTCCAACGAGCTCTGAAATGGCCCGATCAGACCAACGCAGCTCTTGTTATGACCAAAATACCAAGCTTATGTCCGTAACACCTATAGAAAGGCACACTACCGTCATTTCGGGGCCATTTGGGTATCTCAGGTGGGCCTTTCATGGGCCTATCGCCAAACTAGCATCACACCATGACTTGGGCAAAGAATTTGGGGTTTTAAATTTTCTGAGATTTTGAGATTTTTTGTGGACTACCCCCTTTGGAAAAAGTCGAGGATCCAAGCTGGTGGAAAAAGGATTTTTTTGGACATCTTCGAGGAGGATTACTCAGGAGACATCCTCGCTAAAGTCGTAGGCCTTGAAGTTAGCTTTCCAACGAGCTCTGAAATGGCCCGATCAGAAAAACGCAGCTCTTGTTATGACCAAAATACCAAGCTCGTGTCCGTAACACCTATAGAAAGGCACACTACCGTCATTTCGGGGCCATTTGGGTATATCAGGTTGGCCTTTTCATGGGCCTATCGCCTAACTAGCATCACACCATGACTAGGGCAAAGAATTTGGGGTTTTAAATTTTCTGAGATGTTGAGATTTTTTGTGGACTACCCCCTTTGGAAAAAGTCGAGGATCCAAGCTGGTGGAAAAAGGATTTTTTTGGACATCTTCGAGGAGGATTACTCAGGAGACATCCGCTCTAAAGTCGTAGGCCTTGATGTTAGCTTTCCAACGAGCTCTGAAATGGCCCGATTAGAAAAACGCAGCTCTTGTTATGACCAAAATACCAAGCTCGTGTCCGTAACACCTATAGAAAGGCACACTACCGTCATTTCGGGGCCATTTGGGTATATCAGGTGGGCCTTTTCATGGGCCTATCGCCTAACTAGCATCACACCGTGACTAGGGCAAAGAATTTGGGGTTTTAATTTTTCTGAGATTTTGAAATTTTTTGTGGACTACCCCCTTTGGAAAAAGTCGAGGATCCAAGCTGGTTGAAAAAGGATTTTTTTGGACATCTTCGAGGAGGATTTTTCAGGAGACGTCCTCGTTAAAGTCGTAGGCCTTGAAGTTAGCTTTCCAACGAGCTCTGAAATGGCCCGATCAAACCAACGCATCTTTTTATATGACCAAAATACCAAGCTTATGTCCGTAACACCTATAGAAAGGCACACTACCGTCATTTCGGGGCCATTTGGGTATCTCAGGTGGGCCTTTCATGGGCCTATCGCCAAACTAGCATCACACCATGACTAGGGCAAAGAATTTGGGGTTTTAAATTTTCTGAGATTTTGAGATTTTTTGTGGACTACCCCCTTTGGAAAAAGTCGAGGATCCAATGTGGTGGAAAAAGGATTTATTTGAACATCTTCGAGGAGGATTACTCAGGAGACATCCTCGCTAAAGTCGTAGACCTTGAAGTTAGCTATCCAACGAGCTCTCAAATGGCCCGATTGACCCAACGCAGCTTTTGTTATGACCAAAATATCAAGCTCGTTTCCGTAACACCTATAGAAAGGCACACTACCTTCATTTCGGGGAAGGTTGGGCATCTCAGGTGGGCCTTTCATGGGCCTATCGCCTAACTAGCATCACACCATGCCTATGGCAAAGAATTTGGAGTTTTAAATTTTCTGAGATTTTGAGATTTTTTGTGGACTACCCCCTTTGGAAAAAGTCGAGGATCCTAGCTAGTGGAAAAATGATTTTTTTGGACTCTTCAAGGAGGATTTCTCAGGAGACGTCCTCGTTAAAGTCGTAAGCCTTGAAGTTAGCTTTCCAACGAGCTCTTAAATGGCCCGATCAGACCAACGCAACTCTTGTTATGACCAAAATACCAAGCTCATCTCCGTAACACCTATAGAAAGGAACATTACCGTCATTTCGGGGAAATTTGGGCATCTTAGGTGGGCCTTTCATGGTCCTATCGCCTAACTAGCATCACACCATGACTAGGGCAAAGAATTTCGGGTTTTAAATTTTATGGGATTATGAGATTTTTTGTGGACTGCCCCCTTTGGAAAAAGTCGAGGATCCAAGCTGGTGGAAAAAGGATTTTTTTGGACATTTTCGACGAGGATTACTCAGGAGAATCGTCGTTAAAGTCGTAAGCCTTGAAGTTAGCTTTCCAACGAGCTCTGAAACGGCCCGATCAGACCAACGCATCTTTTGTTATGACCAAAATACCAAGATTATGTCCGTAACACCTATAGAAAGGCACACTACCGTCATTTCGGGGCCATTTGGGTATCTCAGGTGGGCCTTTCATGGGCCTATCGCCTAACTAGCATCACACCATGACTAGGGCAAAGAATTTGGGGTTTTAAATTTTCTGAGATTTTGAGATTTTTTGTGGACTACCCCCTTTGGAAAAAGTCGAGGATCCAAGCTGGTGGAAAAAGTCGAGGATCCAAGCTAATTTAGGGAAAAAGTCGAGGATCCAAGCTGGTGGAAAAAGGATTTTTTTGGACATCTTCGAGGAGGATTACTCAGGAGACATCCTCTCTAAAGTCGTAGGCCTTGAAGTTAGCTTTCCAACGAGCTCTGAAATGGCCCGATTAGAAAAACGCAGCTCTTGTTATGACCAAAATACCAAGCTCGTGTCCGTAACACCTATAGAAAGGCACATTACCGTCATTTCGGGGCCATTTGGGTATATCAGGTGGGCCTTTTCATGGGCCTATCGCCTAACTAGCATCACACCGTGACTAGGGCAAAGAATTTGGGGTTTTAATTTTTCTGAGATTTTGAGATTTTTTGTGGACTACCCCCTTTGGAAAAAGTCGAGGATCCAAGCTGGTTGAAAAAGGATTTTTTTGGACATCTTCGAGGAGGATTTTTCAGGAGACGTCCGCGTTAAAGTCGTAGGCCTTGAAGTTAGATTTCCAACGAGCTCTGAAATGGCCCGATCAGACCAACGCATCTTTTGTTATGACCAAAATACCAAGCTTATGTCCGTAACACCTATAGAAAGGCACACTACCGTCATTTCGGGGCCATTTGGGTATCTCAGGTGGGCCTTTCATGGGCCTATCGCCTAACTAGCATCACGCCATGACTAGGGAAAAGAATTTGGGGTTTTAAATTTTCTGAGATTTTGAGATTTTTTGTGGACTACCCCCTTTGGAAAAAGTCAAGCATCCAAGCTGGTGGAGAAAGGATTTTTTTGGACATCTTCGAGGAGGATTACTCAGGAGACATCCTCTCTAAAGTCATAGGCCTCGAAGTTAGCTATCCAACGAGCTCTCAAATGGCCCGATTGACCCAACGCAGCTTTTGTTATGACCAAAATATCAAGCTCGTTTCCGTAACACCTATAGAAAGGCACACTACCGTCATTTCGGGGCCATTTGGGTATCTCAGGTGGGCCTTTCATGGGCCTATCGCCTAACTAGCATCACACCATGACTTGGGCAAAGAATTTGGGGTTTTAAATTTTCTGAGATTTTGAGATTTTTTGTGGACTACCCCCTTTGGAAAAAGTCGAGGATCCTAGCTAGTGGAAAATTGATTTTTTTGGACTTCTTCAAGGAGGATTTCTCAGGAGACGTCCCCGTTAAAGTCGTAGGCCTTGAAGTTAGCTTTCCAACGAGCTCTCAAATGGCCCGATCAGACCAACGCAACTCTTGTTATGACCAAAATACCAAGCTCCGCTCCGTAACACCTATAGAAAGGCACATTACCGTCATTTCGGGGAAATTTGGGCATCTTAGGTGGGCCTTTCATGGTCCTATCGCCTAACTAGCATCACACCATGACTAGGGCAAAGAATTTGGGGTTTTAAAAGAATTTGGGGTTTTAAATTTTCTGAGATTTTGAGATTTTTTGTGGACTACCCCCTTTGGAAAAAGTCGAGGATCCAAGCTGGTGGAAAAAGGATTTTTTTGGACATCTTCGAGGAGGATTACTCAGGAGACATCCTCGCTAAAGTCATAGGCCTCGAAGTTAGCTTTCCAACGAGCTCTGAAATGGCCCGATCAGAAAAACGCAGCTCTTGTTATGACCAAAATACCAAGCTCGTGTCCGTAATACCTTTAGAAAGGCACACTACCGTCATTTCGGGGCCATTTGGGTATATCAGGTGGGCCTTTCATGGGCCTATCGCCTAACTAGCATCACACCATGACTAGGGCAAAGAATTTGGGGTTTTAATTTTTCTGAGATTTTGAGATTTTATGTGGACTACCCCCTTTGGAAGAAGTCGAGGATCCAAGCTGGTTGAAAAAGGGTTTTTTTGGACATCTTCGAGGAGGATTTTTCTGGAGACGTCCTCGTTAGAGTCGTAGGCTTTGAAGTTAGATTTCCAACGAGCTCTGAAATGGCCCGATCAGACCAACGCAGCTCTTGTTATGTCCAAAATACCAAGCTCGTGTCCGTAACACCTATAGAAAGGTACACTACCGTCATTTCGGGGCCATTTGTGTATCTTAGGTGGTCTTTTCATGGGCCTCTCGCCAAACTAGCATCACACCATGACTAGGGCAAAGAATTTGGGGTTTTAAATTTTTTGAGATGTTGAGATTTTTTGTGGACTACCCCCTTTGGAAAAAGTCGAGGATCCAAGCTGGTGGAAAAAGGATTTTTTTGGACATCTTCGAGGAGGATTACTCATGAGACATCCTCTCTAAAGTCGTAGGCCTTGATGTTAGCTTTCCAACGAGCTCTGAAATGGCCCGATTAGAAAAACGCAGCTCTTGTTATGACCAAAATACCAAGCTCGTGTCCGTAACACCTATAGAAAGGCACACTACCGTCATTTCGGGGCCATTTGGGTATATCAGGTGGGCCTTTTCATGGGCCTATCGCCTAACTAGCATCACACCGTGACTAGGGCAAAGAATTTGGGGTTTTAATTTTTCTGAGATTTTGAGATTTTTTGTGGACTACCCCCTTTGGAAAAAGTCGAGGATCCAAGCTGGTGGAAAAAGGATTTTTTTGGACATTTTCGACGAGGATTACTCAAGAGACATCCTCGTTAAAGTCGTAAGCCTTGAAGTTAGCTTTCCAACGAGCTCTGAAATGGCCCGATCAGACCAACGCAGCTCTTGTTATGACCAAAATACCAAGCTTATGTCCGTAACACCTATAGAAAGGCACACTACCGTCATTTCGGGGCCATTTGGGTATCTCAGGTGGGCCTTTCATGGGCCTATCGCCAAACTAGCATCACACCATGACTAGGGCAAAGAATTTGGGGTTTTAAATTTTCTGAGATTTTGAGATTTTTTGTGGACTACCCCCTTTGGAAAAAGTCGAGGATCCAATGTGGTGGAAAAATGATTTATTTGAACATCTTCGAGGAGGATTACTCAGGAGACATCCTCGCTAAAGTCGTAGGCCTTGAAGTTAGCTATCCAACGAGCTCTCAAATGGCCCGATTGACCCAACGCAGCTTTTGTTATGTCCAAAATATCAAGCTCGTTTCCGTAACACCTATAGAAAGGCACACTACCTTCATATCGGGGAAGGTTGGGCATCTCAGGTGGTCCTTTCATGGGCCTATCGCCTAACTAGCATCACACCATGCCTAGGGCAAAGAATTTGGAGTTTTAAATTTTCTAAGATTTTGAGATTTTTTGTGGACTACCCCCTTTGGAAAAAGTCGAGGATCCTAGCTAGTGGAAAAATGATTTTTTTGGACTTCTTCAAGGAGGATTTCTCAGGAGATGTCCTCGTTAAAGTCGTAGGCCTTGAAGTTAGCTTTCCAACGAGCTCTCAAATGGCCCGATCAGACCAACGCAACTCTTGTTATGACCAAAATACCAAGCTCATCTCCGTAACCCCTATAGAAAGGCACATTACCGTCATTTCGGGGAAATTTGGGCATCTTAGGTGGGCCTTTCATAGTCCTATCGCCTAACTAGCATCACACCATGACTAGGGCAAAGAATTTCGGGTTTTAAATTTTATGGGATTATGAGATTTTTTGTGGATTGCCCCCTTTGGAAAAAGTCGAGGATCCAAGCTGGTGGAAAAAGGAGGATTACTACCGTCATTTCGAGGAGGATTACTCAGGAGACATCCTCGTTAAAGTCGTAAGCCTTGAAGTTAGCTTTCCAACGAGCTCTGAAATGGCCCGATCAGACCAACGCAGCTCTTGTTATGTCCAAAATACCAAGCTCGTGTCCGTAACACCTATAGAAAGGTACACTACCGTCATTTCGGGGCCATTTGTGTATCTTAGGTGGTCTTTTCAGGGGCCTATCGCCTAACTAGCATCACACCATGACTAGGGCAAAGAATTTGGGGTTTTAAATTTTTTGAGATTTTGAGATTTTTTGTGGACTACCCCCTTTGGAAAAAGTCGAGGACCCAAGCTGGTTGAAAAAGGATTTTTTTGGACATCTTCGAGGAGGATTTATCAGGAGACGTCCTCGTTCAAGTCGTAGGCCTTGAAGTTAGCTTTCCAACGAGCTCTGAAATGGCCCGGTCAGACCAACGCATCTTTTGTTATGACCAAAATACCAAGCTTATGTCCGTAACACCTATAGAAAGGTACACTACCGTCATTTCGGGGCCATTTGAGTATCTCAGGCGGTCCTTTCATCGGCCTATCGCCAAACTAGCATCACACCATGACTAGGGCAAAGAATTTGGGGTTTTAAATTTTCTGAGATTTTGAGATTTTTTGTGGACTACCCCCTTTGGAAAAAGTCGAGGATCCAAGCTGGTGGAAAAAGTCGAGGATCCAAGCTAATTTAGGGAAAAAGTCGAGGATCCAAGCTGGTGGAAAAAGGATTTTTTTGGACATCTTCGAGGAGGATTACTCAGGAGACATCCTCTCTAAAGTCGTAGGCCTTGAAGTTAGCTTTCCAACGAGCTCTGAAATGGCCCGATTAGAAAAACGCAGCTCTTGTTATGACCAAAATACCAAGCTCGTGTCCGTAACACCTATAGAAAGGCACACTACCGTCATTTCGGGGCCATTTGGGTATATCAGGTGGGCCTTTTCATGGGCCTATCGCCTAACTAGCATCACACCGTGACTAGGGCAAAGAATTTGGGGTTTTAATTTTTCTGAGATTTTGAGATTTTTTGTGGACTGCCCCCTTTGGAAAAAGTCGAGGATCCAAGCTGGTTGAAAAAGGATTTTTTTGGACATCTTCGAGGAGGATTTTTCAGGAGACGTCCGCGTTAAAGTCGTAGGCCTTGAAGTTAGATTTCCAACGAGCTCTGAAATGGCCCGATCAGACCAACGCATCTTTTGTTATGACCAAAATACCAAGCTTATGTCCGTAACACCTATAGAAAGGCACACTACCGTCATTTCGGGGCCATTTGGGTATCTCAGGTGGGCCTTTCATGGGCCTATCGCCTAACTAGCATCACACCATGACTAGGGAAAAGAATTTGGGGTTTTAAATTTTCTGAGATTTTGAGATTTTTTGTGGACTACCCCTTTGGAAAAAGTCGAGCATCCAAGCTGGTGGAGAAAGGATTTTTTTGGACATCTTCGAGGAGGATTACTCAGGAGACATCCTCTCTAAAGTCATAGGCCTCGAAGTTAGCTATCCAACGAGCTCTCAAATGGCCCGATTGACCCAACGCAGCTTTTGTTATGACCAAAATATCAAGCTCGTTTCCGTAACACCTATAGAAAGGCACACTACCGTCATTTCGGGGCCATTTGGGTATCTCAGGTGGGCCTTTCATGGGCCTATCGCCTAACTAGCATCACACCATGACTAGGGAAAAGAATTTGGGGTTTTAAATTTTCTGAGATTTCGAGATTTTTTGTGGACTACCCCCTTTGGAAAAAGTCGAGCATCCAAGCTGGTGGAGAAAGGATTTTTTTGGACATCTTCGAGGAGGATTACTCAGGAGACATCCTCTCTAAAGTCATAGGCCTCGAAGTTAGCTATCCAACGAGCTCTCAAATGGCCCGATTGACCCAACACAGCTTTTGTTATGACCAAAATATCAAGCTCGTTTCCGTAACACCTATAGAAAGGCACACTACCGTCATTTCGGGGCCATTTGGGTATCTCAGGTGGGCCTTTCATGGGCCTATCGCCTAACTAGCATCCAACCATGACTAGGGCAAAGAATTTGGGGTTTTAAATTTTCTGAGATTTTGAGATTTTTTGTGGACTACCCCCTTTGGAAAAAGTCGAGGATCCAAGCTGGTGGAAAAAGGATTTTTTTGGACATCTTCGAGGAGGATTACTCAGGAGACATCCCCGCTAAAGTCGTAGGCCTTGAAGTTAGCTATCCAACGAGCTCTCAAATGGCCCGATTGACCCAACGCCGCTTTTGTTATGACCAAAATATCAAGCTCGTGTCCGTAACACCTATAGAAAGGCACACTACCTTCATTTCGGGGCCATTTGGGTATCTCTGGTGGGCCTTTCATGGGCCTATCGCCAAACTAGCATCATACCATGACTAGGGCAAAGAATTTGGGGTTTTAAATTTTCTGAGATGTTGAGATTTTTTGTGGACTACTCCCTTTGGAAAAAGGATTTTTTTGGACATCTTCGAGGAGGATTACTCAGGAGACATCCTCGCTAAAGTCATAGGCCTCGAAGTTAGCTTTCCAACGAGCTCTGAAATGGCCCGATCAGAAAAACGCAGCTCTTGTTATGACCAAAATACCAAGCTCGTGTCCGTAATACCTTTAGAAAGGCACACTACCGTCATTTCGGGGCCATTTGGGTATATCAGGTGGGCCTTTCATGGGCCTATCGCCTAACTAGCATCACACCATGACTAGGGCAAAGAATTTGGGGTTTTAATTTTTCTGAGATTTTGAGATTTTTTGTGGACTACCCCCTTTGGAAGAAGTCGAGGATCCAAGCTGGTTGAAAAAGGGTTTTTTTGGACATCTTCGAGGAGGATTTTTCTGGAGACGTCCTCGTTAGAGTCGTAGGCTTTGAAGTTAGATTTCCAACGAGCTCTGAAATGGCCCGATCAGACCAACGCAGCTCTTGTTATGTCCAAAATACCAAGCTCGTGTCCGTAACACCTATAGAAAGGTACACTACCTTCATTTCGGGGAAGGTTGGGAATCTCAGGTGGGCCTTTCATGGGCCTATCGCCTAACTAGCATCACACCATGCCTAGGGCAAAGAATATGGAGTTTTAAATTTTTTGAGATTTTGAGATTTTTTGTGGACTACCCCCTTTGGAAAAAGTCGAGGATCCTAGCTAGTGGAAAATTGATTTTTTTGGACTTCTTCAAGGAGGATTTCTCAGGAGACGTCCTCGTTAAAGTCGTAGGCCTTGAAGTTAGCTTTCCAACGAGCTCTCAAATGGCCCGATCAGACCAACGCAACTCTTGTTATGACCAAAATACCAAGCTCATCTCCGTAACACCTATAGAAAGGCACATTACCGTCATTTCGGGGAAATTTGGGCATCTTAGGTGGGCCTTTCATGGTCCTATCGCCTAACTAGCATCACACCATGACTAAGGCAAAGAATTTCGGGTTTTGAATTTTATGGGATTATGAGATTTTTTGTGGACTGCCCCCTTTGGAAAAAGTCGAGGATCCAAGCTTGTGGAAAAAGGATTTTTTTGGACATTTTCGACGAGGATTACTCAGGATCCATCCTCGTTATAGTTGTAAGCCTTGAAGTTAGCTTTCCAACGAGCTCTGAAATGGCCCGATCAGACCAACGCAGCTCTTGTTATGTCCAAAATACCAAGCTCGTGTCCGTAACACCTATAGAAAGGTACACTACCGTCATTTTGGGGCCATTTGTGTATCTCAGGTGGTCCTTTCATGGGCCTATCGCCTAACTAGCATCACACCATTACTAGGGCAAAGAATTTGGGGTTTTAAATTTTTTGTGATTTTGAGATTTTTTGTGGACTACCCCCTTTGGAAAAAGTCGAGGATCCAAGCTGGTTGAAAAAGGATTTTTTTGGACATCTTCGAGGAGGATTTATCAGGAGACGTCCTCGTTAAAGTCGTAGGCTTTGAAGTTAGCTTTCCAACGAGCTCTGTAATAGCCCGATCAGACCAACGAATCTTTTGTTATGTCCAAAATACCAAGCTTATGTCCGTAACACCTATAGAAAGGCACACCACCGTCATTTCGGGGCCATTTGGGTATCTCAGGTGGGCCTTTCATGGGCCTATCGCCTAACTAGCATCACACCATGACTAGGGCAAAGAATTTGGGGTTTTAAATTTTCTGAGATTTTGAGATTTTTTGTGGACTACCCCCTTTGGAAAAAGTCGAGGATCCAAGCTGGTGGAAAAAGGATTTTTTTGGACATCTTCGAGGAGGATTACTCAGGAGACATCCTCGCTAAAGTCGTAGGCCTTGAAGTTAGCTTTCCAACGAGCTCTGAAATGGCCCGATCAGAAAAACGCAGCTCTTGTTATGACCAAAATACCAAGCTCGTGTCGTAACACCTATAGAAAGGCACACTACCGTCATTTCGGGGCCATTTGGGTATATCAGGTGGGCCTTTCATGGGCCTATCGCCTAACTAGCATCACACCGTGACTAGGGCAATGAATTTGGGGTTTTAATTTTTCTGAGATTTTGAGATTTTTTGTGGACTACCCCCTTTGGAAAAAGTCGAGGATCCAAGCTGGTTGAAAAAGGATTTTTTTGGACATCTTCGAGGAGGATTTTTCAGGAGACATCCTCGTTAAAGTCGTAGGCCTTGAAGTTAGCTTTCCAACGAGCTCTGAAATGGCCCGATCAAACTAACGCATCTTTTGTTATGTCCAAAATACCAAGCTTATGTCCGTAACACCTATAGAAAGGCACACTACCGTCATTTCGGGGCCATTTGGGTATATCAGGTGGGCCTTTCATGGGCCTATCGCCTAACTAGCATCACACCATGACTAGGGCAAAGAATTTGGGGTTTTAATTTTTCTGAGATTTTGAGATTTTTTGTGGACTACCCCCTTTGGAAGAAGTCGAGGATCCAAGCTGGTTGAAAAAGGGTTTTTTTGGACATCTTCGAGGAGGATTTTTCTGGAGACGTCCTCGTTAGAGTCGTAGGCTTTGAAGTTAGATTTCCAACGAGCTCTGAAATGGCCCGATCAGAAAAACGCAGCTCTTGTTATGACCAAAATACCAAGCTCGTGTCGTAACACCTATAGAAAGGTACACTACCGTCATTTCGGGGCCATTTGGGTATCTCAGGTGGGCCTTTCATGGCCCTATCGCCAAACTAGCATCACACCATGACTAGGGCAAAGAATTTGGGGTTTTAAATTTTCTGAGATTATGAGATTTTTTGTGGACTACCCCCTTTCGAAAAAGTCGAGGATCCAATGTGGTGGAAAAAGGATTTATTTGAACATCTTTGAGGAGGATTACTTAGGAAAAATCCTCGCTAAAGTCGTAGGCCTTGAAGTTAGCTATCCAACGAGCTCTCAAATGGCCCGGTTGACCCAACGCAGCTTTTGTTATGACAAAAATATCAAGCTCGTTTCCGTAACACCTATAGAAAGGCACACTACCTTCATTTCGGGGAAGGTTGGGCATCTCAGGTGGGCCTTTCATGGGCCTATCGCCTAACTAGCATCACACCATGCCTAGGGCAAAGAATTTGGAGTTTTAAATTTTCTGAGATTTTGAGATTTTTTGTGGACTACCCCCTTTGGAAAAAGTCGAGGATCCGAGCTAGTGGAAAAATGATTTTTTTGGACACTTCAAGGAGGATTTCACAGGAGACGTCCTCGTTAAATTCGTAGGCCTTGAAGTTAGCTTTCCAACGAGCTCTCAAATCGCCCGATCAGACCAACGCAACTCTTGTTATGACCAAAATACCAAGCTCCTCTCCGTAACACCTATAGAAAGGCACATTACATTCATTTCGGGGAAATTTGGGCATCTTAGGTGGGCCTTTCATGGTCCTATCGCCTAACTAGCATCACACCATGACTAGGGCAAAGAATTTCGGGTTTTAAATTTTATTGGATTATGAGATTTTTTGTGGACTGCCCCCTTTGGAAAAAGTCGAGGATCCAAGCTGGTGGAAAAAGGATTTTTTTGGACATTTTCGACGAGGATTACTCAGGAGACATCCTCGTTAAAGTCGTAAGCCTTGAAGTTAGCTTTCCAACGAGCTCTGAAATGGCCCGATCAGACCAACGCAGCTCTTGTTATGTCCAAAATACCAAGCTCGTGTCCGTAACACCTATAGAAAGGTACACTACCGTCATTTCGGGGCCATTTGTGTATCTCAGGTGGTCCTTTCATGGGCCTATTGCCTAACTAGCATCACACCATGACTAGGGCAAAGAATTTGGGGTTTTAAATTTTTTGAGATTTTGAGATTTTTTGTGGACTACCCCCTTTGGAAAAAGTCGAGGATCCAAGCTGGTTGAAAAAGGATTTTTTTGGACATCTTCGAGGAGGATTTATCAGGAGACGTCCGCGTTAAAGTCGTAGGCCTTGAAGTTAGCTTTCCCACGAGCTCTGAAATGGCCCGATCAGACCAACGCATCTTTTGTTATGACCAAAATACCAAGCTTATGTCCGTAACACCTATAGAAAGGCACACTACCGTCATTTCGGGGCCATTTGTGTATCTCAGGTGGTCCTTCATGGGCCTATCGCCTAACTAGCATCACACCATGACTAGGGCAAAGAATTTGGGGTTTTAAATTTTCTGAGATTTTGAGATTTTTTGTGGACTACCCCCTTTGGAAAAAGTCGATGATCCAAGCTGGTGGAAAAAGGATTTTTTTGGACATCTTCGAGGAGGATTACTCAGGAGACATCCTCGCTAAAGTCGTAGGCCTTGAAGTTAGCTTTCCAACGAGCTCTGAAATGGCCCGATCAGAAAAACGCAGCTCTTGTTATGACCAAAATACCAAGCTCGTGTCCGTAACACCTATAGAAAGGCACACTACCGTCATTTCGGGGCCATTTGGGTATATCAGGTGGGCTTTTCATGGGCCTATCGCCTAACTAGCATCACACCGTGATTAGGGCAAAGAATTTGGGGTTTTAAGCTTTCTGAGATTTTGAGATTTTTTGTGGACTACCCCCTTTGGAAAATGTCGAGGATGCAAGCTGGTTGAAAAAGGATTTTTTTGGACATCATCGAGGTGGATTTTTCAGGAGACGTCCTCGTTAAAGTCGTAGGCCTTGAAGTTAGCTTTCCAACGAGCTCTGAAATGGCCCGATTAGACTAACGCATCTTTTGTTATGACCAAAATACCAAGCTTATGTCCGTAACACCTATAGAAAGGCACACTACCGTCATTTCGGGGCCATTTGGGTATCTCAAGTGGGCCTTTCATGGGCCTATCGCCAAACTTGCATCACACCATGACTAGGGCAAAGAATTTGGGGTTTTAATTTTTCTGAGATTTTGAGATTTTTTATGGACTACCCCCTTTGGAAAAAGTCGAGGATCCAAGCTGGTTGAAAAAGTATTTTTTTGGACATCTTCGAGGAGGATTTATCAGGAGACGTCCTCGTTAAAGTCGTAGGCCTTGAAGTTAGCTTTTCAACGAGCTCTGAAATGGCCCGATCAGACCAACGCATCTTTTGTTATGACAAAAATACCAAGCTTATGTCCGTAACACCTATAGAAAGGCACACTACCGTCATTTCGGGGCCATTTGTGTATCTCAGGTGGTCCTTTCATGGGCCTATCGCCTAACTAGCATCACACCATGACTAGGGCAAAGAATTTGGGGTTTTAAATTTTCTGAGATTTTGAGATTTTTTGTGGACTACCCCCTTTGGAAAAAGTCGAGGATCCAAGCTGGTGGAAAAAGGATTTTTTTGGACATCTTTGAGGAGGATTACTCAGGAGACATCCTCGCTAAAGTCGTAGGCCTTGAAGTTAGCTTTCCAACGAGCTCTGAAATGGCCCGATCAGAAAAACGCAGCTCTTGTTATGACCAAAATACCAAGCTCGTGTCGTAACACCTATAGAAAGGCACACTACCGTCATTTCGGGGCCATTTGGGTATCTCAGGTGGGCCTTTCATGGCCCTATCGCCAAACTAGCATCACACCATGACTAGGGCAAAGAATTTGGGGTTTTAAATTTTCTGAGATTATGAGATTTTTTGTGGACTACCCCCTTTCGAAAAAGTCGAGGATCCAATGTGGTGGAAAAAGGATTTATTTGAACATCTTTGAGGAGGATTACTTAGGAAAAATCCTCGCTAAAGTCGTAGGCCTTGAAGTTAGCTATCCAACGAGCTCTCAAATGGCCCGGTTGACCCAACGCAGCTTTTGTTATGACAAAAATATCAAGCTCGTTTCCGTAACACCTATAGAAAGGCACACTACCTTCATTTCGGGGAAGGTTGGGCATCTCAGGTGGGCCTTTCATGGGCCTATCGCCTAACTAGCATCACACCATGCCTAGGGCAAAGAATTTGGAGTTTTAAATTTTCTGAGATTTTGAGATTTTTTGTGGACTACCCCCTTTGGAAAAAGTCGAGGATCCGAGCTAGTGGAAAAATGATTTTTTTGGAAACTTCAAGGAGGATTTCACAGGAGACGTCCTCGTTAAAGTCGTAGGCCTTGAAGTTAGCTTTCCAACGAGCTCTCAAATCGCCCGATCAGACCAACGCAACTCTTGTTATGACCAAAATACCAAGCTCCTCTCCGTAACACCTATAGAAAGGCACATTACATTCATTTCGGGGAAATTTGGGCATCTTAGGTGGGCCTTTCATGGTCCTATCGCCTAACTAGCATCACACCATGACTAGGGCAAAGAATTTCGGGTTTTAAATTTTATTGGATTATGAGATTTTTTGTGGACTGCCCCCTTTGGAAAAAGTCGAGGATCCAAGCTGGTGGAAAAAGGATTTTTTTGGACATTTTCGACGAGGATTACTCAGGAGACATCCTCGTTAAAGTCGTAAGCCTTGAAGTTAGCTTTCCAACGAGCTCTGAAATGGCCCGATCAGACCAACGCAGCTCTTGTTATGTCCAAAATACCAAGCTCGTGTCCGTAACACCTATAGAAAGGTACACTACCGTCATTTCGGGGCCATTTGTGTATCTCAGGTGGTCCTTTCATGGGCCTATTGCCTAACTAGCATCACACCATGACTAGGGCAAAGAATTTGGGGTTTTAAATTTTTTGAGATTTTGAGATTTTTTGTGGACTACCCCCTTTGGAAAAAGTCGAGGATCCAAGCTGGTTGAAAAAGGATTTTTTTGTACATCTTCGAGGAGGATTTATCAGGAGACGTCCGCGTTAAAGTCGTAGGCCTTGAAGTTAGCTTTCCAACGAGCTCTGAAATGGCCCGATCAGACCAACGCATCTTTTGTTATGACCAAAATACCAAGCTTATGTCCGTAACACCTATAGAAAGGCACACTACCGTCATTTCGGGGCCATTTGTGTATCTCAGGTGGTCCTTCATGGGCCTATCGCCTAACTAGCATCACACCATGACTAGGGCAAAGAATTTGGGGTTTTAAATTTTCTGAGATTTTGAGATTTTTTGTGGACTACCCCCTTTGGAAAAAGTCGATGAACCAAGCTGGTGGAAAAAGGATTTTTTTGGACATCTTCGAGGATGATTACTCAGGAGACATCCTCGCTAAAGTCGTAGGCCTTGAAGTTAGCTTTCCAACGAGCTCTGAAATGGCCCGATCAGAAAAACGCAGCTCTTGTTATGACCAAAATACCAAGCTCGTGTCCGTAACACCTATAGAAAGGCACACTACCGTCATTTCGGGGCCATTTGGGTATATCAGGTGGGCTCTTCATGGGCCTATCGCCTAACTAGCATCACACCGTGATTAGGGCAAAGAATTTGGGGTTTTAAGCTTTCTGAGATTTTGAGATTTTTTGTGGACTACCCCCTTTGGAAAATGTCGAGGATCCAAGCTGGTTGAAAAAGGATTTTTTTGGACATCATCGAGGAGGATTTTTCAGGAGACGTCCTCGTTAAAGTCGTAGGCCTTGAAGTTAGCTTTCCAACGAGCTCTGAAATGGCCCGATTAGACTAACGCATCTTTTGTTATGACCAAAATACCAAGCTTATGTCCGTAACACCTATAGAAAGGCACACTACCGTCATTTCGGGGCCATTTGGGTATCTCAAGTGGGCCTTTCATGGGCCTATCGCCAAACTTGCATCACACCATGACTAGGGCAAAGAATTTGGGGTTTTAATTTTTCTGAGATTTTGAGATTTTTTATGGACTACCCCCTTTGGAAAAAGTCGAGGATCCAAGCTGGTTGAAAAAGTATTTTTTTGGACATCTTCGAGGAGGATTTATCAGGAGACGTCCTCGTTAAAGTCGTAGGCCTTGAAGTTAGCTTTTCAACGAGCTCTGAAATGGCCCGATCAGACCAACGCATCTTTTGTTATGACCAAAATACCAAGCTTATGTCCGTAACACCTATAGAAAGGCACACTACCGTCATTTCGGGGCCATTTGTGTATCTCAGGTGGTCCTTTCATGGGCCTATCGCCTAACTAGCATCACACCATGACTAGGGCAAAGAATTTGGGGTTTTAAATTTTCTGAGATTTTGAGATTTTTTGTGGACTACCCCCTTTGGAAAAAGTCGAGGATCCAAGCTGGTGGAAAAAGGATTTTTTTGGACATCTTCGAGGAGGATTACTCAGGAGACATCCTCGCTAAAGTCGTAGGCCTTGAAGTTAGCTTTCCAACGAGCTCTGAAATGGCCCGATCAGAAAAACGCAGCTCTTGTTATGACCAAAATACCAAGCTCGTGTCCGCAACACCTATAGAAAGGCACACTACCGTCATTTCGGGGCCATTTGGGTATATCAGGTGGGCTTTTCATGGGCCTATCGCCTAACTAGCATCACACCGTGACTAGGGCAAAGAATTTTGGGTTTTAATTTTTCTTAGATTTTGAGATTTTTTGTGGACTACCCCTTTGGAAAATGTCGAGGATCCAAGCTGGTTGAAAAAGGATTTTTTTGGACATCATCGAGGAGGATTTTTCAGGAGACGTCCTCGTTAAAGTCGTAGGCCTTGAAGTTAGCTTTCCAACGAGCTCTGAAATGGCCCGATTAGACCAACGCATCTTTTGTTATGACCAAAATACCAAGCTTATGTCCGTAACACCTATAGAAAGGCACACTACCGTCATATCGGGGCCATTTGGGTATATCAGGTGGGCTTTTCATGGGCCTATCGCCTAACTAGCATCACACCGTGATTAGGGCAAAGAATTTGGGGTTTTAAGCTTTCTGAGATTTTGAGATTTTTTGTGGACTACCCCCTTTGGAAAATGTCGAGGATCCAAGCTGGTTGAAAAAGGATTTTTTTGGACATCATCGAGGAGGATTTTTCAGGAGACGTCCTCGTTAAAGTCGTAGGCCTTGAAGTTAGCTTTCCAACGGCTCTGAAATGGCCCGATCAGACCAACGCATCTTTTGTTATGACCAAAATACCAAGCTTATGTCCGTAACACCTATAGAAAGGCACACAACCGTCATTTCGGGGCCATTTGGGTATCTCAGGTGGGCCTTTCATGGGCCTATCGCCAAACTAGCATCACACCGTGACTAGGGCAAAGAATTTGGGGTTTTAATTTTTCTGAGATTTTGAGATTTTTTATGGACTACCCCCTTTGGAAAAAGTCGAGGATCCAAGCTGGTTGAAAAAGTATTTTTTTGGACATCTTCGAGGAGGATTTATCAGGAGACGTCCTCGTTAAAGTCGTAGGCCTTGAAGTTAGCTTTCCAACAGCTCTGAAATGGCCCGATCAGACCAACGCATCTTTTGTTATGACCAAAATACCAAGCTTATGTCCGTAACACCTATAGAAAGGCACACTACCGTCATTTCGGGGCCATTTGGGTATATCAGGTGGGCCTTTCATGGGCCTATCGCCTAACTAGCATCACACCGTGACTAGGGCAAAGAATTTGGGGTTTTAAGTTTTCTGAGATTTTGAGATTTTTTGTGGACTACCCCCTTTGGAAAAAGTCGAGGATCCAAGCTGGTTGAAAAAGGATTTTTTTGGACATCTTCGAGGAGGATTTTTTAGGAGACGTCCTCGTTAAAGTCGTAGGCCTTGAAGTTAGCTTTCCAACGAGCTCTGAAATGGCCCGATCAGACCAACGCAGCTCTTGTTATGACCAAAATACCAAGCTCGTGTCCGCAACACCTATAGAAAGGCACCCTACCGTCATTTCGGGGCCATTTGGGTATATCAGGTGGGCTTTTCATGGGCCTATCGCCTAACTAGCATCACACCGTGACTAGGGCAAAGAATTTGGGGTTTTAATTTTTCTGAGATTTTGAGATTTTTTGTGGACTACCCCTTTGGAAAATGTCGAGGATCCAAGTTGGTTGAAAAAGGATTATTTTGGACATCTTCGAGGAGGATTTTTCAGGAGACGTCCTCGTTAAAGTCGTAGGCCTTGAAGTTAGCTTTCCAACGAGCTCTGAAATGGCCCGATCAGACCAACGCATCTTTTGTTATGACCAAAATACCAAGCTTATGTCCGTAACACCTATAGAAAGGCACACTACCGTCATTTCGGGGCCATTTGGGTATATCAGGTGGGCCTTTCATGGGCCTATCGCCTAACTAGCATCACACCGTGACTAGGGCAAAGAATTTGGGGTTTTAAGTTTTCTGAGATTTTGAGATTTTTTGTGGACTACCCCCTTTGGAAAAAGTCGAGGATCCAAGCTGGTTGAAAAAGGATTTTTTTGGACATCTTCGAGGAGGATTTTTTAGGAGACGTCCTCGTTAAAGTCGTAGGCCTTGAAGTTAGCTTTCCAACGAGCTCTGAAATGGCCCGATCAGACCAACGCAGCTCTTGTTATGACCAAAATACCAAGCTCGTGTCCGCAACACCTATAGAAAGGCACCCTACCGTCATTTCGGGGCCATTTGGGTATATCAGGTGGGCTTTTCATGGGCCTATCGCCTAACTAGCATCACACCGTGACTAGGGCAAAGAATTTGGGGTTTTAATTTTTCTGAGATTTTGAGATTTTTTGTGGACTACCCCTTTGGAAAATGTCGAGGATCCAAGTTGGTTGAAAAAGGATTTTTTTGGACATCTTCGAGGAGGATTTTTCAGGAGACGTCCTCGTTAAAGTCGTAGGCCTTGAAGTTAGCTTTCCAACGAGCTCTGAAATGGCCCGATCAGACCAACGCATCTTTTGTTATGACGAAAATACCAAGCTTATGTCCGTAACACCTATAGAAAGGCACACAACCGTCATTTCGGGGCCATTTGGGTATCTCAGGTGGGCCTTTCATGGGCCTATCGCCAAACTAGCATCACACCGTGACTAGGGCAAAGAATTTGGGGTTTTAATTTTTCTGAGATTTTGAGATTTTTTATGGACTACCCCCTTTGGAAAAAGTCGAGGATCCAAGCTGGTTGAAAAAGTATTTTTTTGGACATCTTCGAGGAGGATTTATCAGGAGACGTCCTCGTTAAAGTCGTAGGCCTTGAAGTTAGCTTTCCAACAGCTCTGAAATGGCCCGATCAGACCAACGCATCTTTTGTTATGACCAAAATACCAAGCTTATGTCCGTAACACCTATAGAAAGGCACACTACCGTCATTTCGGGGCCATTTGGGTATATCAGGTGGGCCTTTCATGGGCCTATCGCCTAACTAGCATCACACCGTGACTAGGGCAAAGAATTTGGGGTTTTAAGTTTTCTGAGATTTTGAGATTTTTTGTGGACTACCCCCTTTGGAAAAAGTCGAGGATCCAAGCTGGTTGAAAAAGGATTTTTTTGGACATCTTCGGGGAGGATTTTTTAGGAGACGTCCTCGTTAAAGTCGTAGCCCTTGAAGTTAGCTTTCCAACGAGCTCTGAAATGGCCCGATCAGACCAACGCAGCTCTTGTTATGACCAAAATACCAAGCTCGTGTCCGCAACACCTATAGAAAGGCACCCTACCGTCATTTCGGGGCCATTTGGGTATATCAGGTGGGCTTTTCATGGGCCTATCGCCTAACTAGCATCACACCGTGACTAGGGCAAAGAATTTGGGGTTTTAATTTTTCTGAGATTTTGAGATTTTTTGTGGACTACCCCTTTGGAAAATGTCGAGGATCCAAGCTGGTTGAAAAAGGATTTTTTTGGACATCTTCGAGGAGGATTTTTCAGGAGACGTCCTCGTTAAAGTCGTAGGCCTTGAAGTTAGCTTTCCAACGAGCTCATAAATGGCCCGATCAGACCAACGCATCTTTTGTTATGACCAAAATACCAAGCTTATGTCCGTAACACCTATAGAAAGGCACACAACCGTCATTTCGGGGCCATTTGGGTATCTCAGGTGGGCCTTTCATGGGCCTATCGCCAAACTAGCATCACACCGTGACTAGGGCAAAGAATTTGGGGTTTTAATTTTTCTGAGATTTTGAGATTTTTTATGGACTACCCCCTTTGGAAAAAGTCGAGGATCCAAGCTGGTTGAAAAAGGATTTTTTTTGGACATCTTCGAGGAGGATTTATCAGGAGACGTCCTCGTTAAAGTCGTAGGCCTTGAAGTTAGCTTTCCAACAGCTCTGAAATGGCCCGATCAGACCAACGCATCTTTTGTTATGACCAAAATACCAAGCTTATGTCCGTAACACCTATAGAAAGGCACACTACCGTCATTTCGGGGCCATTTGGGTATATCAGGTGGGCTTTTCATGGGCCTATCGCCTAACTAGCATCACACCGTGACTAGGGCAAAGAATTTGGGGTTTTAAGTTTTCTGAGATTTTGAGATTTTTTGTGGACTACCCCCTTTGGAAAATGTCGAGGATCCAAGCTGGTTGAAAAAGGATTTTTTTGGACATCTTCTAGGAGGATTTTTCAGGAGAAGTCCTCGTTAAAGTCGTAGGCCTTGAAGTTAGCTTTCCAACGAGCTCTGAAATGGCCCGATCAGACCAACGCATCTTTTGTTATGACCAAAATACCAAGCTTATGTCCGTAACACCTATAGAAAGGCACACTACCGTCATTTCGGGGCCATTTGTGTATCTCAGGTGGTCCTTTCATGGGCCTATCGCCTAACTAGCATCACACCATGACTAGGGCAAAGAATTTGGGGTTTTAAATTTTCTGAGATTTTGAGATTTTTTGTGGACTACCCCCTTTGGAAAAAGTCGAGGATCCAAGCTGGTGGAAAAAGGATTTTTTTGGACATCTTCGAGGAGGATTACTCAGGAGACATCCTCGCTAAAGTCGTAGGCCTTGAAGTTAGCTTTCCAACGAGCTCTGAAATGGCCCGATCAGAAAAACGCAGCTCTTGTTATGACCAAAATACCAAGCTCGTGTCCGCAACACCTATAGAAAGGCACACTGTTCGTGCTGGTAAAGGGAAGGTGTATGTATGTAAAATAGGAGAATAAAATAAAGCACAACTAGACTATCTCCCTGTCCCAAACAAATAATACAAGAATCCCCTCCCTTGCAGTAGTAGGGTAATTCAGGATCGAATGCACGAGGAGGTAGGTCAGCGCTTCCTTCGTTGTACTCACGATCAATGCTTTCGACCTCAGCAGACACTCGATATCGAGTATACTGGTCGATATCGACCTCAGTTCTGGTCGATTTCCTAGCGCAGTTCCTGCAGAAGACAAAACAGCAAGTCGACGTCGAGCAGAGACCTCGATATCGATGTTAGTACTCGATATCGACTCTTAAGGTCGATTTCGATGCTTGTCACAGAAACTGTTTTTGTAACCAATTTGTCGGAAAAGGATCCGATGAAAATAGAATGGAGAGGGAAGATGAACAGAAGCAAAACTAAGACTTTTATGAAGAATTTAATTAATTAAAAGGCTTCCAAAGTCGGGGTTTTATGCCACAACGATAACAATGCAAGTTTCATGCTAAAAATATGAACTTTTATGTCTTTCCGTCAAATAACTTTCGTTATCAACACTTAGGTGATTAGAGGCTCTCGCATAATTCCTAAGAGTTACTATCCAATTCATGAGTAATTCAAGTTCGCAATACGAGTGGCTTTCGCTTCAATAATGCAAATAATGAATCTCCCTAACTTTCGCAAAGGATCATGCATGTGGTAGAAGACGGAATCGCATAAAAGTCATACCGTTGATGCACTTACCTCACATTGCTATCGTCGGGCTCACCCCGACCCTAGAAGTGGGTTGACTACTCGCTCCTCATCATGCACATCATCATCATTGTTATTGAAAGAAAGCTACTTTGAATTAAAACTCCGAAAGAAAGTACAACCGAACAAGCCACTCCGCTCTCGCTTTACAAATCCACTCGGCCACTCTCTCTCTCTCTCCTTATTGCAACTGAATTCGGAATCTCTAATTGAATTTTTGAATAATGAATCGAATACCTAAACTAAGCCCTATTGGCTTCTATTTGTAGATGACGACAAGGACTCGAAACCTTATCTTTATTCTCTATGATAAATAAATAAATAAAAAGTAAAAGCTAAAACTTCATGGTGAAATCAGCCTCCTCATGATAAATCTGATGTTGATGATAGGAAATCTCGACCTTTGGATAGATATTGTAAGCATTGGATATAATTCTATCAAAATCGGAGTCGAATTCCTCTGCTGGCATGGTCGATATCGACCTGTGTACTCGATATCGACCCCTCCAAAATCTTATCTCGAGCTTCTCCTTCTCCTACTCGACTTCTATCAACTTGGTCGATCTGGCAGCATCGATATCGACCCCCAGACGTCGATATCGACCTCTTCTGTGTCGAGATGCTCTGTTTCCTTTCTGCTCGATTCCTATGTCTCGATGTACTCGATGTCGAGGTCTTCAGTCGATTTCGACCTCTTCAGAAGACTTCGAGTTCTTTTTCCGCTCTTCTGAATTCATCCATTTTCATCCTGTTTTCTGTGAAATCACATAGAAACTCGTGCAAACCCATATATTTGACATTTAAGCATAAACTACACTATTCCCATGTTTTCCCATTAATGTGCATGCAAAAGACAACAAAATGAATTCATATGTGCATAGAAAATATGGCAATTTGCGCGCACATCAAACACCCCATACTTAAGCTTGCTTGTCCCCAAGCAATACTCTTAATGGTCATTCAGGGGAAGAAAGTAAACCCTCAACATCATAGATTCATTTTTCATATGTCCCTACATTCAATTGCTATCCTCGAGAAGGTACTTATGTCAACCAAGTCCATGCCTGTGCATAAAAGCAATTTCATACTTATAAAGGAGGTAATATGCAAAAATAATTCTAGCGACATTGCATTAATAATCAAGAGGACTTTCTTCAAGCTTGTGAGAAGTGGATTGGTAAAAGGCTAAAGGTGGGCTAATATTTGGCCATGTGGTGTTAAATCCGGGGAAGTACACTTTCTTTCCAAAATATTCCACATTCCTCCTTCATAATGTCTCACCTTTCACTCATCGTTCAATGCTTTTTTCACTTTAATGCTTTTACCTCTCTAACCTTAGCACTGCCTTCTCGCGAGTCGCAAACATGGGTGTCATGAATGGCCCCGGATACTTAGTACTTTGGACTCCTCACCTTTGTGTCCCATCTCGCCGAACTATTATCTCAGCGAGCAGGGTCGACCTACCTTTATCTCCTGAGGTGATCGGATTTTTTTTTTCGCTCATTTAATTTTCCATATTGTATCATTCCTGCCAACAACTTTATAAATGCACAACTCCATATAACTCCAAAGATGTCATCCATTCAAAAAACTTTGTCCCCGGATAGGGTATAAGGTAAAAAATGGGCAATATGTATATGTGGAGCAATAATGATCATGATAAGTCTCATATATGGCTTTGTGAATATGCGTAGGTAAGGCTAGGACATGAACTTTGCTTGTATGGAATTTTTATAAAAAATCCTCCATTATCTTATCATGCATATGTCAAAAGCAACTTCAAATTTTCATCTCCTTCATGATTTTCTCAAAAAATTTGCACTTCATTGGGACTTCCCTTAACTAGGCAATCTCATGTTATATCTCTAATGAATCTAATTTTGCATCATAGAGCTCTTTTTTTATACTTCCATGACTCTCTCTTTTCCAAAATTTTTGATGGGGGTCATTTAAAATAAATATGCATTAAAATAAATATGCAACCCTAAACTAAGCATGAATATGCAAATAAGCCTTTCCCCCCCACCCCATACTTAAAATTTATAGTGTCCTCACTGTATTAGAACTAGGGTTAAGAAGAAGACTTACTAAACCGTCACAAATTTCAAGAGTTGAAGAAGACAACAGGGAAGGTCGATATCGACCCTTTACATCGATATCGATGTCCCTCTGATTTCTGCTCGGGCTTCAGGGTGATTCGGCTCGATCACAAACCCTATCCATGTCGACCTTGAGGTCGATTTCGATGTCCGACATCGATTTCGATGCCTTTTTGTGTGCTTTTCTCTCTCCTGCAATTTGAAAACTAAACACAAAATATGCAAAACAATAAAGTGTCTAAAACCAAAACAAAAGTTGTCTTAAAACCAAAACTAAGTCTTTGTTACAAGCTCTAGATTTTTAAGTCGCTAGGCCGACTTCTTCCTTTGCGCTTTTCAAGGTGGCATCTGCAGAGCCCATGTGGCTTGGGCCTCAAATATCACTCCTTTCTTGTCCCGCAGCTGCATTCCCCCGGGATTGATTTGATTCACCGTGAATGGACCTAAGCTCTTATCCTTAAATCTTGTAGGGAAACAATGGTCTTTAGATTTGGCAACATAGACCTTGTCTCCTATCTCATATTGGCTTGAACTATCATCGGATATCCTACATAAACGCACATGCCAAGGCACACCTCTTCCAAATAATGATAAGTCCTTTATTTTGATTGAACAAGAGGAATCCGTACCTTGACTTACCTTCTTCTCCGTCTGTGGTTCAGGTCGATGTCGATGTGCAGAGGTCGATATCGACCCCTGTTGTACACCTGTAGGATCAGTCGATTTGGGGAGTTTTGACTCGATATGATCAGGTCGATTTCGACCCTCAGAGGTCGATATCGAGGTCTCCTCGCCTCTCTTCTCAGCAATGATGGTGGTCGATTTCGATAGGGTGTGGTCGATATCGACCCTTGACCCCGATTTCGATGCTTTCTCTTTTCCTCCGTCGACCCCATACTTATAACCTGTCACAGAATCTTGAACAAAAGTGGTCGATATCGACTTACCTGGGTCGATTTCGATGTCCTGTTGAGCTCCTTCGTTCAAGATTGCTTCAACTTCCTCTACTTGGGCTTCTTTGATGGCTTTTATCTCCATTGGCCCTTGACTTTGCACCGTCTTGTTGAAGGAATACTCTATTACTTCATCACTAATTGTGAGTGAGAGCAATCCTTTCTTCACGCTGATGTTGGCATCGACGGTTGCTAAGAATGGCCTACCTAAAATAATTGGACAAGCAGGGTCCTCCGCTATGTCAACAACTAGGAAATCAGCGGGGACAAAGAATTTGCCTACTTGTACTGGCACATCTGTCACTATCCCAGTTGGAATAACTACGGTATTGTTAGCCATGTATAATCTTGCATCTACGGGCTCCAGAGGACCTATCTTTACCTTGTGCCAAATGGTTAGTGGCATCATGCTAACGCTAGCGCCCAAGTCAACTAAAGCATTAAATTTGAATTGACCTAGACCTATAGCGATAGAAAACTTACCTGGGTCCGCCCGCTTTTGTGGTAGCTCCAACCTGTTGCATTCCTCTGCGATCTCAGAGAGCGATCGCTTCTTACCCAAGATGTCTTTAAGGAACCTCACATAAGATGGCATCTCGTGAAGTGCCTCTGTGAATGGTATAGAGACATTAAGCCCTTGGAGCATCTTCATGAACCGTTGGAACTTCTTTTCCGCTGGGTCCTTAGTCACTTTTCTAGTTGGGAATGGCAACACCTTCTTCCTTCCTGCGGCTGTAGTGAGGTCGATATCGGCAGCAGTGGGGTCGATATCGACTGGAAGAGTCGATTTTTGTGGTGACGCAGAATTAGGATCGACATCGACAGGAGGGTCGACATCGATGTCACCTTGGTCGATATCGACAGGGGGGGTCGATATCGACGTCTGTTCTGGCTCCTTCTCCTCCACTTTTCGCTCGGGCGTTTGTAATTGACGCCCACTCCTTAGGTTTACTGCCGCGATATGACCTGTGGTTTTGCCCTTTTGGTTGGGCACAGTGGATCCAGGGAGTGATCCAGACGCTTTGGGCATTGCTTCCGCCAATTGACTCATTTGAGTCTCCATGTTGCGCTTCCAAACGTCGATCTCCCCAAGTCTAGAATTGATGCCCTGCAGCTGAGTATGGACGGAGTTATTGGCTTGTTTGAACTCAACGTGGTTCCTCCGCATCTCATCAAGGATGATTTGCAGGTCATCTTTCTTAGTCTCCCGCTCAGGGTGCCCTGGTGCCCTATAGGTTGGGGGACCCCTTTGATAGAACCTTTGATCACCCCAATTTTGTTGATTGCCCCCTCCATAGGGGCCTCTCGTCCATTTGACCTCCTCATGTTGTTCCGCCATGGATACTTGCTCAGTATGTGGACAGGCACTGGTGTTATGCCTTATCGAACCACACTCCTGACAAGGTTGATTGTTGCTCAGGAACCTTACTTGCTTTTGAAGGCGGCGTGTTTGATCGTTATGGAATTGTTGCCGTACTTCAGGATCTATCTCCCTTGGAGGCTCATATAGTGGCATAGATGGGGCAGGCCTTGCATCATAGGCCGCAGCAGCCCCATAGGTGTTGTCAAAGTTCACAAGCCTCTCAATGGTCTCCCATGCCTCCGTTGGTGTAAGCTCAATGTACCGATAGGAGGTATATGAATTGATCCTCTCCTTATTCGGCGCATCAAGGGCGTTATAAAAGATCTCTTGGATGACATATGGAAGTTGCCCATGCGTCGGGCATGATCTCAGCAAGTCTTTAAAGCGCTCCCACGCCTGTGCTAGGGTTTCACCTGGCTTTTGTTTGAAAGCCGTGATCCTTTGTCGTAGCATCGCCGTTTTAGAAGGTGGGAAGAATTTGTTCAAGAATGCATCTTTCACTTCCGCCCATGTCCTTAGCGACCGTGGAGCCAAACTTTCAAGCCATTGTAATGCCTTTCCTGCCAAAGACCATCGAAAAGATTTTAGTCGCACATACTCTAAGTTTACTCCATCAGCAACTGTTTCACATAAGTCCATAAAAGTAGAGATGTGTTGCAGGGGGCATTCATTATGTCTTCCTTCAAAAGTATTTCTTTTAATCTCAGATAGGAAGTTAATTTTCAGTTCATAATTGGAGTGAGGAATTATAATGGCAGATTCAGGAACATGAAGCGGCGGATGCATGTATTGCATCGCCGTCTGTGGATACTGATTTAGCCGCTCTTGGGCTTGTCTGCGCGCATCCTCCTCCCTATCAGCACGGGCTCGCTCAGCAGCAGCAGCGGCCCTTTCAGCAGCGATTGTAGCATTGTGGTCCTCGATTTCCTTTCTCAACCGCTCTATGATCTCAGCCTGCGTCTCGTTGTCAGCCATGATGCGAATTGCTTTGTTGCGAAGATGGTAGAAACGTTCAGGCTCGTCAATTGGTTCCAGGATAGGTCCGCGATCAGAACGTCGCATAAACCTGCAAAATAAGCTTAGAAAAAGATCGTGATTAACTTAGGTGGCGATTGATTGCCTCCCCGGCAACGGCGCCAATTTGTTCGTGCTGGTAAAGGGAAGGTGTATGTATGTAAAATAGGAGAATAAAATAAAGCACAACTAGACTATCTCCCTGTCCCAAACAAATAATACAAGAATCCCCTCCCTTGCAGTAGTAGGGTAATTCAGGATCGAATCCACGAGGAGGTAGGTCAGCGCTTCCTTCGTTGTACTCACGATCAATGCTTTCGACCTCAGCAGACACTCAATATCGAGTATACTGGTCGATATCGACCTCAGTTCTGGTCGATTTCCTAGCGCAGTTCCTGCAGAAGACAAAACAGCAAGTCGACGTCGAGCAGAGACCTCGATATCGATGTTAGTACTCGATATCGACTCTTAAGGTCGATTTCGATGCTTGTCACAGAAACTGTTTTTGTAACCAATTTGTCGGAAAAGGATCCGAAGAAAATAGAATGGAGAGGGAAGATGAACAGAAGCAAAACTAAGACTTTTATGAAGAATTTAATTAATTAAAAGGCTTCCAAAGTCGGGGTTTTATGCCACAACGATAACAATGCAAGTTTCATGCTAAAAATATGAACTTTTATGTCTTTCCGTCAAATAACTTTCGTTATCAACACTTAGGTGATTAGAGGCTCTCGCATAATTCCTAAGAGTTACTATCCAATTCATGAGTAATTCAAGTTCGCAATACGAGTGGCTTTCGCTTCAATAATGCAAATAATGAATCTCCCTAACTTTCGCAAAGGATCATGCATGTGGTAGAAGACGGAATCGCATAAAAGTCATACCTTTGATGCACTTACCTCACATTGCTATCGTCGGGCTCACCCCGACCCAAGAAGTGGGTTGACTACTCGCTCCTCATCATGCACATCATCATCATTGTTATTGAAAGAAAGCTACTTTGAATTAAAACTCCGAAAGAAAGTACAACCGAACAAGCCACTCCGCTCTCGCTTTACAAATCCACTCGGCCACTCTCTCTCTCTCTCCTTATTGCAACTGAATTCGGAATCTCTAATTGAATTTTTGAATAATGAATCGAATACCTAAACTCAGCCCTATTGGCTTCTATTTGTAGAAGACGACAAGGACTCGAAACCTTATCTTTATTCTCTATGATAAATAAATAAATAAAAAGTAAAAGCTAAAACTTCATGGTGAAATCAGCCTCCTCATGATAAATCTGATGTTGATGATAGGAAATCTCGACCTTTGGATAGATATTGCAAGCATTGGATATAATTCTATCAAAATCGGAGTCGAATTCCTCTGCTGGCATGGTCGATATCGACCTGTGTACTCGATATCGACCCCTCCAAAATCTTATCTCGAGCTTCTCCTTCTCCTACTCGACTTCTATCAACTTGGTCGATCTGGCAGCATCGATATCGACCCCCAGACGTCGATATCGACCTCTTCTGTGTCGAGATGCTCTGTTTCCTTTCTGCTCGATTCCTATGTCTCGATGTACTCGATGTCGAGGTCTTCAGTCGATTTCGACCTCTTCAGAAGACTTCGAGTTCTTTTTCCGCTCTTCTGAATTCATCCATTTTCATCCTGTTTTCTGCGAAATCACATAGAAACTCGTGCAAACCCATATATTTGACATTTAAGCATAAACTACACTATTCCCATGTTTTCCCATTAATGTGCATGCAAAAGACAACAAAATGAATTCATATGTGCATAGAAAATATGGCAATTTGCGCGCACATCACACACTACCGTCATTTCGGGGCCATTTGGGTATATCAGGTGGGCTTTTCATGGGCCTATCGCCTAACTAGCATCACACCGTGACTAGGGCAAAGAATTTTGGGTTTTAATTTTTCTGAGATTTTGAGATTTTTTGTGGACTACCTGACGTAGGGAGAATTGAATCGAAATATATAAGAAAATATAAACCAATACAACTCTTAGCCTCTTCAAATAAATTCAAGACTCCCCGCTATAGTAGTAGGGAATCAGGTTCGATCCACGAGGAAGCGAGTCAGCGGGATCCTAGTAGCGTTGAAGATACGTCCTTTCTACTCGACCAGAAGCCTCGATCTCGATGTCAGACCTCGATGTCGACCTTGGCTGTCGATGTCGTCTGCAACAGAAAACCTGCAAAAACAAAAAAAGGTAGTCGATATCGACTGGTGGGGGTCGATATCGAGGTTAGTTCACGAAATCGACTGGCTCAGAAGTCTGCCAGTCGATACAGGGGGTCGATTTTGACACAAAGTGGTCGATATCGATGTTTGCAGAAGTTCCCAGGAGTCTCGAGATCGACTCAGAAAACCGTCGATCTATCAGTTTGGTCGATATCGACCTCTGCTGTCGATATCGATGTCTTTCCTGCAGTGGGTTAGCGGTTTTGTCGGCAAAGAAAAGGCCGAAGAATCAAGGATGGAAAGGGAGCAATGATCAGAAATAAGCAAAGGTGTTGGGTTTTTCGATGACTCAACGAACGGCGGGCAATTTTAATGTAAACTCAAAGGAAAAGATCTTCCAAAGTCAAGGATTACCGCGACGGCAACCATGATAGTAGAAATAAGGATCAACTAAAGAAGCATGCTTTTATCATAAAGGAAAAGGCTTTCACCTAAACCGACCAATAGGAAAAGAGATTTTTCAATTACTTAACCTAATTGGTGTCTACCTTCGTCATAATTGAGTTTATAATCTTTCGAAAAAGAAACCCTAATTACTACCCAAGTTTTACAACATGAGTTCCTTAAATTCGCATTTAAAGATGAAGAACAAGGTAGAAGGAGATAAAAGATACATTCTTTAATGAAATACTTACCTTACCATCATGGCTATCGTCGGGCTCACCCCGACCCTAGAAGAAAGGGGAACTACTCACTCATGTTGATCGTAGACATGTCTTGAATTGAAATAACTTGCATAAATGAAAATTTCGAATCTTTACAATCTCAACGCCAACTATCGTAAGCGATTGAAACTTTAAAGCTCAAAATAAACTAACTATCTATTGTCTATTGTTCTTCTCTTCGATGAGTCTATGATTGGATGAACAACAAATCAGCCCCTAAGGCTTTATTTATAGGCTACTAATCCTCGCTATCCGAGGATTGTAACTTCTATCTAAACTAATAACTCTATCCGAACAATTAGGATAGGTCTTTTATTTTGATAAACTTAAAGGAAAAGATAACAAACATCTGCTAATATCTAAAAGAACGAGATAACTCATGGCTTTGTTGATAGACTTCACAATCCGAGCCTCAAAAATCGGATTTTATCTTCTGTCGATGTAGGGTCGATATCGACACCATAGGTCGATATCGAGGCTTGTGTTTCTGCTCGACTTGTCCCACTCCAGTCGATGTCTATGATGATGGTCGATATCGATGCATGTGTGTCGATATCGAGGCTTCTAGTCTGGTTTGTGTGGTTATCTCGACACTCAGAAATCGTGTCAAAATCCAGGGTCGATATCGATGTCTCCACTCGATATCGACCTCTTCTCAGCGTCACTTGGCTCGCTCGTTTTGACTCCGATTTCATCGAATTCCTGCATGGTTAGCTCAAAACTCGTGTAGACTCTATTTCTTTCACTTTAGCTCATTCTTACACGAGATCATATGCTTTTGAAACTTTTGTTCAGAAATCAAATGAAATATGAAGTCAAAAGATGCAATAAACAATAGTACAATTATATACATCAAAACACCCCATACTTAGACTTGCTTGTCCTCAAGCAATAACCGAGCAATAACCAATACCCACAACACACCCTTCAAGTCTTTGCCTTCGTCAAAAGCAACATCATAAGTGGTAGCAAAGTAAAGCAAGTGAATTTAACGTCATAGCACATATTTTGGCGATCCATAGGCATATGCAATTTTAATCCAACCTCACAAGGATAATGTGTTTGCACTCAACTCTCATGTGTTTAGGCTATGAAGATCACTCTCAACTCAATTCCATATACAATCTCATAAACATTGCAATTTATAAAAATCCACTTCGCAACCAATTATGAAAATGCAATAAGAATCATCAGGAGGACTTTCGCTCAATGGAAGACTTCATAGAAGACTCCATTCGGCGGGGTTGTAATGGGGCTTGGTATGAAATAAAGGGTATGGAATTATTTGGCTATGTGGTGCTTTTCAAATTCGGGAATCAAGACTCCTAAATCTCAACACTTGCATTACCCAAACCATAACTCTTCAATATAATGCCCTTAAAGATGCATTCCATCAACCCTTCTTCCAAGTTCTAATACACCTCTCAAAATTATAACATTTGTATGAATAAAACTTAAGGATTTTGGCTCATGCACTATATATATATATACATATATTTTTTTTCGGTTTTTTTTTTTTTTTTTTTTCGAATTGAAATAACTATGTGCATTTATATGGTGAGCCAAAACATCCTTTTACAAGATATGACAAAATGTAAATATGTACCATCCTATAATTTCCTTGCTTACAACTAGACATTATGCTCTATTATTTCCACAAGGCATTAGTCCAACCAATCTAAGTCTCAATTCCCAAATGGGGGTCAGGCTCAATTCGGCTAGGGATAATTTTGTGGAGTTTGCAATTCAGGCTCAGGCTAATGTTCTGGCTTCAAGCAGGGATAATGCAGGGTAGGTAAAGAGAGGATAAAATTGGCTTAAAAGATGCCTCCATCATTTAATTCTCGTAAACATAAACATATATATGCATTGGTTTTGAATAACTATCACAACATTTAGAGATGCATAGGAAGAGTAAATTCACTCAAGAAAGCGGAGGGATTTTTGATGTTCTCCCTATAGGCCAAAATTCTCACAAGGACAATTTTTGTTGGATTTGCTTTTTAGCCTAGGATCATATGTGCTCAATTTCATCACAAGTTCACAATCTACATAAAAATTTAAAGACTTAGGCAAAACCATCCAAATATGCCATAGGGTTTACATGATCAAGTCAGCTATTGAGTTTTCATCATAGGACATCTAAGTAGGGATTAAAGAAAAATAAACTTTAAATAAACATGCATTTTTTGGATTTTTGACATTTTTCTATTTTTTTTTGGATTTTTGACATTTTATAGACTCAACAAAATCAAACTAAAAAACTTTAAAATGCATAAATGTTAAATATGATGCAATGCATACAAATAGAATGTAAATAAAATACATGCCAAGTTTGCCAAATTTTAAACCCTACCACAACCAGATAAAGCAGTTTATAATGTCCAAGTTCAATCCCCACCCCATACTTAAAGATTACAGTGTCCTCACTGTTAGAAAAATAAAGTAAAGGGAAGGATCACTCACACTCACTTACGCTAGAAGTATATCACTGCTCAGGGGGCGGGGGAGGTGGCAGCAGCAAGGGCCAGCCCTGTGTAGGAGCTGCCCCTGAGTAGTCTGTCGGGGCGGCCTGTGGGAAAGTGGATGATCCAGCCTGCGGATCGAAGGAAAAGCCCATGTATGAGCCCAAACCCTCGTGGTACCTCCCATAGCGTCGCTGCTCCTCGCGCATCTCAGAGACGGAGAGCTCCAGCCTGGTAAAGCGGGCAGATATGTCTTCCTGCCAATCAGTGGTGTAGGCAGGCTGGAAGGGAGGAGGGGGTGGAGGTACATAGCTGTGGTGGCTATGGTGACTGTGGTGGCTGTGGTGGGACCCCTGCGGGCCCTCTCCTCCCCCAACCGCATCATCTCTGGCGTCATCATCGTCATTGCCATCCATGTCACCCTGGTAGGCTGGGGGCTGCTCAGCTCCGTCGGAATGGGGATCTGCGTCCCAGGACATGGCATCCACCTCGGGCTCGTGGTTGTAGAGCGGGGGTCTCCTCCGTAGGGTGGGGTCAGCGGTCGGATCTATATCCGTATGATATGGCTGCCCAGTCCAAGACTGGTACCAATCAGGGATATACAGCAGATCCATGAAATCGTGTCGCAGGCGCATCCCCGTTTGGGGGTGTCTCCATCCCTGGGCCCCTGTCGCGATGACTCCGCCCTGTCGCAATACCGCCGCGTCTAGGTACGTGAGCTGGTAGGCCGTGTACCGTTCAGTGTGGACGCCTAGAGCCTCAGCGAGGATGGCCACCATGCCGCCGTCCAAGATGTCTGTAGAGATCGTTCGTCTGCGGTCTACGATATGCTTGAGCCAGGAGTGGAGGTATGGTAGAGGGTCATCCTCGAAAAGCATCCTCCGTAGTGTCTCCGTCTCACGGTGTGTCGGGCGACGGAGCTCAGGTCTGGCCCAAAGGGTACTCGCCAGGATCCTCAAGATCACCCTAAAAAGTGGGCTCACAACCCTAGATGTGAAGGAGTCTGTAGGGGCAGGGTATGGTATACCTGCTATGTAACTCCAGATGACATTGGGGTCGTGGACCCTGAAGGCGGCCGAAGTGTGGATGAACCCAAAGATATCGCTCATCTCCTCGAGCGATAGTCTGTGTCGCCTGTTGCCGAGCTGGAAGATGACTCGGCGGCTAGTCGAAGTGCGCTCGGGAACCTCTAATGTGGCCATAAACTCCCCAGTAAGAACGGGGTAGTGCGCCTCCAAGGGCTCGATCAGCCTGTGTAGAGAGACGTTCTCAAACGCCTCCTGAACGCCTGGGTGAAATCCTAGCTGGATCATGTCTGGGAGATGGTACCATCGTGCCCTGGTGGCTCGGGGAATCAACTCCTCAGCAAGGGAGCGCTGCTGATCATCCTCAATGCGGAGCGCGTCCTGAGGGATGTTCTTGGCTCTAACCATCGTCTGCAAAAGAAGCCAATACCAAAGATAATATTCCCTTTGATTAAAATGGGGAGAACCCCATACTTAGGTTCTAATTATGCTATAAAGTATGTAAAAGTAAATGCCTAAGTGGAAGAAAGTACACAATTTCTTAAAGTTTTAAAACTAAGGAACCTTATGGCATAAATAAATGTTGCCTTAAAAAAATCAGATTTCTAATTATATAAAAAAATCAGAATATAAACCCCTAAAAAAATCAGATTTACAAAATCAGCCCATATATATATAAAAATCAGATTCCTAGCCTAAACTTATGAAAAATTCAGATTATTGCCCCTCATGTATATATAAAAATCAGATTTGCCCCCTAATATATAAAAAATTCAGATTTCATGCCCATGTATAAACAAAACTCAGATTCATAGCCCCACATATATATAAAAATATTCCATGCCATACAAATACTCTTTCCCGCGCAAACTACGTTCAAAACCCTAAACACCCAATATGAAATTTCTTCCAAATCAACTAATTAAGTATGAAAAATCAGAAAAGATAGAGGAAGGGTGAAAAATCATACCAGAAGAGTGTTGGAATTAGGAGAGAAAGAAGCAAGCAACCGCAAAAACGAGAAAGAAAACCGACTGTCGACAGGGGGTGTCGATATCGATGCCTCCAGTCGATATCGACCGGATGCTGTGTGTCGTCGGGGCTGCTGGTGGCTGTGGTGGGTCCTCCGGTGGCGTGGGACGGCCGGATCTGGCGATTCTTGGCCGGAGGTGTGTAGATCTGTGCAATGAGGCTCGAAAACGAGGGGGAGAGAGAGGGAGGGCTAGGTCAAGGAAGAGAGGACAAAACTTGCGGCTTTGGGGGTTGCAGCACAGGACGAGGGAGAGTGTGGTGGTTGTGGGTGGTTGCGGCGATGAAGGCTGTGGGGTGGCTGGTGGCGTGGGCCGGATCGGAGGGAGAGGGATGAAGAAGAAGAAGAAGGGCGGCTAGGGTGTCGATAATGGGAGGCGGTGTCGAAGTCGGGTATAAAGGGGGTAAAAAACCCCAAAAATTAAACTGAAAGAAATTTAATTCTGACCTGTTTTACCTCCATCTGTAGTCGATATCGACCTTAGAGGTCGATATCGACCCCCCGTCAGCATTCGTTTAACACGTCCTGTTACTCCTTCTGTCGGCTGATCGATATCGACCATATAGGTCGATATCGACCTCTCTTCTGGGCTGGATTTCTTTGTTGACTTTAGATAAAATAGCCACGAATGATCTCAAAAATATAAAATAAAATAACTAAAAGAAAAAGAAAAAGGAAAAGAACGGGTTACCTCCCGGAAGCGCTTGAGTTTAAGTCGCTAGCTCGACATACTTCCCTTTTTGCGCTAGTTCAACGCCAAGGTGGCGCGAATCTCTTCCTCTGGGTCCTCCTTGTCATAATATTTCTTTACTCGGTGGCCATTTACCTTAAAGGTTGATCCATCGTCGCAAAATAACTCCACCGCTCCATGGGGGAATATTTTATGAACCTTGAAAGGTCCGCTCCATCTTGTCCTTAGTTTCCCTGGAAATAAGCGAAGCCTAGAATTAAAAACAAGGACCTTGTCACCTACCTCATATGTCTTTGGCACCAACTTCCTATCATGCCATTTCTTAGTGCGCTCTTTGTAGATTTCGGCATTCTCATATGCCTTTAGGCGCAACTCTTCCAAGGCTTGTAAGTCAATGAACCTCCTCTTTCCCGCTTCGTCGAAATCCATGTTAAGCTCCTTAAGAGCCCACATTGCTTTATGCTCAAGTTCAACGGGCAAGTGACATGACTTACCATATACCAAGTTATAGGGAGTTGTGCGAAGCGGTGTTTTATAGGCCGTTCGGTAGGCCCAGAGCGCATCATCTAGTTTGGACGACCAATCTTTCCTTGAGCGGGAAACCGTCTTCTCCAAGATGGCTTTGATTTGGCGATTGGAGACTTCTACTTGACCGCTAGTTTGAGGGTGATAGGGTGTTGCCACCCTATGGTTTACCCCATACTTAGCTAAAAGAGCTTCAAAGCCTCTCTCAATGAAATGCGAGCCACCATCTGAAATAAGGACTCTAGGAACACCAAAACGAGGAAAGATGTTAGTTTTCATGAACTTAGAGACTACCTTCGCGTCGTTGGTCCTAGTTGCTACAGCCTCCACCCATTTAGAGACATAGTCCACCGCCACTAGGATGTATTTGTAGGGGCCCGAAGCAGGGAAGGGTCCCATGAAGTCAATACCCCATACATCAAAGAGTTCGACCTCTAAAATGCCTGTGAGTGGTGTCTCATTCCTCCATGTGATATTACCTGCACGTTGACACTCATCACAAGAGGTTACATAGTTTTGCACATCCTTGAAAAGGTTAGGCCAATAAAAACCACATTGAAGAATTTTCGCCGCGGTCTTGAATCCCTTAGCATGACCTCCTGTAGGGAGAGAATGACAATGGTGAATCACGCTCTCCAACTCGTCCTCCGGGATACAACGTCGAAAGATATGGTCTTTCCCCTGTTTGAATAAATAGGGTTCATCCCAATAATATTGTTTGACGTCGTGCAAAAACTTCTTCCTTTGTTGCGAAGTTAAGCTTGAAGGAATCTCGCCTCCTACAATATAGTTAGCAAAATCCGCATACCAAGGTACCTTCGCCCTTCTTACAGCAAATAGATCATGGATAGGACTAGAAGGAGGTGTAAAGAAGAAATCCTCACCGAAGCTTACCTTTTCGTCACCTTCGGAGGGTTTTGAAGGTGGTCGATATCGACATTCAGGAGTCGATATCGACTGGTCGGTATCGACAGGCTTAGTCGACATGGGCTTCTCGATATGGGTCCTCGATGTCGACGTCTGGAGGTCGATTTCGACCTCTGCAATGGACAACCTGTGAACAAAATTGGTCGACATCGATGCCAGACTTACCTTTGGGGCAGTCGATATCGACCTGCTGGGGTCGATATCGAGTGGTTCTTCTGCCCGACATACCTCTTGCCTCATTAAGTGCTCGTCGGGGCGGGAGTCATTGATTGGTATGTTGTCATGTGACTCTTCCAGAAGCCCTATGGGTAGCCGTGAAAGATGATCGGCTACGGAGTTCTCCGTTCCTTTCTTATCTTTAAGCTCAACGTCGAACTCTTGTAGTAAGAGCACCCATCGTAGGAGCCTAGGTTTAGCATCCTTCTTTGCCATTAAGTACCTAAGAGCTGCATGGTCAGTATGAACAATAACCTTAGAGCCCACTAGGTATGAGCGGAACTTCTCAAAAGCGAAGACCACCGCCAAGAACTCCTTTTCCGTCGTGGTGTACTTTGTTTGAACGACATCTAGAGTCTTGCTTGCATAATAGATGGCATGAAGCTTTTTGTCTCTCCTTTGTCCTAGGACAGCACCTACGGCATAATCGCTTGCGTCGCACATGATCTCAAAAGGTTGCGACCAATCGGGTGATTGAATGATTGGGGCGGATATGAGGGCCTCCTTCAACCTGTTGAAAGCTTCAAGACAATCACTAGAAAATGCAAACTTAACATCCTTCATTAGTAGGTTAGTTAATGGTTTGGCAATTTTAGAAAAATCTTGAATAAACCTCCTATAGAAACCTGCGTGACCAAGGAAGCTTCTTATGTCTTTAATTGATGAAGGTGGTGGTAATTTTTCAATGAGTTCTATTTTTGCCCTGTCTACCTCAATTCCCCGTTTAGAGACTTTGTGGCCTAGCACAATACCTTCCCTTACCATAAAGTGGCACTTTTCCCAATTGAGAACCAAGTTTGTCTCTTCACATCGTGCAAGTACCCTGCGAAGGTTAGCAAGACAAATATCGAAAGTAGTGCCATAAACAGAGAAGTCATCCATAAATACCTCCACGATGTCCTCAATCATGTCGGAGAAGATAGCCATCATACATCTTTGAAAGGTAGCAGGGGCATTGCAGAGCCCAAATGGCATTCTCCTATATGCAAAAGTCCCATAGGGACAAGTGAAGGTGGTCTTTTCTTGATCGTCAGGATGAATGGGGACCTGCCAAAAACCAGAATATCCGTCCAAGTAACAAAAATAATCATGTTTGGCAAGTCTCTCTAATACTTGATCAATAAAAGGAAGGGGAAAGTGATCCTTTCTAGTGGCGTTGTTGAGTTTCCTGTAGTCAATGCACATTCGCCAACTAGTTGTGATTCGTTTTGGCACAAGCTCGCCTTTCTCATTCTCCTCAACGGTCATTCCGCCCTTTTTAGGCACCACATGGACTGGGCTCACCCATTCGCTGTCGGAGATGGCATAGATGATTCCTGCATCCAGCATGCGCATGATCTCCTTCTTCACCACCTCTCTCATGTTGGGGTTGAGCTTCCGTTGGTGTTCTATAGATGCCTTATGATCATCCTCAAGGAGGATTCTATGCATACAAGTAGCAGGTGAAATACCTTTTATGTCCTCAAGAGAGTATCCAATAGCCTTACGATGAGCACGAAGTACTTCCATAAGCTTATCTACTTCCTGTGTGGTTAGTGAAGCATTGATAATTACAGGGAAAGTAGAATTTGGACCAAGAAATTCATACCTAAGTGTGTCGGGTAGAGGCTTAAGCACCGGAGAGGGGCCTTGTGGGATAAGGATTGGCTCTACCTCTTCCGTCTTCATGATCTCACCAAGGTAATCCGTCTCAATTCTCTTGATAGAAGTTCCTAAATCAGTTATAGGAGTCGGTGTGGACCAAACATAGAGTGATGCTAACTTTGATTTGGACTCTTCAAAATATTCCTGCAGAAAGAAGGTCGAGGGCGAGTAGGAATAATCAATATCGACTGAGAGTTCGGCACATACCTCGGCTTCGGAGCTGTTTGGCGTCAAGTGGTAAAGGTCGATTTCGACTTCTGATGTCGATATCGACTGGTCGATTTCGACCTCTTCTGTCGATTTCGGCTGGTCGATTTCGGCCACTTCTGTCGACATGGGCTGGTCGATTTCGCCTGTAAGAGAAGAAGGGAGAGCTTGACTTACTGAGTGTGTCGATGTCGACTGAGGGCACTCGATATCGAGTGGATTGGTCGATGTCGACCTGTCTTCGTCGATATCGACTTCGTCTTCGAGCTCCATGGATAGAGCATCGTCGAATATTTCCTCATCACTCGTGCATGTAGCCAGGAACTCCTCAATGTCCTCATCGGTAAGCTCCTCTGCAGCTAGGGCTAGGGCCTCTTCGGGAGTTAGGGCCCTTTCCGTCGGTTCTTTGCAATCCATGATGCTAGTGTAGACCGACTTGATTTCCATACCATTAACTTCCTTCATTGTGGGGTTGAAGGAGAATTCAATGACTTCGTTCCCTATAGTAAAGGTTAGTAATCCTCTACGTACATTAATATTAGCATCCGCAGTAGCTAAGAAAGGCCTACCAAGGATGATAGGTACAATAGGATCTTCAGGCATGTCTAATACAATGAAATCGGTAGGAACAAAGAATTTACCTACCTTTACAAGGACGTCATCAACTATACCTGTGGGTCTGACGAATGAATTATCAGCCATATAAAGTTTCATATCCACAGGTTCAAGTGCTCCAATGCTCACCTTTTGCCAAATAGAGAGAGGCATGAGACTTACACTTGCCCCTAGGTCACAAAGGGCTTTGTAGCGATGTTGGCCAAGTCCCACGGTGATTGCAAATTTCCCTGGATCGCTCCTCTTCTCGGGGAAATCCATCTTGGAGCATTCCTCTGCAGGCAAAATTTGACGTAGGGAGAATTGAATCGAAATATATAAGAAAATATAAACCAATACAACTCTTAGCCTCTTCAAATAAATTCAAGACTCCCCGCTATAGTAGTAGGGAATCAGGTTCGATCCACGAGGAAGCGAGTCAGCGGGATCCTAGTAGCGTTGAAGATACGTCCTTTCTACTCGACCAGAAGCCTCGATCTCGATGTCAGACCTCGATGTCGACCTTGGCTGTCGATGTCGTCTGCAACAGAAAACCTGCAAAAACAAAAAAAGGTAGTCGATATCGACTGGTGGGGGTCGATATCGAGGTTAGTTCACGAAATCGACTGGCTCAGAAGTCTGCCAGTCGATACAGGGGGTCGATTTCGACACAAAGTGGTCGATATCGATGTTTGCAGAAGTTCCCAGGAGTCTCGAGATCGACTCAGAAAACCGTCGATCTATCAGTTTGGTCGATATCGACCTCTGCTGTCGATATCGATGTCTTTCCTGCAGTGGGTTAGCGGTTTTGTCGGCAAAGAAAAGGCCGAAGAATCAAGGATGGAAAGGGAGCAATGATCAGAAATAAGCAAAGGTGTTGGGTTTTTCGATGACTCAACGAACGGCGGGCAATTTTAATGTAAACTCAAAGGAAAAGATCTTCCAAAGTCAAGGATTACCGCGACGACAACCATGATAGTAGAAATAAGGATCAACTAAAGAAGCATGCTTTTATCATAAAGGAAAAGGCTTTCACCTAAACCGACCAATAGGAAAAGAGATTTTTCAATTACTTAACCTAATTGGTGTCTACCTTCGTCATAATTGAGTTTATAATCTTTCGAAAAAGAAACCCTAATTACTACCCAAGTTTTACAACATGAGTTCCTTAAATTCGCATTTAAAGATGAAGAACAAGGTAGAAGGAGATAAAAGATACATTCTTTAATGACATACTTACCTTACCATCATGGCTATCGTCGGGCTCACCCCGACCCTAGAAGAAAGGGGAACTACTCACTCATGTTGATCGTAGACATGTCTTGAATTGAAATAACTTGCATAAATGAAAATTTCGAATCTTTACAATCTCAACGCCAACTATCGTAAGCGATTGAAACTTTAAAGCTCAAAATAAACTAACTATCTATTGTCTATTGTTCTTCTCTTCGATGAGTCTATGATTGGATGATCAACAAATCAGCCCCTAAGGCTTTATTTATAGGCTACTAATCCTCGCTATCCGAGGATTGTAACTTCTATCTAAACTAATAACTCTATCCGAACAATTAGGATAGGTCTTTTATTTTGATAAACATAAAGGAAAAGATAACAAACATCTGCTAATATCTAAAAGAACGAGATAACTCATGGCTTTGTTGATAGACTTCACAATCCGAGCCTCAAAAATCGGATTTTAACTTCTGTCGATGTAGGGTCGATATCGACACCATAGGTCGATATCGAGGCTTGTGTTTCTGCTCGACTTGTCCCACTCCAGTCGATGTCTATGATGATGGTCGATATCGATGCATGTGTGTCGATATCGAGGCTTCTAGTCTGGTTTGTGTGGTTATCTCGACACTCAGAAATCGTGTCGAAATCCAGGGTCGATATCGATGTCTCCAGTCGATATCGACCTCTTCTCAGCGTCATTTGGCTCGCTCGTTTTGACTCCGATTTCATCGAATTCCTGCATGGTTAGCTCAAAACTCGTGTAGACTCTATTTCTTTCACTTTAGCTCATTCTTACACGAGATCATATGCTTTTGAAACTTTTGTTCGGAAATCAAATGAAATATGAAGTCAAAAGATGCAATAAACAATAGTACAATTATGTACATCACTACCCCCTTTGGAAAATGTCGAGGATCCAAACTGGTTGAAAAAGGATTTTTTTGGACATCTTCGAGGAGGATTTTTCAGGAGACGTCCTCGTTAAAGTCGTAGGCCTTGAAGTTAGCTTTCCAACGAGCTCTGAAATGGCCCGATCAGACCAACGCATCTTTTGTTATGACCAAAATACCAAGCTTATGTCCGTAACACCTATAGAAAGGCACACAACCGTCATTTCGGGGCCATTTGGGTATCTCAGGTGGGCCTTTCATGGGCCTATCGCCAAACTAGCATCACACCATGACTAGGGCAAAGAATTTGGGGTTTTAATTTTTCTGAGATTTTGAGATTTTTTATGGACTACCCCCTTTGGAAAAAGTCGAGGATCCAAGCTGGTTGAAAAAGGATTTTTTTGGACATCTTCGAGGAGGATTTATCAGGAGACGTCCTCGTTAAAGTCGTAGGCCTTGAAGTTAGCTTTCCAACAGCTCTGAAATGGCCCGATCAGACCAACGCATCTTTTGTTATGACCAAAATACCAAGCTTATGTCCGTAACACCTATAGAAAGGCACACTACCGTCATTTCGGGGCCATTTGGGTATATCAGGTGGGCTTTTCATGGGCCTATCGCCTAACTAGCATCACACCGTGACTAGGGCAAAGAATTTGGGGTTTTAAGTTTTCTGAGATTTTGAGATTCTTTGTGGACTACCCCCTTTGGAAAATGTCGAGGATCCAAGCTGGTTGAAAAAGGATTTTTTTGGACATCTTCTAGGAGGATTTTTCAGGAGACGTCCTCGTTAAAGTCGTAGCCTTGAAGTTAGCTTTCCAACGAGCTCTGAAATGGCCCGATCAGACCAACGCATCTTTTGTTATGACCAAAATACCAAGCTTATGTCCGTAACACCTATAGAAAGGCACACAACCGTCATTTCGGGGCCATTTGGGTATCTCAGGTGGGCCTTTCATGGGCCTATCGCCAAACTAGCATCACACCATGACTAGGGCAAAGAATTTGGGGTTTTAATTTTTCTGAGATTTTGAGATTTTTTATGGACTACCCCCTTTGGAAAAAGTCGAGGATCCAAGCTGGTTGAAAAAGGATTTTTTTGGACATCTTCGAGGAGGATTTATCAGGAGACGTCCTCGTTAAAGTCGTAGGCCTTGAAGTTAGCTTTCCAACAGCTCTGAAATGGCCCGATCAGACCAACGCATCTTTTGTTATGACCAAAATACCAAGCTTATGTCCGTAACACCTATAGAAAGGCACACTACCGTCATTTCGGGGCCATTTGGGTATATCAGGTGGGCTTTTCATGGGCCTATCGCCTAACTAGCATCACACCGTGACTAGGGCAAAGAATTTGGGGTTTTAAGTTTTCTGAGATTTTGAGATTCTTTGTGGACTACCCCCTTTGGAAAATGTCGAGGATCCAAGCTGGTTGAAAAAGGATTTTTTTGGACATCTTCTAGGAGGATTTTTCAGGAGACGTCCTCGTTAAAGTCGTAGGCCTTGAAGTTAGCTTTCCAACGAGCTCTGAAATGGCCCGATCAGACCAACGCATCTTTTGTTATGACCAAAATACCAAGCTTATGTCCGTAACACCTATAGAAAGGCACACTACCGTCATTTCGGGGCCATTTGGGTATCTCAGGTGGGCCTTTCATGGGCCTATCGCCAAACTAGCATCACACCATGACTAGGGAAAAGAATTTGGGGTTTTAATTTTTCTGAGATTTTGAGATTTTTTATGGACTACCCCCTTTGGAAAAAGTCGAGGATCCAAGCTGGTTGAAAAAGGATTTTTTTGGACATCTTCGAGGAGGATTTATCAGTAGACGTCCTCGTTAAAGTCGTAGGCCTTGAAGTTAGCTTTCCAACGAGCTCTGAAATGGCCCGATCAGACCAACGCATCTTTTGTTATGACCAAAATACCAAGCTTATGTCCGTAACACCTATAGAAAGGCACACTACCGTCATTTCGGGGCCATTTGTGTATCTCAGGTGGTCCTTTCATGGGCCTATCGCCTAACTAGCATCACACCATGACTAGGGCAAAGAATTTGGGGTTTTAAATTTTCTGAGATTTTGAGATTTTTTGTGGACTACCCCCTTTGGAAAATGTCGAGGATCCAAGCTGGTGGAAAAAGGATTTTTTTGGACATCTTCGAGGAGGATTTTTCAGGAGACGTCCTCGTTAAAGTCGTAGGCCTTGAAGTTAGCTTTCCAACGAGCTCTGAAATGGCCCGATCAGACCAACGCATCTTTTGTTATGACCAAAATACCAAGCTTATGTCCGTAACACCTATAGAAAGGCACACTACCGTCATTTCGGGGCCATTTGGGTATATCAGGTGGGCTTTTCATGGGCCTATCGCCTAACTAGCATCACACCGTGACTAGGGCAAAGAATTTGGGGTTTTAAGTTTTCTGAGATTTTGAGATTCTTTGTGGACTACCCCCTTTGGAAAATGTCGAGGATCCAAGCTGGTTGAAAAAGGATTTTTTTGGACATCTTCTAGGAGGATTTTTCAGGAGACGTCCTCGTTAAAGTCGTAGGCCTTGAAGTTAGCTTTCCAACGAGCTCTGAAATGGCCCGATCAGACCAACGCATCTTTTGTTATGACCAAAATACCAAGCTTATGTCCGTAACACCTATAGAAAGGCACACTACCGTCATTTCGGGGCCATTTGGGTATCTCAGGTGGGCCTTTCATGGGCCTATCGCCAAACTAGCATCACACCATGACTAGGGCAAAGAATTTGGGGTTTTAATTTTTCTGAGATTTTGAGATTTTTTATGGACTACCCCCTTTGGAAAAAGTCGAGGATCCAAGCTGGTTGAAAAAGGATTTTTTTGGACATCTTCGAGGAGGATTTATCAGTAGACGTCCTCGTTAAAGTCGTAGGCCTTGAAGTTAGCTTTCCAACGAGCTCTGAAATGGCCCGATCAGACCAACGCATCTTTTGTTATGACCAAAATACCAAGCTTATGTCCGTAACACCTATATAAAGGCACACTACCGTCATTTCGGGGCCATTTGTGTATCTCAGGTGGTCCTTTCATGGGCCTATCGCCTAACTAGCATCACACCATGACTAGGGCAAAGAATTTGGGGTTTTAAATTTTCTGAGATTTTGAGATTTTTTGTGGACTACCCCCTTTGGAAAATGTCGAGGATCCAAGCTGGTGGAAAAAGGATTTTTTTGGACATCTTCGAGGAGGATTTTTCAGGAGACGTCCTCGTTAAAGTCGTAGGCCTTGAAGTTAGCTTTCCAACGAGCTCTGAAATGGCCCGATCAGACCAACGCATCTTTTGTTATGACCAAAATACCAAGCTTATGTCCGTAACACCTATAGAAAGGCACACTACCGTCATTTCGGGGCCATTTGGGTATATCAGGTGGGCTTTTCATGGGCCTATCGCCTAACTAGCATCACACCGTGACTAGGGCAAAGAATTTGGGGTTTTAAGTTTTCTGAGATTTTGAGATTCTTTGTGGACTACCCCCTTTGGAAAATGTCGAGGATCCAAGCTGGTTGAAAAAGGATTTTTTTGGACATCTTCTAGGAGGATTTTTCAGGAGACATCCTCGTTAAAGTCGTAGGCCTTGAAGTTAGCTTTCCAACGAGCTCTGAAATGGCCCGATCAGACCAACGCATCTTTTGTTATGACCAAAATACCAAGCTTATGTCCGTAACACCTATAGAAAGGCACACTACCGTCATTTCGGGGCCATTTGGGTATCTCAGGTGGGCCTTTCATGGGCCTATCGCCAAACTAGCATCACACCATGACTAGGGCAAAGAATTTGGGGTTTTAATTTTTCTGAGATTTTGAGATTTTTTATGGACTACCCCCTTTGGAAAAAGTCGAGGATCCAAGCTGGTTGAAAAAGGATTTTTTTGGACATCTTCGAGGAGGATTTATCAGGAGACGTCCTCGTTAAAGTCGTAGGCCTTGAAGTTAGCTTTCCAACGAGCTCTGAAATGGCCCGATCAGACCAACGCATCTTTTGTTATGACCAAAATACCAAGTTTATGTCCGTAACACCTATAGAAAGGCACACTACCGTCATTTCGGGGCCATTTGGGTATATCAGGTGGGCTTTTCATGGGCCTATCGCCTAACTAGCATCACACCGTGACTAGGGCAAAGAATTTGGGGTTTTAAGTTTTCTGAGATTTTGAGATTCTTTGTGGACTACCCCCTTTGGAAAATGTCGAGGATCCAAGCTGGTTGAAAAAGGATTTTTTTGGACATCTTCTAGGAGGATTTTTCAGGAGACGTCCTCGTTAAAGTCGTAGGCCTTGAAGTTAGCTTTCCAACGAGCTCTGAAATGGCCCGATCAGACCAACGCATCTTTTGTTATGACCAAAATACCAAGCTTATGTCCGTAACACCTATAGAAAGGCACACTACCGTCATTTCGGGGCCATTTGGGTATCTCAGGTGGGCCTTTCATGGGCCTATCGCCAAACTAGCATCACACCATGACTAGGGCAAAGAATTTGGGGTTTTAATTTTTCTGAGATTTTGAGATTTTTTATGGACTACCCCCTTTGGAAAAAGTCGAGGATCCAAGCTGGTTGAAAAAGGATTTTTTTGGACATCTTCGAGGAGGATTTATCAGTAGACGTCCTCGTTAAAGTCGTAGGCCTTGAAGTTAGCTTTCCAACGAGCTCTGAAATGGCCCGATCAGACAAACGCATCTTTTGTTATGACCAAAATACCAAGCTTATGTCCGTAACACCTATAGAAAGGCACACTACCGTCATTTCGGGGCCATTTGTGTATCTCAGGTGGTCCTTTCATGGGCCTATCGCCTAACTAGCATCACACCATGACTAGGGCAAAGAATTTGGGGTTTTAAATTTTCTGAGATTTTGAGATTTTTTGTGGACTACCCCCTTTGGAAAATGTCGAGGATCCAAGCTGGTGGAAAAAGGATTTTTTTGGACATCTTCGAGGAGGATTTTTCAGGAGACGTCCTCGTTAAAGTCGTAGGCCTTGAAGTTAGCTTTCCAACGAGCTCTGAAATGGCCCGATCAGACCAACGCATCTTTTGTTATGACCAAAATACCAAGCTTATGTCCGTAACACCTATAGAAAGGCACACTACCGTCATTTCGGGGCCATTTGTGTATCTCAGGTGGTCCTTTCATGGGCCTATCGCCTAACTAGCATCACACCATGACTAGGGCAAAGAATTTGGGGTTTTAAATTTTCTGAGATTTTGAGATTTTTTGTGGACTACCCCCTTTGGAAAATGTCGAGGATCCAAGCTGGTTGAAAAAGGATTTTTTTGGACATCTTCTAGGAGGATTTTTCAGGAGACGTCCTCTTTAAAGTCGTAGGCCTTGAAGTTAGCTTTCCAACGAGCTCTGAAATGGCCCGATCAGACCAACGCATCTTTTGTTATGACCAAAATACCAAGCTTATGTCCGTAACACCTATAGAAAGGCACACTACCGTCATTTCGGGGCCATTTGGGTATATCAGGTGGGCTTTTCATGGGCCTATCGCCTAACTAGCATCACACCGTGACTAGGGCAAAGAATTTGGGGTTTTAAGTTTTCTGAGATTTTGAGATTCTTTGTGGACTACCCCCTTTGGAAAATGTCGAGGATCCAAGCTGGTTGAAAAAGGATTTTTTTGGACATCTTCTAGGAGGATTTTTCAGGAGACGTCCTCGTTAAAGTCGTAGGCCTTGAAGATAGCTTTCCAACGAGCTCTGAAATGGCCCGATCAGACCAACGCATCTTTTGTTATGACCAAAATACCAAGCTTATGTCCGTAACACCTATAGAAAGGCACACTACCGTCATTTCGGGGCCATTTGGGTATATCAGGTGGGCTTTTCATGGGCCTATCGCCTAACTAGCATCACACCGTGACTAGGGCAAAGAATTTGGGGTTTTAAGTTTTCTGAGATTTTGAGATTCTTTGTGGACTACCCCCTTTGGAAAAAGTCGAGGATCCAAGCTGGTTGAAAAAGGATTTTTTTGGACATCTTCGAGGAGGATTTATCAGGAGACGTCCTCGTTAAAGTCGTAGGCCTTGAAGTTAGCTTTCCAACGAGCTCTGAAATGGCCCGATCAGACCAACGCATCTTTTGTTATGACCAAAATACCAAGCTTATGTCCGTAACACCTATAGAAAGGCACACTACCGTCATTTCGGGGCCATTTGGGTATATCAGGTGGGCTTTTCATGGGCCTATCGCCTAACTAGCATCACACCGTGACTAGGGCAAAGAATTTGGGGTTTTAAGTTTTCTGAGATTTTGAGATTCTTTGTGGACTACCCCCTTTGGAAAATGTCGAGGATCCAAGCTGGTTGAAAAAGGATTTTTTTGGACATCTTCTAGGAGGATTTTTCAGGAGACGTCCTCGTTAAAGTCGTAGGCCTTGAAGTTAGCTTTCCAACGAGCTCTGAAATGGCCCGATCAGACCAACGCATCTTTTGTTATGACCAAAATACCAAGCTTATGTCCGTAACACCTATAGAAAGGCACACTAACGTCATTTCGGGGCCATTTGGGTATCTCAGGTGGGCCTTTCATGGGCCTATCGCCAAACTAGCATCACACCATGACTAGGGCAAAGAATTTGGGGTTTTAATTTTTCTGAGATTTTGAGATTTTTTATGGACTACCCCCTTTGGAAAAAGTCGAGGATCCAAGCTGGTTGAAAAAAGGATTTTTTTGGACATCTTCGAGGAGGATTTATCAGTAGACGTCCTCTTTAAAGTCGTAGGCCTTGAAGTTAGCTTTCCAACGAGCTCTGAAATGGCCCGATCAGACCAACGCATCTTTTGTTATGACCAAAATACCAAGCTTATGTCCGTAACACCTATAGAAAGGCACACTACCGTCATTTCGGGGCCATTTGTGTATCTCAGGTGGTCCTTTCATGGGCCTATCGCCTAACTAGCATCACACCGTGACTAGGGCAAAGAATTTGGGGTTTTAAGTTTTCTGAGATTTTGAGATTCTTTGTGGACTACCCCCTTTGGAAAATGTCGAGGATCCAAGCTGGTGGAAAAAGGATTTTTTTGGACATCTTCGAGGAGGATTTTTCAGGAGACGTCCTCGTTAAAGTCGTAGGCCTTGAAGATAGCTTTCCAACGAGCTCTGAAATGGCCCGATCAGACCAACGCATCTTTTGTTATGACCAAAATACCAAGCTTATGTCCGTAACACCTATAGAAAGGCACACTACCGTCATTTCGGGGCCATTTGGGTATATCAGGTGGGCTTTTCATGGGCCTATCGCCTAACTAGCATCACACCGTGACTAGGGCAAAGAATTTGGGGTTTTAAGTTTTCTGAGATTTTGAGATTCTTTGTGGACTACCCCCTTTGGAAAATGTCGAGGATCCAAGCTGGTTGAAAAAGGATTTTTTTGGACATCTTCTAGGAGGATTTTTCAGGAGACGTCCTCGTTAAAGTCGTAGGCCTTGAAGTTAGCTTTCCAACGAGCTCTGAAATGGCCCGATCAGACCAACGCATCTTTTGTTATGACCAAAATACCAAGCTTATGTCCGTAACACCTATAGAAAGGCACACTACCGTCATTTCGGGGCCATTTGGGTATCTCAGGTGGGCCTTTCATGGGCCTATCGCCAAACTAGCATCACACCATGACTAGGGCAAAGAATTTGGGGTTTTAATTTTTCTGAGATTTTGAGATTTTTTATGGACTACCCCCTTTGGAAAAAGTCGAGGATCCAAGCTGGTTGAAAAAGGATTTTTTTGGACATCTTCGAGGAGGATTTATCAGGAGACGTCCTCGTTAAAGTCGTAGGCCTTGAAGTTAGCTTTCCAACGAGCTCTGAAATGGCCCGATCAGACCAACGCATCTTTTGTTATGACCAAAATACCAAGCTTATGTCCGTAACACCTATAGAAAGGCACACTACCGTCATTTCGGGGCCATTTGGGTATATCAGGTGGGCTTTTCATGGGCCTATCGCCTAACTAGCATCACACCGTGACTAGGGCAAAGAATTTGGGGTTTTAAGTTTTCTGAGATTTTGAGATTCTTTGTGGACTACCCCCTTTGGAAAATGTCGAGGATCCAAGCTGGTTGAAAAAGGATTTTTTTGGACATCTTCTAGGAGGATTTTGCAGGAGACGTCCTCGTTAAAGTCGTAGGCGTTGAAGTTAGCTTTCCAACGAGCTCTGAAATGGCCCGATCAGACCAACGCATCTTTTGTTATGACCAAAATACCAAGCTTATGTCCGTAACACCTATAGAAAGGCACACTACCGTCATTTCGGGGCCATTTGGGTATCTCAGGTGGGCCTTTCATGGGCCTATCGCCAAACTAGCATCACACCATGACTAGGGCAATGAATTTGGGGTTTTAATTTTTCTGAGATTTTGAGATTTTTTATGGACTACCCCCTTTGGAAAAAGTCGAGGATCCAAGCTGGTTGAAAAAGGATTTTTTTGGACATCTTCGAGGAGGATTTATCAGTAGACGTCCTCGTTAAAGTCGTAGGCCTTGAAGTTAGCTTTCCAACGAGCTCTGAAATGGCCCGATCAGACCAACGCATCTTTTGTTATGACCAAAATACCAAGCTTATGTTTGTAACACCTATAGAAAGGCACACTACCGTCATTTCGGGGCCATTTGTGTATCTCAGGTGGTCCTTTCATGGGCCTATCGCCTAACTAGCATCACACCATGACTAGGGCAAAGAATTTGGGGTTTTAAATTTTCTGAGATTTTGAGATTTTTTGTGGACTACCCCCTTTGGAAAATGTCGAGGATCCAAGCTGGTGGAAAAAGGATTTTTTTGGACATCTTCGAGGAGGATTTTTCAGGAGACGTCCTCGTTAAAGTCGTAGGCCTTGAAGTTAGCTTTCCAACGAGCTCTGAAATGGCCCGATCAGACCAACGCATCTTTTGTTATGACCAAAATACCAAGCTTATGTCCGTAACACCTATAGAAAGGCACACTACCGTCATTTCGGGGCCATTTGGGTATATCAGGTGGGCTTTTCATGGGCCTATCGCCTAACTAGCATCACACCGTGACTAGGGCAAAGAATTTGGGGTTTTAAGTTTTCTGAGATTTTGAGATTCTTTGTGGACTACCCCCTTTGGAAAATGTCGAGGATCCAAGCTGGTTGAAAAAGGATTTTTTTGGACATCTTCTAGGAGGATTTTTCATGAGACGTCCTCGTTAAAGTCGTAGGCCTTGAAGTTAGCTTTCCAACGAGCTCTGAAATGGCCCGATCAGACCAACGCATCTTTTGTTATGACCAAAATACCAAGCTTATGTCCGTAACACCTATAGAAAGGCACACTACCGTCATTTCGGGGCCATTTGGGTATCTCAGGTGGGCCTTTCATGGGCCTATCGCCAAACTAGCATCACACCATGACTAGGGCAAAGAATTTGGGGTTTTAATTTTTCTGAGATTTTGAGATTTTTTATGGACTACCCCCTTTGGAAAAAGTCGAGGATCCAAGCTGGTTGAAAAAGGATTTTTTTGGACATCTTCGAGGAGGATTTATCAGGAGACGTCCTCGTTAAAGTTGTAGGCCTTGAAGTTAGCTTTCCAACGAGCTCTGAAATGGCCCGATCAGACCAACGCAACTTTTGTTATGACCAAAATACCAAGCTTATGTCCGTAACACCTATAGAAAGGCACACTACCGTCATTTCGGGGCCATTTGGGTATATCAGGTGGGCTTTTCATGGGCCTATCGCCTAACTAGCATCACACCGTGACTAGGGCAAAGAATTTGGGGTTTTAAGTTTTCTGAGATTTTGAGATTCTTTGTGGACTACCCCCTTTGGAAAATGTCGAGGATCCAAGCTGGTTGAAAAAGGATTTTTTTGGACATCTTCTAGGAGGATTTTTCAGGAGACGTCCTCGTTAAAGTCGTAGGCGTTGAAGTTAGCTTTCCAACGAGCTCTGAAATGGCCCGATCAGACCAACGCATCTTTTGTTATGACCAAAATACCAAGCTTATGTCCGTAACACCTATAGAAAGGCACACTACCGTCATTTCGGGGCCATTTGGGTATCTCAGGTGGGCCTTTCATGGGCCTATCGCCAAACTAGCATCACACCATGACTAGGGCAAAGAATTTGGGGTTTTAATTTTTCTGAGATTTTGAGATTTTTTATGGACTACCCCCTTTGGAAAAAGTCGAGGATCCAAGCTGGTTGAAAAAGGATTTTTTTGGACATCTTCGAGGAGGATTTATCAGTAGACGTCCTCGTTAAAGTCGTAGGCCTTGAAGTTAGCTTTCCAACGAGCTCTGAAATGGCCCGATCAGACCAACGCATCTTTTGTTATGACCAAAATACCAAGCTTATGTCCGTAACACCTATAGAAAGGCACACTACCGTCATTTCGGGGCCATTTGTGTATCTCAGGTGGTCCTTTCATGGGCCTATCGCCTAACTAGCATCACACCATGACTAGGGCAAAGAATTTGGGGTTTTAAATTTTCTGAGATTTTTAGATTTTTTGTGGACTACCCCCTTTGGAAAATGTCGAGGATCCAAGCTGGTGGAAAAAGGATTTTTTTGGACATCTTCGAGGAGGATTTTTCAGGAGACGTCCTCGTTAAAGTCGTAGGCCTTGAAGTTAGCTTTCCAACGAGCTCTGAAATGGCCCGATCAGACCAACGCATCTTTTGTTATGACCAAAATACCAAGCTTATGTCCGTAACACCTATAGAAAGGCACACTACCGTCATTTCGGGGCCATTTGGGTATATCAGGTGGGCTTTTCATGGGCCTATCGCCTAACTAGCATCACACCGTGACTAGGGCAAAGAATTTGGGGTTTTAAGTTTTCTGAGATTTTGAGATTTTTTGTGGACTACCCCCTTTGGAAAATGTCGAGGATCCAAGCTGGTTGAAAAAGGATTTTTTTGGACATCTTCTAGGAGGATTTTTCAGGAGACGTCCTCGTTAAAGTCGTAGGCCTTGAAGTTAGCTTTCCAACGAGCTCTGAAATGGCCCGATCAGACCAACGCATCTTTTGTTATGACCAAAATACCAAGCTTATGTCCGTAACACCTATAGAAAGGCACACTACCGTCATTTCGGGGCCATTTGGGTATCTCAGGTGGGCCTTTCATGGGCCTATCGCCAAACTAGCATCACACCATGACTAGGGCAAAGAATTTGGGGTTTTAATTTTTCTGAGATTTTGAGATTTTTTATGGACTACCCCCTTTGGAAAAAGTCGAGGATCCAAGCTGGTTGAAAAAGGATTTTTTTGGACATCTTCGAGGAGGATTTATCAGTAGACGTCCTCGTTAAAGTCGTAGGCCTTGAAGTTAGCTTTCCAACGAGCTCTGAAATGGCCCGATCAAACCAACGCATCTTTTGTTATGACCAAAATACCAAGCTTATGTCCGTAACACCTATAGAAAGGCACACTACCGTCATTTCGGGGCCATTTGTGTATCTCAGGTGGTCCTTTCATGGGCCTATCGCCTAACTAGCATCACACAATGACTAGGGCAAAGAATTTGGGGTTTTAAATTTTCTGAGATTTTGAGATTTTTTGTGGACTACCCCCTTTGGAAAATGTCGAGGATCCAAGCTGGTGGAAAAAGGATTTTTTTGGACATCTTCGAGGAGGATTTTTCAGGAGACGTCCTCGTTAAAGTCGTAGGCCTTGAAGTTAGCTTTCCAACGAGCTCTGAAATGGCCCGATCAGACCAACGCATCTTTTGTTATGACCAAAATACCAAGCTTATGTCCGTAACACCTATAGAAAGGCACACTACCGTCATTTCGGGGCCATTTGGTTATATCAGGTGGGCTTTTCATGGGCCTATCGCCTAACTAGCATCACACCGTGACTAGGGCAAAGAATTTGGGGTTTTAAGTTTTCTGAGATTTTGAGATTTTTTGTGGACTACCCCCTTTGGAAAATGTCGAGGATCCAAGCTGGTTGAAAAAGGATTTTTTTGGACATCTTCTAGGAGGATTTTTCAGGAGACGTCCTCGTTAAAGTCGTAGGCCTTGAAGTTAGCTTTCCAACGAGCTCTGAAATGGCCCGATCAGACCAACGCATCTTTTGTTATGACCAAAATACCAAGCTTATGTCCGTAACACCTATAGAAAGGCACACTACCGTCATTTCGGGGCCATTTGGTTATATCAGGTGGGCTTTTCATGGGCCTATCGCCTAACTAGCATCACACCGTGACTAGGGCAAAGAATTTGGGGTTTTAAGTTTTCTGAGATTTTGAGATTTTTTGTGGACTACCCCCTTTGGAAAATGTCGAGGATCCAAGCTGGTTGAAAAAGGATTTTTTTGGACATCTTCTAGGAGGATTTTTCAGGAGACGTCCTCGTTAAAGTCGTAGGCCTTGAAGTTAGCTTTCCAACGAGCTCTGAAATGGCCCGATCAGACCAACGCATCTTTTGTTATGACCAAAATACCAAGCTTATGTCCGTAACACCTATAGAAAGGCACACTACCGTCATTTCGGGGCCATTTGGGTATCTCAGGTGGGCCTTTCATGGGCCTATCGCCAAACTAGCATCACACCATGACTAGGGCAAAGAATTTGGGGTTTTAATTTTTCTGAGATTTTGAGATTTTTTATGGACTACCCCCTTTGGAAAAAGTCGAGGATCCAAGCTGGTTGAAAAAGGATTTTTTTGGACATCTTCGAGGAGGATTTATCAGTAGACGTCCTCGTTAAAGTCGTAGGCCTTGAAGTTAGCTTTCCAAAGAGCTCTGAAATGGCCCGATCAGACCAACGCATCTTTTGTTATGACCAAAATACCAAGCTTATGTCCGTAACACCTATAGAAAGGCACACTACCGTCATTTCGGGGCCATTTGTGTATCTCAGGTGGTCCTTTCATGGGCCTATCGCCTAACTAGCATCACACCAGGACTAGGGCAAAGAATTTGGGGTTTTAAATTTTCTGAGATTTTGAGATTTTTTGTGGACTACCCCCTTTGGAAAATGTCGAGGATCCAAGCTGGTGGAAAAAGGATTTTTTTGGACATCTTCGAGGAGGAATTTTCAGGAGACGTCCTCGTTAAAGTCGTAGGCCTTGAAGTTAGCTTTCCAACGAGCTCTGAAATGGCCCGATCAGACCAACGCATCTTTTGTTATGACCAAAATACCAAGCTTATGTCCGTAACACCTATAGAAAGGCACACTACCGTCATTTCGGGGCCATTTGTGTATCTCAGGTGGTCCTTTCATGGGCCTATCGCCTAACTAGCATCACACAATGACTAGGGCAAAGAATTTGGGGTTTTAAATTTTCTGAGATTTTGAGATTTTTTGTGGACTACCCCCTTTGGAAAATGTCGAGGATCCAAGCTGGTGGAAAAAGGATTTTTTTGGACATCTTCGAGGAGGATTTTTCAGGAGACGTCCTCGTTAAAGTCGTAGGCCTTGAAGTTAGCTTTCCAACGAGCTCTGAAATGGCCCGATCAGACCAACGCATCTTTTGTTATGACCAAAATACCAAGCTTATGTCCGTAACACCTATAGAAAGGCACACTACCGTCATTTCGGGGCCATTTGGTTATATCAGGTGGGCTTTTCATGGGCCTATCGCCTAACTAGCATCACACCGTGACTAGGGCAAAGAATTTGGGGTTTTAAGTTTTCTGAGATTTTGAGATTTTTTGTGGACTACCCCCTTTGGAAAATGTCGAGGATCCAAGCTGGTTGAAAAAGGATTTTTTTGGACATCTTCTAGGAGGATTTTTCAGGAGACGTCCTCGTTAAAGTCGTAGGCCTTGAAGTTAGCTTTCCAACGAGCTCTGAAATGGCCCGATCAGACCAACGCATCTTTTGTTATGACCAAAATACCAAGCTTATGTCCGTAACACCTATAGAAAGGCACACTACCGTCATTTCGGGGCCATTTGGGTATCTCAGGTGGGCCTTTCATGGGCCTATCGCCAAACTAGCATCACACCATGACTAGGGCAAAGAATTTGGGGTTTTAATTTTTCTGAGATTTTGAGATTTTTTATGGACTACCCCCTTTGGAAAAAGTCGAGGATCCAAGCTGGTTGAAAAAGGATTTTTTTGGACATCTTCGAGGAGGATTTATCAGTAGACGTCCTCGTTAAAGTCGTAGGCCTTGAAGTTAGCTTTCCAAAGAGCTCTGAAATGGCCCGATCAGACCAACGCATCTTTTGTTATGACCAAAATACCAAGCTTATGTCCGTAACACCTATAGAAAGGCACACTACCGTCATTTCGGGGCCATTTGTGTATCTCAGGTGGTCCTTTCATGGGCCTATCGCCTAACTAGCATCACACCAGGACTAGGGCAAAGAATTTGGGGTTTTAAATTTTCTGAGATTTTGAGATTTTTTGTGGACTACCCCCTTTGGAAAATGTCGAGGATCCAAGCTGGTGGAAAAAGGATTTTTTTGGACATCTTCGAGGAGGAATTTTCAGGAGACGTCCTCGTTAAAGTCGTAGGCCTTGAAGTTAGCTTTCCAACGAGCTCTGAAATGGCCCGATCAGACCAACGCATCTTTTGTTATGACCAAAATACCAAGCTTATGTCCGTAACACCTATAGAAAGGCACACTACCGTCATTTCGGGGCCATTTGTGTATCTCAGGTGGTCCTTTCATGGGCCTATCGCCTAACTAGCATCACACAATGACTAGGGCAAAGAATTTGGGGTTTTAAATTTTCTGAGATTTTGAGATTTTTTGTGGACTACCCCCTTTGGAAAATGTCGAGGATCCAAGCTGGTGGAAAAAGGATTTTTTTGGACATCTTCGAGGAGGATTTTTCAGGAGACGTCCTCGTTAAAGTCGTAGGCCTTGAAGTTAGCTTTCCAACGAGCTCTGAAATGGCCCGATCAGACCAACGCATCTTTTGTTATGACCAAAATACCAAGCTTATGTCCGTAACACCTATAGAAAGGCACACTACCGTCATTTCGGGGCCATTTGGTTATATCAGGTGGGCTTTTCATGGGCCTATCGCCTAACTAGCATCACACCGTGACTAGGGCAAAGAATTTGGGGTTTTAAGTTTTCTGAGATTTTGAGATTTTTTGTGGACTACCCCCTTTGGAAAATGTCGAGGATCCAAGCTGGTTGAAAAAGGATTTTTTTGGACATCTTCTAGGAGGATTTTTCAGGAGACGTCCTCGTTAAAGTCGTAGGCCTTGAAGTTAGCTTTCCAACGAGCTCTGAAATGGCCCGATCAGACCAACGCATCTTTTGTTATGACCAAAATACCAAGCTTATGTCCGTAACACCTATAGAAAGGCACACTACCGTCATTTCGGGGCCATTTGGGTATCTCAGGTGGGCCTTTCATGGGCCTATCGCCAAACTAGCATCACACCATGACTAGGGCAAAGAATTTGGGGTTTTAATTTTTCTGAGATTTTGAGATTTTTTATGGACTACCCCCTTTGGAAAAAGTCGAGGATCCAAGCTGGTTGAAAAAGGATTTTTTTGGACATCTTCGAGGAGGATTTATCAGTAGACGTCCTCGTTAAAGTCGTAGGCCTTGAAGTTAGCTTTCCAACGAGCTCTGAAATGGCCCGATCAGACCAACGCATCTTTTGTTATGACCAAAATACCAAGCTTATGTCCGTAACACCTATAGAAAGGCACACTACCGTCATTTCGGGGCCATTTGTGTATCTCAGGTGGTCCTTTCATGGGCCTATCGCCTAACTAGCATCACACCATGACTAGGGCAAAGAATTTGGGGTTTTAAATTTTCTGAGATTTTGAGATTTTTTGTGGACTACCCCCTTTGGAAAATGTCGAGGATCCAAGCTGGTGGAAAAAGGATTTTTTTGGACATCTTCGAGGAGGAATTTTCAGGAGACGTCCTCGTTAAAGTCGTAGGCCTTGAAGTTAGCTTTCCAACGAGCTCTGAAATGGCCCGATCAGACCAACGCATCTTTTGTTATGACCAAAATACCAAGCTTATGTCCGTAACACCTATAGAAAGGCACACTACCGTCATTTCGGGGCCATTTGGGTATATCAGGTGGGCTTTTCATGGGCCTATCGCCTAACTAGCATCACACCGTGACTAGGGCAAAGAATTTGGGGTTTTAAGTTTTCTGAGATTTTGAGATTTTTTGTGGACTACCCCCTTTGGAAAATGTCGAGGATCCAAGCTGGTTGAAAAAGGATTTTTTTGGACATCTTCTAGGAGGATTTTTCAGGAGACGTCCTCGTTAAAGTCGTAGGCCTTGAAGTTAGCTTTCCAACGAGCTCTGAAATGGCCCGATCAGACCAACGCATCTTTTGTTATGACCAAAATACAAAGCTTATGTCCGTAACACCTATAGAAAGGAACACTACCGTCATTTCGGGGCCATTTGGGTATCTCAGGTGGGCCTTTCATGGGCCTATCGCCAAACTAGCATCACACCATGACTAGGGCAAAGAATTTGGGGTTTTAATTTTTCTGAGATTTTGAGATTTTTTATGGACTACCCCCTTTGGAAAAAGTCGAGGATCCAAGCTGGTTGAAAAAGGATTTTTTTGGACATCTTCGAGGAGGATTTATCAGGAGACGTCCTCGTTAAAGTCGTAGGCCTTGAAGTTAGCTTTCCAACGAGCTCTGAAATGGCCCGATCAGACCAACGCATCTTTTGTTATGACCAAAATACCAAGCTTATGTCCGTAACACCTATAGAAAGGCACACTACCGTCATTTCGGGGCCATTTTTGTATCTCAGGTGGTCCTTTCATGGGCCTATCGCCTAACTAGCATCACACCATGACTAGGGCAAAGAATTTGGGGTTTTAAATTTTCTGAGATTTTGAGATTTTTTGTGGACTACCCCCTTTGGAAAATGTCGAGGATCCAAGCTGGTGGAAAAAGGATTTTTTTGGACATCTTCGAGGAGGATTTTTAAGGAGACGTCCTCGTTAAAGTCGTAGGCCTTGAAGTTAGCTTTCCAACGAGCTCTGAAATGGCCCGATCAGACCAACGCATCTTTTGTTATGACCAAAATACCAAGCTTATGTCCGTAACACCTATAGAAAGGCACACTACCGTCATTTCGGGGCCATTTGGGTATATCAGGTGGGCTTTTCATGGGCCTATCGCCTAACTAGCATCACACCGTGACTAGGGCAAAGAATTTGGGGTTTTAAGTTTTCTGAGATTTTGAGATTTTTTGTGGACTACCCCCTTTGGAAAATGTCGAGGATCCAAGCTGGTTGAAAAAGGATTTTTTTGGACATCTTCTAGGAGGATTTTTCAGGAGACGTCCTCGTTAAAGTCGTAGGCCTTGAAGTTAGCTTTCCAACGTGCTCTGAAATGGCCCGATCAGACCAACGCATCTTTTGTTATGACCAAAATACCAAGCTTATGTCCGTAACACCTATAGAAAGGCACACTACCGTCATTTCGGGGCCATTTGGGTATCTCAGGTGGGCCTTTCATGGGCCTATCGCCAAACTAGCATCACACCATGACTAGGGCAAAGAATTTGGGGTTTTAATTTTTCTGAGATTTTGAGATTTTTTATGGACTACCCCCTTTGGAAAAAGTCGAGGATCCAAGCTGGTTGAAAAAGGATTTTTTTGGACATCTTCGAGGAGGATTTATCAGTAGACGTCCTCGTTAAAGTCGTAGGCCTTGAAGTTAGCTTTCCAACGAGCTCTGAAATGGCCCGATCAGACCAACGCATCTTTTGTTATGACCAAAATACCAAGCTTATGTCCGTAACACCTATAGAAAGGCACACTACCGTCATTTCGGGGCCATTTGGGTATCTCAGGTGGGCCTTTCATGGGCCTATCGCCAAACTAGCATCACACCATGACTAGGGCAAAGAATTTGGGGTTTTAATTTTTTTGAGATTTTGAGATTTTTTATGGACTACCCCCTTTGGAAAAAGTCGAGGATCCAAGCTGGTTGAAAAAGGATTTTTTTGGACATCTTCGAGGAGGATTTATCAGGAGACGTCCTCGTTAAAGTCGTAGGCCTTGAAGTTAGCTTTCCAACGAGCTCTGAAATGGCCCGATCAGACCAACGCATCTTTTGTTATGACCAAAATACCAAGCTTATGTCCGTAACACCTATAGAAAGGCACACTACCGTCATTTCGGGGCCATTTGGGTATCTCAGGTGGGCCTTTCATGGGCCTATCGCCAAACTAGCATCACACCATGACTAGGGCAAAGAATTTGGGGTTTTAATTTTTCTGAGATTTTGAGATTTTTTATGGACTACCCCCTTTGGAAAAAGTCGAGGATCCAAGCTGGTTGAAAAAGGATTTTTTTGGACATCTTCGAGGAGGATTTATCAGTAGACGTCCTCGTTAAAGTCGTAGGCCTTGAAGTTAGCTTTCCAACGAGCTCTGAAATGGCCCGATCAGACCAACGCATCTTTTGTTATGACCAAAATACCAAGCTTATGTCCGTAACACCTATAGAAAGGCACACTACCGTCATTTCGGGGCCATTTGGGTATCTCAGGTGGGCCTTTCATGGGCCTATCGCCAAACTAGCATCACACCATGACTAGGGCAAAGAATTTGGGGTTTTAATTTTTCTGAGATTTTGAGATTTTTTATGGACTACCCCCTTTGGAAAAAGTCGAGGATCCAAGCTGGTTGAAAAAGGATTTTATTGGACATCTTCGAGGAGGATTTATCAGGAGACGTCCTCGTTAAAGTCGTAGGCCTTGAAGTTAGCTTTCCAACGAGCTCTGAAATGGCCCGATCAGACCAACGCATCTTTTGTTATGACCAAAATACCAAGCTTATGTCCGTAACACCTATAGAAAGGCACACTACCGTCATTTCGGGGCCATTTGGGTATATCAGGTGGGCTTTTCATGGGCCTATCGCCTAACTAGCATCACACCGTGACTAGGGCAAAGAATTTGGGGTTTTAAGTTTTCTGAGATTTTGAGATTCTTTGTGGACTACCCCCTTTGGAAAAAGTCGAGGATCCAAGCTGGTTAAAAAAGGATTTTTTTGGACATCTTCGAGGAGGATTTATCAGGAGACGTCCTCGTTAAAGTCGTGGGCCTTGAAGTTAGCTTTCCAACGAGCTCTGAAATGGCCCGATCAGACCAACGCATCTTTTGTTATGACCAAAATACCAAGCTTATGTCCGTAACACCTATAGAAAGGCACACTACCGTCATTTCGGGGCCATTTGGGTATATCAGGTGGGCTTTTCATGGGCCTATCGCCTAACTAGCATCACACCGTGACTAGGGCAAAGAATTTGGGGTTTTATGTTTTCTGAGATTTTGAGATTTTTTGTGGACTACCCCCTTTGGAAAATGTCGAGGATCCAAGCTGGTTGAAAAAGGATTTTTTTGGACATCTTCTAGGAGGATTTTTCAGGAGACGTCCTCGTTAAAGTCGTAGGCCTTGAAGTTAGCTTTCCAACGTGCTCTGAAATGGCCCGATCAGACCAACGCATCTTTTGTTATGACCAAAATACCAAGCTTATGTCTGTAACACCTATAGAAAGGCACACTACCGTCATTTCGGGGCCATTTGGGTATCTCAGGTGGGCCTTTCATGGGCCTATCGCCAAACTAGCATCACACCATGACTAGGGAAAAGAATTTGGGGTTTTAATTTTTCTGAGATTTTGAGATTTTTTATGGACTACCCCCTTTGGAAAAAGTCGAGGATCCAAGCTGGTTGAAAAAGGATTTTTTTGGACATCTTCGAGGAGGATTTATCAGGAGACGTCCTCGTTAAAGTCGTAGGCCTTGAAGTTAGCTTTCCAACGAGCTCTGAAATGGCCCGATCAGACCAACGCATCTTTTGTTATGACCAAAATACCAAGCTTATGTCCGTAACACCTATAGAAAGGCACACTACCGTCATTTCGGGGCCATTTGGGTATCTCAGGTGGGCCTTTCATGGGCCTATCGCCAAACTAGCATCACACCATGACTAGGGCAAAGAATTTGGGGTTTTAATTTTTCTGAGATTTTGAGATTTTTTATGGACTACCCCCTTTGGAAAAAGTCGAGGATCCAAGCTGGTTGAAAAAGGATTTTTTTGGACATCTTCGAGGAGGATTTATCAGTAGACGTCCTCGTTAAAGTCGTAGGCCTTGAAGTTAGCTTTCCAACGAGCTCTGAAATGGCCCGATCAGACCAACGCATCTTTTGTTATGACCAAAATACCAAGCTTATGTCCGTAACACCTATAGAAAGGCACACTACCGTCATTTCGGGGCCATTTGGGTATCTCAGGTGGGCCTTTCATGGGCCTATCGCCAAACTAGCATCACACCATGACTAGGGCAAAGAATTTGGGGTTTTAATTTTTCTGAGATTTTGAGATTTTTTATGGACTACCCCCTTTGGAAAAAGTCGAGGATCCAAGCTGGTTGAAAAAGGATTTTTTTGGACATCTTCGAGGAGGATTTATCAGGAGACGTCCTCGTTAAAGTCGTAGGCCTTGAAGTTAGCTTTCCAACGAGCTCTGAAATGGCCCGATCAGACCAACGCATCTTTTGTTATGACCAAAATACCAAGCTTATGTCCGTAACACCTATAGAAAGGCACACTACCGTCATTTCGGGGCCATTTGGGTATATCAGGTGGGCTTTTCATGGGCCTATCGCCTAACTAGCATCACACCGTGACTAGGGCAAAGAATTTGGGGTTTTAAGTTTTCTGAGATTTTGAGATTCTTTGTGGACTACCCCCTTTGGAAAAAGTCGAGGATCCAAGCTGGTTAAAAAAGGATTTTTTTGGACATCTTCGAGGAGGATTTATCAGGAGACGTCCTCGTTAAAGTCGTGGGCCTTGAAGTTAGCTTTCCAACGAGCTCTGAAATGGCCCGATCAGACCAACGCATCTTTTGTTATGACCAAAATACCAAGCTTATGTCCGTAACACCTATAGAAAGGCACACTACCGTCATTTCGGGGCCATTTGGGTATATCAGGTGGGCTTTTCATGGGCCTATCGCCTAACTAGCATCACACCGTGACTAGGGCAAAGAATTTGGGGTTTTATGTTTTCTGAGATTTTGAGATTTTTTGTGGACTACCCCCTTTGGAAAATGTCGAGGATCCAAGCTGGTTGAAAAAGGATTTTTTTGGACATCTTCTAGGAGGATTTTTCAGGAGACGTCCTCGTTAAAGTCGTAGGCCTTGAAGTTAGCTTTCCAACGTGCTCTGAAATGGCCCGATCAGACCAACGCATCTTTTGTTATGACCAAAATACCAAGCTTATGTCTGTAACACCTATAGAAAGGCACACTACCGTCATTTCGGGGCCATTTGGGTATCTCAGGTGGGCCTTTCATGGGCCTATCGCCAAACTAGCATCACACCATGACTAGGGAAAAGAATTTGGGGTTTTAATTTTTCTGAGATTTTGAGATTTTTTATGGACTACCCCCTTTGGAAAAAGTCGAGGATCCAAGCTGGTTAAAAAAGGATTTTTTTGGACATCTTCGAGGAGGATTTATCAGGAGACGTCCTCGTTAAAGTCGTGGGCCTTGAAGTTAGCTTTCCAACGAGCTCTGAAATGGCCCGATCAGACCAACGCATCTTTTGTTATGACCAAAATACCAAGCTTATGTCCGTAACACCTATAGAAAGGCACACTACCGTCATTTCGGGGCCATTTGTGTATCTCAGGTGGTCCTTTCATGGGCCTATCGCCTAACTAGCATCACACCATGACTAGGGCAAAGAATTTGGGGTTTTAAATTTTCTGAGATTTTGAGATTTTTTGTGGACTACCCCCTTTGGAAAATGTCGAGGATCCAAGCTGGTGGAAAAAGGATTTTTTTGGACATCTTCGAGGAGGATTTTTCAGGAGACGTCCTCGTTAAAGTCGTAGGCCTTGAAGTTAGCTTTCCAACGAGCTCTGAAATGGCCCGATCAGACCAACGCATCTTTTGTTATGACCAAAATACCAAGCTTATGTCCGTAACACCTATAGAAAGGCACACTACCGTCATTTCGGGGCCATTTGGGTATATCAGGTGGGCTTTTCATGGGCCTATCGCCTAACTAGCATCACACCGTGACTAGGGCAAAGAATTTGGGGTTTTAAGTTTTCTGAGATTTTGAGATTTTTTGTGGACTACCCCCTTTGGAAAATGTCGAGGATCCAAGCTGGTTGAAAAAGGATTTTTTTGGACATCTTCTAGGAGGATTTTTCAGGAGACGTCCTCGTTAAAGTCGTAGGCCTTGAAGTTAGCTTTCCAACGTGCTCTGAAATGGCCCGATCAGACCAACGCATCTTTTGTTATGACCAAAATACCAAGCTTATGTCCGTAACACCTATAGAAAGGCACACTACCGTCATTTCGGGGCCATTTGGGTATCTCAGGTGGGCCTTTCATGGGCCTATCGCCAAACTAGCATCACACCATGACTAGGGCAAAGAATTTGGGGTTTTAATTTTTCTGAGATTTTGAGATTTTTTATGGACTACCCCCTTTGGAAAAAGTCGAGGATCCAAGCTGGTTGAAAAAGGATTTTTTTGGACATCTTCGAGGAGGATTTATCAGTAGACGTCCTCGTTAAAGTCGTAGGCCTTGAAGTTAGCTTTCCAACGAGCTCTGAAATGGCCCGATCAGACCAACGCATCTTTTGTTATGACCAAAATACCAAGCTTATGTCCGTAACACCTATAGAAAGGCACACTACCGTCATTTCGGGGCCATTTGGGTATCTCAGGTGGGCCTTTCATGGGCCTATCGCCAAACTAGCATCACACCATGACTAGGGCAAAGAATTTGGGGTTTTAATTTTTCTGAGATTTTGAGATTTTTTATGGACTACCCCCTTTGGAAAAAGTCGAGGATCCAAGCTGGTTGAAAAAGGATTTTTTTGGACATCTTCGAGGAGGATTTATCAGGAGACGTCCTCGTTAAAGTCGTAGGCCTTGAAGTTAGCTTTCCAACGAGCTCTGAAATGGCCCGATCAGACCAACGCATCTTTTGTTATGACCAAAATACCAAGCTTATGTCCGTAACACCTATAGAAAGGCACACTACCGTCATTTCGGGGCCATTTGGGTATATCAGGTGGGCTTTTCATGGGCCTATCGCCTAACTAGCATCACACCGTGACTAGGGCAAAGAATTTGGGGTTTTAAGTTTTCTGAGATTTTGAGATTCTTTGTGGACTACCCCCTTTGGAAAAAGTCGAGGATCCAAGCTGGTTAAAAAAGGATTTTTTTGGACATCTTCGAGGAGGATTTATCAGGAGACGTCCTCGTTAAAGTCGTGGGCCTTGAAGTTAGCTTTCCAACGAGCTCTGAAATGGCCCGATCAGACCAACGCATCTTTTGTTATGACCAAAATACCAAGCTTATGTCCGTAACACCTATAGAAAGGCACACTACCGTCATTTCGGGGCCATTTGGGTATATCAGGTGGGCTTTTCATGGGCCTATCGCCTAACTAGCATCACACCGTGACTAGGGCAAAGAATTTGGGGTTTTATGTTTTCTGAGATTTTGAGATTTTTTGTGGACTACCCCCTTTGGAAAATGTCGAGGATCCAAGCTGGTTGAAAAAGGATTTTTTTGGACATCTTCTAGGAGGATTTTTCAGGAGACGTCCTCGTTAAAGTCGTAGGCCTTGAAGTTAGCTTTCCAACGTGCTCTGAAATGGCCCGATCAGACCAACGCATCTTTTGTTATGACCAAAATACCAAGCTTATGTCTGTAACACCTATAGAAAGGCACACTACCGTCATTTCGGGGCCATTTGGGTATCTCAGGTGGGCCTTTCATGGGCCTATCGCCAAACTAGCATCACACCATGACTAGGGCAAAGAATTTGGGGTTTTAATTTTTCTGAGATTTTGAGATTTTTTATGGACTACCCCCTTTGGAAAAAGTCGAGGATCCAAGCTGGTTAAAAAAGGATTTTTTTGGACATCTTCGAGGAGGATTTATCAGGAGACGTCCTCGTTAAAGTCGTGGGCCTTGAAGTTAGCTTTCCAACGAGCTCTGAAATGGCCCGATCAGACCAACGCATCTTTTGTTATGACCAAAATACCAAGCTTATGTCCGTAACACCTATAGAAAGGCACACTACCGTCATTTCGGGGCCATTTGTGTATCTCAGGTGGGCCTTTCATGGGCCTATCGCCAAACTAGCATCACACCATGACTAGGGAAAAGAATTTGGGGTTTTAATTTTTCTGAGATTTTGAGATTTTTTATGGACTACCCCCTTTGGAAAAAGTCGAGGATCCAAGCTGGTTAAAAAAGGATTTTTTTGGACATCTTCGAGGAGGATTTATCAGGAGACGTCCTCGTTAAAGTCGTGGGCCTTGAAGTTAGCTTTCCAACGAGCTCTGAAATGGCCCGATCAGACCAACGCATCTTTTGTTATGACCAAAATACCAAGCTTATGTCCGTAACACCTATAGAAAGGCACACTACCGTCATTTCGGGGCCATTTGTGTATCTCAGGTGGTCCTTTCATGGGCCTATCGCCTAACTAGCATCACACCATGACTAGGGCAAAGAATTTGGGGTTTTAAATTTTCTGAGATTTTGAGATTTTTTGTGGACTACCCCCTTTGGAAAATGTCGAGGATCCAAGCTGGTGGAAAAAGGATTTTTTTGGACATCTTCGAGGAGGATTTTTCAGGAGACGTCCTCGTTAAAGTCGTAGGCCTTGAAGTTAGCTTTCCAACGAGCTCTGAAATGGCCCGATCAGACCAACGCATCTTTTGTTATGACCAAAATACCAAGCTTATGTCCGTAACACCTATAGAAAGGCACACTACCGTCATTTCGGGGCCATTTGGGTATATCAGGTGGGCTTTTCATGGGCCTATCGCCTAACTAGCATCACACCGTGACTAGGGCAAAGAATTTGGGGTTTTAAGTTTTCTGAGATTTTGAGATTTTTTGTGGACTACCCCCTTTGGAAAATGTCGAGGATCCAAGCTGGTTGAAAAAGGATTTTTTTGGACATCTTCTAGGAGGATTTTTCAGGAGACGTCCTCGTTAAAGTCGTAGGCCTTGAAGTTAGCTTTCCAACGTGCTCTGAAATGGCCCGATCAGACCAACGCATCTTTTGTTATGACCAAAATACCAAGCTTATGTCCGTAACACCTATAGAAAGGCACACTACCGTCATTTCGGGGCCATTTGGGTATCTCAGGTGGGCCTTTCATGGGCCTATCGCCAAACTAGCATCACACCATGACTAGGGCAAAGAATTTGGGGTTTTAATTTTTCTGAGATTTTGAGATTTTTTATGGACTACCCCCTTTGGAAAAAGTCGAGGATCCAAGCTGGTTGAAAAAGGATTTTTTTGGACATCTTCGAGGAGGATTTATCAGTAGACGTCCTCGTTAAAGTCGTAGGCCTTGAAGTTAGCTTTCCAACGAGCTCTGAAATGGCCCGATCAGACCAACGCATCTTTTGTTATGACCAAAATACCAAGCTTATGTCCGTAACACCTATAGAAAGGCACACTACCGTCATTTCGGGGCCATTTGGGTATCTCAGGTGGGCCTTTCATGGGCCTATCGCCAAACTAGCATCACACCATGACTAGGGCAAAGAATTTGGGGTTTTAATTTTTCTGAGATTTTGAGATTTTTTATGGACTACCCCCTTTGGAAAAAGTCGAGGATCCAAGCTGGTTGAAAAAGGATTTTTTTGGACATCTTCGAGGAGGATTTATCAGGAGACGTCCTCGTTAAAGTCGTAGGCCTTGAAGTTAGCTTTCCAACGAGCTCTGAAATGGCCCGATCAGACCAACGCATCTTTTGTTATGACCAAAATACCAAGCTTATGTCCGTAACACCTATAGAAAGGCACACTACCGTCATTTCGGGGCCATTTGGGTATATCAGGTGGGCTTTTCATGGGCCTATCGCCTAACTAGCATCACACCGTGACTAGGGCAAAGAATTTGGGGTTTTAAGTTTTCTGAGATTTTGAGATTCTTTGTGGACTACCCCCTTTGGAAAAAGTCGAGGATCCAAGCTGGTTAAAAAAGGATTTTTTTGGACATCTTCGAGGAGGATTTATCAGGAGACGTCCTCGTTAAAGTCGTGGGCCTTGAAGTTAGCTTTCCAACGAGCTCTGAAATGGCCCGATCAGACCAACGCATCTTTTGTTATGACCAAAATACCAAGCTTATGTCCGTAACACCTATAGAAAGGCACACTACCGTCATTTCGGGGCCATTTGGGTATATCAGGTGGGCTTTTCATGGGCCTATCGCCTAACTAGCATCACACCGTGACTAGGGCAAAGAATTTGGGGTTTTATGTTTTCTGAGATTTTGAGATTTTTTGTGGACTACCCCCTTTGGAAAATGTCGAGGATCCAAGCTGGTTGAAAAAGGATTTTTTTGGACATCTTCTAGGAGGATTTTTCAGGAGACGTCCTCGTTAAAGTCGTAGGCCTTGAAGTTAGCTTTCCAACGTGCTCTGAAATGGCCCGATCAGACCAACGCATCTTTTGTTATGACCAAAATACCAAGCTTATGTCTGTAACACCTATAGAAAGGCACACTACCGTCATTTCGGGGCCATTTGGGTATCTCAGGTGGGCCTTTCATGGGCCTATCGCCAAACTAGCATCACACCATGACTAGGGCAAAGAATTTGGGGTTTTAATTTTTCTGAGATTTTGAGATTTTTTATGGACTACCCCCTTTGGAAAAAGTCGAGGATCCAAGCTGGTTAAAAAAGGATTTTTTTGGACATCTTCGAGGAGGATTTATCAGGAGACGTCCTCGTTAAAGTCGTGGGCCTTGAAGTTAGCTTTCCAACGAGCTCTGAAATGGCCCGATCAGACCAACGCATCTTTTGTTATGACCAAAATACCAAGCTTATGTCCGTAACACCTATAGAAAGGCACACTACCGTCATTTCGGGGCCATTTGTGTATCTCAGGTGGTCCTTTCATGGGCCTATCGCCTAACTAGCATCACACCATGACTAGGGCAAAGAATTTGGGGTTTTAAATTTTCTGAGATTTTGAGATTTTTTGTGGACTACCCCCTTTGGAAAATGTCGAGGATCCAAGCTGGTGGAAAAAGGATTTTTTTGGACATCTTCGAGGAGGATTTTTCAGGAGACGTCCTCGTTAAAGTCGTAGGCCTTGAAGTTAGCTTTCCAACGAGCTCTGAAATGGCCCGATCAGACCAACGCATCTTTTGTTATGACCAAAATACCAAGCTTATGTCCGTAACACCAATAGAAAGGCACACTACCGTCATTTCGGGGCCATTTGGGTATATCAGGTGGGCTTTTCATGGGCCTATCGCCTAACTAGCATCACACCGTGACTAGGGCAAAGAATTTGGGGTTTTAAGTTTTCTGAGATTTTGAGATTTTTTGTGGACTACCCCCTTTGGAAAATGTCGAGGATCCAAGCTGGTTGAAAAAGGATTTTTTTGGACATCTTCTAGGAGGATTTTTCAGGAGACGTCCTCGTTAAAGTCGTAGGCCTTGAAGTTAGCTTTCCAACGTGCTCTGAAATGGCCCGATCAGACCAACGCATCTTTTGTTATGACCAAAATACCAAGCTTATGTCCGTAACACCTATAGAAAGGCACACTACCGTCATTTCGGGGCCATTTGGGTATCTCAGGTGGGCCTTTCATGGGCCTATCGCCAAACTAGCATCACACCATGACTAGGGCAAAGAATTTGGGGTTTTAATTTTTCTGAGATTTTGAGATTTTTTATGGACTACCCCCTTTAAAAAGTCGAGGATCCAAGCTGGTTGAAAAAGGATTTTTTTGGACATCTTCGAGGAGGATTTATCAGTAGACGTCCTCGTTAAAGTCGTAGGCCTTGAAGTTAGCTTTCCAACGAGCTCTGAAATGGCCCGATCAGACCAACGCATCTTTTGTTATGACCAAAATACCAAGCTTATGTCCGTAACACCTATAGAAAGGCACACTACCGTCATTTCGGGGCCATTTGGGTATCTCAGGTGGGCCTTTCATGGGCCTATCGCCAAACTAGCATCACACCATGACTAGGGCAAAGAATTTGGGGTTTTAATTTTTCTGAGATTTTGAGATTTTTTATGGACTACCCCCTTTGGAAAAAGTCGAGGATCCAAGCTGGTTGAAAAAGGATTTTTTTGGACATCTTCGAGGAGGATTTATCAGGAGACGTCCTCGTTAAAGTCGTAGGCCTTGAAGTTAGCTTTCCAACGAGCTCTGAAATGGCCCGATCAGACCAACGAATCTTTTGTTATGACCAAAATACCAAGCTTATGTCCGTAACACCTATAGAAAGGCACACTACCGTCATTTCGGGGCCATTTGGGTATATCAGGTGGGCTTTTCATGGGCCTATCGCCTAACTAGCATCACACCGTGACTAGGGCAAAGAATTTGGGGTTTTAAGTTTTCTGAGATTTTGAGATTCTTTGTGGACTACCCCCTTTGGAAAAAGTCGAGGATCCAAGCTGGTTAAAAAAGGATTTTTTTGGACATCTTCGAGGAGGATTTATCAGGAGACGTCCTCGTTAAAGTCGTGGGCCTTGAAGTTAGCTTTCCAACGAGCTCTGAAATGGCCCGATCAGACCAACGCATCTTTTGTTATGACCAAAATACCAAGCTTATGTCCGTAACACCTATAGAAAGGCACACTACCGTCATTTCGGGGCCATTTGGGTATATCAGGTGGGCTTTTCATGGGCCTATCGCCTAACTAGCATCACACCGTGACTAGGGCAAAGAATTTGGGGTTTTAATTTTTCTGAGATTTTGAGATTTTTTATGGACTACCCCCTTTGGAAAAAGTCGAGGATCCAAGCTGGTTGAAAAAGGATTTTTTTGGACATCTTCGAGGAGGATTTATCAGTAGACGTCCTCGTTAAAGTCGTAGGCCTTGAAGTTAGCTTTCCAACGAGCTCTGAAATGGCCCGATCAGACCAACGCATCTTTTGTTATGACCAAAATACCAAGCTTATGTCCGTAACACCTATAGAAAGGCACACTACCGTCATTTCGGGGCCATTTGGGTATCTCAGGTGGGCCTTTCATGGGCCTATCGCCAAACTAGCATCACACCATGACTAGGGCAAAGAATTTGGGGTTTTAATTTTTCTGAGATTTTGAGATTTTTTATGGACTACCCCCTTTGGAAAAAGTCGAGGATCCAAGCTGGTTGAAAAAGGATTTTTTTGGACATCTTCGAGGAGGATTTATCAGGAGACGTCCTCGTTAAAGTCGTAGGCCTTGAAGTTAGCTTTCCAACGAGCTCTGAAATGGCCCGATCAGACCAACGCATCTTTTGTTATGACCAAAATACCAAGCTTATGTCCGTAACACCTATAGAAAGGCACACTACCGTCATTTCGGGGCCATTTGGGTATATCAGGTGGGCTTTTCATGGGCCTATCGCCTAACTAGCATCACACCGTGACTAGGGCAAAGAATTTGGGGTTTTAAGTTTTCTGAGATTTTGAGATTCTTTGTGGACTACCCCCTTTGGAAAAAGTCGAGGATCCAAGCTGGTTAAAAAAGGATTTTTTTGGACATATTCGAGGAGGATTTATCAGGAGACGTCCTCGTTAAAGTCGTGGGCCTTGAAGTTAGCTTTCCAACGAGCTCTGAAATGGCCCGATCAGACCAACGCATCTTTTGTTATGACCAAAATACCAAGCTTATGTCCGTAACACCTATAGAAAGGCACACTACCGTCATTTCGGGGCCATTTGGGTATATCAGGTGGGCTTTTCATGGGCCTATCGCCTAACTAGCATCACACCGTGACTAGGGCAAAGAATTTGGGGTTTTATGTTTTCTGAGATTTTGAGATTTTTTGTGGACTACCCCCTTTGGAAAATGTCGAGGATCCAAGCTGGTTGAAAAAGGATTTTTTTGGACATCTTCTAGGAGGATTTTTCAGGAGACGTCCTCGTTAAAGTCGTAGGCCTTGAAGTTAGCTTTCCAACGTGCTCTGAAATGGCCCGATCAGACCAACGCATCTTTTGTTATGACCAAAATACCAAGCTTATGTCTGTAACACCTATAGAAAGGCACACTACCGTCATTTCGGGGCCATTTGGGTATCTCAGGTGGGCCTTTCATGGGCCTATCGCCAAACTAGCATCACACCATGACTAGGGCAAAGAATTTGGGGTTTTAATTTTTCTGAGATTTTGAGATTTTTTATGGACTACCCCCTTTGGAAAAAGTCGAGGATCCAAGCTGGTTAAAAAAGGATTTTTTTGGACATCTTCGAGGAGGATTTATCAGGAGACGTCCTCGTTAACGTCGTGGGCCTTGAAGTTAGCTTTCCAACGAGCTCTGAAATGGCCCGATCAGACCAACGCATCTTTTGTTATGACCAAAATACCAAGCTTATGTCCGTAACACCTATAGAAAGGCACACTACCGTCATTTCGGGGCCATTTGTGTATCTCAGGTGGTCCTTTCATGGGCCTATCGCCTAACTAGCATCACACCATGACTAGGGCAAAGAATTTGGGGTTTTAAATTTTCTGAGATTTTGAGATTTTTTGTGGACTACCCCCTTTGGAAAATGTCGAGGATCCAAGCTGGTGGAAAAAGGATTTTTTTGGACATCTTCGAGGAGGATTTTTCAGGAGACGTCCTCGTTAAAGTCGTAGGCCTTGAAGTTAGCTTTCCAACGAGCTCTGAAATGGCCCGATCAGACCAACGCATCTTTTGTTATGACCAAAATACCAAGCTTATGTCCGTAACACCTATAGAAAGGCACACTACCGTCATTTCGGGGCCATTTGGGTATCTCAGGTGGGCCTTTCATGGGCCTATCGCCAAACTAGCATCACACCATGACTAGGGCAAAGAATTTGGGGTTTTAATTTTTCTGAGATTTTGAGATTTTTTATGGACTACCCCCTTTGGAAAAAGTCGAGGATCCAAGCTGGTTGAAAAAGGATTTTTTTGGACATCTTCGGGGAGGATTTATCAGTAGACGTCCTCGTTAAAGTCGTAGGCCTTGAAGTTAGCTTTCCAACGAGCTCTGAAATGGCCCGATCAGACCAACGCATCTTTTGTTATGACCAAAATACCAAGCTTATGTCCGTAACACCTATAGAAAGGCACACTACCGTCATTTCGGGGCCATTTGTGTATCTCAGGTGGTCCTTTCATGGGCCTATCGCCTAACTAGCATCACACCATGACTAGGGCAAAGAATTTGGGGTTTTAAATTTTCTGAGATTTTGAGATTTTTTGTGGACTACCCCCTTTGGAAAATGTCGAGGATCCAAGCTGGTGGAAAAAGGATTTTTTTGGACATCTTCGAGGAGGATTTATCAGGAGACGTCCTCGTTAAAGTCGTAGGCCTTGAAGTTAGCTTTCCAACGAGCTCTGAAATGGCCCGATCAGACCAACGCATCTTTTGTTATGACCAAAATACCAAGCTTATGTCCGTAACACCTATAGAAAGGCACACTACCGTCATTTCGGGGCCATTTGGGTATATCAGGTGGGCTTTTCATGGGCCTATCGCCTAACTAGCATCACACCGTGACTAGGGCAAAGAATTTGGGGTTTTAAGTTTTCTGAGATTTTGAGATTTTTTGTGGACTACCCCCTTTGGAAAATGTCGAGGATCCAAGCTGGTTGAAAAAGGATTTTTTTGGACATCTTCTAGGAGGATTTTTCAGGAGACGTCCTCGTTAAAGTCGTAGGCCTTGAAGTTAGCTTTCCAACGAGCTCTGAAATGGCCCGATCAGACCAACGCATCTTTTGTTATGACCAAAATACCAAGCTTATGTCCGTAACACCTATAGAAAGGCACACTACCGTCATTTCGGGGCCATTTGGGTATCTCAGGTGGGCCTTTCATGGGCCTATCGCCAAACTAGCATCACACCATGACTAGGGCAAAGAATTTGGGGTTTTAATTTTTCTGAGATTTTGAGATTTTTTATGGACTACCCCCTTTGGAAAAAGTCGAGGATCCAAGCTGGTTGAAAAAGGATTTTTTTGGACATCTTCGGGGAGGATTTATCAGTAGACGTCCTCGTTAAAGTCGTAGGCCTTGAAGTTAGCTTTCCAACGAGCTCTGAAATGGCCCGATCAGACCAACGCATCTTTTGTTATGACCAAAATACCAATCTTATGTCCGTAACACCTATAGAAAGGCACACTACCGTCATTTCGGGGCCATTTGTGTATCTCAGGTGGTCCTTTCATGGGCCTATCGCCTAACTAGCATCACACCATGACTAGGGCAAAGAATTTGGGGTTTTAAATTTTCTGAGATTTTGAGATTTTTTGTGGACTACCCCCTTTGGAAAAAGTCGAGGATCCAAGCTGGTTAAAAAAGGATTTTTTTGGACATCTTCGAGGAGGATTTATCAGGAGACGTCCTCGTTAACGTCGTGGGCCTTGAAGTTAGCTTTCCAACGAGCTCTGAAATGGCCCGATCAGACCAACGCATCTTTTGTTATGACCAAAATACCAAGCTTATGTCCGTAACACCTATAGAAAGGCACACTACCGTCATTTCGGGGCCATTTGTGTATCTCAGGTGGTCCTTTCATGGGCCTATCGCCTAACTAGCATCACACCATGACTAGGGCAAAGAATTTGGGGTTTTAAATTTTCTGAGATTTTGAGATTTTTTGTGGACTACCCCCTTTGGAAAATGTCGAGGATCCAAGCTGGTGGAAAAAGGATTTTTTTGGACATCTTCGAGGAGGATTTTTCAGGAGACGTCCTCGTTAAAGTCGTAGGCCTTGAAGTTAGCTTTCCAACGAGCTCTGAAATGGCCCGATCAGACCAACGCATCTTTTGTTATGACCAAAATACCAAGCTTATGTCCGTAACACCTATAGAAAGGCACACTACCGTCATTTCGGGGCCATTTGGGTATCTCAGGTGGGCCTTTCATGGGCCTATCGCCAAACTAGCATCACACCATGACTAGGGCAAAGAATTTGGGGTTTTAATTTTTCTGAGATTTTGAGATTTTTTATGGACTACCCCCTTTGGAAAAAGTCGAGGATCCAAGCTGGTTGAAAAAGGATTTTTTTGGACATCTTCGGGGAGGATTTATCAGTAGACGTCCTCGTTAAAGTCGTAGGCCTTGAAGTTAGCTTTCCAACGAGCTCTGAAATGGCCCGATCAGACCAACGCATCTTTTGTTATGACCAAAATACCAAGCTTATGTCCGTAACACCTATAGAAAGGCACACTACCGTCATTTCGGGGCCATTTGTGTATCTCAGGTGGTCCTTTCATGGGCCTATCGCCTAACTAGCATCACACCATGACTAGGGCAAAGAATTTGGGGTTTTAAATTTTCTGAGATTTTGAGATTTTTTGTGGACTACCCCCTTTGGAAAATGTCGAGGATCCAAGCTGGTGGAAAAAGGATTTTTTTGGACATCTTCGAGGAGGATTTATCAGGAGACGTCCTCGTTAAAGTCGTAGGCCTTGAAGTTAGCTTTCCAACGAGCTCTGAAATGGCCCGATCAGACCAACGCATCTTTTGTTATGACCAAAATACCAAGCTTATGTCCGTAACACCTATAGAAAGGCACACTACCGTCATTTCGGGGCCATTTGGGTATATCAGGTGGGCTTTTCATGGGCCTATCGCCTAACTAGCATCACACCGTGACTAGGGCAAAGAATTTGGGGTTTTAAGTTTTCTGAGATTTTGAGATTTTTTGTGGACTACCCCCTTTGGAAAATGTCGAGGATCCAAGCTGGTTGAAAAAGGATTTTTTTGGACATCTTCTAGGAGGATTTTTCAGGAGACGTCCTCGTTAAAGTCGTAGGCCTTGAAGTTAGCTTTCCAACGAGCTCTGAAATGGCCCGATCAGACCAACGCATCTTTTGTTATGACCAAAATACCAAGCTTATGTCCGTAACACCTATAGAAAGGCACACTACCGTCATTTCGGGGCCATTTGGGTATCTCAGGTTGGCCTTTCATGGGCCTATCGCCAAACTAGCATCACACCATGACTAGGGCAAAGAATTTGGGGTTTTAATTTTTCTGAGATTTTGAGATTTTTTATGGACTACCCCCTTTGGAAAAAGTCGAGGATCCAAGCTGGTTGAAAAAGGATTTTTTTGGACATCTTCGGGGAGGATTTATCAGTAGACGTCCTCGTTAAAGTCGTAGGCCTTGAAGTTAGCTTTCCAACGAGCTCTGAAATGGCCCGATCAGACCAACGCATCTTTTGTTATGACCAAAATACCAAGCTTATGTCCGTAACACCTATAGAAAGGCACACTACCGTCATTTCGGGGCCATTTGTGTATCTCAGGTGGTCCTTTCATGGGCCTATCGCCTAACTAGCATCACACCATGACTAGGGCAAAGAATTTGGGGTTTTAAATTTTCTGAGATTTTGAGATTTTTTGTGGACTACCCCCTTTGGAAAATGTCGAGGATCCAAGCTGGTGGAAAAAGGATTTTTTTGGACATCTTCGAGGAGGATTTTTCAGGAGACGTCCTCGTTAAAGTCGTAGGCCTTGAAGTTAGCTTTCCAACGAGCTCTGAAATGGCCCGATCAGACCAACGCATCTTTTGTTATGACCAAAATACCAAGCTTATGTCCGTAACACCTATAGAAAGGCACACTACCGTCATTTCGGGGCCATTTGGGTATCTCAGGTGGGCCTTTCATGGGCCTATCGCCAAACTAGCATCACACCATGACTAGGGCAAAGAATTTGGGGTTTTAATTTTTCTGAGATTTTGAGATTTTTTATGGACTACCCCCTTTGGAAAAAGTCGAGGATCCAAGCTGGTTGAAAAAGGATTTTTTTGGACATCTTCGGGGAGGATTTATCAGTAGACGTCCTCGTTAAAGTCGTAGGCCTTGAAGTTAGCTTTCCAACGAGCTCTGAAATGGCCCGATCAGACCAACGCATCTTTTGTTATGACCAAAATACCAAGCTTATGTCCGTAACACCTATAGAAAGGCACACTACCGTCATTTCGGGGCCATTTGTGTATCTCAGGTGGTCCTTTCATGGGCCTATCGCCTAACTAGCATCACACCATGACTAGGGCAAAGAATTTGGGGTTTTAAATTTTCTGAGATTTTGAGATTTTTTGTGGACTACCCCCTTTGGAAAATGTCGAGGATCCAAGCTGGTGGAAAAAGGATTTTTTTGGACATCTTCGAGGAGGATTTATCAGGAGACGTCCTCGTTAAAGTCGTAGGCCTTGAAGTTAGCTTTCCAACGAGCTCTGAAATGGCCCGATCAGACCAACGCATCTTTTGTTATGACCAAAATACCAAGCTTATGTCCGTAACACCTATAGAAAGGCACACTACCGTCATTTCGGGGCCATTTGGGTATATCAGGTGGGCTTTTCATGGGCCTATCGCCTAACTAGCATCACACCGTGACTAGGGCAAAGAATTTGGGGTTTTAAGTTTTCTGAGATTTTGAGATTTTTTGTGGACTACCCCCTTTGGAAAATGTCGAGGATCCAAGCTGGATGAAAAAGGATTTTTTTGGACATCTTCTAGGAGGATTTTTCAGGAGACGTCCTCGTTAAAGTCGTAGGCCTTGAAGTTAGCTTTCCAACGAGCTCTGAAATGGCCCGATCAGACCAACGCATCTTTTGTTATGACCAAAATACCAAGCTTATGTCCGTAACACCTATAGAAAGGCACACTACCGTCATTTCGGGGCCATTTGGGTATCTCAGGTGGGCCTTTCATGGGCCTATCGCCAAACTAGCATCACACCATGACTAGGGCAAAGAATTTGGGGTTTTAATTTTTCTGAGATTTTGAGATTTTTTATGGACTACCCCCTTTGGAAAAAGTCGAGGATCCAAGCTGGTTGAAAAAGGATTTTTTTGGACATCTTCGAGGAGGATTTATCAGGAGACGTCCTCGTTAAAGTCGTAGGCCTTGAAGTTAGCTTTCCAACGAGCTCTGAAATGGCCCGATCAGACCAACGCATCTTTTGTTATGACCAAAATACCAAGCTTATGTCCGTAACACCTATAGAAAGGCACACTACCGTCATTTCGGGGCCATTTGTGTATCTCAGGTGGTTCTTTCATGGGCCTATCGCCTAACTAGCATCACACCATGACTAGGGCAAAGAATTTGGGGTTTTAAATTTTCTGAGATTTTGAGATTTTTTGTGGACTACCCCCTTTGGAAAATGTCGAGGATCCAAGCTGGTGGAAAAAGGATTTTTTTGGACATCTTCGAGGAGGATTTTTCAGGAGACGTCCTCGTTAAAGTCGTAGGCCTTGAAGTTAGCTTTCCAACGAGCTCTGAAATGGCCCGATCAGACCAACGCATCTTTTGTTATGACCAAAATACCAAGCTTATGTCCGTAACACCTATAGAAAGGCACACTACCGTCATTTCGGGGCCATTTGGGTATATCAGGTGGGCTTTTCATGGGCCTATCACCTAACTAGCATCACACCGTGACTAGGGCAAAGAATTTGGGGTTTTAAGTTTTCTGAGATTTTGAGATTTTTTGTGGACTACCCCCTTTGGAAATTGTCGAGGATCCAAGCTGGTTGAAAAAGGATTTTTTTGGACATCTTCTAGGAGGATTTTTCAGGAGACGTCCTCGTTAAAGTCGTAGGCCTTGAAGTTAGCTTTCCAACGTGCTCTGAAATGGCCCGATCAGACCAACGCATCTTTTGTTATGACCAAAATACCAAGCTTATGTCCGTAACACCTATAGAAAGGCACACTACCGTCATTTCGGGGCCATTTGGGTATCTCAGGTGGGCCTTTCGTGGGCCTATCGCCAAACTAGCATCACACCATGACTAGGGCAAAGAATTTGGGGTTTTAATTTTTCTGAGATTTTGAGATTTTTTATGGACTACCCCCTTTGGAAAAAGTCGAGGATCCAAGCTGGTTGAAAAAGGATTTTTTTGGACATCTTCGAGGAGGATTTATCAGTAGACGTCCTCGTTAAAGTCGTAGGCCTTGAAGTTAGCTTTCCAACGAGCTCTGAAATGGCCCGATCAGACCAACGCATCTTTTGTTATGACCAAAATACCAAGCTTATGTCCGTAACACCTATAGAAAGGCACACTACCGTCATTTCGGGGCCATTTGGGTATATCAGGTGGGCCTTTCATGGGCCTATCGCCAAACTAGCATCACACCATGACTAGGGCAAAGAATTTGGGGTTTTAATTTTTCTGAGATTTTGAGATTTTTTATGGACTACCCCCTTTGGAAAAAGTCGAGGATCCAAGCTGGTTGAAAAAGGATTTTTTTGGACATCTTCGAGGAGGATTTATCAGGAGACGTCCTCGTTAAAGTCGTAGGCCTTGAAGTTAGCTTTCCAACGAGCTCTGAAATGGCCCGATCAGACCAACGCATCTTTTGTTATGACCAAAATACCAAGCTTATGTCCGTAACACCTATAGAAAGGCACACTACCGTCATTTCGGGGCCATTTGTGTATCTCAGGTGGTCCTTTCATGGGCCTATCGCCTAACTAGCATCACACCATGACTAGGGCAAAGAATTTGGGGTTTTAAATTTTCTGAGATTTTGAGATTTTTTGTGGACTACCCCCTTTGGAAAATGTCGAGGATCCAAGCTGGTGGAAAAAGGATTTTTTTGGACATCTTCGAGGAGGATTTATCAGTAGACGTCCTCGTTAAAGTCGTAGGCCTTGAAGTTAGCTTTCCAACGAGCTCTGAAATGGCCCGATCAGACCAACGCATCTTTTGTTATGACCAAAATACCAAGCTTATGTCCGTAACACCTATAGAAAGGCACACTACCGTCATTTCGGGGCCATTTGGGTATATCAGGTGGGCTTTTCATGGGCCTATCGCCTAACTAGCATCACACCGTGACTAGGGCAAAGAATTTGGGGTTTTATGTTTTCTGAGATTTTGAGATTTTTTGTGGACTACCCCCTTTGGAAAATGTCGAGGATCCAAGCTGGTTGAAAAAGGATTTTTTTGGACATCTTCTAGGAGGATTTTTCAGGAGACGTCCTCGTTAAAGTCGTAGGCCTTGAAGTTAGCTTTCCAACGTGCTCTGAAATGGCCCGATCAGACCAACGCATCTTTTGTTATGACCAAAATACCAAGCTTATGTCTGTAACACCTATAGAAAGGCACACTACCGTCATTTCGGGGCCATTTGGGTATCTCAGGTGGGCCTTTCATGGGCCTATCGCCAAACTAGCATCACACCATGACTAGGGCAAAGAATTTGGGGTTTTAATTTTTCTGAGATTTTGAGATTTTTTATGGACTACCCCCTTTGGAAAAAGTCGAGGATCCAAGCTGGTTGAAAAAGGATTTTTTTGGACATCTTCGAGGAGGATTTATCAGGAGACGTCCTCGTTAAAGTCGTGGGCCTTGAAGTTAGCTTTCCAACGAGCTCTGAAATGGCTCGATCAGACCAACGCATCTTTTGTTATGACCAAAATACCAAGCTTATGTCCGTAACACCTATAGAAAGGCACACTACCGTCATTTCGGGGCCATTTGTGTATCTCAGGTGGTCCTTTCATGGGCCTATCGCCTAACTAGCATCACACCATGACTAGGGCAAAGAATTTGGGGTTTTAAATTTTCTGAGATTTTGAGATTTTTTGTGGACTACCCCCTTTGGAAAATGTCGAGGATCCAAGCTGGTGGAAAAAGGATTTTTTTGGACATCTTCGAGGAGGATTTTTCAGGAGACGTCCTCGTTAAAGTCGTAGGCCTTGAAGTTAGCTTTCCAACGAGCTCTGAAATGGCCCGATCAGACCAACGCATCTTTTGTTATGACCAAAATACCAAGCTTATGTCCGTAACACCTATAGAAAGGCACACTACCGTCATTTCGGGGCCATTTGGGTATCTCAGGTGGGCCTTTATTGGGCCTATCGCCAAACTAGCATCACACCATGACTAGGGCAAAGAATTTGGGGTTTTAATTTTTCTGAGATTTTGAGATTTTTTATGGACTACCCCCTTTGGAAAAAGTCGAGGATCCAAGCTGGTTGAAAAAGGATTTTTTTGGACATCTTCGAGGAGGATTTATCAGTAGACGTCCTCGTTAAAGTCGTAGGCCTTGAAGTTAGCTTTCCAACGAGCTCTGAAATGGCCCGATCAGACCAACGCATCTTTTGTTATGACCAAAATACCAAGCTTATGTCCGTAACACCTATAGAAAGGCACACTACCGTCATTTCGGGGCCATTTGTGTATCTCAGGTGGTCCTTTCATGGGCCTATCGCCTAACTAGCATCACACCATGACTAGGGCAAAGAATTTGGGGTTTTAAATTTTCTGAGATTTTGAGATTTTTTGTGGACTACCCCCTTTGGAAAATGTCGAGGATCCAAGCTGGTGGAAAAAGGATTTTTTTGGACATCTTCGAGGAGGATTTATCAGGAGACGTCCTCGTTAAAGTCGTAGGCCTTGAAGTTAGCTTTCCAACGAGCTCTGAAATGGCCCGATCAGACCAACGCATCTTTTGTTATGACCAAAATACCAAGCTTATGTCCGTAACACCTATAGAAAGGCACACTACCGTCATTTCGGGGCCATTTGGGTATATCAGGTGGGCTTTTCATGGGCCTATCGCCTAACTAGCATCACACCGTGACTAGGGCAAAGAATTTGGGGTTTTAAGTTTTCTGAGATTTTGAGATTTTTTGTGGACTACCCCCTTTGGAAAATGTCGAGGATCCAAGCTGGTTGAAAAAGGATTTTTTTGGACATCTTCTAGGAGGATTTTTCAGGAGACGTCCTCGTTAAAGTCGTAGGCCTTGAAGTTAGCTTTCCAACGAGCTCTGAAATGGCCCGATCAGACCAACGCATCTTTTGTTATGACCAAAATACCAAGCTTATGTCCGTAACACCTATAGAAAGGCACACTACCGTCATTTCGGGGCCATTTGGGTATCTCAGGTGGGCCTTTCATGGGCCTATCGCCAAACTAGCATCACACCATGACTAGGGCAAAGAATTTAGGGTTTTAATTTTTCTGAGATTTTGAGATTTTTTATGGACTACCCCCTTTGGAAAAAGTCGAGGATCCAAGCTGGTTGAAAAAGGATTTTTTTGGACATCTTCGAGGAGGATTTATCAGGAGACGTCCTCGTTAAAGTCGTAGGCCTTGAAGTTAGCTTTCCAACGAGCTCTGAAATGGCCCGATCAGACCAACGCATCTTTTGTTATGACCAAAATACCAAGCTTATGTCCGTAACACCTATAGAAAGGCACACTACCGTCATTTCGGGGCCATTTGTGTATCTCAGGTGGTTCTTTCATGGGCCTATCGCCTAACTAGCATCACACCATGACTAGGGCAAAGAATTTGGGGTTTTAAATTTTCTGAGATTTTGAGATTTTTTGTGGACTACCCCCTTTGGAAAATGTCGAGGATCCAAGCTGGTGGAAAAAGGATTTTTTTGGACATCTTCGAGGAGGATTTTTCAGGAGACGTCCTCGTTAAAGTCGTAGGCCTTGAAGTTAGCTTTCCAACGAGCTCTGAAATGGCCCGATCAGACCAACGCATCTTTTGTTATGACCAAAATACCAAGCTTATGTCCGTAACACCTATAGAAAGGCACACTACCGTCATTTCGGGGCCATTTGGGTATATCAGGTGGGCTTTTCATGGGCCTATCGCCTAACTAGCATCACACCGTGACTAGGGCAAAGAATTTGGGGTTTTAAGTTTTCTGAGATTTTGAGATTTTTTGTGGACTACCCCCTTTGGAAAATGTCGAGGATCCAAGCTGGTTGAAAAAGGATTTTTTTGGACATCTTCTAGGAGGATTTTTCAGGAGACGTCCTCGTTAAAGTCGTAGGCCTTGAAGTTAGCTTTCCAACGAGCTCTGAAATGGCCCGATCAGACCAACGCATCTTTTGTTATGACCAAAATACCAAGCTTATGTCCGTAACACCTATAGAAAGGCACACTACCGTCATTTCGGGGCCATTTGGGTATATCAGGTGGGCTTTTCATGGGCCTATCGCCTAACTAGCATCACACCGTGACTAGGGCAAAGAATTTGGGGTTTTATGTTTTCTGAGATTTTGAGATTTTTTGTGGACTACCCCCTTTGGAAAATGTCGAGGATCCAAGCTGGTTGAAAAAGGATTTTTTTGGACATCTTCTAGGAGGATTTTTCAGGAGACGTCCTCGTTAAAGTCGTAGGCCTTGAAGTTAGCTTTCCAACGTGCTCTGAAATGGCCCGATCAGACCAACGCATCTTTTGTTATGACCAAAATACCAAGCTTATGTCTGTAACACCTATAGAAAGGCACACTACCGTCATTTCGGGGCCATTTGGGTATCTCAGGTGGGCCTTTCATGGGCCTATCGCCAAACTAGCATCACACCATGACTAGGGCAAAGAATTTGGGGTTTTAATTTTTCTGAGATTTTGAGATTTTTTATGGACTACCCCCTTTGGAAAAAGTCGAGGATCCAAGCTGGTTGAAAAAGGATTTTTTTGGACATCTTCGAGGAGGATTTATCAGGAGACGTCCTCGTTAAAGTCGTAGGCCTTGAAGTTAGCTTTCCAACGAGCTCTGAAATGGCCCGATCAGACCAACGCATCTTTTGTTATGACCAAAATACCAAGCTTATGTCCGTAACACCTATAGAAAGGCACACTACCGTCATTTCGGGGCCATTTGGGTATATCAGGTGGGCTTTTCATGGGCCTATCGCCTAACTAGCATCACACCGTGACTAGGGCAAAGAATTTGGGGTTTTATGTTTTCTGAGATTTTGAGATTTTTTGTGGACTACCCCCTTTGGAAAATGTCGAGGATCCAAGCTGGTTGAAAAAGGATTTTTTTGGACATCTTCTAGGAGGATTTTTCAGGAGACGTCCTCGTTAAAGTCGTAGGCCTTGAAGTTAGCTTTCCAACGTGCTCTGAAATGGCCCGATCAGACCAACGCATCTTTTGTTATGACCAAAATACCAAGCTTATGTCTGTAACACCTATAGAAAGGCACACTACCGTCATTTCGGGGCCATTTGGGTATCTCAGGTGGGCCTTTCATGGGCCTATCGCCAAACTAGCATCACACCATGACTAGGGCAAAGAATTTGGGGTTTTAATTTTTCTGAGATTTTGAGATTTTTTATGGACTACCCCCTTTGGAAAAAGTCGAGGATCCAAGCTGGTTGAAAAAGGATTTTTTTGGACATCTTCGAGGAGGATTTATCAGGAGACGTCCTCGTTAAAGTCGTGGGCCTTGAAGTTAGCTTTCCAACGAGCTCTGAAATGGCCCGATCAGACCAACGCATCTTTTGTTATGACCAAAATACCAAGGTTATGTCCGTAACACCTATAGAAAGGCACACTACCGTCATTTCGGGGCCATTTGTGTATCTCAGGTGGTCCTTTCATGGGTCTATCGCCTAACTAGCATCACACCATGACTAGGGCAAAGAATTTGGGGTTTTAAATTTTCTGAGATTTTGAGATTTTTTGTGGACTACCCCCTTTGGAAAATGTCGAGGATCCAAGCTGGTGGAAAAAGGATTTTTTTGGACATCTTCGAGGAGGATTTTTCAGGAGACGTCCTCGTTAAAGTCGTAGGCCTTGAAGTTAGCTTTCCAACGAGCTCTGAAATGGCCCGATCAGACCAACGCATCTTTTGTTATGACCAAAATACCAAGCTTATGTCCGTAACACCTATAGAAAGGCACACTACCGTCATTTCGGGGCAATTTGGGTATCTCAGGTGGGCCTTTATTGGGCCTATCGCCAAACTAGCATCACACCATGACTAGGGCAAAGAATTTGGGGTTTTAATTTTTCTGAGATTTTGAGATTTTTTATGGACTACCCCCTTTGGAAAAAGTCGAGGATCCAAGCTGGTTGAAAAAGGATTTTTTTGGACATCTTCGAGGAGGATTTATCAGTAGACGTCCTCGTTAAAGTCGTAGGCCTTGAAGTTAGCTTTCCAACGAGCTCTGAAATGGCCCGATCAGACCAACGCATCTTTTGTTATGACCAAAATACCAAGCTTATGTCCGTAACACCTATAGAAAGGCACACTACCGTCATTTCGGGGCCATTTGTGTATCTCAGGTGGTCCTTTCATGGGCCTATCGCCTAACTAGCATCACACCATGACTAGGGCAAAGAATTTGGGGTTTTAAATTTTCTGAGATTTTGAGATTTTTTGTGGACTACCCCCTTTGGAAAATGTCGAGGATCCAAGCTGGTGGAAAAAGGATTTTTTTGGACATCTTCGAGGAGGATTTTTCAGGAGACGTCCTCGTTAAAGTCGTAGGCCTTGAAGTTAGCTTTCCAACGAGCTCTGAAATGGCCCGATCAGACCAACGCATCTTTTGTTATGACCAAAATACCAAGCTTATGTCCGTAACACCTATAGAAAGGCACACTACCGTCATTTCGGGGCCATTTGGGTATATCAGGTGGGCTTTTCATGGGCCTATCGCCTAACTAGCATCACACCGTGACTAGGGCAAAGAATTTGGGGTTTTAAGTTTTCTGAGATTTTGAGATTTTTTGTGGACTACCCCCTTTGGAAAATGTCGAGGATCCAAGCTGGTTGAAAAAGGATTTTTTTGGACATCTTCTAGGAGGATTTTTCAGGAGACGTCCTCGTTAAAGTCGTAGGCCTTGAAGTTAGCTTTCCAACGAGCTCTGAAATGGCCCGATCAGACCAACGCATCTTTTGTTATGACCAAAATACCAAGCTTATGTCCGTAACACCTATAGAAAGGCACACTACCGTCATTTCGGGGCCATTTGGGTATCTCAGGTGGGCCTTTATTGGGCCTATCGCCAAACTAGCATCACACCATGACTAGGGCAAAGAATTTGGGGTTTTAATTTTTCTGAGATTTTGAGATTTTTTATGGACTACCCCCTTTGGAAAAAGTCGAGGATCCAAGCTGGTTGAAAAAGGATTTTTTTGGACATCTTCGAGGAGGATTTATCAGTAGACGTCCTCGTTAAAGTCGTAGGCCTTGAAGTTAGCTTTCCAACGAGCTCTGAAATGGCCCGATCAGACCAACGCATCTTTTGTTATGACCAAAATACCAAGCTTATGTCCGTAACACCTATAGAAAGGCACACTACCGTCATTTCGGGGCCATTTGTGTATCTCAGGTGGTCCTTTCATGGGCCTATCGCCTAACTAGCATCACACCATGACTAGGGCAAAGAATTTGGGGTTTTAAATTTTCTGAGATTTTGAGATTTTTTGTGGACTACCCCCTTTGGAAAATGTCGAGGATCCAAGCTGGTGGAAAAAGGATTTTTTTGGACATCTTCGAGGAGGATTTTTCAGGAGACGTCCTCGTTAAAGTCGTAGGCCTTGAAGTTAGCTTTCCAACGAGCTCTGAAATGGCCCGATCAGACCAACGCATCTTTTGTTATGACCAAAATACCAAGCTTATGTCCGTAACACCTATAGAAAGGCACACTACCGTCATTTCGGGGCCATTTGGGTATATCAGGTGGGCTTTTCATGGGCCTATCGCCTAACTAGCATCACACCGTGACTAGGGCAAAGAATTTGGGGTTTTAAGTTTTCTGAGATTTTGAGATTTTTTGTGGACTACCCCCTTTGGAAAATGTCGAGGATCCAAGCTGGTTGAAAAAGGATTTTTTTGGACATCTTCTAGGAGGATTTTTCAGGAGACGTCCTCGTTAAAGTCGTAGGCCTTGAAGTTAGCTTTCCAACGAGCTCTGAAATGGCCCGATCAGACCAACGCATCTTTTGTTATGACCAAAATACCAAGCTTATGTCCGTAACACCTATAGAAAGGCACACTACCGTCATTTCGGGGCCATTTGGGTATCTCAGGTGGGCCTTTCATGGGCCTATCGCCAAACTAGCATCACACCATGACTAGGGCAAAGAATTTGGGGTTTTAATTTTTCTGAGATTTTGAGATTTTTTATGGACTACCCCCTTTGGAAAAAGTCGAGGATCCAAGCTGGTTGAAAAAGGATTTTTTTGGACATCTTCGAGGAGGATTTATCAGGAGACGTCCTCGTTAAAGTCGTAGGCCTTGAAGTTAGCTTTCCAACGAGCTCTGAAATGGCCCGATCAGACCAACGCATCTTTTGTTATGACCAAAATACCAAGCTTATGTCCGTAACACCTATAGAAAGGCACACTACCGTCATTTCGGGGCCATTTGTGTATCTCAGGTGGTTCTTTCATGGGCCTATCGCCTAACTAGCATCACACCATGACTAGGGCAAAGAATTTGGGGTTTTAAATTTTCTGAGATTTTGAGATTTTTTGTGGACTACCCCCTTTGGAAAATGTCGAGGATCCAAGCTGGTGGAAAAAGGATTTTTTTGGACATCTTCGAGGAGGATTTTTCAGGAGACGTCCTCGTTAAAGTCGTAGGCCTTGAAGTTAGCTTTCCAACGAGCTCTGAAATGGCCCGATCAGACCAACGCATCTTTTGTTATGACCAAAATACCAAGCTTATGTCCGTAACACCTATAGAAAGGCACACTACCGTCATTTCGGGGCCATTTGGGTATATCAGGTGGGCTTTTCATGGGCCTATCGCCTAACTAGCATCACACCGTGACTAGGGCAAAGAATTTGGGGTTTTAAGTTTTCTGAGATTTTGAGATTTTTTGTGGACTACCCCCTTTGGAAAATGTCGAGGATCCAAGCTGGTTGAAAAAGGATTTTTTTGGACATCTTCTAGGAGGATTTTTCAGGAGACGTCCTCGTTAAAGTCGTAGGCCTTGAAGTTAGCTTTCCAACGTGCTCTGAAATGGCCCGATCAGACCAACGCATCTTTTGTTATGACCAAAATACCAAGCTTATGTCTGTAACACCTATAGAAAGGCACACTACCGTCATTTCGGGGCCATTTGGGTATCTCAGGTGGGCCTTTCATGGGCCTATCGCCAAACTAGCATCACACCATGACTAGGGCAAAGAATTTGGGGTTTTAATTTTTCTGAGATTTTGAGATTTTTTATGGACTACCCCCTTTGGAAAAAGTCGAGGATCCAAGCTGGTTGAAAAAGGATTTTTTTGGACATCTTCGAGGAGGATTTATCAGGAGACGTCCTCGTTAAAGTCGTGGGCCTTGAAGTTAGCTTTCCAACGAGCTCTGAAATGGCCCGATCAGACCAACGCATCTTTTGTTATGACCAAAATACCAAGCTTATGTCCGTAACACCTATAGAAAGGCACACTACCGTCATTTCGGGGCCATTTGTGTATCTCAGGTGGTCCTTTCATGGGCCTATCGCCTAACTAGCATCACACCATGACTAGGGCAAAGAATTTGGGGTTTTAAATTTTCTGAGATTTTGAGATTTTTTGTGGACTACCCCCTTTGGAAAATGTCGAGGATCCAAGCTGGTGGAAAAAGGATTTTTTTGGACATCTTCGAGGAGGATTTTTCAGGAGACGTCCTCGTTAAAGTCGTAGGCCTTGAAGTTAGCTTTCCAACGAGCTCTGAAATGGCCCGATCAGACCAACGCATCTTTTGTTATGACCAAAATACCAAGCTTATGTCCGTAACACCTATAGAAAGGCACACTACCGTCATTTCGGGGCCATTTGTGTATCTCAGGTGGTCCTTTCATGGGCCTATCGCCTAACTAGCATCACACCATGACTAGGGCAAAGAATTTGGGGTTTTAAATTTTCTGAGATTTTGAGATTTTTTGTGGACTACCCCCTTTGGAAAATGTCGAGGATCCAAGCTGGTGGAAAAAGGATTTTTTTGGACATCTTCGAGGAGGATTTTTCAGGAGACGTCCTCGTTAAAGTCGTAGGCCTTGAAGTTAGCTTTCCAACGAGCTCTGAAATGGCCCGATCAGACCAACGCATCTTTTGTTATGACCAAAATACCAAGCTTATGTCCGTAACACCTATAGAAAGGCACACTACCGTCATTTCGGGGCCATTTGGGTATATCAGGTGGGCTTTTCATGGGCCTATCGCCTAACTAGCATCACACCGTGACTAGGGCAAAGAATTTGGGGTTTTAAGTTTTCTGAGATTTTGAGATTTTTTGTGGACTACCCCCTTTGGAAAATGTCGAGGATCCAAGCTGGTTGAAAAAGGATTTTTTTGGACATCTTCTAGGAGGATTTTTCAGGAGACGTCCTCGTTAAAGTCGTAGGCCTTGAAGTTAGCTTTCCAACGAGCTCTGAAATGGCCCGATCAGACCAACGCATCTTTTGTTATGACCAAAATACCAAGCTTATGTCCGTAACACCTATAGAAAGGCACACTACCGTCATTTCGGGGCCATTTGGGTATCTCAGGTGGGCCTTTCATGGGCCTATCGCCAAACTAGCATCACACCATGACTAGGGCAAAGAATTTGGGGTTTTAATTTTTCTGAGATTTTGAGATTTTTTATGGACTACCCCCTTTGGAAAAAGTCGAGGATCCAAGCTGGTTGAAAAAGGATTTTTTTGGACATCTTCGAGGAGGATTTATCAGGAGACGTCCTCGTTAAAGTCGTAGGCCTTGAAGTTAGCTTTCCAACGAGCTCTGAAATGGCCCGATCAGACCAACGCATCTTTTGTTATGACCAAAATACCAAGCTTATGTCCGTAACACCTATAGAAAGGCACACTACCGTCATTTCGGGGCCATTTTTGTATCTCAGGTGGTCCTTTCATGGGCCTATCGCCTAACTAGCATCACACCATGACTAAGGCAAAGAATTTGGGGTTTTAAATTTTCTGAGATTTTGAGATTTTTTGTGGACTACCCCCTTTGGAAAATGTCGAGGATCCAAGCTGGTGGAAAAAGGATTTTTTTGGACATCTTCGAGGAGGATTTTTAAGGAGACGTCCTCGTTAAAGTCGTAGGCCTTGAAGTTAGCTTTCCAACGAGCTCTGAAATGGCCCGATCAGACCAACGCATCTTTTGTTATGACCAAAATACCAAGCTTATGTCCGTAACACCTATAGAAAGGCACACTACCGTCATTTCGGGGCCATTTGGGTATATCAGGTGGGCTTTTCATGGGCCTATCGCCTAACTAGCATCACACCGTGACTAGGGCAAAGAATTTGGGGTTTTAAGTTTTCTGAGATTTTGAGATTTTTTGTGGACTACCCCCTTTGGAAAAAGTCGAGGATCCAAGCTGGTTGAAAAAGGATTTTTTTGGACATCTTCGAGGAGGATTTATCAGGAGACGTCCTCGTTAAAGTCGTAGGCCTTGAAGTTAGCTTTCCAACGAGCTCTGAAATGGCCCGATCAGACCAACGCATCTTTTGTTATGACCAAAATACCAAGCTTATGTCCGTAACACCTATAGAAAGGCACACTACCGTCATTTCGGGGCCATTTTTGTATCTCAGGTGGTCCTTTCATGGGCCTATCGCCTAACTAGCATCACACCGTGACTAAGGCAAAGAATTTGGGGTTTTAAGTTTTCTGAGATTTTGAGATTTTTTGTGGACTACCCCCTTTGGAAAATGTCGAGGATCCAAGCTGGTGGAAAAAGGATTTTTTTGGACATCTTCGAGGAGGATTTTTCAGGAGACGTCCTCGTTAAAGTCGTAGGCCTTGAAGTTAGCTTTCCAACGAGCTCTGAAATGGCCCGATCAGACCAACGCATCTTTTGTTATGACCAAAATACCAAGCTTATGTCCGTAACACCTATAGAAAGGCACACTACCGTCATTTCGGGGCCATTTGGGTATCTCAGGTGGGCTTTTCATGGGCCTATCGCCAAACTAGCATCACACCATGACTAGGGCAAAGAATTTGGGGTTTTAAGTTTTCTGAGATTTTGAGATTTTTTATGGACTACCCCCTTTGGAAAATGTCGAGGATCCAAGCTGGTTGAAAAAGGATTTTTTTGGACATCTTCTAGGAGGATTTTTCAGGAGACGTCCTCGTTAAAGTCGTAGGCCTTGAAGTTAGCTTTCCAACGAGCTCTGAAATGGCCCGATCAGACCAACGCATCTTTTGTTATGACCAAAATACCAAGCTTATGTCCGTAACACCTATAGAAAGGCACACTACCGTCATTTCGGGGCCATTTGGGTATATCAGGTGGGCTTTTCATGGGCCTATCGCCTAACTAGCATCACACCGTGACTAGGGCAAAGAATTTGGGGTTTTAAGTTTTCTGAGATTTTGAGATTTTTTGTGGACTACCCCCTTTGGAAAATGTCGAGGATCCAAGCTGGTGGAAAAAGGATTTTTTTGGACATCTTCTAGGAGGATTTTTAAGGAGACGTCCTCGTTAAAGTCGTAGGCCTTGAAGTTAGCTTTCCAACGAGCTCTGAAATGGCCCGATCAGACCAACGCATCTTTTGTTATGACCAAAATACCAAGCTTATGTCCGTAACACCTATAGAAAGGCACACTACCGTCATTTCGGGGCCATTTGGGTATCTCGGGTGGGCTTTTCATGGGCCTATCGCCAAACTAGCATCACACCGTGACTAGGGCAAAGAATTTGGGGTTTTAAGTTTTCTGAGATTTTGAGATTTTTTGTGGACTACCCCCTTTGGAAAATGTCGAGGATCCAAGCTGGTTGAAAAAGGATTTTTTTGGACATCTTCTAGGAGGATTTTTCAGGAGACGTCCTCGTTAAAGTCGTAGGCCTTGAAGTTAGCTTTCCAACGAGCTCTGAAATGGCCCGATCAGACCAACGCATCTTTTGTTATGACCAAAATACCAAGCTTATGTCCGTAACACCTATAGAAAGGCACACTACCGTCATTTCGGGGCCATTTGGGTATCTCAGGTGGGCCTTTCATGGGCCTATCGCCAAACTAGCATCACACCATGACTAGGGCAAAGAATTTGGGGTTTTAATTTTTCTGAGATTTTGAGATTTTTTATGGACTACCCCCTTTGGAAAAAGTCGAGGATCCAAGCTGGTTGAAAAAGGATTTTTTAGACATCTTCGAGGAGTATTTATCAGGAGACGTCCTCGTTAAAGTCGTAGGCCTTGAAGTTAGCTTTCCAACGAGCTCTGAAATGGCCCGATCAGACAACCGCATCTTTTGTTATGACCAAAATACCAAGCTTATGTCCGTAACACCTATAGAAAGGCACACTACCGTCATTTCGGGGCCATTTGTGTATCTCAGGTGGTCCTTTCATGGGCCTATCGCCTAACTAGCATTACACCATGACTAGGGAAAAGAATTTGGGGTTTTAAATTTTTTGAGATTTTGATATTTTTTGTGGACTACCCCCTTTGGAAAAAGTCGAGGATCCAAGCTGGTTGAAAAGGATTTTTTTGGACATCTTCGGGGAGGATTTATCAGGAGACGTCCTTGTTAAAGTCGTAGGCCTTGAAGTTAGCTTTCCAACGAGCTCTGAAATGGCCCGATCAGACCAACGCATCTTTTGTTATGACCAAAATACCAAGCTTATGTCCGTAACACCTATAGAAAGGCACACTACCGTCATTTCGGGGCCATTTGGGTATATCAGGTGGGCTTTTCATGGGCCTATCGCCTAACTAGCATCACACCGTGACTAGGGCAAAGAATTTGGGGTTTTAAGTTTTCTGAGATTTTGAGATTTTTTGTGGACTACCCCCTTTGGAAAAAGTCGAGGATCCAAGCTGGTTGAAAAAGGATTTTTTTGGACATCTTCGAGGAGGATTTATCAGGAGACGTCCTCGTTAAAGTCGTAGGCCTTGAAGTTAGCTTTCCAACGAGCTCTGAAATGGCCCGATCAGACCAACGCATCTTTTGTTATGACCAAAATACCAAGCTTATGTCCGTAACACCTATAGAAAGGCACACTACCGTCATTTCGGGGCCATTTGGGTATATCAGGTGGGCTTTTCATGGGCCTATCGCCTAACTAGCATCACACCGTGACTAGGGCAAAGAATTTGGGGTTTTAAGTTTTCTGAGATTTTGAGATTTTTTGTGGACTACCCCCTTTGGAAAATGTCGAGGATCCAAGCTGGTGGAAAAAGGATTTTTTTGGACATCTTCTAGGAGGATTTTTAAGGAGACGTCCTCGTTAAAGTCGTAGGCCTTGAAGTTAGCTTTCCAACGAGCTCTGAAATGGCCCGATCAGACCAACGCATCTTTTGTTATGACCAAAATACCAAGCTTATGTCCGTAACACCTATAGAAAGGCACACTACCGTCATTTCGGGGCCATTTGGGTATCTCGGGTGGGCTTTTCATGGGCCTATCGCCAAACTAGCATCACACCGTGACTAGGGCAAAGAATTTGGGGTTTTAAGTTTTCTGAGATTTTGAGATTTTTTGTGGACTACCCCCTTTGGAAAATGTCGAGGATCCAAGCTGGTTGAAAAAGGATTTTTTTGGACATCTTCTAGGAGGATTTTTCAGGAGACGTCCTCGTTAAAGTCGTAGGCCTTGAAGTTAGCTTTCCAACGAGCTCTGAAATGGCCCGATCAGACCAACGCATCTTTTGTTATGACCAAAATACCAAGCTTATGTCCGTAACACCTATAGAAAGGCACACTACCGTCATTTCGGGGCCATTTGGGTATCTCAGGTGGGCCTTTCATGGGCCTATCGCCAAACTAGCATCACACCATGACTAGGGCAAAGAATTTGGGGTTTTAATTTTTCTGAGATTTTGAGATTTTTTATGGACTACCCCCTTTGGAAAAAGTCGAGGATCCAAGCTGGTTGAAAAAGGATTTTTTAGACATCTTCGAGGAGTATTTATCAGGAGACGTCCTCGTTAAAGTCGTAGGCCTTGAAGTTAGCTTTCCAACGAGCTCTGAAATGGCCCGATCAGACAACCGCATCTTTTGTTATGACCAAAATACCAAGCTTATGTCCGTAACACCTATAGAAAGGCACACTACCGTCATTTCGGGGCCATTTGTGTATCTCAGGTGGTCCTTTCATGGGCCTATCGCCTAACTAGCATTACACCATGACTAGGGAAAAGAATTTGGGGTTTTAAATTTTTTGAGATTTTGATATTTTTTGTGGACTACCCCCTTTGGAAAAAGTCGAGGATCCAAGCTGGTTGAAAAGGATTTTTTTGGACATCTTCGGGGAGGATTTATCAGGAGACGTCCTTGTTAAAGTCGTAGGCCTTGAAGTTAGCTTTCCAACGAGCTCTGAAATGGCCCGATCAGACCAACGCATCTTTTGTTATGACCAAAATACCAAGCTTATGTCCGTAACACCTATAGAAAGGCACACTACCGTCATTTCGGGGCCATTTGGGTATATCAGGTGGGCTTTTCATGGGCCTATCGCCTAACTAGCATCACACCGTGACTAGGGCAAAGAATTTGGGGTTTTAAGTTTTCTGAGATTTTGAGATTTTTTGTGGACTACCCCCTTTGGAAAAAGTCGAGGATCCAAGCTGGTTGAAAAAGGATTTTTTTGGACATCTTCGAGGAGGATTTATCAGGAGACGTCCTCGTTAAAGTCGTAGGCCTTGAAGTTAGCTTTCCAACGAGCTCTGAAATGGCCCGATCAGACCAACGCATCTTTTGTTATGACCAAAATACCAAGCTTATGTCCGTAACACCTATAGAAAGGCACACTACCGTCATTTCGGGGCCATTTTTGTATCTCAGGTGGTCCTTTCATGGGCCTATCGCCTAACTAGCATCACACCGTGACTAAGGCAAAGAATTTGGGGTTTTAAGTTTTCTGAGATTTTGAGATTTTTTGTGGACTACCCCCTTTGGAAAATGTCGAGGATCCAAGCTGGTGGAAAAAGGATTTTTTTGGACATCTTCGAGGAGGATTTTTCAGGAGACGTCCTCGTTAAAGTCGTAGGCCTTGAAGTTAGCTTTCCAACGAGCTCTGAAATGGCCCGATCAGACCAACGCATCTTTTGTTATGACCAAAATACCAAGCTTATGTCCGTAACACCTATAGAAAGGCACACTACCGTCATTTCGGGGCCATTTGGGTATCTCAGGTGGGCTTTTCATGGGCCTATCGCCAAACTAGCATCACACCATGACTAGGGCAAAGAATTTGGGGTTTTAAGTTTTCTGAGATTTTGAGATTTTTTATGGACTACCCCCTTTGGAAAATGTCGAGGATCCAAGCTGGTTGAAAAAGGATTTTTTTGGACATCTTCTAGGAGGATTTTTCAGGAGACGTCCTCGTTAAAGTCGTAGGCCTTGAAGTTAGCTTTCCAACGAGCTCTGAAATGGCCCGATCAGACCAACGCATCTTTTGTTATGACCAAAATACCAAGCTTATGTCCGTAACACCTATAGAAAGGCACACTACCGTCATTTCGGGGCCATTTGGGTATATCAGGTGGGCTTTTCATGGGCCTATCGCCTAACTAGCATCACACCGTGACTAGGGCAAAGAATTTGGGGTTTTAAGTTTTCTGAGATTTTGAGATTTTTTGTGGACTACCCCCTTTGGAAAATGTCGAGGATCCAAGCTGGTGGAAAAAGGATTTTTTTGGACATCTTCTAGGAGGATTTTTAAGGAGACGTCCTCGTTAAAGTCGTAGGCCTTGAAGTTAGCTTTCCAACGAGCTCTGAAATGGCCCGATCAGACCAACGCATCTTTTGTTATGACCAAAATACCAAGCTTATGTCCGTAACACCTATAGAAAGGCACACTACCGTCATTTCGGGGCCATTTGGGTATCTCAGGTGGGCTTTTCATGGGCCTATCGCCAAACTAGCATCACACCGTGACTAGGGCAAAGAATTTGGGGTTTTAAGTTTTCTGAGATTTTGAGATTTTTTGTGGACTACCCCCTTTGGAAAATGTCGAGGATCCAAGCTGGTTGAAAAAGGATTTTTTTGGACATCTTCTAGGAGGATTTTTCAGGAGACGTCCTCGTTAAAGTCGTAGGCCTTGAAGTTAGCTTTCCAACGAGCTCTGAAATGGCCCGATCAGACCAACGCATCTTTTGTTATGACCAAAATACCAAGCTTATGTCCGTAACACCTATAGAAAGGCACACTACCGTCATTTCGGGGCCATTTGGGTATCTCAGGTGGGCCTTTCATGGGCCTATCGCCAAACTAGCATCACACCATGACTAGGGCAAAGAATTTGGGGTTTTAATTTTTCTGAGATTTTGAGATTTTTTATGGACTACCCCCTTTGGAAAAAGTCGAGGATCCAAGCTGGTTGAAAAAGGATTTTTTAGACATCTTCGAGGAGTATTTATCAGGAGACGTCCTCGTTAAAGTCGTAGGCCTTGAAGTTAGCTTTCCAACGAGCTCTGAAATGGCCCGATCAGACAACCGCATCTTTTGTTATGACCAAAATACCAAGCTTATGTCCGTAACACCTATAGAAAGGCACACTACCGTCATTTCGGGGCCATTTGTGTATCTCAGGTGGTCCTTTCATGGGCCTATCGCCTAACTAGCATTACACCATGACTAGGGCAAAGAATTTGGGGTTTTAAATTTTTTGAGATTTTGATATTTTTTGTGGACTACCCCCTTTGGAAAAAGTCGAGGATCCAAGCTGGTTGAAAAGGATTTTTTTGGACATCTTCGGGGAGGATTTATCAGGAGACGTCCTTGTTAAAGTCGTAGGCCTTGAAGTTAGCTTTCCAACGAGCTCTGAAATGGCCCGATCAGACCAACGCATCTTTTGTTATGACCAAAATACCAAGCTTATGTCCGTAACACCTATAGAAAGGCACACTACCGTCATTTCGGGGCCATTTGTGTATCTCAGGTGGTCCTTTCATGGGCCTATCGCCTAACTAGCATCACACCATGACTAGGGCAAAGAATTTGGGGTTTTAAATTTTCTGAGATTTTGAGATTTTTTGTGGACTACCCCCTTTGGAAAATGTCGAGGATCCAAGCTGGTGGAAAAAGGATTTTTTTGGACATCTTCGAGGAGGATTTTTCAGGAGACGTCCTCGTTAAAGTCGTAGGCCTTGAAGTTAGCTTTCCAACGAGCTCTGAAATGGCCCGATCAGACCAACGCATCTTTTGTTATGACCAAAATACCAAGCTTATGTCCGTAACACCTATAGAAAGGCACACTACCGTCATTTCGGGGCCATTTGGGTATATCAGGTGGGCTTTTCATGGGCCTATCGCCTAACTAGCATCACACCGTGACTAGGGCAAAGAATTTGGGGTTTTAAGTTTTCTGAGATTTTGAGATTTTTTGTGGACTACCCCCTTTGGAAAATGTCGAGGATCCAAGCTGGTTGAAAAAGGATTTTTTTGGACATCTTCTAGGAGGATTTTTCAGGAGACGTCCTCGTTAAAGTCGTAGGCCTTGAAGTTAGCTTTCCAACGAGCTCTGAAATGGCCCGATCAGACCAACGCATCTTTTGTTATGACCAAAATACCAAGCTTATGTCCGTAACACCTATAGAAAGGCACACTACCGTCATTTCGGGGCCATTTGGGTATCTCAGGTGGGCCTTTCATGGGCCTATCGCCAAACTAGCATCACACCATGACTAGGGCAAAGAATTTGGGGTTTTAATTTTTCTGAGATTTTGAGATTTTTTATGGACTACCCCCTTTGGAAAAAGTCGAGGATCCAAGCTGGTTGAAAAAGGATTTTTTTGGACATCTTCGAGGAGGATTTATCAGGAGACGTCCTCGTTAAAGTCGTGGGCCTTGAAGTTAGCTTTCCAACGAGCTCTGAAATGGCCCGATCAGACCAACGCATCTTTTGTTATGACCAAAATACCAAGCTTATGTCCGTAACACCTATAGAAAGGCACACTACCGTCATTTCGGGGCCATTTGTGTATCTCAGGTGGTCCTTTCATGGGCCTATCGCCTAACTAGCATCACACCATGACTAGGGCAAAGAATTTGGGGTTTTAAATTTTCTGAGATTTTGAGATTTTTTGTGGACTACCCCCTTTGGAAAATGTCGAGGATCCAAGCTGGTGGAAAAAGGATTTTTTTGGACATCTTCGAGGAGGATTTTTCAGGAGACGTCCTCGTTAAAGTCGTAGGCCTGGAAGTTAGCTTTCCAACGAGCTCTGAAATGGCCCGATCAGACCAACGCATCTTTTGTTATGACCAAAATACCAAGCTTATGTCCGTAACACCTATAGAAAGGCACACTACCGTCATTTCGGGGCCATTTGGGTATCTCAGGTGGGCCTTTCATGGGCCTATCGCCAAACTAGCATCACACCATGACTAGGGCAAAGAATTTGGGGTTTTAATTTTTCTGAGATTTTGAGATTTTTTATGGACTACCCCCTTTGGAAAAAGTCGAGGATCCAAGCTGGTTGAAAAAGGATTTTTTTGGACATCTTCGAGGAGGATTTATCAGTAGACGTCCTCGTTAAAGTCGTAGGCCTTGAAGTTAGCTTTCCAACGAGCTCTGAAATGGCCCGATAAGACCAACACATCTTTTGTTATGACCAAAATACCAACCTTATGTCCGTAACACCTATAGAAAGGCACACTATCGTCATTTCGGGGCCATTTGTGTATCTCAGGTGGTCCTTTCATGGGCCTATCGCCTAACTAGCATCACACCATGTCTAGGGCAAAGAATTTGGGGTTTTAAATTTTCTGAGATTTTGAGATTTTTTGTGGACTACCCCCTTTGGAAAATGTCGAGGATCCAAGCTGGTGGAAAAAGGATTTTTTTGGACATCTTCGAGGAGGATTTTTCAGGAGACGTCCTCGTTAAAGTCGTAGGCCTTGAAGTTAGCTTTCCAACGAGCTCTGAAATGGCCCGATCAGACCAACGCATCTTTTGTTATGACCAAAATACCAAGCTTATGTCCGTAACACCTATAGAAAGGCACACTACCGTCATTTCGGGGCCATTTGGGTATATCAGGTGGGCTTTTCATGGGCCTATCGCCTAACTAGCATCACACCGTGACTAGGGCAAAGAATTTGGGGTTTTAAGTTTTCTGAGATTTTGAGATTTTTTGTGGACTACCCCCTTTGGAAAATGTCGAGGATCCAAGCTGGTTGAAAAAGGATTTTTTTGGACATCTTCTAGGAGGATTTTTCAGGAGACGTCCTCGTTAAAGTCGTAGGCCTTGAAGTTAGCTTTCCAACGAGCTCTGAAATGGCCCGATCAGACCAACGCATCTTTTGTTATGACCAAAATACCAAGCTTATGTCCGTAACACCTATAGAAAGGCACACTACCGTCATTTCGGGGCCATTTGGGTATCTCAGGTGGGCCTTTCATGGGCCTATCGCCTAACTAGCATCACACCATGACTAGGGCAAAGAATTTGGGGTTTTAATTTTTCTGAGATTTTGAGATTTTTTATGGACTACCCCCTTTGGAAAAAGTCGAGGATCCAAGCTGGTTGAAAAAGGATTTTTTTGGACATCTTCGAGGAGGATTTATCAGGAGACGTCCTCGTTAAAGTCGTAGGCCTTGAAGTTAGCTTTCCAACGAGCTCTGAAATGGCCCGATCAGACCAACGCATCTTTTGTTATGACCAAAATACCAAGCTTATGTCCGTAACACCTATAGAAAGGCACACTACCGTCATTTCGGGGCCATTTTTGTATCTCAGGTGGTCCTTTCATGGGCCTATCGCCTAACTAGCATCACACCATGACTAGGGCAAAGAATTTGGGGTTTTAAATTTTCTGAGATTTTGAGATTTTTTGTGGACTACCCCCTTTGGAAAATGTCGAGGATCCAAGCTGGTGGAAAAAGGATTTTTTTGGACATCTTCGAGGAGGATTTTTAAGGAGACGTCCTCGTTAAAGTCGTAGGCCTTGAAGTTAGCTTTCCAACGAGCTCTGAAATGGCCCGATCAGACCAACGCATCTTTTGTTATGACCAAAATACCAAGCTTATGTCCGTAACACCTATAGAAAGGCACACTACCGTCATTTCGGGGCCATTTGGGTATATCAGGTGGGCTTTTCATGGGCCTATCGCCTAACTAGCATCACACCGTGACTAGGGCAAAGAATTTGGGGTTTTAAGTTTTCTGAGATTTTGAGATTTTTTGTGGACTACCCCCTTTGGAAAATGTCGAGGATCCAAGCTGGTGGAAAAAGGATTTTTTTGGACATCTTCTAGGAGGATTTTTAAGGAGACGTCCTCGTTAAAGTCGTAGGCCTTGAAGTTAGCTTTCCAACGAGCTCTGAAATGGCCCGATCAGACCAACGCATCTTTTGTTATGACCAAAATACCAAGCTTATGTCCGTAACACCTATAGAAAGGCACACTACCGTCATTTCGGGGCCATTTGGGTATCTCAGGTGGGCTTTTCATGGGCCTATCGCCAAACTAGCATCACACCGTGACTAGGGCAAAGAATTTGGGGTTTTAAGTTTTCTGAGATTTTGAGATTTTTTGTGGACTACCCCCTTTGGAAAATGTCGAGGATCCAAGCTGGTTGAAAAAGGATTTTTTTGGACATCTTCTAGGAGGATTTTTCAGGAGACGTCCTCGTTAAAGTCGTAGGCCTTGAAGTTAGCTTTCCAACGAGCTCTGAAATGGCCCGATCAGACCAACGCATCTTTTGTTATGACCAAAATACCAAGCTTATGTCCGTAACACCTATAGAAAGGCACACTACCGTCATTTCGGGGCCATTTGGGTATCTCAGGTGGGCCTTTCATGGGCCTATCGCCAAACTAGCATCACACCATGACTAGGGCAAAGAATTTGGGGTTTTAATTTTTCTGAGATTTTGAGATTTTTTATGGACTACCCCCTTTGGAAAAAGTCGAGGATCCAAGCTGGTTGAAAAAGGATTTTTTAGACATCTTCGAGGAGTATTTATCAGGAGACGTCCTCGTTAAAGTCGTAGGCCTTGAAGTTAGCTTTCCAACGAGCTCTGAAATGGCCCGATCAGACAACCGCATCTTTTGTTATGACCAAAATACCAAGCTTATGTCCGTAACACCTATAGAAAGGCACACTACCGTCATTTCGGGGCCATTTGTGTATCTCAGGTGGTCCTTTCATGGGCCTATCGCCTAACTAGCATTACACCATGACTAGGGCAAAGAATTTGGGGTTTTAAATTTTTTGAGATTTTGATATTTTTTGTGGACTACCCCCTTTGGAAAAAGTCGAGGATCCAAGCTGGTTGAAAAGGATTTTTTTGGACATCTTCGGGGAGGATTTATCAGGAGACGTCCTTGTTAAAGTCGTAGGCCTTGAAGTTAGCTTTCCAACGAGCTCTGAAATGGCCCGATCAGACCAACGCATCTTTTGTTATGACCAAAATACCAAGCTTATGTCCGTAACACCTATAGAAAGGCACACTACCGTCATTTCGGGGCCATTTGTGTATCTCAGGTGGTCCTTTCATGGGCCTATCGCCTAACTAGCATCACACCATGACTAGGGCAAAGAATTTGGGGTTTTAAATTTTCTGAGATTTTGAGATTTTTTGTGGACTACCCCCTTTGGAAAATGTCGAGGATCCAAGCTGGTGGAAAAAGGATTTTTTTGGACATCTTCGAGGAGGATTTTTCAGGAGACGTCCTCGTTAAAGTCGTAGGCCTTGAAGTTAGCTTTCCAACGAGCTCTGAAATGGCCCGATCAGACCAACGCATCTTTTGTTATGACCAAAATACCAAGCTTATGTCCGTAACACCTATAGAAAGGCACACTACCGTCATTTCGGGGCCATTTGGGTATATCAGGTGGGCTTTTCATGGGCCTATCGCCTAACTAGCATCACACCGTGACTAGGGCAAAGAATTTGGGGTTTTAAGTTTTCTGAGATTTTGAGATTTTTTGTGGACTACCCCCTTTGGAAAATGTCGAGGATCCAAGCTGGTTGAAAAAGGATTTTTTTGGACATCTTCTAGGAGGATTTTTCAGGAGACGTCCTCGTTAAAGTCGTAGGCCTTGAAGTTAGCTTTCCAACGAGCTCTGAAATGGCCCGATCAGACCAACGCATCTTTTGTTATGACCAAAATACCAAGCTTATGTCCGTAACACCTATAGAAAGGCACACTACCGTCATTTCGGGGCCATTTGGGTATCTCAGGTGGGCCTTTCATGGGCCTATCGCCAAACTAGCATCACACCATGACTAGGGCAAAGAATTTGGGGTTTTAATTTTTCTGAGATTTTGAGATTTTTTATGGACTACCCCCTTTGGAAAAAGTCGAGGATCCAAGCTGGTTGAAAAAGGATTTTTTTGGACATCTTCGAGGAGGATTTATCAGGAGACGTCCTCGTTAAAGTCGTGGGCCTTGAAGTTAGCTTTCCAACGAGCTCTGAAATGGCCCGATCAGACCAACGCATCTTTTGTTATGACCAAAATACCAAGCTTATGTCCGTAACACCTATAGAAAGGCACACTACCGTCATTTCGGGGCCATTTGTGTATCTCAGGTGGTCCTTTCATGGGCCTATCGCCTAACTAGCATCACACCATGACTAGGGCAAAGAATTTGGGGTTTTAAATTTTCTGAGATTTTGAGATTTTTTGTGGACTACCCCCTTTGGAAAATGTCGAGGATCCAAGCTGGTGGAAAAAGGATTTTTTTGGACATCTTCGAGGAGGATTTTTCAGGAGACGTCCTCGTTAAAGTCGTAGGCCTGGAAGTTAGCTTTCCAACGAGCTCTGAAATGGCCCGATCAGACCAACGCATCTTTTGTTATGACCAAAATACCAAGCTTATGTCCGTAACACCTATAGAAAGGCACACTACCGTCATTTCGGGGCCATTTGGGTATCTCAGGTGGGCCTTTCATGGGCCTATCGCCAAACTAGCATCACACCATGACTAGGGCAAAGAATTTGGGGTTTTAATTTTTCTGAGATTTTGAGATTTTTTATGGACTACCCCCTTTGGAAAAAGTCGAGGATCCAAGCTGGTTGAAAAAGGATTTTTTTGGACATCTTCGAGGAGGATTTATCAGTAGACGTCCTCGTTAAAGTCGTAGGCCTTGAAGTTAGCTTTCCAACGAGCTCTGAAATGGCCCGATAAGACCAACACATCTTTTGTTATGACCAAAATACCAACCTTATGTCCGTAACACCTATAGAAAGGCACACTATCGTCATTTCGGGGCCATTTGTGTATCTCAGGTGGTCCTTTCATGGGCCTATCGCCTAACTAGCATCACACCATGTCTAGGGCAAAGAATTTGGGGTTTTAAATTTTCTGAGATTTTGAGATTTTTTGTGGACTACCCCCTTTGGAAAATGTCGAGGATCCAAGCTGGTGGAAAAAGGATTTTTTTGGACATCTTCGAGGAGGATTTTTCAGGAGACGTCCTCGTTAAAGTCGTAGGCCTTGAAGTTAGCTTTCCAACGAGCTCTGAAATGGCCCGATCAGACCAACGCATCTTTTGTTATGACCAAAATACCAAGCTTATGTCCGTAACACCTATAGAAAGGCACACTACCGTCATTTCGGGGCCATTTGGGTATATCAGGTGGGCTTTTCATGGGCCTATCGCCTAACTAGCATCACACCGTGACTAGGGCAAAGAATTTGGGGTTTTAAGTTTTCTGAGATTTTGAGATTTTTTGTGGACTACCCCCTTTGGAAAATGTCGAGGATCCAAGCTGGTTGAAAAAGGATTTTTTTGGACATCTTCTAGGAGGATTTTTCAGGAGACGTCCTCGTTAAAGTCGTAGGCCTTGAAGTTAGCTTTCCAACGAGCTCTGAAATGGCCCGATCAGACCAACGCATCTTTTGTTATGACCAAAATACCAAGCTTATGTCCGTAACACCTATAGAAAGGCACACTACCGTCATTTCGGGGCCATTTGGGTATCTCAGGTGGGCCTTTCATGGGCCTATCGCCTAACTAGCATCACACCATGACTAGGGCAAAGAATTTGGGGTTTTAATTTTTCTGAGATTTTGAGATTTTTTATGGACTACCCCCTTTGGAAAAAGTCGAGGATCCAAGCTGGTTGAAAAAGGATTTTTTTGGACATCTTCGAGGAGGATTTATCAGGAGACGTCCTCGTTAAAGTCGTAGGCCTTGAAGTTAGCTTTCCAACGAGCTCTGAAATGGCCCGATCAGACCAACGCATCTTTTGTTATGACCAAAATACCAAGCTTATGTCCGTAACACCTATAGAAAGGCACACTACCGTCATTTCGGGGCCATTTTTGTATCTCAGGTGGTCCTTTCATGGGCCTATCGCCTAACTAGCATCACACCATGACTAGGGCAAAGAATTTGGGGTTTTAAATTTTCTGAGATTTTGAGATTTTTTGTGGACTACCCCCTTTGGAAAATGTCGAGGATCCAAGCTGGTGGAAAAAGGATTTTTTTGGACATCTTCGAGGAGGATTTTTAAGGAGACGTCCTCGTTAAAGTCGTAGGCCTTGAAGTTAGCTTTCCAACGAGCTCTGAAATGGCCCGATCAGACCAACGCATCTTTTGTTATGACCAAAATACCAAGCTTATGTCCGTAACACCTATAGAAAGGCACACTACCGTCATTTCGGGGCCATTTGGGTATATCAGGTGGGCTTTTCATGGGCCTATCGCCTAACTAGCATCACACCGTGACTAGGGCAAAGAATTTGGGGTTTTAAGTTTTCTGAGATTTTGAGATTTTTTGTGGACTACCCCCTTTGGAAAATGTCGAGGATCCAAGCTGGTTGAAAAAGGATTTTTTTGGACATCTTCTAGGAGGATTTTTCAGGAGACGTCCTCGTTAAAGTCGTAGGCCTTGAAGTTAGCTTTCCAACGAGCTCTGAAATGGCCCGATCAGACCAACGCATCTTTTGTTATGACCAAAATACCAAGCTTATGTCCGTAACACCTATAGAAAGGCACACTACCGTCATTTCGGGGCCATTTGGGTATATCAGGTGGGCCTTTCATGGGCCTATCGCCAAACTAGCATCACACCATGACTAGGGCAAAGAATTTGGGGTTTTAATTTTTCTGAGATTTTGAGATTTTTTATGGACTACCCCCTTTGGAAAAAGTCGAGGATCCAAGCTGGTTGAAAAAGGATTTTTTTGGACATCTTCGAGGAGGATTTATCAGGAGACGTCCTCGTTAAAGTCGTAGGCCTTGAAGTTAGCTTTCCAACGAGCTCTGAAATGGCCCGATCAGACCAACGCATCTTTTGTTATGACCAAAATACCAAGCTTATGTCCGTAACACCTATAGAAAGGCACACTACCGTCATTTCGGGGCCATTTGTGTATCTCAGGTGGTCCTTTCATGGGCCTATCGCCTAACTAGCATCACACCATGACTAGGGCAAAGAATTTGGGGTTTTAAATTTTCTGAGATTTTGAGATTTTTTGTGGACTACCCCCTTTGGAAAATGTCGAGGATCCAAGCTGGTGGAAAAAGGATTTTTTTGGACATCTTCGAGGAGGATTTTTCAGGAGACGTCCTCGTTAAAGTCGTAGGCCTTGAAGTTAGCTTTCCAACGAGCTCTGAAATGGCCCGATCAGACCAACGCATCTTTTGTTATGACCAAAATACCAAGCTTATGTCCGTAACACCTATAGAAAGGCACACTACCGTCATTTCGGGGCCATTTGGGTATATCAGGTGGGCTTTTCATGGGCCTATCGCCTAACTAGCATCACACCGTGACTAGGGCAAAGAATTTGGGGTTTTAAGTTTTCTGAGATTTTGAGATTTTTTGTGGACTACCCCCTTTGGAAAATGTCGAGGATCCAAGCTGGTTGAAAAAGGATTTTTTTGGACATCTTCTAGGAGGATTTTTCAGGAGACGTCCTCGTTAAAGTCGTAGGCCTTGAAGTTAGCTTTCCAACGAGCTCTGAAATGGCCCGATCAGACCAACGCATCTTTTGTTATGACCAAAATACCAAGCTTATGTCCGTAACACCTATAGAAAGGCACACTACCGTCATTTCGGGGCCATTTGGGTATCTCAGGTGGGCCTTTCATGGGCCTATCGCCAAACTAGCATCACACCATGACTAGGGCAAAGAATTTGGGGTTTTAATTTTTCTGAGATTTTGAGATTTTTTATGGACTACCCCCTTTGGAAAAAGTCGAGGATCCAAGCTGGTTGAAAAAGGATTTTTTTGGACATCTTCGAGGAGGATTTATCAGGAGACGTCCTCGTTAAAGTCGTGGGCCTTGAAGTTAGCTTTCCAACGAGCTCTGAAATGGCCCGATCAGACCAACGCATCTTTTGTTATGACCAAAATACCAAGCTTATGTCCGTAACACCTATAGAAAGGCACACTACCGTCATTTCGGGGCCATTTGTGTATCTCAGGTGGTCCTTTCATGGGCCTATCGCCTAACTAGCATCACACCATGACTAGGGCAAAGAATTTGGGGTTTTAAATTTTCTGAGATTTTGAGATTTTTTGTGGACTACCCCCTTTGGAAAATGTCGAGGATCCAAGCTGGTGGAAAAAGGATTTTTTTGGACATCTTCGAGGAGGATTTTTCAGGAGACGTCCTCGTTAAAGTCGTAGGCCTGGAAGTTAGCTTTCCAACGAGCTCTGAAATGGCCCGATCAGACCAACGCATCTTTTGTTATGACCAAAATACCAAGCTTATGTCCGTAACACCTATAGAAAGGCACACTACCGTCATTTCGGGGCCATTTGGGTATCTCAGGTGGGCCTTTCATGGGCCTATCGCCAAACTAGCATCACACCATGACTAGGGCAAAGAATTTGGGGTTTTAATTTTTCTGAGATTTTGAGATTTTTTATGGACTACCCCCTTTGGAAAAAGTCGAGGATCCAAGCTGGTTGAAAAAGGATTTTTTTGGACATCTTCGAGGAGGATTTATCAGTAGACGTCCTCGTTAAAGTCGTAGGCCTTGAAGTTAGCTTTCCAACGAGCTCTGAAATGGCCCGATAAGACCAACACATCTTTTGTTATGACCAAAATACCAACCTTATGTCCGTAACACCTATAGAAAGGCACACTATCGTCATTTCGGGGCCATTTGTGTATCTCAGGTGGTCCTTTCATGGGCCTATCGCCTAACTAGCATCACACCATGTCTAGGGCAAAGAATTTGGGGTTTTAAATTTTCTGAGATTTTGAGATTTTTTGTGGACTACCCCCTTTGGAAAATGTCGAGGATCCAAGCTGGTGGAAAAAGGATTTTTTTGGACATCTTCGAGGAGGATTTTTCAGGAGACGTCCTCGTTAAAGTCGTAGGCCTTGAAGTTAGCTTTCCAACGAGCTCTGAAATGGCCCGATCAGACCAACGCATCTTTTGTTATGACCAAAATACCAAGCTTATGTCCGTAACACCTATAGAAAGGCACACTACCGTCATTTCGGGGCCATTTGGGTATATCAGGTGGGCTTTTCATGGGCCTATCGCCTAACTAGCATCACACCGTGACTAGGGCAAAGAATTTGGGGTTTTAAGTTTTCTGAGATTTTGAGATTTTTTGTGGACTACCCCCTTTGGAAAATGTCGAGGATCCAAGCTGGTTGAAAAAGGATTTTTTTGGACATCTTCTAGGAGGATTTTTCAGGAGACGTCCTCGTTAAAGTCGTAGGCCTTGAAGTTAGCTTTCCAACGAGCTCTGAAATGGCCCGATCAGACCAACGCATCTTTTGTTATGACCAAAATACCAAGCTTATGTCCGTAACACCTATAGAAAGGCACACTACCGTCATTTCGGGGCCATTTGGGTATCTCAGGTGGGCCTTTCATGGGCCTATCGCCTAACTAGCATCACACCATGACTAGGGCAAAGAATTTGGGGTTTTAATTTTTCTGAGATTTTGAGATTTTTTATGGACTACCCCCTTTGGAAAAAGTCGAGGATCCAAGCTGGTTGAAAAAGGATTTTTTTGGACATCTTCGAGGAGGATTTATCAGGAGACGTCCTCGTTAAAGTCGTAGGCCTTGAAGTTAGCTTTCCAACGAGCTCTGAAATGGCCCGATCAGACCAACGCATCTTTTGTTATGACCAAAATACCAAGCTTATGTCCGTAACACCTATAGAAAGGCACACTACCGTCATTTCGGGGCCATTTTTGTATCTCAGGTGGTCCTTTCATGGGCCTATCGCCTAACTAGCATCACACCATGACTAGGGCAAAGAATTTGGGGTTTTAAATTTTCTGAGATTTTGAGATTTTTTGTGGACTACCCCCTTTGGAAAATGTCGAGGATCCAAGCTGGTGGAAAAAGGATTTTTTTGGACATCTTCGAGGAGGATTTTTAAGGAGACGTCCTCGTTAAAGTCGTAGGCCTTGAAGTTAGCTTTCCAACGAGCTCTGAAATGGCCCGATCAGACCAACGCATCTTTTGTTATGACCAAAATACCAAGCTTATGTCCGTAACACCTATAGAAAGGCACACTACCGTCATTTCGGGGCCATTTGGGTATATCAGGTGGGCTTTTCATGGGCCTATCGCCTAACTAGCATCACACCGTGACTAGGGCAAAGAATTTGGGGTTTTAAGTTTTCTGAGATTTTGAGATTTTTTGTGGACTACCCCCTTTGGAAAATGTCGAGGATCCAAGCTGGTTGAAAAAGGATTTTTTTGGACATCTTCTAGGAGGATTTTTCAGGAGACGTCCTCGTTAAAGTCGTAGGCCTTGAAGTTAGCTTTCCAACGTGCTCTGAAATGGCCCGATCAGACCAACGCATCTTTTGTTATGACCAAAATACCAAGCTTATGTCCGTAACACCTATAGAAAGGCACACTACCGTCATTTCGGGGCCATTTGGGTATCTCAGGTGGGCCTTTCATGGGCCTATCGCCAAACTAGCATCACACCATGACTAGGGCAAAGAATTTGGGGTTTTAAATTTTCTGAGATTTTGAGATTTTTTGTGGACTACCCCCTTTGGAAAATGTCGAGGATCCAAGCTGGTGGAAAAAGGATTTTTTTGGACATCTTCGAGGAGGATTTTTAAGGAGACGTCCTCGTTAAAGTCGTAGGCCTTGAAGTTAGCTTTCCAACGAGCTCTGAAATGGCCCGATCAGACCAACGCATCTTTTGTTATGACCAAAATACCAAGCTTATGTCCGTAACACCTATAGAAAGGCACACTACCGTCATTTCGGGGCCATTTGGGTATATCAGGTGGGCTTTTCATGGGCCTATCGCCTAACTAGCATCACACCGTGACTAGGGCAAAGAATTTGGGGTTTTAAGTTTTCTGAGATTTTGAGATTTTTTGTGGACTACCCCCTTTGGAAAATGTCGAGGATCCAAGCTGGTTGAAAAAGGATTTTTTTGGACATCTTCTAGGTGGATTTTTCAGGAGACGTCCTCGTTAAAGTCGTAGGCCTTGAAGTTAGCTTTCCAACGTGCTCTGAAATGGCCCGATCAGACCAACGCATCTTTTGTTATGACCAAAATACCAAGCTTATGTCCGTAACACCTATAGAAAGGCACACTACCGTCATTTCGGGGCCATTTGGGTATCTCAGGTGGGCCTTTCATGGGCCTATCGCCAAACTAGCATCACACCATGACTAGGGCAAAGAATTTGGGGTTTTAATTTTTCTGACATTTTGAGATTTTTTATGGACTACCCCCTTTGGAAAAAGTCGAGGATCCAAGCTGGTTGAAAAAGGATTTTTTTGGACATCTTCGAGGAGGATTTATCAGTAGACGTCCTCGTTAAAGTCGTAGGCCTTGAAGTTAGCTTTCCAACGAGCTCTGAAATGGCCCGATCAGACCAACGCATCTTTTGTTATGACCAAAATACCAAGCTTATGTCCGTAACACCTATAGAAAGGCACACTACCGTCATTTCGGGGCCATTTGGGTATATCAGGTGGGCCTTTCATGGGCCTATCGCCAAACTAGCATCACACCATGACTAGGGCAAAGAATTTGGGGTTTTAATTTTTCTGAGATTTTGAGATTTTTTATGGACTACCCCCTTTGGAAAAAGTCGAGGATCCAAGCTGGTTGAAAAAGGATTTTTTTGGACATCTTCGAGGAGGATTTATCAGGAGACGTCCTCGTTAAAGTCGTAGGCCTTGAAGTTAGCTTTCCAACGAGCTCTGAAATGGCCCGATCAGACCAACGCATCTTTTGTTATGACCAAAATACCAAGCTTATGTCCGTAACACCTATAGAAAGGCACACTACCGTCATTTCGGGGCCATTTGTGTATCTCAGGTGGTCCTTTCATGGGCCTATCGCCTAACTAGCATCACACCATGACTAGGGCAAAGAATTTGGGGTTTTAAATTTTCTGAGATTTTGAGATTTTTTGTGGACTACCCCCTTTGGAAAATGTCGAGGATCCAAGCTGGTGGAAAAAGGATTTTTTTGGACATCTTCGAGGAGGATTTTTCCGGAGACGTCCTCGTTAAAGTCGTAGGCCTTGAAGTTAGCTTTCCAACGAGCTCTGAAATGGCCCGATCAGACCAACGCATCTATTGTTATGACCAAAATACCAAGCTTATGTCCGTAACACCTATAGAAAGGCACACTACCGTCATTTCGGGGCCATTTGGGTATATCAGGTGGGCTTTTCATGGGCCTATCGCCTAACTAGCATCACACCGTGACTAGGGCAAAGAATTTGGGGTTTTATGTTTTCTGAGATTTTGAGATTTTTTGTGGACTACCCCCTTTGGAAAATGTCGAGGATCCAAGCTGGTTGAAAAAGGATATTTTTGGACATCTTCTAGGAGGATTTTTCAGGAGACGTCCTCGTTAAAGTCGTAGGCCTTGAAGTTAGCTTTCCAACGAGCTCTGAAATGGCCCGATCAGACCAACGCATCTTTTGTTATGACCAAAATACCAAGCTTATGTCCGTAACACCTATAGAAAGGCACACTACCGTCATTTCGGGGCCATTTGGGTATCTCAGGTGGGCCTTTCATGGGCCTATCGCCAAACTAGCATCACACCATGACTAGGGCAAAGAATTTGGGGTTTTAATTTTTCTGAGATTTTGAGATTTTTTATGGACTACCCCCTTTGGAAAAAGTCGAGGATCCAAGCTGGTTGAAAAAGGATTTTTTTGGACATCTTCGAGGAGGATTTATCAGTAGACGTCCTCGTTAAAGTCGTAGGCCTTGAAGTTAGCTTTCCAACGAGCTCTGAAATGGCCCGATCAGACCAACGCATCTTTTGTTATGACCAAAATACCAAGCTTATGTCCGTAACACCTATAGAAAGGCACACTACCGTCATTTCGGGGCCATTTGTGTATCTCAGGTGGTCCTTTCATGGGCCTATCGCCTAACTAGCATCACACCATGACTAGGGCAAAGAATTTGGGGTTTTAAATTTTCTGAGATTTTGAGATTTTTTGTGGACTACCCCCTTTGGAAAATGTCGAGGATCCAAGCTGGTGGAAAAAGGATTTTTTTGGACATCTTCGAGGAGGATTTTTCAGGAGACGTCCTCGTTAAAGTCGTAGGCCTTGAAGTTAGCTTTCCAACGAGCTCTGAAATGGCCCGATCAGACCAACGCATCTTTTGTTATGACCAAAATACCAAGCTTATGTCCGTAACACCTATAGAAAGGCACACTACCGTCATTTCGGGGCCATTTGGGTATATCAGGTGGGCTTTTCATGGGCCTATCGCCTAACTAGCATCACACCGTGACTAGGGCAAAGAATTTGGGGTTTTAAGTTTTCTGAGATTTTGAGATTTTTTGTGGACTACCCCCTTTGGAAAATGTCGAGGATCCAAGCTGGTTGAAAAAGGATTTTTTTGGACATCTTCTAGGAGGATTTTTCAGGAGACGTCCTCGTTAAAGTCGTAGGCCTTGAAGTTAGCTTTCCAACGAGCTCTGAAATGGCCCGATCAGACCAACGCATCTTTTGTTATGACCAAAATACCAAGCTTATGTCCGTAACACCTATAGAAAGGCACACTACCGTCATTTCGGGGCCATTTGGGTATCTCAGGTGGGCCTTTCATGGGCCTATCGCCAAACTAGCATCACACCATGACTAGGGCAAAGAATTTGTGGTTTTAATTTTTCTGAGATTTTGAGATTTTTTATGGACTACCCCCTTTGGAAAAAGTCGAGGATCCAAGCTGGTTGAAAAAGGATTTTTTAGACATCTTCGAGGAGTATTTATCAGGAGACGTCCTCGTTAAAGTCGTAGGCCTTGAAGTTAGCTTTCCAACGAGCTCTCAAATGGCCCGATCAGACAACCGCATCTTTTGTTATGACCAAAATACCAAGCTTATGTCCGTAACACCTATAGAAAGGCACACTACCGTCATTTCGGGGCCATTTGGGTATATCAGGTGGGCCTTTCATGGGCCTATCGCCAAACTAGCATCACACCATGACTAGGGCAAAGAATTTGGGGTTTTAATTTTTCTGAGATTTTGAGATTTTTTATGGACTACCCCCTTTGGAAAAAGTCGAGGATCCAAGCTGGTTGAAAAAGGATTTTTTTGGACATCTTCGAGGAGGATTTATCAGGAGACGTCCTCGTTAAAGTCGTAGGCCTTGAAGTTAGCTTTCCAACGAGCTCTGAAATGGCCCGATCAGACCAACGCATCTTTTGTTATGACCAAAATACCAAGCTTATGTCCGTAACACCTATAGAAAGGCACACTACCGTCATTTCGGGGCCATTTTTGTATCTCAGGTGGTCCTTTCATGGGCCTATCGCCTAACTAGCATCACACCATGACTAGGGCAAAGAATTTGGGGTTTTAAATTTTCTGAGATTTTGAGATTTTTTGTGGACTACCCCCTTTGGAAAATGTCGAGGATCCAAGCTGGTGGAAAAAGGATTTTTTTGGACATCTTCGAGGAGGATTTTTAAGGAGACGTCCTCGTTAAAGTCGTAGGCCTTGAAGTTAGCTTTCCAACGAGCTCTGAAATGGCCCGATCAGACCAACGCATCTTTTGTTATGACCAAAATACCAAGCTTATGTCCGTAACACCTATAGAAAGGCACACTACCGTCATTTCGGGGCCATTTGGGTATCTCAGGTGGGCCTTTCATGGGCCTATCGCCAAACTAGCATCACACCATGACTAGGGCAAAGAATTTGGGGTTTTAATTTTTCTGAGATTTTGAGATTTTTTGTGGACTACCCCCTTTGGAAAAAGTCGAGGATCCAAGCTGGTTGAAAAAGGATTTTTTAGACATCTTCGAGGAGTATTTATCAGGAGACGTCCTCGTTAAAGTCGTAGGCCTTGAAGTTAGCTTTCCAACGAGCTCTCAAATGGCCCGATCAGACAACCGCATCTTTTGTTATGACCAAAATACCAAGCTTATGTCCGTAACACCTATAGAAAGGCACACTACCGTCATTTCGGGGCCATTTGGGTATATCAGGTGGGCCTTTCATGGGCCTATCGCCAAACTAGCATCACACCATGACTAGGGCAAAGAATTTGGGGTTTTAATTTTTCTGAGATTTTGAGATTTTTTATGGACTACCCCCTTTGGAAAAAGTCGAGGATCCAAGCTGGTTGAAAAAGGATTTTTTTGGACATCTTCGAGGAGGATTTATCAGGAGACGTCCTCGTTAAAGTCGTAGGCCTTGAAGTTAGCTTTCCAACGAGCTCTGAAATGGCCCGATCAGACCAACGCATCTTTTGTTATGACCAAAATACCAAGCTTATGTCCGTAACACCTATAGAAAGGCACACTACCGTCATTTCGGGGCCATTTTTGTATCTCAGGTGGTCCTTTCATGGGCCTATCGCCTAACTAGCATCACACCATGACTAGGGCAAAGAATTTGGGGTTTTAAATTTTCTGAGATTTTGAGATTTTTTGTGGACTACCCCCTTTGGAAAATGTCGAGGATCCAAGCTGGTGGAAAAAGGATTTTTTTGGACATCTTCGAGGAGGATTTTTAAGGAGACGTCCTCGTTAAAGTCGTAGGCCTTGAAGTTAGCTTTCCAACGAGCTCTGAAATGGCCCGATCAGACCAACGCATCTTTTGTTATGACCAAAATACCAAGCTTATGTCCGTAACACCTATAGAAAGGCACACTACCGTCATTTCGGGGCCATTTGGGTATATCAGGTGGGCTTTTCATGGGCCTATCGGCTAACTAGCATCACACCGTGACTAGGGCAAAGAATTTGGGGTTTTAAGTTTTCTGAGATTTTGAGATTTTTTGTGGACTACCCCCTTTGGAAAATGTCGAGGATCCAAGCTGGTTGAAAAAGGATTTTTTTGGACATCTTCTAGGAGGATTTTTCAGGAGACGTCCTCGTTAAAGTCGTAGGCCTTGAAGTTAGCTTTCCAACGTGCTCTGAAATGGCCCGATCAGACCAACGCATCTTTTGTTATGACCAAAATACCAAGCTTATGTCCGTAACACCTATAGAAAGGCACACTACCGTCATTTCGGGGCCATTTGGGTATCTCAGGTGGGCCTTTCATGGGCCTATCGCCAAACTAGCATCACACCATGACTAGGGCAAAGAATTTGGGGGTTTAATTTTTCTGAGATTTTGAGATTTTTTATGGACTACCCCCTTTGGAAAAAGTCGAGGATCCAAGCTGGTTGAAAAAGGATTTTTTTGGACATCTTCGAGGAGGATTTATCAGTAGACGTCCTCGTTAAAGTCGTAGGCCTTGAAGTTAGCTTTCCAACGAGCTCTGAAATGGCCCGATCAGACCAACGCATCTTTTGTTATGACCAAAATACCAAGCTTATGTCCGTAACACCTATAGAAAGGCACACTACCGTCATTTCGGGGCCATTTGGGTATATCAGGTGGGCCTTTCATGGGCCTATCGCCAAACTAGCATCACACCATGACTAGGGCAAAGAATTTGGGGTTTTAATTTTTCTGAGATTTTGAGATTTTTTATGGACTACCCCCTTTGGAAAAAGTCGAGGATCCAAGCTGGTTGAAAAAGGATTTTTTTGGACATCTTCGAGGAGGATTTATCAGGAGACGTCCTCGTTAAAGTCGTAGGCCTTGAAGTTAGCTTTCCAACGAGCTCTGAAATGGCCCGATCAGACCAACGCATCTTTTGTTATGACCAAAATACCAAGCTTATGTCCGTAACACCTATAGAAAGGCACACTACCGTCATTTCGGGGCCATTTGTGTATCTCAGGTGGTCCTTTCATGGGCCTATCGCCTAACTAGCATCACACCATGACTAGGGCAAAGAATTTGGGGTTTTAAATTTTCTGAGATTTTGAGATTTTTTGTGGACTACCCCCTTTGGAAAATGTCGAGGATCCAAGCTGGTGGAAAAAGGATTTTTTTGGACATCTTCGAGGAGGATTTTTCCGGAGACGTCCTCGTTAAAGTCGTAGGCCTTGAAGTTAGCTTTCCAACGAGCTCTGAAATGGCCCGATCAGACCAACGCATCTATTGTTATGACCAAAATACCAAGCTTATGTCCGTAACACCTATAGAAAGGCACACTACCGTCATTTCGGGGCCATTTGGGTATATCAGGTGGGCTTTTCATGGGCCTATCGCCTAACTAGCATCACACCGTGACTAGGGCAAAGAATTTGGGGTTTTAAATTTTCTGAGATTTTGAGATTTTTTGTGGACTACCCCCTTTGGAAAATGTCGAGGATCCAAGCTGGTGGAAAAAGGATTTTTTTGGACATCTTCGAGGAGGATTTTTAAGGAGACGTCCTCGTTAAAGTCGTAGGCCTTGAAGTTAGCTTTCCAACGAGCTCTGAAATGGCCCGATCAGACCAACGCATCTATTGTTATGACCAAAATACCAAGCTTATGTCCGTAACACCTATAGAAAGGCACACTACCGTCATTTCGGGGCCATTTGGGTATATCAGGTGGGCTTTTCATGGGCCTATCGCCTAACTAGCATCACACCGTGACTAGGGCAAAGAATTTGGGGTTTTATGTTTTCTGAGATTTTGAGATTTTTTGTGGACTACCCCCTTTGGAAAATGTCGAGGATCCAAGCTGGTTGAAAAAGGATTTTTTTGGACATCTTCTAGGAGGATTTTTCAGGAGACGTCCTCGTTAAAGTCGTAGGCCTTGAAGTTAGCTTTCCAACGTGCTCTGAAATGGCCCGATCAGACCAACGCATCTTTTGTTATGACCAAAATACCAAGCTTATGTCTGTAACACCTATAGAAAGGCACACTACCGTCATTTCGGGGCCATTTGGGTATCTCAGGTGGGCCTTTCATGGGCCTATCGCCAAACTAGCATCACACCATGACTAGGGCAAAGAATTTGGGGTTTTAATTTTTCTGAGATTTTGAGATTTTTTATGGACTACCCCCTTTGGAAAAAGTCGAGGATCCAAGCTGGTTGAAAAAGGATTTTTTTGGACATCTTCGAGGAGGATTTATCAGTAGACGTCCTCGTTAAAGTCGTAGGCCTTGAAGTTAGCTTTCCAACGAGCTCTGAAATGGCCCGATCAGACCAACGCATCTTTTGTTATGACCAAAATACCAAGCTTATGTCCGTAACACCTATAGAAAGGCACACTACCGTCATTTCGGGGCCATTTGGGTATATCAGGTGGGCCTTTCATGGGCCTATCGCCAAACTAGCATCACACCATGACTAGGGCAAAGAATTTGGGGTTTTAATTTTTCTGAGATTTTGAGATTTTTTATGGACTACCCCCTTTGGAAAAAGTCGAGGATCCAAGCTGGTTGAAAAAGGATTTTTTTGGACATCTTCGAGGAGGATTTATCAGGAGACGTCCTCGTTAAAGTCGTAGGCCTTGAAGTTAGCTTTCCAACGAGCTCTGAAATGGCCCGATCAGACCAACGCATCTTTTGTTATGACCAAAATACCAAGCTTATGTCCGTAACACCTATAGAAAGGCACACTACCGTCATTTCGGGGCCATTTGTGTATCTCAGGTGGTCCTTTCATGGGCCTATCGCCTAACTAGCATCACACCATGACTAGGGCAAAGAATTTGGGGTTTTAAATTTTCTGAGATTTTGAGATTTTTTGTGGACTACCCCCTTTGGAAAATGTCGAGGATCCAAGCTGGTGGAAAAAGGATTTTTTTGGACATCTTCGAGGAGGATTTTTCCGGAGACGTCCTCGTTAAAGTCGTAGGCCTTGAAGTTAGCTTTCCAACGAGCTCTGAAATGGCCCGATCAGACCAACGCATCTATTGTTATGACCAAAATACCAAGCTTATGTCCGTAACACCTATAGAAAGGCACACTACCGTCATTTCGGGGCCATTTGGGTATATCAGGTGGGCTTTTCATGGGCCTATCGCCTAACTAGCATCACACCGTGACTAGGGCAAAGAATTTGGGGTTTTATGTTTTCTGAGATTTTGAGATTTTTTGTGGACTACCCCCTTTGGAAAATGTCGAGGATCCAAGCTGGTTGAAAAAGGATATTTTTGGACATCTTCTAGGAGGATTTTTCAGGAGACGTCCTCGTTAAAGTCGTAGGCCTTGAAGTTAGCTTTCCAACGTGCTCTGAAATGGCCCGATCAGACCAACGCATCTTTTGTTATGACCAAAATACCAAGCTTATGTCTGTAACACCTATAGAAAGGCACACTACCGTCATTTCGGGGCCATTTGGGTATCTCAGGTGGGCCTTTCATGGGCCTATCGCCAAACTAGCATCACACCATGACTAGGGCAAAGAATTTGGGGTTTTAATTTTTCTGAGATTTTGAGATTTTTTATGGACTACCCCCTTTGGAAAAAGTCGAGGATCTAAGCTGGTTGAAAAAGGATTTTTTTGGACATCTTCGAGGAGGATTTATCAGGAGACGTCCTCGTTAAAGTCGTGGGCCTTGAAGTTAGCTTTCCAACGAGCTCTGAAATGGCCCGATCAGACCAACGCATCTATTGTTATGACCAAAATACCAAGCTTATGTCCGTAACACCTATAGAAAGGCACACTACCGTCATTTCGGGGCCATTTGGGTATATCAGGTGGGCTTTTCATGGGCCTATCGCCTAACTAGCATCACACCGTGACTAGGGCAAAGAATTTGGGGTTTTATGTTTTCTGAGATTTTGAGATTTTTTGTGGACTACCCCCTTTGGAAAATGTCGAGGATCCAAGCTGGTTGAAAAAGGATTTTTTTGGACATCTTCTAGGAGGATTTTTCAGGAGACGTCCTCGTTAAAGTCGTAGGCCTTGAAGTTAGCTTTCCAACGTGCTCTGAAATGGCCCGATCAGACCAACGCATCTTTTGTTATGACCAAAATACCAAGCTTATGTCTGTAACACCTATAGAAAGGCACACTACCGTCATTTCGGGGCCATTTGGGTATCTCAGGTGGGCCTTTCATGGGCCTATCGCCAAACTAGCATCACACCATGACTAGGGCAAAGAATTTGGGGTTTTAATTTTTCTGAGATTTTGAGATTTTTTATGGACTACCCCCTTTGGAAAAAGTCGAGGATCTAAGCTGGTTGAAAAAGGATTTTTTTGGACATCTTCGAGGAGGATTTATCAGGAGACGTCCTCGTTAAAGTCGTGGGCCTTGAAGTTAGCTTTCCAACGAGCTCTGAAATGGCCCGATCAGACCAACGCATCTTTTGTTATGACCAAAATACCAAGCTTATGTCCGTAACACCTATAGAAAGGCACACTACCGTCATTTCGGGGCCATTTGTGTATCTCAGGTGGTCCTTTCATGGGCCTATCGCCTAACTAGCATCACACCATGACTAGGGCAAAGAATTTGGGGTTTTAAATTTTCTGAGATTTTGAGATTTTTTGTGGACTACCCCCTTTGGAAAATGTCGAGGATCCAAGCTGGTGGAAAAAGGATTTTTTTGGACATCTTCGAGGAGGATTTTTCAGGAGACGTCCTCGTTAAAGTCGTAGGCCTTGAAGTTAGCTTTCCAACGAGCTCTGAAATGGCCCGATCAGACCAACGCATCTTTTGTTATGACCAAAATACCAAGCTTATGTCCGTAACACCTATAGAAAGGCACACTACCGTCATTTCGGGGCCATTTGGGTATATCAGGTGGGCTTTTCATGGGCCTATCGCCTAACTAGCATCACACCGTGACTAGGGCAAAGAATTTGGGGTTTTAAGTTTTCTGAGATTTTGAGATTTTTTGTGGACTACCCCCTTTGGAAAATGTCGAGGATCCAAGCTGGTTGAAAAAGGATTTTTTTGGACATCTTCTAGGAGGATTTTTCAGGAGACGTCCTCGTTAAAGTCGTAGGCCTTGAAGTTAGCTTTCCAACGAGCTCTGAAATGGCCCGATCAGACCAACGCATCTTTTGTTATGACCAAAATACCAAGCTTATGTCCGTAACACCTATAGAAAGGCACACTACCGTCATTTCGGGGCCATTTGGGTATCTCAGGTGGGCCTTTCATGGGCCTATCGCCAAACTAGCATCACACCATGACTAGGGCAAAGAATTTGGGGTTTTAATTTTTCTGAGATTTTGAGATTTTTTATGGACTACCCCCTTTGGAAAAAGTCGAGGATCCAAGCTGGTTGAAAAAGGATTTTTTAGACATCTTCGAGGAGTATTTATCAGGAGACGTCCTCGTTAAAGTCGTAGGCCTTGAAGTTAGCTTTCCAACGAGCTCTGAAATGGCCCGATCAGACAACCGCATCTTTTGTTATGACCAAAATACCAAGCTTATGTCCGTAACACCTATAGAAAGGCACACTACCGTCATTTCGGGGCCATTTGGGTATATCAGGTGGGCTTTTCATGGGCCTATCGCCTAACTAGCATCACACCGTGACTAGGGCAAAGAATTTGGGGTTTTAAGTTTTCTGAGATTTTGAGATTTTTTGTGGACTACCCCCTTTGGAAAATGTCGAGGATCCAAGCTGGTTGAAAAAGTATTTTTTTGGACATCTTCTAGGAGGATTTTTCAGGAGACGTCCTCGTTAAAGTCGTAGGCCTTGAAGTTAGCTTTCCAACGAGCTCTGAAATGGCCCGATCAGACCAACGCATCTTTTGTTATGACCAAAATACCAAGCTTATGTCCGTAACACCTATAGAAAGGCACACTACCGTCATTTCGGGGCCATTTGGGTATCTCAGGTGGGCCTTTCATGGGCCTATCGCCAAACTAGCATCACACCATGACTAGGGCAAAGAATTTGGGGTTTTAATTTTTCTGAGATTTTGAGATTTTTTATGGACTACCCCCTTTGGAAAAAGTCGAGGATCCAAGCTGGTTGAAAAAGGATTTTTTAGACATCTTCGAGGAGTATTTATCAGGAGACGTCCTCGTTAAAGTCGTAGGCCTTGAAGTTAGCTTTCCAACGAGCTCTCAAATGGCCCGATCAGACAACCGCATCTTTTGTTATGACCAAAATACCAAGCTTATGTCCGTAACACCTATAGAAAGGCACACTACCGTCATTTCGGGGCCATTTGGGTATATCAGGTGGGCTTTTCATGGGCCTATCGCCTAACTAGCATCACACCGTGACTAGGGCAAAGAATTTGGGGTTTTAAGTTTTCTGAGATTTTGAGATTTTTTGTGGACTACCCCCTTTGGAAAATGTCGAGGATCCAAGCTGGTTGAAAAAGGATTTTTTTGGACATCTTCTAGGAGGATTTTTCAGGAGACGTCCTCGTTAAAGTCGTAGGCCTTGAAGTTAGCTTTCCAACGAGCTCTGAAATGGCCCGATCAGACCAACGCATCTTTTGTTATGACCAAAATACCAAGCTTATGTCCGTAACACCTATAGAAAGGCACACTACCGTCATTTCGGGGCCATTTGGGTATCTCAGGTGGGCCTTTCATGGGCCTATCGCCAAACTAGCATCACACCATGACTAGGGCAAAGAATTTGGGGTTTTAATTTTTCTGAGATTTTGAGATTTTTTATGGACTACCCCCTTTGGAAAAAGTCGAGGATCCAAGCTGGTTGAAAAAGGATTTTTTAGACATCTTCGAGGAGTATTTATCAGGAGACGTCCTCGTTAAAGTCGTAGGCCTTGAAGTTAGCTTTCCAACGAGCTCTCAAATGGCCCGATCAGACAACCGCATCTTTTGTTATGACCAAAATACCAAGCTTATGTCCGTAACACCTATAGAAAGGCACACTACCGTCATTTCGGGGCCATTTGTGTATCTCAGGTGGTCCTTTCATGGGCCTATCGCCTAACTAGCATCACACCATGACTAGGGCAAAGAATTTGGGGTTTTAAATTTTTTGAGATTTTGATATTTTTTGTGGACTACCCCCTTTGGAAAAAGTCGAGGATCCAAGCTGGTTGAAAAGGATTTTTTTGGACATCTTCGGGGAGGATTTATCAGGAGACGTCCTCGTTAAAGTCGTAGGCCTTGAAGTTAGCTTTCCAACGAGCTCTGAAATGGCCCGATCAGACCAACGCATCTTTTGTTATGACCAAAATACCAAGCTTATGTCCGTAACACCTATAGAAAGGCACACTACCGTCATTTCGGGGCCATTTGTGTATCTCAGGTGGTCCTTTCATGGGCCTATCGCCTAACTAGCATCACACCATGACTAGGGCAAAGAATTTGGGGTTTTAAATTTTCTGAGATTTTGAGATTTTTTGTGGACTACCCCCTTTGGAAAATGTCGAGGATCCAAGCTGGTGGAAAAAGGATTTTTTTGGACATCTTCGAGGAGGATTTTTCAGGAGACGTCCTCGTTAAAGTCGTAGGCCTTGAAGTTAGCTTTCCAACGAGCTCTGAAATGGCCCGATCAGACCAACGCATCTTTTGTTATGACCAAAATACCAAGCTTATGTCCGTAACACCTATAGAAAGGCACACTACCGTCATTTCGGGGCCATTTGGGTATATCAGGTGGGCTTTTCATGGGCCTATCGCCTAACTAGCATCACACCGTGACTAGGGCAAAGAATTTGGGGTTTTAAGTTTTCTGAGATTTTGAGATTTTTTATGGACTACCCCCTTTGGAAAAAGTCGAGGATCTAAGCTGGTTGAAAAAGGATTTTTTTGGACATCTTCGAGGAGGATTTATCAGGAGACGTCCTCGTTAAAGTCGTAGGCCTTGAAGTTAGCTTTCCAACGAGCTCTCAAATGGCCCGATCAGACAACCGCATCTTTTGTTATGACCAAAATACCAAGCTTATGTCCGTAACACCTATAGAAAGGCACACTACCGTCATTTCGGGGCCATTTGTGTATCTCAGGTGGTCCTTTCATGGGCCTATCGCCTAACTAGCATCACACCATGACTAGGGCAAAGAATTTGGGGTTTTAAATTTTTTGAGATTTTGATATTTTTTGTGGACTACCCCCTTTGGAAAAAGTCGAGGATCCAAGCTGGTTGAAAAGGATTTTTTTGGACATCTTCGGGGAGGATTTATCAGGAGACGTCCTCGTTAAAGTCGTAGGCCTTGAAGTTAGCTTTCCAACGAGCTCTGAAATGGCCCGATCAGACCAACGCATCTTTTGTTATGACCAAAATACCAAGCTTATGTCCGTAACACCTATAGAAAGGCACACTACCGTCATTTCGGGGCCATTTGTGTATCTCAGGTGGTCCTTTCATGGGCCTATCGCCTAACTAGCATCACACCATGACTAGGGCAAAGAATTTGGGGTTTTAAATTTTCTGAGATTTTGAGATTTTTTGTGGACTACCCCCTTTGGAAAATGTCGAGGATCCAAGCTGGTGGAAAAAGGATTTTTTTGGACATCTTCGAGGAGGATTTTTCAGGAGACGTCCTCGTTAAAGTCGTAGGCCTTGAAGTTAGCTTTCCAACGAGCTCTGAAATGGCCCGATCAGACCAACGCATCTTTTGTTATGACCAAAATACCAAGCTTATGTCCGTAACACCTATAGAAAGGCACACTACCGTCATTTCGGGGCCATTTGGGTATATCAGGTGGGCTTTTCATGGGCCTATCGCCTAACTAGCATCACACCGTGACTAGGGCAAAGAATTTGGGGTTTTAAGTTTTCTGAGATTTTGAGATTTTTTATGGACTACCCCCTTTGGAAAAAGTCGAGGATCTAAGCTGGTTGAAAAAGGATTTTTTTGGACATCTTCGAGGAGGATTTATCAGGAGACGTCCTCGTTAAAGTCGTGGGCCTTGAAGTTAGCTTTCCAACGAGCTCTGAAATGGCCCGATCAGACCAACGCATCTATTGTTATGACCAAAATACCAAGCTTATGTCCGTAACACCTATAGAAAGGCACACTACCGTCATTTCGGGGCCATTTGGGTATATCAGGTGGGCTTTTCATGGGCCTATCGCCTAACTAGCATCACACCGTGACTAGGGCAAAGAATTTGGGGTTTTATGTTTTCTGAGATTTTGAGATTTTTTGTGGACTACCCCCTTTGGAAAATGTCGAGGATCCAAGCTGGTTGAAAAAGGATTTTTTTGGACATCTTCTAGGAGGATTTTTCAGGAGACGTCCTCGTTAAAGTCGTAGGCCTTGAAGTTAGCTTTCCAACGTGCTCTGAAATGGCCCGATCAGACCAACGCATCTTTTGTTATGACCAAAATACCAAGCTTATGTCTGTAACACCTATAGAAAGGCACACTACCGTCATTTCGGGGCCATTTGGGTATCTCAGGTGGGCCTTTCATGGGCCTATCGCCAAACTAGCATCACACCATGACTAGGGCAAAGAATTTGGGGTTTTAATTTTTCTGAGATTTTGAGATTTTTTATGGACTACCCCCTTTGGAAAAAGTCGAGGATCTAAGCTGGTTGAAAAAGGATTTTTTTGGACATCTTCGAGGAGGATTTATCAGGAGACGTCCTCGTTAAAGTCGTGGGCCTTGAAGTTAGCTTTCCAACGAGCTCTGAAATGGCCCGATCAGACCAACGCATCTTTTGTTATGACCAAAATACCAAGCTTATGTCCGTAACACCTATAGAAAGGCACACTACCGTCATTTCGGGGCCATTTGTGTATCTCAGGTGGTCCTTTCATGGGCCTATCGCCTAACTAGCATCACACCATGACTAGGGCAAAGAATTTGGGGTTTTAAATTTTCTGAGATTTTGAGATTTTTTGTGGACTACCCCCTTTGGAAAATGTCGAGGATCCAAGCTGGTGGAAAAAGGATTTTTTTGGACATCTTCGAGGAGGATTTTTCAGGAGACGTCCTCGTTAAAGTCGTAGGCCTTGAAGTTAGCTTTCCAACGAGCTCTGAAATGGCCCGATCAGACCAACGCATCTTTTGTTATGACCAAAATACCAAGCTTATGTCCGTAACACCTATAGAAAGGCACACTACCGTCATTTCGGGGCCATTTGGGTATATCAGGTGGGCTTTTCATGGGCCTATCGCCTAACTAGCATCACACCGTGACTAGGGCAAAGAATTTGGGGTTTTAAGTTTTCTGAGATTTTGAGATTTTTTGTGGACTACCCCCTTTGGAAAATGTCGAGGATCCAAGCTGGTTGAAAAAGGATTTTTTTGGACATCTTCTAGGAGGATTTTTCAGGAGACGTCCTCGTTAAAGTCGTAGGCCTTGAAGTTAGCTTTCCAACGAGCTCTGAAATGGCCCGATCAGACCAACGCATCTTTTGTTATGACCAAAATACCAAGCTTATGTCCGTAACACCTATAGAAAGGCACACTACCGTCATTTCGGGGCCATTTGGGTATCTCAGGTGGGCCTTTCATGGGCCTATCGCCAAACTAGCATCACACCATGACTAGGGCAAAGAATTTGGGGTTTTAATTTTTCTGAGATTTTGAGATTTTTTATGGACTACCCCCTTTGGAAAAAGTCGAGGATCCAAGCTGGTTGAAAAAGGATTTTTTAGACATCTTCGAGGAGTATTTATCAGGAGACGTCCTCGTTAAAGTCGTAGGCCTTGAAGTTAGCTTTCCAACGAGCTCTGAAATGGCCCGATCAGACAACCGCATCTTTTGTTATGACCAAAATACCAAGCTTATGTCCGTAACACCTATAGAAAGGCACACTACCGTCATTTCGGGGCCATTTGGGTATATCAGGTGGGCTTTTCATGGGCCTATCGCCTAACTAGCATCACACCGTGACTAGGGCAAAGAATTTGGGGTTTTAAGTTTTCTGAGATTTTGAGATTTTTTGTGGACTACCCCCTTTGGAAAATGTCGAGGATCCAAGCTGGTTGAAAAAGGATTTTTTTGGACATCTTCTAGGAGGATTTTTCAGGAGACGTCCTCGTTAAAGTCGTAGGCCTTGAAGTTAGCTTTCCAACGAGCTCTGAAATGGCCCGATCAGACCAACGCATCTTTTGTTATGACCAAAATACCAAGCTTATGTCCGTAACACCTATAGAAAGGCACACTACCGTCATTTCGGGGCCATTTGGGTATCTCAGGTGGGCCTTTCATGGGCCTATCGCCAAACTAGCATCACACCATGACTAGGGCAAAGAATTTGGGGTTTTAATTTTTCTGAGATTTTGAGATTTTTTATGGACTACCCCCTTTGGAAAAAGTCGAGGATCCAAGCTGGTTGAAAAAGGATTTTTTAGACATCTTCGAGGAGTATTTATCAGGAGACGTCCTCGTTAAAGTCGTAGGCCTTGAAGTTAGCTTTCCAACGAGCTCTCAAATGGCCCGATCAGACAACCGCATCTTTTGTTATGACCAAAATACCAAGCTTATGTCCGTAACACCTATAGAAAGGCACACTACCGTCATTTCGGGGCCATTTGTGTATCTCAGGTGGTCCTTTCATGGGCCTATCGCCTAACTAGCATCACACCATGACTAGGGCAAAGAATTTGGGGTTTTAAATTTTTTGAGATTTTGATATTTTTTGTGGACTACCCCCTTTGGAAAAAGTCGAGGATCCAAGCTGGTTGAAAAGGATTTTTTTGGACATCTTCGGGGAGGATTTATCAGGAGACGTCCTCGTTAAAGTCGTAGGCCTTGAAGTTAGCTTTCCAACGAGCTCTGAAATGGCCCGATCAGACCAACGCATCTTTTGTTATGACCAAAATACCAAGCTTATGTCCGTAACACCTATAGAAAGGCACACTACCGTCATTTCGGGGCCATTTGTGTATCTCAGGTGGTCCTTTCATGGGCCTATCGCCTAACTAGCATCACACCATGACTAGGGCAAAGAATTTGGGGTTTTAAATTTTCTGAGATTTTGAGATTTTTTGTGGACTACCCCCTTTGGAAAATGTCGAGGATCCAAGCTGGTGGAAAAAGGATTTTTTTGGACATCTTCGAGGAGGATTTTTCAGGAGACGTCCTCGTTAAAGTCGTAGGCCTTGAAGTTAGCTTTCCAACGAGCTCTGAAATGGCCCGATCAGACCAACGCATCTTTTGTTATGACCAAAATACCAAGCTTATGTCCGTAACACCTATAGAAAGGCACACTACCGTCATTTCGGGGCCATTTGGGTATATCAGGTGGGCTTTTCATGGGCCTATCGCCTAACTAGCATCACACCGTGACTAGGGCAAAGAATTTGGGGTTTTAAGTTTTCTGAGATTTTGATATTTTTTGTGGACTACCCCCTTTGGAAAATGTCGAGGATCCAAGCTGGTTGAAAAAGGATTTTTTTGGACATCTTCTAGGAGGATTTTTCAGGAGACGTCCTCGTTAAAGTCGTAGGCCTTGAAGTTAGCTTTCCAACGAGCTCTGAAATGGCCCGATCAGACCAACGCATCTTTTGTTATGACCAAAATACCAAGCTTATGTCCGTAACACCTATAGAAAGGCACACTACCGTCATTTCGGGGCCATTTGGGTATCTCAGGTGGGCCTTTCATGGGCCTATCGCCAAACTAGCATCACACCATGACTAGGGCAAAGAATTTGGGGTTTTAATTTTTCTGAGATTTTGAGATTTTTTATGGACTACCCCCTTTGGAAAAAGTCGAGGATCCAAGCTGGTTGAAAAAGGATTTTTTTGGACATTTTCGAGGAGGATTTATCAGGAGACGTCCTCGTTAAAGTCGTGGGCCTTGAAGTTAGCTTTCCAACGAGCTCTGAAATGGCCCGATCAGACCAACGCATCTTTTGTTATGACCAAAATACCAAGCTTATGTCCGTAACACCTATAGAAAGGCACACTACCGTCATTTCGGGGCCATTTGTGTATCTCAGGTGGTCCTTTCTTGGGCCTATCGCCTAACTAGCATCACACCATGACTAGGGCAAAGAATTTGGGGTTTTAAATTTTCTGAGATTTTGAGATTTTTTGTGGACTACCCCCTTTGGAAAATGTCGAGGATCCAAGCTGGTGGAAAAAGGATTTTTTTGGACATCTTCGAGGAGGATTTTTCAGGAGACGTCCTCGTTAAAGTCGTAGGCCTTGAAGTTAGCTTTCCAACGAGCTCTGAAATGGCCCGATCAGACCAACGCATCTTTTGTTATGACCAAAATACCAAGCTTATGTCCGTAACACCTATAGAAAGGCACACTACCGTCATTTCGGGGCCATTTGGGTATCTCAGGTGGGCCTTTCATGGGCCTATCGCCAAACTAGCATCACACCATGACTAGGGCAAAGAATTTGGGGTTTTAATTTTTCTGAGATTTTGAGATTTTTTATGGACTACCCCCTTTGGAAAAAGTCGAGGATCCAAGCTGGTTGAAAAAGGATTTTTTTGGACATCTTCGAGGAGGATTTATCAGTAGACGTCCTCGTTAAAGTCGTAGGCCTTGAAGTTAGCTTTCCAACGAGCTCTGAAATGGCCCGATCAGACCAACGCATCTTTTGTTATGACCAAAATACCAAGCTTATGTCCGTAACACCTATAGAAAGGCACACTACCGTCATTTCGGGGCCATTTGTGTATCTCAGGTGGTCCTTTCATGGGCCTATCGCCTAACTAGCATCACACCATGACTAGGGCAAAGAATTTGGGGTTTTAAATTTTCTGAGATTTTGAGATTTTTTGTGGACTACCCCCTTTGGAAAATGTCGAGGATCCAAGCTGGTGGAAAAAGGATTTTTTTGGACATCTTCGAGGAGGATTTTTCAGGAGACGTCCTCGTTAAAGTCGTAGGCCTTGAAGTTAGCTTTCCAACGAGCTCTGAAATGGCCCGATCAGACCAACGCATCTTTTGTTATGACCAAAATACCAAGCTTATGTCCGTAACACCTATAGAAAGGCACACTACCGTCATTTCGGGGCCATTTGGGTATATCAGGTGGGCTTTTCATGGGCCTATCGCCTAACTAGCATCACACCGTGACTAGGGCAAAGAATTTGGGGTTTTAAGTTTTCTGAGATTTTGAGATTTTTTGTGGACTACCCCCTTTGGAAAATGTCGAGGATCCAAGCTGGTTGAAAAAGGATTTTTTTGGACATCTTCTAGGAGGATTTTTCAGGAGACGTCCTCGTTAAAGTCGTAGGCCTTGAAGTTAGCTTTCCAACGAGCTCTGAAATGGCCCGATCAGACCAACGCATCTTTTGTTATGACCAAAATACCAAGCTTATGTCCGTAACACCTATAGAAAGGCACACTACCGTCATTTCGGGGCTATTTGGGTATCTCAGGTGGGCCTTTCATGGGCCTATCGCCAAACTAGCATCACACCATGACAAGGGCAAAGAATTTGGGGTTTTAATTTTTCTGAGATTTTGAGATTTTTTATGGACTACCCCCTTTGGAAAAAGTCGAGGATCCAAGCTGGTTGAAAAAGGATTTTTTAGACATCTTCGAGGAGTATTTATCAGGAGACGTCCTCGTTAAAGTCGTAGGCCTTGAAGTTAGCTTTCCAACGAGCTCTCAAATGGCCCGATCAGACAACCGCATCTTTTGTTATGACCAAAATACCAAGCTTATGTCCGTAACACCTATAGAAAGGCACACTACCGTCATTTCGGGGCCATTTGTGTATCTCAGGTGGTCCTTTCATGGGCCTATCGCCTAACTAGCATCACACCATGACTAGGGCAAAGAATTTGGGGTTTTAAATTTTTTGAGATTTTGATATTTTTTGTGGACTACCCCCTTTGGAAAAAGTCGAGGATCCAAGCTGGTTGAAAAGGATTTTTTTGGACATCTTCGGGGAGGATTTATCAGGAGACGTCCTCGTTAAAGTCGTAGGCCTTGAAGTTAGCTTTCCAAAGAGCTCTGAAATGGCCCGATCAGACCAACGCATCTTTTGTTATGACCAAAATACCAAGCTTATGTCCGTAACACCTATAGAAAGGCACACTACCGTCATTTCGGGGCCATTTGTGTATCTCAGGTGGTCCTTTCATGGGCCTATCGCCTAACTAGCATCACACCATGACTAGGGCAAAGAATTTGGGGTTTTAAATTTTCTGAGATTTTGAGATTTTTTGTGGACTACCCCCTTTGGAAAATGTCGAGGATCCAAGCTGGTGGAAAAAGGATTTTTTTGGACATCTTCGAGGAGGATTTTTCAGGAGACGTCCTCGTTAAAGTCGTAGGCCTTGAAGTTAGCTTTCCAACGAGCTCTGAAATGGCCCGATCAGACCAACGCATCTTTTGTTATGACCAAAATACCAAGCTTATGTCCGTAACACCTATAGAAAGGCACACTACCGTCATTTCGGGGCCATTTGGGTATATCAGGTGGGCTTTTCATGGGCCTATCGCCTAACTAGCATCACACCGTGACTAGGGCAAAGAATTTGGGGTTTTAAGTTTTCTGAGATTTTGAGATTTTTTGTGGACTACCCCCTTTGGAAAATGTCGAGGATCCAAGCTGGTTGAAAAAGGATTTTTTTGGACATCTTCTAGGAGGATTTTTCAGGAGACGTCCTCGTTAAAGTCGTAGGCCTTGAAGTTAGCTTTCCAACGAGCTCTGAAATGGCCCGATCAGACCAACGCATCTTTTGTTATGACCAAAATACCAAGCTTATGTCCGTAACACCTATAGAAAGGCACACTACCGTCATTTCGGGGCCATTTGGGTATCTCAGGTGGGCCTTTCATGGGCCTATCGCCAAACTAGCATCACACCATGACTAGGGCAAAGAATTTGGGGTTTTAATTTTTCTGAGATTTTGAGATTTTTTATGGACTACCCCCTTTGGAAAAAGTCGAGGATCCAAGCTGGTTGAAAAAGGATTTTTTTGGACATTTTCGAGGAGGATTTATCAGGAGACGTCCTCGTTAAAGTCGTGGGCCTTGAAGTTAGCTTTCCAACGAGCTCTGAAATGGCCCGATCAGACCAACGCAACTTTTGTTATGACCAAAATACCAAGCTTATGTCCGTAACACCTATAGAAAGGCACACTACCGTCATTTCGGGGCCATTTGTGTATCTCAGGTGGTCCTTTCATGGGCCTATCGCCTAACTAGCATCACACCATGACTAGGGCAAAGAATTTGGGGTTTTAAATTTTCTGAGATTTTGAGATTTTTTGTGGACTACCCCCTTTGGAAAATGTCGAGGATCCAAGCTGGTGGAAAAAGGATTTTTTTGGACATCTTCGAGGAGGATTTTTCAGGAGACGTCCTCGTTAAAGTCGTAGGCCTTGATGTTAGCTTTCCAACGAGCTCTGAAATGGCCCGATCAGACCAACGCATCTTTTGTTATGACCAAAATACCAAGCTTATGTCCGTAACACCTATAGAAAGGCACACTACCGTCATTTCGGGGCCATTTGGGTATCTCAGGTGGGCCTTTCATGGGCCTATCGCCAAACTAGCATCACACCATGACTAGGGCAAAGAATTTGGGGTTTTAATTTTTCTGAGATTTTGAGATTTTTTATGGACTACCCCCTTTGGAAAAAGTCGAGGATCCAAGCTGGTTGAAAAAGGATTTTTTTGGACATCTTCGAGGAGGATTTATCAGTAGACGTCCTCGTTAAAGTCGTAGGCCTTGAAGTTAGCTTTCCAACGAGCTCTGAAATGGCCCGATCAGACCAACGCATCTTTTGTTATGACCAAAATACCAAGCTTATGTCCGTAACACCTATAGAAAGGCACACTACCGTCATTTCGGGGCCATTTGTGTATCTCAGGTGGTCCTTTCATGGGCCTATCGCCTAACTAGCATCACACCATGACTAGGGCAAAGAATTTGGGGTTTTAAATTTTCTGAGATTTTGAGATTTTTTGTGGACTACCCCCTTTGGAAAATGTCGAGGATCCAAGCTGGTGGAAAAAGGATTTTTTTGGACATCTTCGAGGAGGATTTTTCAGGAGACGTCCTCGTTAAAGTCGTAGGCCTTGAAGTTAGCTTTCCAACGAGCTCTGAAATGGCCCGATCAGACCAACGCATCTTTTGTTATGACCAAAATACCAAGCTTATGTCCGTAACACCTATAGAAAGGCACACTACCGTCATTTCGGGGCCATTTGGGTATATCAGGTGGGCTTTTCATGGGCCTATCGCCTAACTAGCATCACACCGTGACTAGGGCAAAGAATTTGGGGTTTTAAGTTTTCTGAGATTTTGAGATTTTTTGTGGACTACCCCCTTTGGAAAATGTCGAGGATCCAAGCTGGTTGAAAAAGGATTTTTTTGGACATCTTCTAGGAGGATTTTTCAGGAGACGTCCTCGTTAAAGTCGTAGTCCTTGAAGTTAGCTTTCCAACGAGCTCTGAAATGGCCCGATCAGACCAACGCATCTTTTGTTATGACCAAAATACCAAGCTTATGTCCGTAACACCTATAGAAAGGCACATTACCGTCATTTCGGGGCCATTTGGGTATCTCAGGTGGGCCTTTCATGGGCCTATCGCCAAACTAGCATCACACCATGACTAGGGCAAAGAATTTGGGGTTTTAATTTTTCTGAGATTTTGAGATTTTTTATGGACTACCCCCTTTGGAAAAAGTCGAGGATCCAAGCTGGTTGAAAAAGGATTTTTTAGACATCTTCGAGGAGTATTTATCAGGAGACGTCCTCGTTAAAGTCGTAGGCCTTGAAGTTAGCTTTCCAACGAGCTCTGAAATGGCCCGATCAGACAACCGCATCTTTTGTTATGACCAAAATACCAAGCTTATGTCCGTAACACCTATAGAAAGGCACACTACCGTCATTTCGGGGCTATTTGTGTATCTCAGGTGGTCCTTTCATGGGCCTATCGCCTAACTAGCATCACACCATGACTAGGGCAAAGAATTTGGGGTTTTAAATTTTTTGAGATTTTGATATTTTTTGTGGACTATCCCCTTTGGAAAAAGTCGAGGATCCAAGCTGGTTGAAAAGGATTTTTTTGGACATCTTCGGGGAGGATTTATCAGGAGATGTCCTTGTTAAAGTCGTAGGCCTTGAAGTTAGCTTTCCAACGAGCTCTGAAATGGCCCGATCAGACCAACGCATCTTTTGTTATGACCAAAATACCAAGCTTATGTCCGTAACACCTATAGAAAGGCACACTACCGTCATTTCGGGGCCATTTGTGTATCTCAGGTAGTCCTTTCATGGGCCTATCGCCTAACTAGCATCACACCATGACTAGGGCAAAGAATTTGGGGTTTTAATTTTTCTGAGATTTTGAGATTTTTTATGGACTACCCCCTTTGGAAAAAGTCGAGGATCCAAGCTGGTTGAAAAAGGATTTTTTAGACATCTTCGAGGAGTATTTATCAGGAGACGTCCTCGTTAAAGTCGTAGGCCTTGAAGTTAGCTTTCCAACGAGCTCTGAAATGGCCCGATAAGACAACCGCATCTTTTGTTATGACCAAAATACCAAGCTTATGTCCGTAACACCTATAGAAAGGCACACTACCGTCATTTCGGGGCCATTTGTGTATCTCAGGTGGTCCTTTCATGGGCCTATCGCCTAACTAGCATCACACCATGACTAGGGCAAAGAATTTGGGGTTTTAAATTTTCTGAGATTTTGAGATTTTTTGTGGACTACCCCCTTTGGAAAATGTCGAGGATCCAAGCTGGTGGAAAAAGGATTTTTTTGGACATCTTCGAGGAGGATTTTTCAGGAGACGTCCTCGCTAAATCGTAGGCCTTGAAGTTAGCTTTCCAACGAGCTCTGAAATGGCCCGATCAGAAAAACGCAGCTCTTATTATGACCAAAATACCAAGCTCGTGTCCGTAACACCTATAGAAAGGCACACTACCGTCATTTCGGGGCCATTTGGGTATATCAGGTGGGCTTTTCATGGGCCTATCGCCTAACTAGCATCACACCGTGACTATGGCAAAGAATTTGGGGTTTTAATTTTTCTGAGATTTTGAGATTTTTTGTGGACTACCCCCTTTGGAAAAAGTTGAGGATCCAAGGTGGTGGAAAAAGGATTTATTTGGACATCTTCGAGGTGGATTACTCAGGAGACATCCGCGCTAAAGTCGTAGGCCTTGAAGTTAGCTATCCAACGAGCTCTCAAATGGCACGATTGACCCAACGCAGCTTTTGTTATGACCAAAATATCAAGCTCGTTTCCGTAACACCTATAGAAAGGCACACTACCTTCATTTCGGGGAAGGTTGGGCATCTCAGGTGGGCCTTTCATGGGCCTATCGCCTAACTAGTATCACACCATGCCTAGGGCAAAGAATTTGGAGTTTTAAATTTTCTGAGATTTTGAGATTTTTTGTGGACTACCCCCTTTGGAAAAAGTCGAGGATCCAGGCTGGTGGAAAAAGGAATTTTTTGGACATCTTCGAGGAGGATTACTCAGGAGACATCCTCGCTAAAGTCGTAGGCCTTGAAGTTAGCTTTCCAACGAGCTCTGAAATGGCCCGATCAGAAAAACGCAGCTCTTGTTATGACCAAAATACCAAGCTCGTGTACGTAACACCTATAGAAAGGCACACTACCGTCATTTCGGGGCCATTTGGGTATATCAGGTGGGCTTTTCATGGGCCTATCGCCTAACCAGCATCACACCGTGACTAGGGCAAAGAATTTGGGGTTTTAATTTTTCTGAGATTTTGAGATTTTTTGTGGACTACCCCCTTTGGAAAAAGTCGAGGATCCAAGCTGGTTGAAAAAGGATTTTTTTGGACATCTTCGAGGAGGATTTTCAGGAGACGTCCTCATTAAAGTCGTAGGCCTTGAAGTTAGCTTTCCAACGAGCTCTGAAATGGCCCGATCAGACAACCGCATCTTTTGTTATGACCAAAATACCAAGCTTATGTCCGTAACACCTATAGAAAGGCACACTACCGTCATTTCGGGGCCATTTGTGTATCTCAGGTGGTCCTTTCATGGGCCTATCGCCTAACTAGCATCACACCATGACTAGGGCAAAGAATTTGGGGTTTTAAATTTTTTGAGATTTTGATATTTTTTGTGGACTATCCCCTTTGGAAAAAGTCGAGGATCCAAGCTGGTTGAAAAGGATTTTTTTGGACATCTTCGGGGAGGATTTATCAGGAGATGTCCTTGTTAAAGTCGTAGGCCTTGAAGTTAGCTTTCCAACGAGCTCTGAAATGGCCCGATCAGACCAACGCATCTTTTGTTATGACCAAAATACCAAGCTTATGTCCGTAACACCTATAGAAAGGCACACTACCGTAATTTCGGGGCCATTTGTGTATCTCAGGTAGTCCTTTCATGGGCCTATCGCCTAACTAGCATCACACCATGACTAGGGCAAAGAATTTGGGGTTTTAAATTTTCTGAGATTTTGAGATTTTTTGTGGACTACCCCCTTTGGAAAATGTCGAGGATCCAAGCTGGTGGAAAAAGGATTTTTTTGGACATCTTCGAGGAGGATTTTTCAGGAGACGTCCTCGTTAAAGTCGTAGGCCTTGAAGTTAGCTTTCTAACGAGCTCTGAAATGGCCCGATCAGACCAACGCATCTTTTGTTATGACCAAAATACCAAGCTTATGTCCGTAACACCTATAGAAAGGCACACTACCGTCATTTCGGGGCAATTTGGGTATATCAGGTGGGCTTTTCATGGGCCTATCGCCTAACTAGCATCACACCGTGACTAGGGCAAAGAATTTGGGGTTTTAAGTTTTCTGAGATTTTGAGATTTTTTGTGGACTACCCCCTTTGGAAAATGTCGAGGATCCAAGCTGGTTGAAAAAGGATTTTTTTGGACATCTTCTAGGAGGATTTTTCAGGAGACGTCCTCGTTAAAGTCGTAGGCCTTGAAGTTAGCTTTCCAACGAGCTCTGAAATGGCCCGATCAGACCAACGCATCTTTTGTTATGACCAAAATACCAAGCTTATATCCGTAACACCTATAGAAAGGCACACTACCGTCATTTCGGGGCCATTTGGGTATCTCAGGTGGGCCGTTCATGGGCCTATCGCCAAACTAGCATCACACCATGACTAGGGCAAAGAATTTGGGGTTTTAATTTTTCTGAGATTTTGAGATTTTTTATGGACTACCCCCTTTGGAAAAAGTCGAGGATCCAAGCTGGTTGAAAAAGGATTTTTTAGACATCTTCGAGGAGTATTTATCAGGAGACGTCCTCGTTAAAGTCGTAGGCCTTGAAGTTAGCTTTCCAACGAGCTCTGAAATGGCCCGATAAGACAACCGCATCTTTTGTTATGACCAAAATACCAAGCTTATGTCCGTAACACCTATAGAAAGGCACACTACCGTAATTTCGGGGCCATTTGTGTATCTCAGGTAGTCCTTTCATGGGCCTATCGCCTAACTAGCATCACACCATGACTAGGGCAAAGAATTTGGGGTTTTAAATTTTCTGAGATTTTGAGATTTTTTGTGGACTACCCCCTTTGGAAAATGTCGAGGATCCAAGCTGGTGGAAAAAGGATTTTTTTGGACATCTTCGAGGAGGATTTTTCAGGAGACGTCCTCGTTAAAGTCGTAGGCCTTGAAGTTAGCTTTCTAACGAGCTCTGAAATGGCCCGATCAGACCAACGCATCTTTTGTTATGACCAAAATACCAAGCTTATGTCCGTAACACCTATAGAAAGGCACACTACCGTCATTTCGGGGCAATTTGGGTATATCAGGTGGGCTTTTCATGGGCCTATCGCCTAACTAGCATCACACCGTGACTAGGGCAAAGAATTTGGGGTTTTAAGTTTTCTGAGATTTTGAGATTTTTTGTGGACTACCCCCTTTGGAAAATGTCGAGGATCCAAGCTGGTTGAAAAAGGATTTTTTTGGACATCTTCTAGGAGGATTTTTCAGGAGACGTCCTCGTTAAAGTCGTAGGCCTTGAAGTTAGCTTTCCAACGAGCTCTGAAATGGCCCGATCAGACCAACGCATCTTTTGTTATGACAAAAATACCAAGCTTATATCCGTAACACCTATAGAAAGGCACACTACCGTCATTTCGGGGCCATTTGGGTATCTCAGGTGGGCCGTTCATGGGCCTATCGCCAAACTAGCATCACACCATGACTAGGGCAAAGAATTTGGGGTTTTAATTTTTCTGAGATTTTGAGATTTTTTATGGACTACCCCCTTTGGAAAAAGTCGAGGATCCAAGCTGGTTGAAAAAGGATTTTTTAGACATCTTCGAGGAGTATTTATCAGGAGACGTCCTCGTTAAAGTCGTAGGCCTTGAAGTTAGCTTTCCAACGAGCTCTGAAATGGCCCGATAAGACAACCGCATCTTTTGTTATGACCAAAATACCAAGCTTATGTCCGTAACACCTATAGAAAGGCACACTACCGTCATTTCGGGGCCATTTGTGTATCTCAGGTGGTCCTTTCATGGGCCTATCGCCTAACTAGCATCACACCATGACTAGGGCAAAGAATTTGGGGTTTTAAATTTTCTGAGATTTTGAGATTTTTTGTGGACTACCCCCTTTGGAAAATGTCGAGGATCCAAGCTGGTGGAAAAAGGATTTTTTTGGACATCTTCGAGGAGGATTTTTCAGGAGACGTCCTGGCTAAATCGTAGGCCTTGAAGTTAGCTTTCCAACGAGCTCTGAAATGGCCCGATCAGAAAAACGCAGCTCTTATTATGACCAAAATACCAAGCTCGTGTCCGTAACACCTATAGAAAGGCACACTACCGTCATTTCGGGGCCATTTGGGTATATCAGGTGGGCTTTTCATGGGCCTATCGCCTAACTAGCATCACACCGTGACTATGGCAAAGAATTTGGGGTTTTAATTTTTCTGAGATTTTGAGATTTTTTGTGGACTACCCCCTTTGGAAAAAGTCGAGGATCCAAGGTGGTGGAAAAAGGATTTATTTGGACATCTTCGAGGTGGATTACTCAGGAGACATCCGCGCTAAAGTCGTAGGCCTTGAAGTTAGCTATCCAACGAGCTCTCAAATGGCACGATTGACCCAACGCAGCTTTTGTTATGACCAAAATATCAAGCTCGTTTCCGTAACACCTATAGAAAGGCACACTACCTTCATTTCGGGGAAGGTTGGGCATCTCAGGTGGGCCTTTCATGGGCCTATCGCCTAACTAGTATCACACCATGCCTAGGGCAAAGAATTTGGAGTTTTAAATTTTCTGAGATTTTGAGATTTTTTGTGGACTACCCCCTTTGGAAAAAGTCGAGGATCCAGGCTGGTGGAAAAAGGAATTTTTTGGACATCTTCGAGGAGGATTACTCAGGAGACATCCTCGCTAAAGTCGTAGGTCTTGAAGTTAGCTTTCCAACGAGCTCTGAAATGGCCCGATCAGAAAAACGCAGCTCTTGTTATGACCAAAATACCAAGCTCGTGTACGTAACACCTATAGAAAGGCACACTACCGTCATTTCGGGGCCATTTGGGTATATCAGGTGGGCTTTTCATGGGCCTATCGCCTAACCAGCATCACACCGTGACTAGGGCAAAGAATTTGGGGTTTTAATTTTTCTGAGATTTTGAGATTTTTTGTGGACTACCCCCTTTGGAAAAAGTCGAGGATCCAAGCTGGTTGAAAAAGGATTTTTTTGGACATCTTCGAGGAGGATTTTCAGGAGACGTCCTCATTAAAGTCGTAGGCCTTGAAGTTAGCTTTCCAACGAGCTCTGAAATGGCCCGATCAGACGAACGCATCTTTTGTTATGACCAAAATACCAAGCTTATGTCCGTAACACCTATGGAAAGGCACACTACCGTCATTTCGGGGCCATTTGGGTATCTCAGGTGGGCCATTCATGGGCCTATCGCCAAACTAGCATCACACCATGACTAGGGCAAAGAATTTGGGGTTTTAAATTTTCTGAGATTTTGAGATTTTTTGTGGACTACCCCATTTGGAAAAAGTCGTGGATCCAAGGTGGTGGAAAAAGGATTTATTTGGACATCTTCGTGGAGGATTACACAGAAGACATCCTCGCTAAAGTCGTAGGCCTTGAAGTTAGCTATCCAACGAGCTCTCAAATGGCCCGATTGACCCAACGCAGCTTTTGTTATGACCAAAATATCAAGCTCGTTTCCGTAACACCTATAGAAAGGCACACTACCTTCATTTCGGGGAAGGTTGGGCATCTCAGGTGGGCCTTTCATGGGCCTATCGCCTAACTAGCATCACACCATGCCTAGGGCAAAGAATTTGGAGTTTTAAATTTTCTGAGATTTTGAGATTTTTTGTGGACTACCTCCTTTTGAAAAAGTCGAGGATCCTAGCTAGTGGAAAAATGATTTTTTTGGACTCTTCAAGGAGGATTTCTCAGGAGACGTCCTCGTTAAAGTCGTAGGCCTTGAAGTTAGCTTTCCAACGAGCTCTCAAATGGCCCGATCAGACCAACGCAACTCTTGTTATGACCAAAATACCAAGCTCCTCTCCGTAACACTTATAGAAAGGCACATTACCGTCATTTCGGGGAAATTTGGGCATCTTAGGTTGGCCTTTCATGGTCCTATCGCCTAACTAGCATCACACCATGACTAGGGCAAAGAATTTCGGGTTTTAATTTTTATTGGATTATGAGATTTTTTGTGGACTGCCCCCTTTGGAAAAAGTCGAGGATCCAAGCTGGTGGAAAACTGATTTTTTTGGACATTTCGACGAGGATTACTCAGGAGACATCCTCGTTAAAGTCATAAGCCTTGAAGTTAGCTTTCCAACGAGCTCTGAAATGGCCCGATCAGACCAACGCAACTCTTGTTATGTCCAAAATACCAAGCTCGTGTCCGTAACACCTATAGAAAGGTACACTACTGTCATTTCGGGGCCATTTGTGTATCTCAGGTGGTCCTTTCATGGGCCTATCGCCTAACTAGCATCACACCATTACTAGGGCAAAGAATTTGGGGTTTTAAATTTTTTGAGATTTTGAGATTTTTTGTGGACTACCCCCTTTGGAAAAAGTCGAGGATCCAAGCTTGATGAAAAAGGATTTTTTTGGACATTTCGAGGAGGATTTATCAAGAGACGTCCTCGTTAAAGTCGTAGGCCTTGAAGTTAGCTTTCCAACGAGCTCTGAAATGGCCCGATCAGACCAATGCATCTTTTGTTATGACCAAAATACCAAGCTTATGTCCGTAACACCTATAGAAAGGCACACTACCGTCATTTCGGGGCCATTTGGGTATCTCAGGTGGGCCTTTCATGGGCCTATCGCCTAACTAGCATCACACCATGACTAGGGCAAAGAATTTGGGGTTTTAAATTTTCTCAGATTTTGAGATTTTTTGGGGACTACCCCTTTGGAAAAAGTCGAGGATCCAAGCTGGTGGAAAAAGGATTTTTTTGGACATCTTCGAGGAGGATTACTCAGGAGACATCCTCGCTAAAGTCGTAGGCCTTGAAGTTAGATATCCAACGAGCTCTCAAATGGCCCGATTGACCCAACGCAGCTTCTGTTATGACGAAAATATCAAGCTCGTTTCCGTAACATCTATAGAAAGGCACACTACCTTCATTTCGGGGAAGGTTGGGCATCTCAGGTGGGCCTTTCATGGGCCTATCGCCTAACTAGCATCACACGATGCCTAGGGCAAAGAATTTGGAGTTTTAAATTTTCTGAGATTTTGAGATTTTTTGTGGACTACCCCCTTTGGAAAAAGTCGAGGATCCTAGCTAGTGGAAAAATGATTTTTTTGGACTCTTCAAGGAGGATTTCTCAGGAGACGTCCTCGTTAAAGTCGTAGGCCTTGAAGTTAGCTTTCCAACGAGCTCTCAAATGGCCCGATCAGACCAACGCAACTCTTGTTATGACCAAAATACCAAGCTCCTCTCCGTAACACTTATAGAAAGGCACATTACCGTCATTTCGGGGAAATTTGGGCATCTTAGGTTGGCCTTTCATGTTCCTATCGCCTAACTAGCATCACACCATGACTAGGGCAAAGAATTTCGGGTTTTAATTTTTATTGGATTATGAGATTTTTTGTGGACTGCCCCCTTTGGAAAAAGTCGAGGATCCAAGCTGGTGGAAAAAGGATTTTTTTGGACATTTCGACGAGGATTACTCAGGAGACATCCTCGTTAAAGTCATAAGCCTTGAAGTTAGCTTTCCAACGAGCTCTGAAATGGCCCGATCAGACCAACGCAACTCTTGTTATGTCCAAAATACCAAGCTCGTGTCCGTAACACCTATAGAAAGGTACACTACCGTCATTTCGGGGCCATTTGTGTATCTCAGGTGGTCCTTTCATGGGCCTATCGCCTAACGAGCATCACACCATGACTAGGGCAAAGAATTTGGGGTTTTAAATTTTTTGGGATTTTGAGATTTTTTGTGGACTACCCCCTTTGGAAAAAGTCGAGGATCCAAGCTTGATGAAAAAGGATTTTTTTGGACATTTCGAGGAGGATTTATCAAGAGACGTCCTCGTTAAAGTTGTAGGCCTTGAAGTTGGCTTTCCAACGAGCTCTGAAATGGCCCGATTAGACCAACGTATCTTTTGTTATGACCAAAATACCAAGCTTATGTCCGTAACACCTATAGAAAGGCACACTACCGTCATTTCGGGGCCATTTGGGTATCTCAGGTGGGCCTTTCATGGGCCTATCGCCTAACTAACATCACACCATGACTAGGGCAAAGAATTTGGGGTTTTAAATTTTCTGAGATTTTGAGATTTTTTGTGGACTACCCCTTTGGAAAAAGTCGAGGATCCAAGCTGGTGGAAAAAGGATTTTTTTGGACATCTTCGAGGAGGATTACTCAGGAGACATCCTCGCTAAAGTCGTAGGCCTTGAAGTTAGATATCCAACGAGCTCTCAAATGGCCCGATTGACCCAACGCAGCTTCTGTTATGACGAAAATATCAAGCTCGTTTCCGTAACATCTATAGAAAGGCACACTACCTTCATTTCGGGGAAGGTTGGGCATCTCAGGTGGGCCTTTCATGGGCCTATCGCCTAACTAGCATCACACGATGCCTAGGGCAAAGAATTTGGAGTTTTAAATTTTCTGAGATTTTGAGATTTTTTGTGGACTACCCCCTTTGGAAAAAGTCGAGGATCCTAGCTAGTGGAAAAATGATTTTTTTGGACTCTTCAAGGAGGATTTCTCAGGAGACGTCCTCGTTAAAGTCGTAGGCCTTGAAGTTAGCTTTCCAACGAGCTCTCAAATGGCCCGATCAGACCAACGCAACTCTTGTTATGACCAAAATACCAAGCTCCTCTCCGTAACACTTATAGAAAGGCACATTACCGTCATTTCGGGGAAATTTGGGCATCTTAGGTTGGCCTTTCATGTTCCTATCGCCTAACTAGCATCACACCATGACTAGGGCAAAGAATTTCGGGTTTTAATTTTTATTGGATTATGAGATTTTTTGTGGACTGCCCCCTTTGGAAAAAGTCGAGGATCCAAGCTGGTGGAAAAAGGATTTTTTTGGACATTTCGACGAGGATTACTCAGGAGACATCCTCGTTAAAGTCATAAGCCTTGAAGTTAGCTTTCCAACGAGCTCTGAAATGGCCCGATCAGACCAACGCAACTCTTGTTATGTCCAAAATACCAAGCTCGTGTCCGTAACACCTATAGAAAGGTACACTACCGTCATTTCGGGGCCATTTGTGTATCTCAGGTGGTCCTTTCATGGGCCTATCGCCTAACGAGCATCACACCATGACTAGGGCAAAGAATTTGGGGTTTTAAATTTTTTGAGATTTTGAGATTTTTTGTGGACTACCCCCTTTGGAAAAAGTCGAGGATCCAAGCTTGATGAAAAAGGATTTTTTTGGACATTTCGAGGAGGATTTATCAAGAGACGTCCTCGTTAAAGTTGTAGGCCTTGAAGTTGGCTTTCCAACGAGCTCTGAAATGGCCCGATTAGACCAACGTATCTTTTGTTATGACCAAAATACCAAGCTTATGTCCGTAACACCTATAGAAAGGCACACTACCGTCATTTCGGGGCCATTTGGGTATCTCAGGTGGGCCTTTCATGGGCCTATCGCCTAACTAACATCACACCATGACTAGGGCAAAGAATTTGGGGTTTTAAATTTTCTGAGATTTTGAGATTTTTTGTGGACTACCCCTTTGGAAAAAGTCGAGGATCCAAGCTGGTGGAAAAAGGATTTTTTTGGACATCTTCGAGGAGGATTACTCAGGAGACATCCTCGCTAAAGTCGTAGGCCTTGAAGTTAGATATCCAACGAGCTCTCAAATGGCCCGATTGACCCAACGCAGCTTCTGTTATGACGAAAATATCAAGCTCGTTTCCGTAACATCTATAGAAAGGCACACTACCTTCATTTCGGGGAAGGTTGGGCATCTCAGGTGGGCCTTTCATGGGCCTATCGCCTAACTAGCATCACACCATGCCTAGGGCAAAGAATTTGGAGTTTTAAATTTTCTGAGATTTTGAGATTTTTTGTGGACTACCCCCTTTAGAAAAAGTCGAGGATCCTAGCTAGTGGAAAAATGATTTTTTTGGACTTCTTCAAGGAGGATTTCTCAGGAGACGTCCTCGTTAAAGTCGTAGGCCTTGAAGTTAGCTTTCCAACGAGCTCTCAAATGGCCCGATCAGACCAACGCAACTCTTGTTATGACCAAAATACCAAGCTCCTCTCCGTAACACCTATAGAAAGGCACATTACCGTCATTTCGGGGAAATCTGGGCATCTTAGGTGGGCCTTTCATGGTCCTATCGCCTAACTAGCATCACACCATGACTAGGGCAAAGAATTTCGGGTTTTAAATTTTATTGGATTATGAGATTTTTTGTGGACTGCCCCCTTTGGAAAAAGTCGAGGATCCAAACTGGTGGAAAAAGGATTTTTTTGGACATTTTCGACGAGGATTACTCAGGAGACATCCTCGTTAAAGTCGTAAGCCTTGAAGTTAGCTTTCCAACGAGCTCTGAAATGGCCCGATCAGACCAACGCAGCTCTTGTTATGTCCAAAATACCAAGCTCGTGTCCGTAACACCTATAGAAAGGTACACTACCGTCATTTCGGGGCCATTTGTGTATCTCAGGTGGACCTTTCATGGGCATATCGCCTAACTAGCATCACACCATGACTAGGGCAAAGAATTTGGGGTTTTAAATTTTTTGAGATTTTGAGATTTTTTGTGGACTACCCCCTTTGGAAAAAGTCGAGGATCCAAGCTGGTTGAAAAAGGATTTTTTTGGACATTTCGAGGAGGATTTATCAGGAGACGTCATCGTGAAAGTCGTAGGCCTTGAAGTTAGCTTTCCAACGAGCTCTGAAATAGCCCGATCAGACCAACGCAGCTCCTGTTATGTCCAAAATACCAAGCTCGTGTCCGTAACACCTATAGAAAGGCACACTACCATCATTTCGGGGCCATTTGGGTATCTCAGGTGGGTCTTTCATGGGCCTATCGCCTAACTAGCATCATACCATGACTAGGGCAAAGAATTTGGGGTTTTAAATTTTCTGAGATTTTGAGATTTTTTGTGGACTACCCCCTTTGGAAAAAGTCGAGGATCCAAGCTGGTGGAAAAAAGGATTTTTTTTGACATCTTCGAGGAGGATTACTCAGGAGACATCCTCGCTAAAGTCGTAGGCCTTGATGTTAGCTTTCCAACGAGCTCTGAAATGGCCCGATCAGAAAAACGCAGCTCTTGTTATGACCAAAATACCAAGCTCGTGTCCGTAACACCTATAGAAAGGCACACTACCATCATTTCGGGGCCATTTGGGTATCTCAGGTGGGTCTTTCATGGGCCTATCGCCTAACTAGCATCATACCATGACTAGGGCAAAAAATTTGGGGTTTTAAATTTTCTGAGATTTTGAGATTTTTTGTGGACTACCCCCTTTGGAAAAAGTCGAGGATCCAAGCTGGTGGAAAAAAGGATTTTTTTTGACATCTTCGAGGAGGATTACTCAGGAGACATCCTCACTAAAGTCGTAGGCCTTGATGTTAGCTTTCCAACGAGCTCTGAAATGGCCCGATCAGAAAAACGCAGCTCTTGTTATGACCAAAATACCAAGCTCGTGTCCGTAACACCTATAGAAAGGCACACTACCGTCATTTCGAGGCCATTTGGGTATATCAGGTGGGCTTTTCATGGGCCTATCGCCTAACTAGCATCACACCGTGACTAGGGCAAAGAATTTGGGGTTTTAAATTTTCTGAGATTTTGAGATTTTTTGTGGACTACCCCCTTTGGAAAAAGTCGAGGATCCTAGCTAATGGAAAAATGATTTTTTTGGACTTCTTCAAGGAGGATTTCTCAGGAGACGTCCTCGTTAAAGTCGTAGGCCTTGAAGTTAGCTTTCCAACGAGCTCTCAAATGGCCCGATCAGACCAACGCAACTCTTGTTATGACCAAAATACCAAGCTCCTCTCCGTAACACCTATAGAAAGGCACATTACCGTCATTTCGGGGAAATTTGGGCATCTTAGGTGGGCCTTTCATGGTCCTATCGCCTAACTAGCATCACACCATGACTAGGGCAAAGAATTTCGGGTTTTAAATTTTATTGGATTATGAGATTTTTTGTGGACTGCCCCCTTTGGAAAAAGTCGAGGATCCAAGCTGGTGGAAAAAGGATTTTTTTGGACATTTTCGACGAGGATTACTCAGGAGACATCCTCGTTAAAGTCCTAAGCCTTGAAGTTAGCTTTCCAACGAGCTCTGAAATGGCCCAATCAGACCAACGCAACTCTTGTTATGTCCAAAATACCAAGCTCGTGTCCGTAACACCTATAGAAAGGTACACTACCGTCATTTCGGGGCCATTTGTGTATCTCAGGTGGTCCTTTCATGGGCCTATCGCCTAACTAGCATCACACCATGACTAGGGCAAAGAATTTGGGGTTTTAAATTTTTTGAGATTTTGAGATTTTTTGTGGACTACCCCCTTTGGAAAAAGTCGAGGATCCAAGCTGGTTGAAAAAGGATTTTTTTGGACATCTTCGAGGAGGATTTATCAGGAGACGTCATCGTTAAAGTCGTAGGCCTTGAAGTTATCTTTCCAACGAGCTCTGAAATGGCCCGATCAGACTAACGCATCTTTTGTTATGACCAAAATACCAAGCTTATGTCTGTAACACCTATAGAAAGGCACACTACCGTCATTTCGGGGCCATTTGGGTATCTCAGGTGGGCGTTTCATGGGCCTATCGCCTAACTAGCATCATACCATGACTAGGGCAAAGAATTTGGGGTTTTAAATTTTCTGAGATTTTGAGATTTTTTGTGGACTACCCCCTTTGGAAAAAGTCGAGGATCCAAGCTGGTGGAAAAAAAGGATTTTTTTGGACATCTTCTAGTAGTATTACTCAGGAGACATCCTCGCTAAAGTCGTAGGCCTTGATGTTAGCTTTCCAACGAGCTCTGAAATGGCCCGATCAGAAAAACGCAGCTCTTGTTATGACCAAAATACCAAGCTCGTGTCCGTAACACCTATAGAAAGGCACACTACCGTCATTTCGAGGCCATTTGGGTATATCAGGTGGGCTTTTCATGGGCCTATCGCCTAACTAGCATCACACCGTGACTAGGGCAAAGAATTTGGGGTTTTAAATTTTCTGAGATTTTGAGATTTTTTGTGGACTACCCCCTTTGGAAAAAGTCGAGGATCCTAGCTAGTGGAAAAATGATTTTTTTGGACTTCTTCAAGGAGGATTTCTCAGGAGACGTCCTCGTTAAAGTCGTAGGCCTTGAAGTTAGCTTTCCAACGAGCTCTCAAATGGCCCGATCAGACCAACGCAACTCTTGTTATGACCAAAATACCAAGCTCCTCTCCGTAACACCTATAGAAAGGCACATTACCGTCATTTCGGGGAAATCTGGGCATCTTAGGTGGGCCTTTCATGGTCCTATCGCCTAACTAGCATCACACCATGACTAGGGCAAAGAATTTCGGGTTTTAAATTTTATTGGATTATGAGATTTTTTGTGGACTGCCCCCTTTGGAAAAAGTCGAGGATCCAAACTGGTGGAAAAAGGATTTTTTTGGACATTTTCGACGAGGATTACTCAGGAGACATCCTCGTTAAAGTCGTAAGCCTTGAAGTTAGCTTTCCAACGAGCTCTGAAATGGCCCGATCAGACCAACGCAGCTCTTGTTATGTCCAAAATACCAAGCTCGTGTCCGTAACACCTATAGAAAGGTACACTACCGTCATTTCGGGGCCATTTGTGTATCTCAGGTGGACCTTTCATGGGCATATCGCCTAACTAGCATCACACCATGACTAGGGCAAAGAATTTGGGGTTTTAAATTTTTTGAGATTTTGAGATTTTTTGTGGACTACCCCCTTTGGAAAAAGTCGAGGATCCAAGCTGGTTGAAAAAGGATTTTTTTGGACATTTCGAGGAGGATTTATCAGGAGACGTCATCGTGAAAGTCGTAGGCCTTGAAGTTAGCTTTCCAACGAGCTCTGAAATAGCCCGATCAGACCAACGCAGCTCCTGTTATGTCCAAAATACCAAGCTCGTGTCCGTAACACCTATAGAAAGGCACACTACCATCATTTCGGGGCCATTTGGGTATCTCAGGTGGGTCTTTCATGGGCCTATCGCCTAACTAGCATCATACCATGACTAGGGCAAAGAATTTGGGGTTTTAAATTTTCTGAGATTTTGAGATTTTTTGTGGACTACCCCCTTTGGAAAAAGTCGAGGATCCAAGCTGGTGGAAAAAAGGATTTTTTTTGACATCTTCGAGGAGGATTACTCAGGAGACATCCTCGCTAAAGTCGTAGGCCTTGATGTTAGCTTTCCAACGAGCTCTGAAATGGCCCGATCAGAAAAACGCAGCTCTTGTTATGACCAAAATACCAAGCTCGTGTCCGTAACACCTATAGAAAGGCACACTACCATCATTTCGGGGCCATTTGGGTATCTCAGGTGGGTCTTTCATGGGCCTATCGCCTAACTAGCATCATACCATGACTAGGGCAAAAAATTTGGGGTTTTAAATTTTCTGAGATTTTGAGATTTTTTGTGGACTACCCCCTTTGGAAAAAGTCGAGGATCCAAGCTGGTGGAAAAAAGGATTTTTTTTGACATCTTCGAGGAGGATTACTCAGGAGACATCCTCACTAAAGTCGTAGGCCTTGATGTTAGCTTTCCAACGAGCTCTGAAATGGCCCGATCAGAAAAACGCAGCTCTTGTTATGACCAAAATACCAAGCTCGTGTCCGTAACACCTATAGAAAGGCACACTACCGTCATTTCGAGGCCATTTGGGTATATCAGGTGGGCTTTTCATGGGCCTATCGCCTAACTAGCATCACACCGTGACTAGGGCAAAGAATTTGGGGTTTTAAATTTTCTGAGATTTTGAGATTTTTTGTGGACTACCCCCTTTGGAAAAAGTCGAGGATCCTAGCTAGTGGAAAAATGATTTTTTTGGACTTCTTCAAGGAGGATTTCTCAGGAGACGTCCTCGTTAAAGTCGTAGGCCTTGAAGTTAGCTTTCCAACGAGCTCTCAAATGGCCCGATCAGACCAACGCAACTCTTGTTATGACCAAAATACCAAGCTCCTCTCCGTAACACCTATAGAAAGGCACATTACCGTCATTTCGGGGAAATTTGGGCATCTTAGGTGGGCCTTTCATGGTCCTATCGCCTAACTAGCATCACACCATGACTAGGGCAAAGAATTTCGGGTTTTAAATTTTATTGGATTATGAGATTTTTTGTGGACTGCCCCCTTTGGAAAAAGTCGAGGATCCAAGCTGGTGGAAAAAGGATTTTTTTGGACATTTTCGACGAGGATTACTCAGGAGACATCCTCGTTAAAGTCCTAAGCCTTGAAGTTAGCTTTCCAACGAGCTCTGAAATGGCCCAATCAGACCAACGCAACTCTTGTTATGTCCAAAATACCAAGCTCGTGTCCGTAACACCTATAGAAAGGTACACTACCGTCATTTCGGGGCCATTTGTGTATCTCAGGTGGTCCTTTCATGGGCCTATCGCCTAACTAGCATCACACCATGACTAGGGCAAAGAATTTGGGGTTTTAAATTTTTTGAGATTTTGAGATTTTTTGTGGACTACCCCCTTTGGAAAAAGTCGAGGATCCAAGCTGGTTGAAAAAGGATTTTTTTGGACATCTTCGAGGAGGATTTATCAGGAGACGTCATCGTTAAAGTCGTAGGCCTTGAAGTTATCTTTCCAACGAGCTCTGAAATGGCCCGATCAGACTAACGCATCTTTTGTTATGACCAAAATACCAAGCTTATGTCTGTAACACCTATAGAAAGGCACACTACCGTCATTTCGGGGCCATTTGGGTATCTCAGGTGGGCGTTTCATGGGCCTATCGCCTAACTAGCATCATACCATGACTAGGGCAAAGAATTTGGGGTTTTAAATTTTCTGAGATTTTGAGATTTTTTGTGGACTACCCCCTTTGGAAAAAGTCGAGGATCCAAGCTGGTGGAAAAAAAGGATTTTTTTGGACATCTTCTAGTAGTATTACTCAGGAGACATCCTCGCTAAAGTCGTAGGCCTTGATGTTAGCTTTCCAACGAGCTCTGAAATGGCCCGATCAGAAAAACGCAGCTCTTGTTATGACCAAAATACCAAGCTCGTGTCCGTAACACCTATAGAAAGGCACACTACCGTCATTTCGAGGCCATTTGGGTATATCAGGTTGGCTTTTCATGGGCCTATCGCCTAACTAGCATCACACCGTGACTAGGGCAAAGAATTTGGGGTTTTAAATTTTCTGAGATTTTGAGATTTTTTGTGGACAACCCCCTTTGGAAAAAGTCGAGGATCCAAGCTGGTGGAAAAAGGATTTTTTTGGACATCTTCGAGGAGGATTACTCAGGAGACATCCTCGCTAAAGTCGTAGGCCTTGAAGTTAGCTATCCAACGAGCTCTCAAATGGCCCGATTGACCCAACGCAGCTTCTGTTATGACCAAAATATCAAGCTCGTTTCCGTAACATCTATAGAAAGGCACACTACCTTCATTTCGGGGAAGGTTGGGCATCTCAGGTGGGCCTTTCATGGGCCTATCGCCTAACTAGCATCACACCATGCCTAGGGCAAAGAATTTGGAGTTTTAAATTTTCTGAGATTTTGAGATTTTTTGTGGACTACCCCCTTTGGAAAAAGTCGAGGATCCTAGCTAGTGGAAAAATGATTTTTTTGGACTTCTTCAAGGAGGATTTCTCAGGAGACGTCCTCGTTAAAGTCGTAGGCCTTGAAGTTAGCTTTCCAACGAGCTCTCAAATGGCCCGATCAGACCAACGCAACTCTTATTATGACCAAAATACCAAGCTCCTCTCCGTAACACCTATAGAAAGGCACATTACCGTCATTTCGGGGAAATTTGGGCATCTTAGGTGGGCCTTTCATGGTCCTATCGCCTAACTAGCATCACACCATGACTAGGGCAAAGAATTTCGGGTTTTAAATTTTATTGGATTATGAGATTTTTCGTGGACTGCCCCCTTTGGAAAAAGTCGAGGATCCAAGCTGGTGGAAAAAGGATTTTTTTGGACATTTTCGACGAGGATTACTCAGGAGAAATCCTCGTTAAAGTCGTAAGCCTTGAAGTTAGCTTTCCAACGAGCTCTGAAATGGCCCGATCAGACCAACGCAGCTCTTGTTATGTCCAAAATACCAAGCTCGTGTCCGTAACACCTATAGAAAGGTACACTACCGTCATTTCGGGGCCATTTGTGTATCTCAGGTGGACCTTTCATGGGCATATCGCCTAACTAGCATCACACCATGACTAGGGCAAAGAATTTGGGGTTTTAAATTTTTTGAGATTTTGAGATTTTTTGTGGACTACCCCCTTTGGAAAAAGTCGAGGATCCAAGCTGGTTGAAAAAGGATTTTTTTGGACATTTCGAGGAGGATTTATCAGGAGACGTCATCGTGAAAGTCGTAGGCCTTGAAGTTAGCTTTCCAACGAGCTCTGAAATAGCCCGATCAGACCAACGCAGCTCTTGTTATGTCCAAAATACCAAGCTCGTGTCCGTAACACCTATAGAAAGGCACACTACCATCATTTCGGGGCCATTTGGGTATCTCAGGTGGGTCTTTCATGGGCCTATCGCCTAACTAGCATCATACCATGACTAGGGCAAAGAATTTAGGGTTTTAAATTTTCTGAGATTTTGAGATTTTTTATGGACTACCCCCTTTGGAAAAAGTCGAGGATCCAAGCTGGTGGAAAAAAGGATTTTTTTTGACATCTTCGAGGAGGATTACACAGGAGACATCCTCGCTAAAGTCGTAGGCCTTGATGTTAGCTTTCCAACGAGCTCTGAAATGGCCCGATCAGAAAAACGCAGCTCTTGTTATGACCAAAATACCAAGCTCGTGTCCGTAACACCTATAGAAAGGCACACTACCGTCATTTCGAGGCCATTTGGGTATATCAGGTGGGCTTTTCATGGGCCTATCGCCTAACTAGCATCACACCGTGAGTAGGGCAAAGAATTTGGGGTTTTAAATTTTCTGAGATTTTGAGATTTTTTGTGGACAACCCCCATTGGAAAAAGTCGAGGATCCAAGCTGGTGGAAAAAGGATTTTTTTGGACATCTTCGAGGAGGATTACTCAGGAGACATCCTTGCTAAAGTCGTAGGCCTTGAAGTTAGCTATCCAACGAGCTCTCAAATGGCCCGATTGACCCAACGCAGCTTCTGTTATGACCAAAATATCAAGCTCGTTTCCGTAACACCTATAGAAAGGCACACTACCTTCATTTCGGGGAAGGTTGGGCATCTCAGGTGGGCCTTTCATGGGCCTATCGCCTAACTAGCATCACACCATGCCTAGGGCAAAGAATTTGGAGTTTTAAATTTTCTGAGATTTTGAGATTTTTTGTGGACTACCCCCTTTGGAAAAAGTCGAGGATCCTAGCTAGTGGAAAAATGATTTTTTTGGACTTCTTCAAGGAGGATTTCTCAGGAGACGTCCTCGTTAAAGTCGTAGGCCTTGAAGTTAGCTTTCCAACGAGCTCTCAAATGGCCTGATCAGACCAACGCAACTCTTGTTATGACCAAAATACCAAGCTCCTCTCCGTAACACCTATAGAAAGGCACATTACCGTCATTTCGGGGAAATTTGGGCATCTTAGGTGGGCCTTTCATGGTCCTATCGCCTAACTAGCATCACACCATGACTAGGGCAAAGAATTTCGGGTTTTAAATTTTATTGGATTATGAGATTTTTTGTGGACTGCCCCCTTTGGAAAAAGTCGAGGATCCAAGCTGGTGGAAAAAGGATTTTTTTGGACATTTTCGACGAGGATTACTCAGGAGACATCCTCGTTAAAGTCCTAAGCCTTGAAGTTAGCTTTCCAACGAGCTCTGAAATGGCCCAATCAGACCAACGCAACTCTTGTTATGTCCAAAATACCAAGCTCGTGTCCGTAACACCTATAGAAAGGTACACTACCGTCATTTCGGGGCCATTTGTGTATCTCAGGTGGTCCTTTCATGGGCCTATCACCTAACTAGCATCACACCATGACTAGGGCAAAGAATTTGGGGTTTTAAATTTTTTGAGATTTTGAGATTTTTTGTGGACTACCCCTTTGGAAAAAGTCGAGGATCCAAGCTGGTTGAAAAAGGATTTTTTTGGACATCTTCGAGGAGGAATTATCAGGAGACGTCATCGTTAAAGTCGTAGGCGTTGAAGTTATCTTTCCAACGAGCTCTGAAATGGCCCGATCAGACTAACGCATCTTTTGTTATGACCAAAATACCAAGCTTATGTCCGTAACACCTATAGAAAGGCACACTACCGTCATTTCGGGGCCATTTGGGTATCTCAGGTGGGCCTTTCATGGGCCTATCGCCTAACTAGCATCATACCATGACTAGGGCAAAGAATTTGGGGTTTTAAATTTTCTGAGATTTTGAGATTTTTTGTGGACTACCCCCTTTGGAAAAAGTCGAGGATCCAAGCTGGTGGAAAAAAAGGATTTTTTTGGACATCTTCTAGTAGTATTACTCAGGAGACATCCTCGCTAAAGTCGTAGGCCTTGATGTTAGCTTTCCAACGAGCTCTGAAATGGCCCGATCAGAAAAACGCAGCTCTTGTTATGACCAAAATACCAAGCTCGTGTCCGTAACACCTATAGAAAGGCACACTACCGTCATTTCGAGGCCATTTGGGTATATCAGGTTGGCTTTTCATGGGCCTATCGCCTAACTAGCATCACACCGTGACTAGGGCAAAGAATTTGGGGTTTTAAATTTTCTGAGATTTTGAGATTTTTTGTGGACAACCCCCTTTGGAAAAAGTCGAGGATCCAAGCTGGTGGAAAAAGGATTTTTTTGGACATCTTCGAGGAGGATTACTCAGGAGACATCCTCGCTAAAGTCGTAGGCCTTGAAGTTAGCTATCCAACGAGCTCTCAAATGGCCCGATTGACCCAACGCAGCTTCTGTTATGACCAAAATATCAAGCTCGTTTCCGTAACACCTATAGAAAGGCACACTACCTTCATTTCGGGGAAGGTTGGGCATCTCAGGTGGGCCTTTCATGGGCCTATCGCCTAACTAGCATCACACCATGCCTAGGGCAAAGAATTTGGAGTTTTAAATTTTCTGAGATTTTGAGATTTTTTGTGGACTACCCCCTTTGGAAAAAGTCGAGGATCCTAGCTAGTGGAAAAATGATTTTTTTGGACTTCTTCAAGGACGATTTCTAAGGAGACGTCCTCGTTAAAGTCGTAGGCCTTGAAGTTAGCTTTCCAACGAGCTCTCAAATGGCCCGATCAGACCAACGCAACTCTTGTTATGACCAAAATACAAAGCTCCTCTCCGTAACACCTATAGAAAGGCACATTACCGTCATTTCGGGGAAATTTGGGCATCTTAGGTGGGCTTTTCATGGTCCTATCGCCTAACTAGCATCACACCATGACTAGGGCAAAGAATTTCGGGTTTTAAATTTTATTGGATTATGAGATTTTTTGTGGACTGCCCCCTTTGGAAAAAGTCGAGGATCTAAGCTGGTGGAAAAAGGATTTTTTTGGACATTTTCGACGAGGATTACTCAGGAGACATCCTCGTTAAAGTCCTAAGCCTTGAAGTTAGCTTTCCAACGAGCTCTGAAATGGCCCAATCAGACCAACGCAACTCTTGTTATGTCCAAAATACCAAGCTCGTGTCCGTAACACCTATAGAAAGGTACACTACCGTCATTTCGGGGCCATTTGTGTATCTCAGGTGGTCCTTTCATGGGCCTATCGCCTAACTAGCATCACACCATGACTAGGGCAAAGAATTTGGGGTTTTAAATTTTTTGAGATTTTGAGATTTTTTGTGGACTACCCCCTTTGGAAAAAGTCGAGGATCCAAGCTGGTTGAAAAAGAATTTTTTTGGACATCTTCGAGGAGGATTTATCAGGAGACGTCATCGTTAAAGTCGTAGGCCTTGAAGTTAGCTTTCCAACGAGCTCTGAAATGGCCCGATCAGACTAATGCATCTTTTGTTATGACCAAAATACCAAGCTTATGTCCGTAACACCTATAGAAAGGCACACTACCGCCATTTCGGGGCCATTTGGGTATCTCAGGTGGGCCTTTCATGGGCCTATCGCCTAACTAGCATCATACCATGACTAGGGCAAAGAATTTGGGGTTTTAAATTTTCTGAGATTTTGAGATTTTTTGTGGACTACCCCCTTTGGAAAAAGTCGAGGATCCAAGCTGGTGGAAAAAAAGGATTTTTTTGGACATCTTCGAGTAGTATTACTCAGGAGACATCCTCGCTAAAGTCGTAGGCCTTGATGTTAGCTTTCCAACGAGCTCTGAAATGGCCCGATCAGAAAAACGCAGCTCTTGTTATGACCAAAATACCAAGCTCGTGTCCGTAACACCTATAGAAAGGCACACTACCGTCATTTCGGGGCTATTTGGGTATATCAGGTGGGCTTTTCATGGGCCTATCGTCTAACTAGCATCACACCGTGACTAGGGCAAAGAATTTGGGGTTTTAAATTTTTTGAGATTTTGAGATTTTTTGTGGACTACCCCCTTTGGAAAAAGTCGAGGATCCAAGGTGGTGGAAAAAGGATTTATTTGGACATCTTTGAGGAGGATTACTCAGGAGACATCCTCGCTAAAGTCGTAGGCCTTGAAGTTAGCTATCCAACGAGCTCTCAAATGGCCCGATTGACCCAACGCAGCTTTTGTTATGACCAAAATACCAAGCTCGTGTCCGTAACACCTATAGAAAGGCACACTACCGTCATTTCGGGGCTATTTGGGTATATCAGGTGGGCCTTTCATGGGCCTATCGCCTAACTAGCATCACACCATGCCTAGGGCAAAGAATTTGGAGTTTTAAATTTTCTGAGATTTTGAGATTTTTTGTGGACTACCCCCTTTGGAAAAAGTCGAGGATCCAAGCTGGTGGAAAAAGGATTTTTTTGGACATCTTCGAGGAGGATTACTCAGGAGACGTCCTCGTTAAAGTCTTAGGCCTTGAAGTTAGCTATCCAACGAGCTCTCAAATGGCCCGATTGACCCAACGCAGCTTCTGTTATGACCAAAATATCAAGCTCGTTTCCGTAACACCTATAGAAAGGCACACTACCTTCATTTCGGGGAAGGTTGGGCATCTCAGGTGGGCCTTTCATGGGCCTATCGCCTAACTAGCATCACACCATGCCTAGGGCAAAGAATTTGGAGTTTTAAATTTTCTGAGATTTTGAGATTTTTTGTGGACTACCCCCTTTGGAAAAAGTCGAGGATCCTAGCTAGTGGAAAAATGATTTTTTTGGACTTCTTCAAGGACGATTTCTCAGGAGACGTCCTCGTTAAAGTCGTTGGCCTTGAAGTTAGCTTTCCAACGAGCTCTCAAATGGCCCGATCAGACCAACGCAACTCTTGTTATGACCAAAATACAAAGCTCCTCTCCGTAACACCTATAGAAAGGCACATTACCGTCATTTCGGGGAAATTTGGGCCTCTTAGGTGGGCTTTTCATGGTCCTATCGCCTAACTAGCATCACACCATGACTAGGGCAAAGAATTTCGGGTTTTAAATTTTATTGGATTATGAGATTTTTTGTGGACTGCCCCCTTTGGAAAAAGTCGAGGATCCAAGCTGGTGGAAAAAGGATTTTTTTGGACATTTTCGACGAGGATTACTCAGGAGACATCCTCGCTAAAGTCCTAAGCCTTGAAGTTAGCTTTCCAACGAGCTCTGAAATGGCCCAATCAGACCAACGCAACTCTTGTTATGTCCAAAATACCAAGCTCGTGTCCGTAACACCTATAGAAAGGTACACTACCGTCATTTCGGGGCCATTTGTGTATCTCAGGTGGTCCTTTCATGGGCCTATCGCCTAACTAGCATCACACCATGACTAGGGCAAAGAATTTGGGGTTTTAAATTTTTTGAGATTTTGAGATTTTTTGTGGACTACCCCCTTTGGAAAAAGTCGAGGATCCAAGCTGGTTGAAAAAGGATTTTTTTGGACATCTTCGAGGAGGATTTATCAGGAGACGTCATCGTTAAAGTCGTAGGCCTTGAAGTTAGCTTTCCAACGAGCTCTGAAATGGCCCGATCAGACTAATGCATCTTTTGTTATGACCAAAATACCAAGCGTATGTCCGTAACACCTATAGAAAGGCACACTACCGTCATTTCGGGGCCATTTGGGTATCTCAGGTGGGCCTTTCATGGGCCTATCGCCTAACTAGCATCATACCATGACTAGGGCAAAGAATTTGGGGTTTTAAATTTTCTGAGATTTTGAGATTTTTTGTGGACTACCCCCTTTGGAAAAAGTCGAGGATCCAAGCTGGTGGAAAAAAAGGATTTTTTTGGACATCTTCGAGTAGTATTACTAAGGAGACATCCTCGCTAAAGTCGTAGGCCTTGATGTTAGCTTTCCAACGAGCTCTGAAATGGCCCGATCAGAAAAACGCAGCTCTTGTTATGACCAAAATACCAAGCTCGTGTCCGTAACACCTATAGAAAGGCACACTACCGTCATTTCGGGGCTATTTGGGTATATCAGGTGGGCTTTTCATGGGCCTATCGTCTAACTAGCATCACACCGTGACTAGGGCAAAGAATTTGGGGTTTTAAATTTTCTGAGATTTTGAGATTTTTTGTGGACTACCCCCTTTGGAAAAAGTCGAGGATCCAAGGTGGTGGAAAAAGGATTTTTTTGGACAACTTTGAGGAGGATTACTCAGGAGACATCCTCGCTAAAGTCGTAGGCCTTGAAGTTAGCTATCCAACGAGCTCTCAAATGGCCCGATTGACCCAACGTAGCTTTTGTTATGACCAAAATATCAAGCTCGTTTCTGTAACACCTATAGAAAGGCACACTACCTTCATTTCGGGGAAGGTTGGGCATCTCAGGTGGGCCTTTCATGGGCCTATCGCCTAACTAGCATCACACCATGCCTAGGGCAAAGAATTTGGAGTTTTAAATTTTCTGAGATTTTGAGATTTTTTGTGGACTACCCCCTTTGGAAAAAGTCGAGGATCCTAGCTAGTGGAAAAATGATTTTTTTGGACTTCTTCAAGGAGGATTTCTCAGGAGACGTCCTCGTTAAAGTCGTAGGCCTTGAAGTTAGCTTTCCAACGAGCTCTCAAATGGCCCGATCAGACCAACGCAACTCTTGTTATGACCAAAATACCAAGCTCCTCTCCGTAACACCTATAGAAAGGCACATTACCGTCATTTCGGGGAAATTTGGGCATCTTAGGTTGGCCTTTCATGGTCCTATCGCCTAACTAGCATCACACCAGGACTAGGGCAAAGAATTTCGGGTTTTAATTTTTATTGGATTATGAGATTTTTTGTGGACTGCCCCCTTTGGAAAAAGTCGAGGATCCAAGCTGGTGGAAAAAGGATTTTTTTGGACATTTCGACGAGGATTACTCAGGAGACATCCTCGTTAAAGTCATAAGCCTTGAAGTTAGCTTTCCAACGAGCTCTGAAATGGCCCGATCAGACCAACGCAACTCTTGTTATGTCCAAAATACCAAGCTCGTGTCCGTAACACCTATAGAAAGGTACACTACTGTCATTTCGGGGCCATTTGTGTATCTCAGGTGGTCCTTTCATGGGCCTATCGCCTAACTAGCATCACACCATTACTAGGGCAAAGAATTTGGGGTTTTAAATTTTTTGAGATTTTGAGATTTTTTGTGGACTACCCCCTTTGGAAAAAGTCGAGGATCCAAGCTTGATGAAAAAGGATTTTTTTGGACATTTCGAGGAGGATTTATCAAGAGACGTCCTCGTTAAAGTCGTAGGCCTTGAAGTTAGCTTTCCAACGAGCTCTGAAATGGCCCGATCAGACCAACGCATCTTTTGTTATGACCAAAATACCAAGCTTATGTCCGTAACACCTATAGAAAGGCACACTACCGTCATTTCGGGGCCATTTGGGTATCTCAGGTGGGCCTTTCATGGGCCTATCGCCTAACTAGCATCACACCATGACTAGGGCAAAGAATTTGGGGTTTTAAATTTTCTCAGATTTTGAGATTTTTTGGGGACTACCCCTTTGGAAAAAGTCGAGGATCCAAGCTGGTGGAAAAAGGATTTTTTTGGACATCTTCGAGGAGGATTACTCAGGAGACATCCTCGCTAAAGTCGTAGGCCTTGAAGTTAGATATCCAACGAGCTCTCAAATGGCCCGATTGACCCAACGCAGCTTCTGTTATGACGAAAATATCAAGCTCGTTTCCGTAACATCTATAGAAAGGCACACTACCTTCATTTCGGGGAAGGTTGGGCATCTCAGGTGGGCCATTCATGGGCCTATCGCCTAACTAGCATCACACGATGCCTAGGGCAAAGAATTTGGAGTTTTAAATTTTCTGAGATTTTGAGATTTTTTGTGGACTACCCCCTTTGGAAAAAGTCGAGGATCCTAGCTAGTGGAAAAATGATTTTTTTGGACTCTTCAAGGAGGATTTCTCAGGAGACGTCCTCGTTAAAGTCGTAGGCCTTGAAGTTAGCTTTCCAACGAGCTCTCAAATGGCCCGATCAGACCAACGCAACTCTTGTTATGACCAAAATACCAAGCTCCTCTCCGTAACACCTATAGAAAGGCACATTACCGTCATTTCGGGGAAATTTGGCCATCTTAGGTTGGCCTTTCATGGTCCTATCGCCTAACTAGCATCACACCATGACTAGGGCAAAGAATTTCGGGTTTTAATTTTTATTGGATTATGAGATTTTTTGTGGACTGCCCCCTTTGGAAAAAGTCGAGGATCCAAGCTGGTGGAAAAAGGATTTTTTTGGACATTTCGACGAGGATTACTCAGGAGACATCCTCGTTAAAGTCATAAGCCTTGAAGTTAGCTTTCCAACGAGCTCTGAAATGGCCCGATCAGACCAACGCAACTCTTGTTATGTCCAAAATACCATTCTCGTGTCCGTAACACCTATAGAAAGGTACACTACTGTCATTTCGGGGCCATTTGTGTATCTCAGGTGGTCCTTTCATGGGCCTATCGCCTAACTAGCATCACACCATTACTAGGGCAAAGAATTTGGGGTTTTAAATTTTTTGAGATTTTGAGATTTTTTGTGGACTACCCCCTTTGGAAAAAGTCGAGGATCCAAGCTTGATGAAAAAGGATTTTTTTGGACATTTCGAGGAGGATTTATCAAGAGACGTCCTCGTTAAAGTCGTAGGCCTTGAAGTTAGCTTTCCAACGAGCTCTGAAATGGCCCGATCAGACCAACGCATCTTTTGTTATGACCAAAATACCAAGCTTATGTCCGTAACACCTATAGAAAGGCACACTACCGTCATTTCGGGGCCATTTGGGTATCTCAGGTGGGCCTTTCATGGGCCTATCGCCTAACTAGCATCACACCATGACTAGGGCAAAGAATTTGGGGTTTTAAATTTTCTCAGATTTTGAGATTTTTTGGGGACTACCCCTTTGGAAAAAGTCGAGGATCCAAGCTGGTGGAAAAAGGATTTTTTTGGACATCTTCGAGGAGGATTACTCAGGAGACATCCTCGCTAAAGTCGTAGGCCTTGAAGTTAGATATCCAACGAGCTCTCAAATGGCCCGATTGACCCAACGCAGCTTCTGTTATGACGAAAATATCAAGCTCGTTTCCGTAACATCTATAGAAAGGCACACTACCTTCATTTCGGGGAAGGTTGGGCATCTCAGGTGGGCCTTTCATGGGCCTATCGCCTAACTAGCATCACACGATGCCTAGGGCAAAGAATTTGGAGTTTTGAATTTTCTGAGATTTTGAGATTTTTTGTGGACTACCCCCTTTGGAAAAAGTCGAGGATCCTAGCTAGTGGAAAAATGATTTTTTTGGACTCTTCAAGGAGGATTTCTCAGGAGACGTCCTCGTTAAAGTCGTAGGCCTTGAAGTTAGCTTTCCAACGAGCTCTCAAATGGCCCGATCAGACCAACGCAACTCTTGTTATGACCAAAATACCAAGCTCCTCTCCGTAACACTTATAGAAAGGCACATTACCGTCATTTCGGGGAAATTTGGGCATCTTAGGTTGGCCTTTCATGGTCCTATCGCCTAACTAGCATCACACCATGACTAGGGCAAAGAATTTCGGGTTTTAATTTTTATTGGATTATGAGATTTTTTGTGGACTGCCCCCTTTGGAAAAAGTCGAGGATCCAAGCTGGTGGAAAAAGGATTTTTTTGGACATTTCGACGAGGATTACTCAGGAGACATCCTCATTAAAGTCATAAGCCTTGATGTTAGCTTTCCAACGAGCTCTGAAATGGCCCGATCAGACCAACGCAACTCTTGTTATGTCCAAAATACCAAGCTCGTGTCCGTAACACCTATAGAAAGGTACACTACCGTCATTTCGGGGCCATTTGTGTATCTCAGGTGGTCCTTTCATGGGCCAATCGCCTAACGAGCATCACACCATTACTAGGGCAAAGAATTTGGGGTTTTAAATTTTTTGAGATTTTGAGATTTTTTGTGGACTACCCCCTTTGGAAAAAGTCGAGGATCCAAGCTTGATGAAAAAGGATTTTTTTGGACATTTCGAGGAGGATTTATCAAGAGACGTCCTCGTTAAAGTCGTAGGCCTTGAAGTTGGCTTTCCAACGAGCTCTGAAATGGCCCGATCAGACCAACGCATCTTTTGTTATGACCAAAATACCAAGCTTATGTCCGTAACACCTATAGAAAGGCACACTACCGTCATTTCGGGGCCATTTGGGTATCTCAGGTGGGCCTTTCATGGGCCTATCGCCTAACTAGCATCACACCATGACTAGGGCAAAGAATTTGGGGTTTTAAATTTTCTGAGATTTTGAGATTTTTTGTGGACTACCCCTTTGGAAAAAGTCGAGGATCCAAGCTGGTGGAAAAAGGATTTTTTTGGACATCTTTGAGGAGGATTACTCAGGAGACATCCTCGCTAAAGTCGTAGGCCTTGAAGTTAGATATCCAACGAGCTCTCAAATGGCCCGATTGACCCAACGCAGCTTCTGTTATGACGAAAATATCAAGCTCGTTTCCGTAACATCTATAGAAAGGCACACTACCTTCATTTCGGGGAAGGTTGGGCATCTCAGGTGGGCCTTTCATGGGCCTATCGCCTAACTAGCATCACACCATGCCTAGGGCAAAGAATTTGGAGTTTTAAATTTTCTGAGATTTTGAGATTTTTTGTGGACTACCCCCTTTGGAAAAAGTCGAGGATCCTAGCTAGTGGAAAAATGATTTTTTTGGACTTCTTCAAGGAGGATTTCTCAGGAGACGTCCTCGTTAAAGTCGTAGGCCTTGAAGTTAGCTTTCCAACGAGCTCTCAAATGGCCCGATCAGACCAACGCAACTCTTGTTATGACCAAAATACCAAGCTCCTCTCCGTAACACCTATAGAAAGGCACATTACCGTCATTTCGGGGAAATTTGGGCATCTTAGGTGGGCCTTTCATGGTCCTATCGCCTAACTAGCATCACACCATGACTAGGGCAAAGAATTTCGGGTTTTAAATTTTATTGGATTATGAGATTTTTTGTGGACTGCCCCCTTTGGAAAAAGTCGAGGATCCAAGCTGGTGGAAAAAGGATTTTTTTAGACATTTTCGACGAGGATTACTCAGGAGACATCCTCGTTAAAGTCGTAAGCCTTGAAGTTAGCTTTCTAACGAGCTCTGAAATGGCCCAATCAGACCAACGCAACTCTTGTTATGTCCAAAATACCAAGCTCGTGTCCGTAACACCTATAAAAAGGTACACTACCGTCATTTCGGGGCCATTTGTGTATCTCAGGTGGTCCTTTCATGGGCCTATCGCCTAAATAGCATCACACCATGACTAGGGCAATGAATTTGGGGTTTTAAATTTTTTGAGATTTTGAGATTTTTTGTGGACTACCCCCTTTGGAAAAAGTCGAGGATCCAAGCTGGTTGAAAAAGGATTTTTTTGGACATCTTCGAGGAGGATTTATCAGGAGACGTCATCGTTAAAGTCGTAGGCCTTGAAGTTATCTTTCCAACGAGCTCTGAAATGGCCCGATCAGACTAACGCATCTTTTGTTATGACCAAAATGCCAAGCTTATGTCCGTAACACCTATAGAAAGGCACACTACCGTCATTTCGGGGCCATTTGGGTATCTCAGGTGGGCCTTTCATGGGCCTATCGCCTAACTAGCATCATACCATGACTAGGGCAAAGAATTTGGGGTTTTAAATTTTCTGAGATTTTGAGAGTTTTTGTGGACTACCCCCTTTGGAAAAAGTCGAGGATCCAAGCTGGTGGAAAAAAAGGATTTTTTTGGACATCTTCTAGTAGTATTACTCAGGAGACATCCTCGCTAAAGTTGTAGGCCTTGATGTTAGCTTTCCAACGAGCTCTGAAATGGCCCGATCAGAAAAACGCAGCTCTTGTTATGACCAAAATACCAAGCTCGTGTCCGTAACACCTATAGAAACGCACACTACGGTCATTTCGAGGCCATTTGGGTATATAAGGTTGGCTTTTCATGGGCCTATCGCCTAACTAGCATCACACCGTGACTAGGGCAAAGAATTTGGGGTTTTAAATTTTCTGAGATTTTGAGATTTTTTGTGGACAACCCCCTTTGGAAAAAGTCGAGGATCCAAGCTGGTGGAAAAAGGATTTTTTTGGACATCTTCGAGGAGGATTACTCAGGAGACATCCTCGCTAAAGTCGTAGGCCTTGAAGTTAGCTATCCAACGAGCTCTCAAATGGCCCGATTGACCCAACGCAGCTTCTGTTATGACCAAAATATCAAGCTCGTTTCCGTAACACCTATAGAAAGGCACACTACCTTCATTTCAGGGAAGGTTGGGCATCTCAGGTGGGCCTTTCATGGGCCTATCGCCTAACTAGCATCACACCATGCCTAGGGCATAGAATTTGGAGTTTTAAATTTTCTGAGATTTTGAGATTTTTTGTGGACTACCCCCTTTGGAAAAAGTCGAGGATCCTAGCTAGTGGAAAAATGATTTTTTTGGACTTCTTCAAGGACGATTTCTCAGGAGACGTCCTCGTTAAAGTCGTAGGCCTTGAAGTTAGCTTTCCAACGAGCTCTCAAATGGCCCGATCAGACCAACGCAACTCTTGTTATGACCAAAATACAAAGCTCCTCTCCGTAACACCTATAGAAAGGCACATTACCGTCATTTCGGGGAAATTTGGGCATCTTAGGTGGGCCTTTCATGGTCCTATCGCCTAACTAGCATCACACCATGACTAGGGCAAAGAATTTCGGGTTTTAAATTTTATTGGATTATGAGATTTTTTGTGGACTGCCCCCTTTGGAAAAAGTCGAGGATCCAAGCTGGTGGAAAAAGGATTTTTATGGACATTTTCGACGAGGATTACTCAGGAGACATCCTCGTTAAAGTCCTAAGCCTTGAAGTTAGCTTTCCAACGAGCTCTGAAATGGCCCAATCAGACCAACGCAACTCTTGTTATGTCCAAAATACCAAGCTCGTGTCCGTAACACCTATAGAAAGGTACACTACCGTCATTTCGGGGCCATTTGTGTATCTCAGGTGGTCCTTTCATGGGCCTATCACCTAACTAGCATCACACCATGACTAGGGCAAAGAATTTGGGGTTTTAAATTTTTTGAGATTTTGAGATTTTTTGTGGACTACCCCCTTTGGAAAAAGTCGAGGATCCAAGCTTGATGAAAAAGGATTTTTTTGGACATTTCGAGGAGGATTTATCAAGAGACGTCCTCGTTAAAGTCGTAGGCCTTGAAGTTGGCTTTCCAACGAGCTCTGAAATGGCCCGATCGGACCAACGCATCTTTTGTTATGACCAAAATACCAAGCTTATGTCCGTAACACCTATAGAAAGGCACACTACCGTCATTTCGGGGCCATTTGGGTATCTCAGGTGGGCCTTTCATGGGCCTATCGCCTAACTAGCATCACACCATGACTAGGGCAAAGAATTTGGGGTTTTAAATTTTCTGAGATTTTGAGATTTTTTGTGGACTACCCCTTTGGAAAAAGTCGAGGATCCAAGCTGGTGGAAAAAGGATTTTTTTGGACATCTTCGAGGAGGATTACTCAGGAGACATCCTCGCTATAGTCGTAGGCCTTGAAGTTAGATATCCAACGAGCTCTCAAATGGCCCGATTGACCCAACGCAGCTTCTGTTATGACGAAAATATCAAGCTCGTTTCCGTAACATCTATAGAAAGGCACACTACCTTCATTTCGGGGAAGGTTGGGCATCTCAGGTGGGCCTTTCATGGGCCTATCGCCTAACTAGCATCACACCATGCCTAGGGCAAAGAATTTGGAGTTTTAAATTTTCTGAGATTTTGAGATTTTTTGTAGACTACCCCCTTTGGAAAAAGTCGAGGATCCTAGCTAGTGGAAAAATGATTTTTTTGGACTTCTTCAAGGAGGATTTCTCAGGAGACGTCCTCGTTAAAGTCGTAGGCCTTGAAGATAGCTTTCCAACGAGCTCTCAAATGGGCCGATCAGACCAACGCAACTCTTGTTATGACCAAAATACCAAGCTCCTCTCCGTAACACCTATAGAAAGGCACATTACCGTCATTTCGGGGAAATTTGGGCATCTTAGGTGGGCCTTTCATGGTCCTATCGCCTAACTAGCATCACACCATGACTAGGGCAAAGAATTTCGGGTTTTAAATTTTATTGGATTATGATATTTTTTGTGGACTGCCCCTTTTGGAAAAAGTCGAGGATCCAAGCTGGTGGAAAAAGGATTTTTTTGGACATTTTCGACGAGGATTACTCAGGAGACATCCTCGTTAAAGTCCTAAGCCTTGAAGTTAGCTTTCCAACGAGCTCTGAAATGGCCCAATCAGACCAACGCAACTCTTGTTATGTCCAAAATACCAAGCTCGTGTCCGTAACACCTATAGAAAGGTACACTACCGTCATTTCGGGGCCATTTGTGTATCTCAGGTGGTCCTTTCATGGGCCTATCACCTAACTAGCATCACACCATGACTAGGGCAAAGAATTTGGGGTTTTAAATTTTTTGAGATTTTGAGATTTTTTGTGGACTACCCCCTTTGGAAAAAGTCGAGGATCCAAGCTTGATGAAAAAGGATTTTTTTGGACATTTCGAGGAGGATTTATCAAGAGACGTCCTCGTTAAAGTCGTAGGCCTTGAAGTTGGCTTTCCAACGAGCTCTGAAATGGCCCGATCGGACCAACGCATCTTTTGTTATGACCAAAATACCAAGCTTATGTCCGTAACACCTATAGAAAGGCACACTACCGTCATTTCGGGGCCATTTGGGTATCTCAGGTGGGCCTTTCATGGGCCTATCGCCTAACTAGCATCACACCATGACTAGGGCAAAGAATTTGGGGTTTTAAATTTTCTGAGATTTTGAGATTTTTTGTGGACTACCCCTTTGGAAAAAGTCGAGGATCCAAGCTGGTGGAAAAAGGATTTTTTTGGACATCTTCGAGGAGGATTACTCAGGAGACATCCTCGCTATAGTCGTAGGCCTTGAAGTTAGATATCCAACGAGCTCTCAAATGGCCCGATTGACCCAACGCAGCTTCTGTTATGACGAAAATATCAAGCTCGTTTCCGTAACATCTATAGAAAGGCACACTACCTTCATTTCGGGGAAGGTTGGGCATCTCAGGTGGGCCTTTCATGGGCCTATCGCCTAACTAGCATCACACCATGCCTAGGGCAAAGAATTTGGAGTTTTAAATTTTCTGAGATTTTGAGATTTTTTGTAGACTACCCCCTTTGGAAAAAGTCGAGGATCCTAGCTAGTGGAAAAATGATTTTTTTGGACTTCTTCAAGGAGGATTTCTCAGGAGACGTCCTCGTTAAAGTCGTAGGCCTTGAAGATAGCTTTCCAACGAGCTCTCAAATGGCCCGATCAGACCAACGCAACTCTTGTTATGACCAAAATACCAAGCTCCTCTCCGTAACACCTATAGAAAGGCACATTACCGTCATTTCGGGGAAATTTGGGCATCTTAGGTGGGCCTTTCATGGTCCTATCGCCTAACTAGCATCACACCATGACTAGGGCAAAGAATTTCGGGTTTTAAATTTTATTGGATTATGATATTTTTTGTGGACTGCCCCTTTTGGAAAAAGTCGAGGATCCAAGCTGGTGGAAAAAGGATTTTTTTGGACATTTTCGACGAGGATTACTCAGGAGACATCCTCGTTAAAGTCCTAAGCCTTGAAGTTAGCTTTCCAACGAGCTCTGAAATGGCCCAATCAGACAAACGCAACTCTTGTTATGTCCAAAATACCAAGCTCGTGTCCGTAACACCTATAAAAAGGTACACTACCGTCATTTCGGGGCCATTTGTGTATCTCAGGTGGTCCTTTCATGGGCCTATCGCCTAAATAGCATCACACCATGACTAGGGCAATGAATTTGGGGTTTTAAATTTTTTGAGATTTTGAGATTTTTTGTGGACTACCCCCTTTGGAAAAAGTCGAGGATCCAAGCTGGTTGAAAAAGGATTTTTTTGGACATCTTCGAGGAGGATTTATCAGGAGACGTCATCGTTAAAGTCGTAGGCCTTGAAGTTATCTTTCCAACAAGCTCTAAAATGGCCCGATCAGACTAACGCATCTTTTGTTATGACCAAAATGCCAAGCTTATGTCCGTAACACCTATAGAAAGGCACACTACCGTCATTTCGGGGCCATTTGGGTATCTCAGGTGGGCCTTTCATGGGCCTATCGCCTAACTAGCATCATACCATGACTAGGGCAAAGAATTTGGGGTTTTAAATTTTCTGAGATTTTGAGAGTTTTTGTGGACTACCCCCTTTGGAAAAAGTCGAGGATCCAAGCTGGTGGAAAAAAAGGATTTTTTTGGACATCTTCTAGTAGTATTACTCAGGAGACATCCTCGCTAAAGTCGTAGGCCTTGATGTTAGCTTTCCAACGAGCTCTGAAATGGCCCGATCAGAAAAACGCAGCTCTTGTTATGACCAAAATACCAAGCTCGTGTCCGTAACACCTATAGAAACGCACACTACGGTCATTTCGAGGCCATTTGGGTATATCAGGTTGGCTTTTCATGGGCCTATCGCCTAACTAGCATCACACCGTGACTAGGGCAAAGAATTTGGGGTTTTAAATTTTCTGAGATTTTGAGATTTTTTGTGGACAACCCCCTTTGGAAAAAGTCGAGGATCCAAGCTGGTGGAAAAAGGATTTTTTTGGACATCTTCGAGGAGGATTACTCAGGAGACATCCTCGCTAAAGTCGTAGGCCTTGAAGTTAGCTATCCAACGAGCTCTCAAATGGCCCGATTGACCCAACGCAGCTTCTGTTATGACCAAAATATCAAGCTCGTTTCCGTAACACCTATAGAAAGGCACACTACCTTCATTTCAGGGAAGGTTGGGCATCTCAGGTGGGCCTTTCATGGGCCTATCGCCTAACTAGCATCACACCATGCCTAGGGCAAAGAATTTGGAGTTTTAAATTTTCTGAGATTTTGAGATTTTTTGTGGACTACCCCCTTTGGAAAAAGTCGAGGATCCTAGCTAGTGGAAAAATGATTTTTTTGGACTTCTTCAAGGACGATTTCTCAGGAGACGTCCTCGTTAAAGTCGTAGGCCTTGAAGTTAGCTTTCCAACGAGCTCTCAAATGGCCCGATCAGACCAACGCAACTCTTGTTATGACCAAAATACAAAGCTCCTCTCCGTAACACCTATAGAAAGGCACATTACCGTCATTTCGGGGAAATTTGGGCATCTTAGGTGGGCTTTTCATGGTCCTATCGCCTAACTAGCATCACACCATGACTAGGGCAAAGAATTTCGGGTTTTAAATTTTATTGGATTATGAGATTTTTTGTGGACTGCCCCCTTTGGAAAAAGTCGAGGATCCAAGCTGGTGGAAAAAGGATTTTTATGGACATTTTCGACGAGGATTACTCAGGAGACATCCTCGTTAAAGTCCTAAGCCTTGAAGTTAGCTTTCCAACGAGCTCTGAAATGGCCCAATCAGACCAACGCAACTCTTGTTATGTCCAAAATACCAAGCTCGTGTCCGTAACACCTATAGAAAGGTACACTACCGTCATTTCGGGGCCATTTGTGTATCTCAGGTGGTCCTTTCATGGGCCTATCACCTAACTAGCATCACACCATGACTAGGGCAAAGAATTTGGGGTTTTAAATTTTTTGAGATTTTGAGATTTTTTGTGGACTACCCCCTTTGGAAAAAGTCGAGGATCCAAGCTTGATGAAAAAGGATTTTTTTGGACATTTCGAGGAGGATTTATCAAGAGACGTCCTCGTTAAAGTCGTAGGCCTTGAAGTTGGCTTTCCAACGAGATCTGAAATGGCCCGATCGGACCAACGCATCTTTTGTTATGACCAAAATACCAAGCTTATGTCCGTAACACCTATAGAAAGGCACACTACCGTCATTTCGGGGCCATTTGGGTATCTCAGGTGGGCCTTTCATGGGCCTATCGCCTAACTAGCATCACACCATGACTAGGGCAAAGAATTTGGGGTTTTAAATTTTCTGAGATTTTGAGATTTTTTGTGGACTACCCCTTTGGAAAAAGTCGAGGATCCAAGCTGGTGGAAAAAGGATTTTTTTGGACATCTTCGAGGAGGATTACTCAGGAGACATCCTCGCTAAAGTCGTAGGCCTTGAAGTTAGATATCCAACGAGCTCTCAAATGGCCCGATTGACCCAACGCAGCTTCTGTTATGACGAAAATATCAAGCTCGTTTCCGTAACATCTATAGAAAGGCACACTACCTTCATTTCGGGGAAGGTTGGGCATCTCAGGTGGGCCTTTCATGGGCCTATCGCCTAACTAGCATCACACCATGCCTAGGGCAAAGAATTTGGAGTTTTAAATTTTCTGAGATTTTGAGATTTTTTGTGGACTACCCCCTTTGGAAAAAGTCGAGGATCCTAGCTAGTGGAAAATGATTTTTTTGGACTTCTTCAAGGAGGATTTCTCAGGAGACGTCCTCGTTAAAGTCGTAGGCCTTGAAGTTAGCTTTCCAACGAGCTCTCAAATGGCCCGATCAGACCAACGCAACTCTTGTTATGACCAAAATACCAAGCTCCTCTCCGTAACACCTATAGAAAGGCACATTACCGTCATTTCGGGGAAATTTGGGCATCTTAGGTGGGCCTTTCATGGTCCTATCGCCTAACTAGCATCACACCATGACTAGGGCAAAGAATTTCGGGTTTTAAATTTTATTGGATTATGAGATTTTTTGTGGACTGCCCCCTTTGGAAAAAGTCGAGTATCCAAGCTGGTGGAAAAAGGATTTTTTTAGACATTTTCGACGAGGATTACTCAGGAGACATCCTCGTTAAAGTCGTAAGCCTTGAAGTTAGCTTTCCAACGAGCTTTGAAATGGCCCGATCAGACCAACGCAGCTCTTGTTATGTCCAAAATACCAAGCTCGTGTCCGTAACACCTATAGAAAGGTACACTACCGTCATTTCGGGGCCATTTGTGTATCTCAGGTGGACCTTTCATGGGCATATCGCCTAACTAGCATCACACCATGACTAGGGCAAAGAATTTGGGGTTTTAAATTTTTTGAGATTTTGAGATTTTTTGTGGACTACCCCCTTTGGAAAAAGTCGAGGATCCAAGCTGGTTGAAAAAGGATTTTTTTGGACATTTCGAGGAGGATTTATCAGGAGACGTCATCGTGAAAGTCGTAGGCCTTGAAGTTAGCTTTCCAACGAGCTCTGAAATAGCCCGATCAGACCAACGCAGCTCTTGTTATGTCCAAAATAACATGCTCGTGTCCGTAACACCTATAGAAAGGCACACTACCATCATTTCGGGGCCATTTGGGTATCTCAGGTGGGTCTTTCATGGGCCTATCGCCTAACTAGCATCATACCATGACTAGGGCAAAGAATTTGGGGTTTTAAATTTTCTGAGATTTTGAGATTTTTTGTGGACTACCCCCTTTGGAAAAAGTCGAGGATCCAAGCTGGTGGAAAAAAGGATTTTTTTTGACATCTTCGAGGAGGATTACTCAGGAGACATCCTCGCTAAAGTCGTAGGCCTTGATGTTAGCTTTCTAACGAGCTCTGAAATGGCCCGATCAGAAAAACGCAGCTCTTGTTATGACCAAAATACCAAGCTCGTGTCCGTAACACCTATAGAAAGGCCCACTACCGTCATTTCGAGGCCATTTGGGTATATCAGGTGGGCTTTTCATGGGCCTATCGCCTAACTAGCATCACACCGTGACTAGGGCAAAGAATTTGGGGTTTTAAATTTTCTGAGATTTTGAGATTTTTTGTGGACAACCCCCTTTGGAAAAAGTCGAGGATCCAAGCTGGTGGAAAAAGGATTTTTTTGGACATCTTCGAGGAGGATTACTCAGGAGACATCCTCGCTAAAGTCGTAGGCCTTGAAGTTAGCTATCCAACGAGCTCTCAAATGGCCCGATTGACCCAACGCAGCTTCTGTTATGACCAAAATATCAAGCTCGTTTCCGTAACACCTATAGAAAGGCACACTACCTTCATTTTGGGGAAGGTTGGGCATCTCAGGTGGGCCTTTCATGGGCCTATCGCCTAACTAGCATCACACCATGCCTAGGGCAAAGAATTTGGAGTTTTAAATTTTCTGAGATTTTGAGATTTTTTGTGGACTACCCCCTTTGGAAAAAGTCGAGGATCCTAGCTAGTGGAAAAATGATTTTTTTGGACTTCTTCAAGGAGGATTTCTCAGGAGACGTCCTCGTTAAAGTCGTAGGCCTTGAAGTTAGCTTTCCAACGAGCTCTCAAATGGCCCGATCAGACCAACGCAACTCTTGTTATGACCAAAATACCAAGCTCCTCTCCGTAACACCTATAGAAAGGCACATTACCGTCATTTCGGGGAAATTTGGGCATCTTAGGTGGGCCTTTCATGGTCCTATCGCCTAACTAGCATCACACCATGACTAGGGCAAAGAATTTCGGGTTTTAAATTTTATTGGATTATGAGATTTTTTGTGGACTGCCCCATTTGGAAAAAGTCGAGGATCCAAGCTGGTGGAAAAAGGATTTTTTTGGACATTTTCGACGAGGATTACTCAGGAGACGTCCTCGTTAAAGTCCTAAGCCTTGAAGTTAGCTTTCCAACGAGCTCTGAAATGGCCCAATCAGACCAACGCAACTCTTGTTATGTCCAAAATACCAAGCTCGTGTCCGTAACACCTATAAAAAGGTACACTACCGTCATTTCGGGGCCATTTGTGTATCTCAGGTGGTCCTTTCATGGGCCTATCGCCTAAATAGCATCACACCATGACTAGGGCAAAGAATTTGGGGTTTTAAATTTTTTGAGATTTTGAGATTTTTTGTGGACTACCCCCTTTGGAAAAAGTCGAGGATCCAAGCTGGTTGAAAAAGGATTTTTTTGGACATCTTCGAGGAGGATTTATCAGGAGACGTCATCGTTAAAGTCGTAGGCCTTGAAGTTAGCTTTCCAACGAGCTCTGAAATGGCCCGATCAGACTAATGCATCTTTTGTTATGACCAAAATACCAAGCTTATGTCCGTAACACCTATAGAAAGGCACACTACCGTCATTTCGGGGCCATTTGGGTATCTCAGGTGGGCCTTTCATGGGCCTATCGCCTAACTAGCATCATACCATGACTAGGGCAAAGAATTTGGGGTTTTAAATTTTCTGAGATTTTGAGATTTTTTGTGGACTACCCCCTTTGGAAAAAGTCGAGGATCCAAGCTGGTGGAAAAAAAGGATTTTTTTGGACATCTTCGAGTAGTATTACTCAGGAGACATCCTCGCTAAAGTCGTAGGCCTTGATGTTAGCTTTCCAACGAGCTCTGAAATGGCCCGATCAGAAAAACGCAGCTCTTGTTATGACCAAAATACCAAGCTCGTGTCCGTAACACCTATAGAAAGGCACACTACCGTCATTTCGGGGCTATTTGGGTATATCAGGTGGGCTTTTCATGGGCCTATCGTCTAACTAGCATCACACCGTGACTAGGGCAAAGAATTTGGGGTTTTAAATTTTGTGAGATTTTGAGATTTTTTGTGGACTACCCCCTTTGGAAAAAGTCGAGGATCCAAGGTGGTGGAAAAAGGATTTATTTGGACATCTTTGAGGAGGATTACTCAGGAGACATCCTCGCTAAAGTCGTAGGCCTTGAAGTTAGCTATCCAACGAGCTCTCAAATGGCCCGATTGACCCAACGCAGCTTTTGTTATGACCAAAATATCAAGCTCGTTTCTGTAACACCTATAGAAAGGCACACTACCTTCATTTCGGGGAAGGTTGGGCATCTCAGGTGGGCCTTTCATGGGCCTATCGCCTAACTAGCATCACACCATGCCTAGGGCAAAGAATTTGGAGTTTTAAATTTTCTGAGATTTTGAGATTTTTTGTGGACTACCCCCTTTGGAAAAAGTCGAGGATCCAAGCTGGTGGAAAAAGGATTTCTTTGGACATCTTCGAGGAGGATTACTCAGGAGACGTCCTCGTTAAAGTCGTAGGCCTTGAAGTTAGCTATCCAACGAGCTCTCAAATGGCCCGATTGACCCAACGCAGCTTCTGTTATGACCAAAATATCAAGCTCGTTTCCGTAACACCTATAGAAAGGCACACTCCCTTCATTTCGGGGAAGGTTGGGCATCTCAGGTGGGCCTTTCATGGGCCTATCGCCTAACTAGCATCACACCATGCCTAGGGAAAAGAATTTGGAGTTTTAAATTTTCTGAGATTTTGAGATTTTTTGTGGACTACCCTCCTTTGGAAAAAGTCGAGGATCCTAGCTAGTGGAAAAATGATTTTTTTGGACTTCTTCAAGGACGATTTCTCAGGAGACGTCCTCGTTAAAGTCGTAGGCCTTGAAGTTAGCTTTCCAACGAGCTCTCAAATGGCCCGATCAGACCAACGCAACTCTTGTTATGACCAAAATACAAAGCTCCTCTCCGTAACACCTATAGAAAGGCACATTACCGTCATTTCGGGGAAATTTGGGCATCTTAGGTGGGCTTTTCATGGTCCTATCGCCTAACTAGCATCACACCATGACTAGGGCAAAGAATTTCGGGTTTTAAATTTTATTGGATTATGAGATTTTTTGTGGACTGCCCCCTTTGGAAAAAGTCGAGGATCCAAGCTCGTGGAAAAAGGATTTTTTTGGACATTTTCGACGAGGATTACTCAGGAGACATCCTCGCTAAAGTCCTAAGCCTTGAAGTTAGCTTTCCAACGAGCTCTGAAATGGCCCAATCAGACCAACGCAACTCTTGTTATGTCCAAAATACCAAGCTCGTGTCCGTAACACCTATAGAAAGGTACACTACCGTCATTTCGGGGCCATTTGTGTATCTCAGGTGGTCCTTTCATGGGCCTATCGCCTAACTAGCATCACACCATGACTAGGGCAAAGAATTTGGGGTTTTAAATTTTTTGAGATTTTGAGATTTTTTGTGGACTACCCCCTTTGGAAAAAGTCGAGAATCCAAGCTGGTTGAAAAAGGATTTTTTTGGAAATCTTCGAGGAGGATTTATCAGGAGACGTCATCGTTAAAGTCGTAGGCCTTGAAGTTAGCTTTCCAACGAGCTCTGAAATGGCCCGATCAGACTAAAGCATCTTTTGTTATGACCAAAATACCAAGCTTATGTCCGTAACACCTATAGAAAGGCACACTACCGTCATTTCGGGGCCATTTGGGTATCTCAGGTGGGCCTTTCATGGGCCTATCGCCTAACTATCATCATACCATGACTAGGGCAAAGAATTTGGGGTTTTAAATTTTCTGAGATTTTGAGATTTTTTGTGGACTACCCCCTTTGGAAAAAGTCGACGATCCAAGCTGGTGGAAAAAAAGGATTTTTTTGGACATCTTCGAGTAGTATTACTAAGGAGACATCCTCGCTAAAGTCGTAGGCCTTGATGTTAGCTTTCCAACGAGCTCTGAAATGGCCCGATCAGAAAAACGCAGCTCTTGTTATGACCAAAATACCAAGCTCGTGTCCGTAACACCTAATAGAAAGGCACAATACCGTCATTTCGGGGCTATTTGGGTATATCAGGTGGGCTTTTCATGGGCCTATCGTCTAACTAGCATCACACCGTGACTAGGGCAAAGAATTTGGGGTTTTAAATTTTCTGAGATTTTGAGATTTTTTGTGGACTACCCCCTTTGGAAAAAGTCGAGGATCCAAGGTGGTGGAAAAAGGATTTATTTGGACAACTTTGAGGAGGATTACTCAGGAGACATCCTCGCTAAAGTCGTAGGCCTTGAAGTTAGCTATCCAACGAGCTCTCAAATGGCCCAATTGACCCAACGCAGCTTTTGTTATGACCAAAATATCAAGCTCGTTTCTGTAACACCTATAGAAAGGCACACTATCTTCATTTCGGGGAAGGTTGGGCCTCTCAGGTGGGCCTTTCATGGGCCTATCGCCTAACTAGCATCACACCATGCCTAGGGCAAAGAATTTGGAGTTTTAAATTTTCTGAGATTTTGAGATATTTTGTGGACTACCCCCTTTGGAAAAAGTCGAGGATCCTAGCTAGTGGAAAAATGTTTTTTTTGGACTTCTTCAAGGAGGATTTCTCAGGAGACGTCCTCGTTAAAGTCGTAGGCCTTGAAGTTAGCTTTCCAACGAGCTCTCAAATGGCCCGATCAGACCAACGCAACTCTTGTTATGACCAAAATACCAAGCTCCTCTCCGTAACACCTATAGAAAGGCACATTACCGTCATTTCGGGGAAATTTGGGCATCTTAGGTGGGCCTTTCATGGTCCTATCGCCTAACTAGCATCACACCATGACTAGGGCAAAGAATTTCGGGTTTTAAATTTTATTGGATTATGAGATTTTTTGTGGACTGCCCCCTTTGGAAAAAGTCGAGGATCCAAGCTGGTGGAAAAATGATTTTTTTGGACATTTTCGACGAGGATTACTCAGGAGACATCCTCGTTAAAGTCGTAAGCCTTGAAGTTAGCTTTCCAACGAGCTCTCAAATGGCCCGATCAGACCAACGCAGATCTTGTTATGTCCAAAATACCAAGCTCGTGTCCGTAACACCTATAGAAAGGTACACTACCGTCATTTCGGGGCCATTTGTGTATCTCAGGTGGTCCTTTCATGGGCCTATCGCCTAACTAGCATCACACCATGACTAGGGCAAAGAATTTGGGGTTTTAAATTTTTTGAGATTTTGAGATTTTTTGTGGACTACCCCCTTTGGAAAAAGTCGAGGATCCAAGCTGGTGGAAAAAAGGATTTTTTTGGACATGTTCGAGGAGGATTACTCAGGAGACATCCTCGCTAAAGTCGTAGGCCTTGAAGTTAGCTTTCCAACGAGCTCTGAAATGGCCCGATCAGAAAAACGCAGCTCTTGTTATGACCAAAATACCAAGCTCGTGTCCGTAACACCTATAGAAAGGCACACTACCGTCATTTCGAGGCCATTTGGGTATATCAGGTGGGCTTTTCATGGGCCTATCGCCTAACTAGCATCACACCGTGACTAGGGCAAAGAATTTGGGGTTTTAATTTTTCTGAGATTTTGAGATTTTTTGTGGACTACCCCCTTTGGAAAAATTCGAGGATCCAAGCTGGTTGAAAAAGGATTTTTTTGGACATCTTCGAGGAGGATTTTTTAGGAGACGTCCCCGTTAAAGTCGTAGGCCTTGAAGTTAGCTTTCTAACGAGCTCTGAAATGGCCCGATCAGACCAATGCATCTTTTGTTATGACCAAAATACCAAGCTTATGTCTGTAACACCTATAGAAAGGCACACTACCGTCATTTCGGGGCCATTTGGGTATCTCAGGTGGGCCTTTCATGGGCCTATCGCCTAACTAGCATTATACCATGACTAGGGCAAAGAATTTGGGGATTTTAAATTTTCTGAGATTTTGAGATTTTTTGTAGACTAACCCCTTTGGAAAAAGTCGAGGATCCAAGCTGGTGGAAAAAAGGATTTTTTTGGACATCTTCGAGGAGGATTACTCAGGAGACATCCTCGCTAAAGTCGTAGGCCTTGAAGTTAGCTTTCCAACGAGCTCTGAAATGGCCCGATCAGAAAAACGCAGCTCTTGTTATGACCAAAATACCAAGCTCGTGTCCGTAACACCTATAGAAAGGCACACTACCTTCATTTCGAGGCCATTTGGGTATATCAGGTGGGCTTTTCATGGGCCTATCGCCTAACTAGCATCACACCGTGACTAGGGCAAAGAATTTGGGGTTTTAATTTTTCTGAGATTTTGAGATTTTTTGTGGACTACCCCCTTTGGAAAAAGTCGAGGATCCAAGCTGGTGGAAAAAGGATTTTTTTGGACATCTTCGAGGAGGATTCCTCATTTGACGTCCTTGTTAAAGTCGTAGGCCTTGAAGTTAGCTTTCCAACGAGCTCTGAAATGGCCCGATTAGACCAACGCATCTTTTGTTATGACCAAAATACCAAGCTTATGTCCGTAACACCTATAGAAAGGCACACTACCGTCATTTCGGGGCCATTTGGGTATCTCAAGTGGGCCTTTCATGGGCCTATCTCCAAACTAGCATCACACCATGACTAGGGCAAAGAATTTGGGGTTTTATATTTTCTGAGATTTTGAGATTTTTTGTGGACTACCCCCTTTGGAAAAAGTCGAGGATCCAAGGTGGTGGAAAAAGGATTTATTTGGACATCTTCGAGGAGGATTACTCAGGAGACATCCTCGCTAAAGTCGTAGGCCTTGAAGTTAGCTATCCAACGAGCTCTCAAATGGCCCGATTGACCCAACGCAGCTTTTGTTATGACCAAAATATCAAGCTCGTTTCTGTAACACCTATAGAAAGGCACACTACCTTCATTTCGGGGAAGGTTGGGCATCTCAGGTGGGCCTTTCATGGGCCTATCGCCTAACTAGCATCACACCATGCCTAGGGCAAAGAATTTGGAGTTTTAAATTTTCTGAGATTTTGAGATTTTTTGTGGACTACCCCCTTTGGAAAAAGTCGAGGATCCTAGCTAGTGGAAAAATGATTTTTTTGGACTTCTTCAAAGAGTATTTCTCAGGAGACGTCCTCGTTAAAGTCATAGGCCTTGAAGTTAGCTTTCCAACGAGCTCTCAAATGGCCCGATCAGACCAACGCAACTCTTGTTATGACCAAAATACCAAGCTCATCTCCGTAACACCTATAGAAAGGCACATTACCGTCATTTCGGGGCCATTTGGGTATCTCAGGTGGGCCTTTCATGGGCCTATCGCCTAACTAGCATCACACCATGACTAGGGCAAAGAATTTGGGGTTTTAAATTTTCTGAGATTTTGAGATTTTTTGTGGACTACCCCCTTTGGAAAAAGTCGAGGATCCAAGGTGGTGGAAAAAGGATTTATTTGGACATCTTCGAGGAGGATTACTCAGAAGACATCCTCGCTAAAGTCGTAGGCCTTGAAGATAGCTTTCCAACGAGCTCTGAAATGGCCCGATCAGAAAAACGCAGCTCTTGTTATGACCAAAATACCAAGCTCGTGTCCGTAACACCTATAGAAGGGCACACTACCGTCATTTCGGGGCCATTTGGGTTTCTCAGGTGGGCCTTTCATGGGCCTATCGCCTAACTAGCATCACACCATGACTAGGGCAAAGAATTTGGGGTTTTAAATTTTCTGAGATTTTGAGATTTTTTGTGGACTAACCCCTTTGGAAAAAGTCGAGGATCCAAGCTGATGGAAAAAAGGATTTTTTTGGACATCTTCGAGGAGGATTACTCAAGAGACATCCTCGCTAAAGTCGTAGGCCTTGAAGTTAGCTTTGCAACGAGCTCTGAAATGGCCCGATCAGAAAAACGCAGCTCTTGTTATGACCAAATTACCAAGCTCGTGTCCGTAACACCTATAGAAAGGCAGACTACCGTCATTTCGAGGCCATTTGGGTATATCAGGTGGGCTTTTCATGGGCCTATCGCCTAACTAACATCACACCGTGACTAGGGCAATGAATTTGGGGTTTTAATTTTTTTGAGATTTTGAGATTTTTTGTGGACTACCCCCTTTGGAAAAAGTCGAGGATCCAAGCTGGTTGAAAAAGGATTTTTTTGGACATCTTCGAGGAGGATTTTTCAGGAGACGTCCCCGTTAAAGTCGTAGGCCTTGAAGTTAGATTTCCAACGAGCTCTGAAATGGCCCGATCAGACCAACGCATCTTTTGTTATGACCAAAATACCAAGCTTATGTCCGTAACACCTATAGAAAGGCACACTACCGTCATTTCGGGGCCATTTGGGTATCTCAAGTGGGTCTTTCATGGGCCTATCTCCAAACTAGCATCACACCATGACTAGGGCAAAAAATTTGGGGTTTTAAATTTTCTGAGATTTTGAGATTTTTGGTGGACTACCCCCTTTGGAAAAAGTCGAGGATCCAAGGTGGTGGAAAAAGGATTTATTTGGACATCTTTGAGGAGGATTACTCAGGAGACATCCTCGCTAAAGTCGTAGGCCTTGAAGTTAGATATCCAACGAGCTCTCAAATGGCCCGATTGACCCAACGCAGCTTTTGTTATGACCAAAATATCAAGCTCGTTTCTGTAACACCTATAGAAAGGCACACTACCTTCATTTCGGGGAAAGTTGGGCATCTCAGGTGGGCCTTTCATGGGCCTATCGCCTAACTAGCATCACACCATGCCTAGGGCAAAGAATTTGGAGTTTTAAATTTTCCGAGATTTTGAGATTTTTTATGGACTACCCCCTTTGGAAAAAGTCGAGGATCCAAGCTGGTGGAAAAAGGATTTTTTTTTGACATCTTCGAGGAGGATTCCACAGGAGACGTCCTCGTTACAGTCGTAGGCCTTGAAGTTAGCTTTCCAACGAGCTCTGAAATGGCCCGATTAGACCAACGCATCTTTTGTTATGACCAAAATACCAAGCTTATGTCCGTAACACCTATAGAAAGGCACACTACCATCATTTCGGGGCTATTTGGGTATCTCAAGTGGGCCTTTCATGGGCCTATCTCCAAACTAGCATCACACCATGACTAGGGCAAAGAATTTGGGGTTTTAAATTTTCTGAGATTTTGAGATTTTTGGTGGACTACCCCCTTCGGAAAAAGTCGAGGATCCAAGGTGGTGGAAAAAGGATTTATTTGGACATCTTCGAGGAGGATTACTCAGGAGACATCCTCGCTAAAGTAGTAGGCCTTGTAGTTAGCTATCCAACGAGCTCTCAAATGGCCCGATTGACCCAACGCAGCTTTTGTTATGACCAAAATATCAAGCTCGTTTCTGTAACACCTATAGAAAGGCACACTACCTTCATTTCGGGGAAGGTTAGGCATCTCAGGTGGGCCTTTCATGGGCCTATCGCCTAACTAGCATCACACCATGCCTAGGGCAAAGAATTTGGAGTTTTAAATTTTCTGAGATTTTGAGATTTTTTGTGGACTACCCCCTTTGGAAAAAGTCGAGGATCCTAGCTACTGGAAAAATGATTTTTTTGGACTTCTTCGAAGAGGATTTCTCAGGAGACGTCCTCGTTAAAGTCATAGGCCTTGAAGTTAGCTTTCCAACGAGCTCTCAAATGGCTCGATCAGACCAACGCAACTCTCGTTATGACCAAAATACCAAGCTCATCTCCGTAACACCTATGGAAAGGCACATTACCGTCATTTCGGGGCCATTTGGGTATCTCAGGTGGGCCTTTCATGGGCCCATCGCCTAACTAGCATCACACCATGACTAGGGCAAAGAATTTGGGGTTTTAAATTTTCTGAGATTTTGAGATTTTTTGTGGACTACCCCCTTTGGAAAAAGTCGAGGATCCAAGGTGGTGGAAAAAGGATTTAATTGGACATCTTCGAGGAGGATTACTCAAGAGACATCCTCGCTAAAGTCGTAGGGCTTGAAGATAGCTTTCCAACGAGCTCTGAAATGGCCCAATCAGAAAAACGCAGCTCTTGTTATGACCAAAATACCAAGCTCGTGTCCGTAACACCTATAGAAGGGCACACTACCGTCATTTCGGGGCCATTTGGGTATCTCAGGTGGGTCTTTCATGGGCCTATCGCCAAACTAGCATCACACTATGACTAGGGCAAAGAATTTGGGGTTTTAAATTTTCTGAGATTTTGAGATTTTTTGTGGACTACCCCCTTTGGAAAAAGTCGAGGATCCTAGCTAGTGGAAAAATGATTTTTTTGGACTTCTTCAAGGAGGATTTCTCAGGAGACGTCCTCGTTAAAGTCGTAGGCCTTGAAGTTAGCTTTCCAACGAGCTCTCAAATGGCCCGATCAGACCAACGCAACTCTTGTTATGACCAAAATACCAAGCTCATCTCTGTAACACCTATAGAAAGGCACATTACCGTCATTTCGGGGCCATTTGGGTATCTCAGGTGGGCCTTTCATGGGCCTATCGCCAAACTAGCATCACACCATGACTAAGGCAAAGAATTTGGGGTTTTAAATTTTCTGAGATTTTGAGATTTTTTGTGGACTACCCCCTTTGGAAAAAGTCGAGGATCCAAGGTGGTGGAAAAAGGATTTATTTGGACATCTTCGAGGAGGATTACTCAGGAGACATCCTCACTAAAGTCGTAGGCCTTGAAGTTAGCTATCCAACGAGCTCTCAAATGGCCCGATTGACCCAACGCAGCTTTTGTTATGACCAAAATATCAAGCTCGTTTCCGTAACACCTATAGAAAGGCACACTACCTTCATTTCGGGGAAGGATGGACATCTCAGGTGGGCCTTTGATGGGCCTATCGCCTAAATAGCATCACACCGTGACTAGGGCATAGAATTTGGGGTTTTAATTTTTGTGAGATTTTGAGATTTTTTGTGGACTACCCCCTTTGGAAAAAGTAGAGGATCCAAGCTGGTGGAAAAAGGATTTTTTTTGACATCTTCGAGTAGGATTACTCAGGAGACATCCTCGCTAAAGTCGTAGGCCTTGAAGTTAGCTTTCCAACGAGCTCTGAAATGGCCCGATCAGAAAAACGCAGCTCTTGTTATGACCAAAATACCAAGCTCGTGTCCGTAACACCTATAGAAAGGCACACTACCGTCATTTCGGGGCCATTTGGGTATATCAGGTGGGCCTTTCATGGGCCTATCGCCTAACTAGCATCACACCGTGACTAGGGCAAAGAATTTGGGGTTTTAATTTTTCTGAGATTTTGAGATTTTTTTTGGACTACCCCCTTTGGAAAAAGTCGAGGATCCAAGCTAGTTGAAAAAGGATTTTTTTGGACATCTTCGAGGAGGATTTTTCAGGAGACGTCCTCGTTAAAGTCGTAGGCCTTGAAGTTAGCTTTCCAACGAGCTCTGAAATGGCCCGATCAGACCAACGCATCTTTTGTTATGACCAAAATACCAAGCTTATGTCCGTAAAACCTATAGAAAGGCACACTACCGTCATTTCGGGGCCATTTGGGTATCTCAGGTGGGCCTTTCATGGGCCTATCGCCAAACTAGCATCACACCATGACTAGGGCAAAGAATTTAGGGTTTTAAATTTTCTGAGATTTTGAGATTTTTTGTGGACTACCCCCTTTGGAAAAAGTCGAGGATCCAAGGTGGTGGAAAAAGGATTTATTTGGACATCTTCGAGGAGGATTACTCAGGAGACATCCTCGCTAAAGTCGTAGGCCTTGAAGTTAGCTATCCAACGAGCTCTCAAATGGCCCGATTGACCCAACGCAGCTTTTGTTATGACCAAAATATCAAGCTCGTTTCTGTAACACCTATAGAAAGGCACACTACCTTCATTTCGGGGAAGGTTGGGCATCTCAGGTGGGCCTTTCATGGGCCTATCACCTAACTAGCATCACACCATGCCTAGGGCAAAGAATTTGGAGTTTTAAATTTTCTGAGATTTTGAGATTTTTTGTGGACTACCCCCTTTGGAAAAAGTCGAGGATCCTAGCTAGTGGAAAAATGATTTTTTTGGACTTCTTCAAAGAGTATTTCTCAGGAGACGTCCACGTTAAAGTCATAGGCCTTGAAGTTAGCTTTCCAACGAGCTCTCAAATGGCCCGATCAGACCAACGCAACTCTTGTTATGACCAAAATACCAAGCTCATCTCCGTAACACCTATAGAAAGGCACATTACCGTCATTTCGGGGCCATTTGGGTATCTCAGGTGGGCCTTTCATGGGCCTATCGCCTAACTAGCATCACACCATGACTAGGGCAAAGAATTTGGGGTTTTAAATTTTCTGAGATTTTGAGATTTTTTGTGGACTACCCCCTTTGGAAAAAGTCGAGGATCCAAGGTGGTGGAAAAAGGATTTATTTGGACATCTTCGAGGAGGATTACTCAGAAGACATCCTCGCTAAAGTCGTAGGCCTTGAAGATAGCTTTCCAACGAGCTCTGAAATGGCCCGATCAGAAAAACGCAGCTCTTGTTATGACCAAAATACCAAGCTCGTGTCCGTAACACCTATAGAAGGGCACACTACCCTCATTTCGGGGCCATTTGGGTTTCTCAGGTGGGCCTTTCATGGGCCTATCGCCTAACTAGCATCACACCATGACTAGGGCAAAGAATTTGGGGTTTTAAATTTTCTGAGATTTTGAGATTTTTTGTGGACTAACCCCTTTGGAAAAAGTCGAGGATCCAAGCTGGTGGAAAAAAGGATTTTTTTGGACATCTTCGAGGAGGATTACTCAAGAGACATCCTCGCTAAAGTCGTAGGCCTTGAAGTTAGCTTTCCAACGAGCTCTGAAATGGCCCGATCAGAAAAACGCAGCTCTTGTTATGACCAAAATACCAAGCTCGTGTCCGTAACACCTATAGAAAGGCACACTACCGTCATTTCGAGGCCATTTGGGTATATCAGGTGGGCTTTTCATGGGCCTATCGCCTAACTAGCATCACACCGTGACTAGGGCAAAGAATTTGGGGTTTTAATTTTTTTGAGATTTTGAGATTTTTTGTGGACTACCCCCTTTGGAAAAAGTCGAGGATCCAAGCTGGTTGAAAAAGGATTTTTTTGGACATCTTCGAGGAGGATTTTTCAGGAGACGTCCCCGTTAAAGTCGTAGGCCTTGAAGTTAGATTTCCAACGAGCTCTTAAATGGCCCGATCAGACCAACGCATCTTTTGTTATGACCAAAATACCAAGCTTATGTCCGTAACACCTATAGAAAGGCACACTACCGTCATTTCGGGGCCATTTGGGTATCTCAAGTGGGCCTTTCATGGGCCTATCTCCAAACTAGCATCACACCATGACTAGGGCAAAAAATTTGGGGTTTTAAATTTTCTGAGATTTTGAGATTTTTGGTGGACTACCCCCTTTGGAAAAAGTCGAGGATCCAAGGTGGTGGAAAAAGGATTTATTTGGACATCTTCGAGGAGGATTCCTCAGGAGACGTCCTCGTTACAGTCGTAGGCCTTGAAGTTAGCTTTCCAACGAGCTCGGAAATGGCCCGATTAGACCAACGCATCTTTTTTATGACCAAAATACCAAGCTTATGTCCGTAACACCTATAGAAAGGCACACTACCGTCATTTCGGGGCTATTTGGGTATCTCAAGTGGGCCTTTCATGGGCCTATCTCCAAACTAGCATCACACCATGACTAGGGCAAATAATTTGGGGTTTTAAATTTTCTGAGATTTTGAGATTTTTGGTGGACTACCCCCTTCGGAAAAAAGTCGAGGATCCAAGGCGGTGGAAAAAGGATTTATTTGGACATCTTCGAGGAGGATTACTCAGGAGACATCCTCGCTAAAGTCGTAGGCCTTGAAGTTAGCTATCCAACGAGCTCTCAAATGGCCCGATTGACCCAACGCAGCTTTTGTTATGACCAAAATATTAAGCTCGTTTCTGTAACACCTATAGAAAGGCACACTACCTTCATTTCGGGGAAGGTTAGGCATCTCAGGTGGGCCTTTCATGGGCCTATCGCCTAACTAGCATCACACCATGCCTAGGGCAAAGAATTTGGAGTTTTAAATTTTCTGAGATTTTGAGATTTTTTGTGGACTACCCCCTTTGGAAAAAGTCGAGGATCCTAGCTACTGGAAAAATGATTTTTTTGGACTTCTTCGAAGAGGATTTCTCAGGAGACGTCCTCGTTAAAGTCATAGGCCTTGAAGTTAGCTTTCCAACGAGCTCTCAAATGGCCCGATCAGACCAACGCAACTCTCGTTATGACCAAAATACCAAGCTCATCTCCGTAACACCTATAGAAAGGCACATTACCGTCATTTCGGGGCCATTTGGGTATCTCAGGTGGGCCTTTCATGGGCCCATCGCCTAACTAGCATCACACCATGACTAGGGCAAAGAATTTGGGGTTTTAAATTTTCTGAGATTTTGAGATTTTTTGTGGACTACCCCCTTTGGAAAAAGTCGAGGATCCAAGGTGGTGGAAAAAGGATTTAATTGGACATCTTCGAGGAGGATTACTCAAGAGACATCCTCGCTAAAGTCGTAGGGCTTGAAGATAGCTTTCCAACGAGCTCTGAAATGGCCCGATCAAAAAAACGCAGCTCTTGTTATGACCAAAATACCAAGCTCGTGTCCGTAACACCTATAGAAGGGCACACTACCGTCATTTCGGGGCCATTTGGGTATCTCAGGTGGGCCTTTCATGGGCCCATCGCCAAACTAGCATCATACCATGACTAGGGCAAAGAATTTGGGGTTTTAAATTTTCTGAGATTTTGAGATTTTTTGTGGACTACCCCCTTTGGAAAAAGTCGAGGATCCTAGCTAGTGGAAAAAGGATTTTTTTGGACTTCTTCAAGGAGGATTACTCAGGAGACATCCTCGTTAAAGTCGTAGGCCTTGAAGTTAGCTTTCCAACGAGCTCTCAAATGGCCCGATCAGACCAACGCAGCTCTTGTTATGACCAAAATACCGAGCTCATCTCCGTAACACCTATAGAAAGGCACATTACCGTCATTTCGGGGCCATTTGGGTATCTCAGGTGGGCCTTTCATGGGCCTATCACCAAACTAGCATCACACTATGACTAGGGCAAAGAATTTGGGGTTTTAAATTTTCTGAGATTTTGAGATTTTTAGTGGACTACCCCCTTTGGAAAAAGTCGAGGATCCTACCTAGTGGAAAAATGATTTTTTTGGACTTCTTCAAGGAGGATTTCTCAGGAGACGTCCTCGTTAAAGTCGTAGGCCTTGAAGTTAGCTTTCCAACGAGCTCTCAAATGGCCCGATCAGACCAACGCAACTCTTGTTATGACCAAAATACCAAGCTCATCTCCGTAACACCTATAGAAAGGCACATTACCGTCATTTCGGGGCCATTTGGGTATCTCAGGTGGGCCTTTCATGGGCCTATCGCCAAACTAGCATCACACCATGACTAAGGCAAAGAATTTGGGGTTTTAAATTTTCTGAGATTTTGAGATTTTTTGTGGACTACCCCCTTTGGAAAAAGTCGAGGATCCAAGGTGGTGGAAAAAGGATTTATTTGGACATCTTCGAGGAGGATTACTCAGGAGACATCCTCGCTAAAGTCGTAGGCCTTGAAGTTAGCTATCAAACGAGCTCTCAAATGGCCCGATTGACCCAACGCAGCTTTTGTTATGACCAAAATATCAAGCTCGTTTCCGTAACACCTATAGAAAGGCACACTACCTTCATTTCGGGGAAGGATGGGCATCTCAGGTGGGCCTTTGATGGGCCTATCGCCTAAATAGCATCACACCGTGACTAGGGCATAGAATTTGGGGTTTTAATTTTTGTGAGATTTTGAGATTTTTTGTGGACTACCCCCTTTGGAAAAAGTAGAGGATCCAAGCTGGTGGAAAAAGGATTTTTTTGGACATCTTCGAGCAGGATTACTCAGGAGACATCCTCGCTAAAGTCGTAGGCCTTGAAGTTAGCTTTCCAACGAGCTCTGAAATGGCCCGATCAGAAAAACGCAGCTCTTGTTATGACCAAAATACCAAGCTCGTGTCCGTAACACCTATAGAAAGGCACACTACCGTCATTTCGGGGCCATTTGGGTATATCAGGTGGGCCTTTTATGGGCCTATCGCCTAACTAGCATCACACCGTGACTAGGGCAAAGAATTTGGGGTTTTAATTTTTCTGAGATTTTGAGTTTTTTTTTGGACTACCCCCTTTGGAAAAAGTCGAGGATCCAAGCTAGTTGAAAAAGGATTTTTTTGGACATCTTCGAGGAGGATTTTTCAGGAGACGTCCTCGTTAAAGTCGTAGGCCTTGAAGTTAGCTTTCCAACGAGCTCTGAAATGGCCCGATCAGACCAACGCATCTTTTGTTATGACCAAAATACCAAGCTTATGTCCGTAAAACCTATAGAAAGGCACACTACCGTCATTTCGGGGCCATTTGGGTATCTCAGGTGGGCCTTTCATGGGCCTATCGCCAAACTAGCATCACACCATGACTAGGGCAAAGAATTTAGGGTTTTAAATTTTCTGAGATTTTGAGATTTTTTGTGGACTACCCCCTTTGGAAAAAGTCGAGGATCCAAGGTGGTGGAAAAAGGATTTATTTGGACATCTTCGAGGAGGATTACTCAGGAGACATCCTCGCTAAAGTCGTAGGCCTTGAAGTTAGCTATCCAACGAGCTCTCAAATGGCCCGATTGACCCAACGCAGCTTTTGTTATGACCAAAATATAAAGCTCGTTTCCGTAACACCTATAGAAAGGCACACTACCTTCATTTCGGGGAAGGTTGGGCATCTCAGGTGGGCCTTTTATGAGCCTATTGCCTAACTAGCATCACACCATGCCTAGGGCAAAGAATTTGGAGTTTTAAATTTTTCTGAGATTTTGAGATTTTTTGTGGACTTCCCCCTTTGGAAAAAGTCGAGGATCCTAGCTAGTGGAAAAATGATTTTTTCGGACTTCTTCAAGGAGGATTTCTCAGGAGACGTCCTTGTTAAAGACGTAGGCCTTGAAGTAAGCTTTCCAACGAGCTCTCAAATGGACCGATCAGACCAACGCAACTCTTGTTATGACCAAAATACCATGCTCATCTCCATAACACCTATAGAAAGGCACATTACCGTCATTTCGGGGAAATTTGGTCATCTTAGGTGGGCCTTTCATAGTCCTATCGCCTAACTAGCATCACACCATGACTAGGGAAAAAAATTTGGACATTTTCGACGAGGATTACTAAGGAGACATCCTCGTTAAAGTCGTAGGCCTTTAAGTTAGCTTTCCAACGAGCTCTCAAATGGCCCGATCAGACCAACGCAGCTCTTGTTATGACCAAAATACCAAGCTCATCTCCGTAACACCTATAGAAAGGCACATTATAGACATTTCGGGGAAATTTGTGCATCTTAGGTGGGCCTTTCATGGTCCTATCGCCTAACTAGCATCACACCATGACTAGGGCAAAGAATTTCGGGTTTTAAATTTTATGGGATTATGAGATTTTTTGTGGACTACCCCTTTTGGAAAAAGTCGAGGATCCAAGCTGGTTGAAAAATGATTTTTTTGGACATCTTCGAGGAGGATTTATCAGGAGACGTCCCCGTTAAAGTCGTAAGTCATGAAGTTAACTTTCCAACGAGCTCTGAAATGGCCCTATCAGACCAACGCAGTTCTTGTTATGTCCAAAATACCAAGCTCGTGTCCGTAACACCTATAGAAAGGTACACTACCGTCATTTCAGGGCCATTTGTGTATCTCAGGTGGTCCTTTCATGGGCCTATCGCCTAACTAGCATCACACCATGACTAGGGCAAAGAATTTGGGGTTTTAAATTTTTTGAGATTTTGAGATTTTTTGTTGACTACCCCCTTTGGAAAAAGTCGAGGATCCAAGCTGGTGGAAAAAGGATTTTTTTTTTAACATGTTCGAGGAGGTTTACTCAGGAGACATCCTCATTAAAGTCGTAGGCCTTGAAGTTTTCTTTCCAACGAACTCTCAAATGACCCGATCAGACCAAGGGAGCTTTTGTTATGGCCAAAATACCAAGCTCGTTTCCGTAACACCTATAGAAAGGCACACTACCTTCATTTCGGGGAAATTTGGCCATCTCAGGTTGGCCTTTCATGGGCCTATCGCCTAACTAGCATCACACCATGACTAGGGCAAAGAATTTGGGGTTTTAAATTTTCTGGGATTTTGAGATTTTTTGTGGACTACCCCTTTTGGAAAAAGTCGAGGATCCAAGCCGGTGAAAAAAGGATTTTTTTGGACATCTTCGAAGAGGATTACTCAGGAGACATCCTAGTTAAAGTCGTAGGCCTTTAAGTTAGCTTTCCAACAAGCTCTGAAATAGCCCGATCAGAAAAACGCAGCTCTTGTTATGACCAAAATACCAAGCTCGTGTCCGTAACACCTATAGAAAGGCACACTACCGTCATTTCGGGGCCATTTGGGTATCTGAGGTGGGCCTTTCATGGGCCTGTCGCCTAACTAGCATCACACCATGCCTAGTGCAAAGAATTTTGGGTTTTAAATTTTCTGAGATTTTGAAAAAAATTTTGGACTACCCCCTTTAAAAAAAGTCGAGGATCCTAGCTGGTGGAAAAATGGTTTTATTTTACTTCTTTGAGGAGGATTTCTCAGGAGATGTCTTCCTTAAAGTCGTAGGCCTTGAAGTTAGCTTTCCAACGAGCTCTCAGATGGCCTGATCAGACCAATGGACATCTTGTTATGACAAAAATACCAAGCTCATCTCCGTAATACATATAGAAAGGCACACTACCTTCATTTCGGGGAAATTTGGGCATCTCAGGTGGGCCTTTCATGGGCCTATCACCTAAATAGCATCACACCATGACTAGGGCAAAGAATTTGGGGTTTTAAATTTTCTGGGATTTGGAAATTTTTTCTGGACTACCCCCTTTGGAAAAAGTCGAGGATCCAAGCTGGTGGAAAAATGATTTTTTTGGACATCTTCGAGGAGGATTACTCAAGAGACATCCTCGGTAAAGTCGTAGGCCTTGAAGTTAGCTTTCCAACGAGGTCTGAAATGGCCCGATTGACCCAACGCAGCTTTTGTTATGACCAAAATACCAAGTTCGTTTCCGTAACACCTATAGAAAGGCACACTACCTTCATTTCGGGGAAGTTTGGGCATCTCAGGTGGGCCTTTCATGGGCCTATCGCCTAACTAGCATCACACCATGCCTAGGGCAAAGAATTTGGAGTTTTAAATTTTCTGGGATTTGGAGATTTTTTGTGGACTACCTCCTTTGGAAAAAGTGGAGGACCCAAGCTGGTGGAAAAAGGATTTTTTTGGACATCTTCGAGGAGGATTACTCGGGAGACATCCCCGTTAAAGTCGTAGGCCTTGAAGTTATCTTTCCAACGAGCTCTGAAATGGCCCGATCAGACCAACGCATCTCTTGTTATGACTAAAATACCAAGCTCGTGTCCGTAACACCTATAGAAAGGCACACTACCGTCATTTCGGGGCCATTTGGAGATCTCAGGTGGGTCTTTCATGGGTCTATCGCCTAACTAGCATCACACCATGACTAGGGCAACGAATTTGGGGTTTTAAATTTTCTGAGATTTTGAGATTTTTTGTGGACTACGTCCTTTGGAAAAAGTCGAGGACCCAAGCTGGTGGAAAAAGGATTTTTTTTGGACATCTTCGAGGAGGATTTATCAGGAGACGTCCTCGTTAAAGTCATAGACCTTGAAGCGAGCTTTCCAACGAGCTCTCAGATGGCCCGATCAGACCAACGCAGCTCTCGTTATGACAAAAATACCAAGCTCGTGTCTGTAACACCTATAGAAAGGCACACTACCATCATTTCGGGGCCATTTGGGTATCTCACGTGGGCCTTTCATGGGCCTATCGCCTAACTAGCATCACACCATGACTAGGGCAAAGTATTTGGGGTTTTAAATTTCTGAGATTTTGAGATTTTTTGTGGACTACCCCCTTTGGAAAAAGTCGAGGATCCAAGCTGGTGGAAAAAGGATTTTTTTGGACATCTTCGAGGAGGACTACTCAGGAGACGTCCTCGTTAAAGTTGTAGGCCTTGAAGTTAGCTTTCCAACGAGCACTCAAAAGGCCCGATCAGACCAACGCATCTTTTGTTATGACCAAAATACCAAGCTCGTGTCCGTAACACCTATAGAAAGGCACACTACCGTCATTTCGGGGCCATTTCGGTATCTCACGTGGGCCTTTCATAGGCCTATCGCCTAACTAGCATCACACCATGACTAGGGCAAAGAATTAGGGGTTTTAAATTTTTTTTAGATTTTGAGATTTTTTGTGGACTACCCCTTTGGAAAAAGTCGAGGATCCAAGCTGGTGGAAAAAGGATTTTTTTGGACATCTTCGAGGAGGATTTTTCAGGACACATCCTCGATAATGTCGTAGGCCTTGAAGTTAGCTTTCCAACGAGCTCTGAAATGGCCCGATCAGACCAACGCAGCTCTTGTTATGACCAAAATACCAAGCTCGTGTCCGTAACACCTATAGAAAGGCAGACTACCGTCATTTCGGGACCTTTTGGGTATCTCACGTGGGCCTTTCATAGGCCTATCGCCTAACTAGCATCACACCATGACTAGGGCAAAGAATTAGGGGTTTTAAATTTTTTTGAGATTTTGAGAATTTTTGTGGACTACCCCCTTTGGAAAAAGTCGAGAATCCAAGCTGGTGGAAAAAGGATTTTTTTGGACTTCGAGGAGGATTACTCAGGAGACATCCTCGTTAAAGTCGTAGGCCTTGAAGTTAGCTTTCCAACGAGTTCTGAAATGGCCCGATCAGACCAACGCAGCTCTTGTTATGACCAAAATACCAAGCTCGTGTCCGTAACACCTATTGAAAGGTAGACTACTGTCATTTCTAGGCCTTTTGGGTATCTCAGGTGGGCCTTTCATGGGCTTATCACCTAACTAGCATCACACCATGACTAGGGCGAAGAATTTGGGGTTTTAAATTTTTTAAGATTTTGAGATTTTTTGTGGACTACCCCCTTTGGAAGAAGTCGAGGATCTAAGCTGGTGGAAAAAAAGATTTTTTTGGACATCATCGAGGAGGATTTCTCAAGAGAAATCCTCATTAAAGTCGTAGGCCTTGAAGTTAGCTTTCCAACGAGCTCTCAAATGGCCCGATCAGACGAACGCAGCTCTTGTTATGACCAAAATACCAAGCTCGTGTCCGTAACACCTGTATAAAGGCACACTACCTTCATTTCGGGGAAATTTGGGCATCTCAAGTGGGCCTTTCATGGGCCTATCACCTAACTAGAATCACACCATACCTAGGGCAAAGAATTTGGGGTTTTGAATTTTCTGAGATTTTGATATTTTTTGTGGACTACACCTTGGAAAAAGTCAAGGATCCAAGCTGGTGGAAATAGGATTTTTTTGGACATCTTCGAGGAGGATTACTCAGGAGACATCCCCGTTAAAGTCGTAGGCCTTGAAGTTAGCTTTCCAACTAGCTTTGAAATGGCCCGATCAGACCAACACAGCTCTTGTTATGACCAAAATACCAAGCTCGTGTCCGTAACACCTGTATAAAGGCACACTACCTTCATTTCGGGTAAATTTGGGCATCTCAAGTGGGCCTTTCATGGGCCTATTGCCTAACTAGAATCACACCATACCTAGGGCAAAGAATTTGGGGTTTTGAATTTTCTGAGATTTTGAGATTTTTTGTGGACTACACCTTGGAAAAAGTCAAGGATACAAGCTGGTGGAAAAAGGATTTTTTTTGACATCTTCGAGGAGGATTACTCATGAGAATCCTCATTAAAGTCGTAGACCTTGAAGTTAGGTTTCCAACGAGCTCTCAAATGGCCCGATCAGACCAACGAAGCTCTTGTTATGACCAAAATACCAAGCTCGTGTCCGTAACACCTATAGAAAGGCACACTACCGTCATTTCGGGGCCATTTGGGTATCTCAGGTGGGCCTTTCATGGGCCTATCGCCTAACTAGCATCACACCATGACTAGGGCAAAGAATTTGGGGTTTTAAATTTTCTGAGATTTTGAGTTTTTTTGTGGACTACACCTTGGAAATAGTCAAGGATCCAAGCTGGTGGAAAAAGGATTTTTTTGGACATCTTCAAGGAGGATTACTCAGGAGACGTCCTCGTTAAAGTCGTAGACCTTGATGTTAGCTTTCCAACGAGCTCTCAAATGGCCCGATCAGACTAACGCAGCTCTTGTTATGACCAAAATAACAAGCTCGTGTCCGTAACACCTATAGAAAGGCAGACTACCGTCATTTCGGGGCCTTTTGGGTATCTCAGGGGGGCCTTTCATGGGCCTATCGCCTAACTTGCATCACACCATGACTAGGGCAAAGAATTTGGGGTTTTAAATTTTTTGAGATTTTGAGTTTTTTCGTGGACAACCCCCTTTGGAAAAAGTCGAGGATCCAAGCTGGTGGAAAAAGGATTTTTTTGGACATCTTCGAGGAGGATTTCCCAGGAGACGTCCTCGTTAAAGTCGTAGACCTTGAAGTTAGCTTTCAAACGAGCTCTCAAATGGCCCGATCAGACCAACGCAGCTCTTGTTATGACCAAAATACCAAGCTCGTGTCCGTAACACCTGTATAAAGGCACACGACCTTCATTTCGGGGAAATTTGGGCATCTCAAGTGGGCCTTTCATTGGCCTATCGCCTAACTAGAATCACACCATACCTAGGGCAATGAATTTGGGGTTTTGAATTTTCTGAGATTTTGATAATTTTTGTGGACTACACCTTGGAAAAAGTCAAGGATCCAAGCTGGTGGAAAAAGGATTTTTTTGGACATCTTCGAGGAGGATTACTCAGGAGACATCCTCATTAAAGTCGTAGGCCTTGAAGTTAGCTTTCCAACGAGCTCTGAAATGGCCCGATCAGACCCACACAGCTCTTGTCATGACCAAAATACCAAGCTCGTGTCTGTAACACCTATAGAAAGGCGCACTACCGTCATTTCGGGGCCATTTGGGTATCTCAGGTGGGCCTTTCATGGGCCTATCGCCTAACTAGCATCACACCATGACTAGGGCAAAGAATTTGGGGTTTTAAATTTTATGAGATTTTGAGTTTTTTTGTGGACTACACCTTGGAAATAGTCAAGGATCCAAGCTGGTGGAAAAAGGATTTTTTTGGACATCTTCAAGGAGGATTACTCAGGAGACGTCCTCGTTAAAGTCGTAGACCTTGATGTTAGCTTTCCAACGAGCTCTCAAATGGCCCGTTTAGACTAACGCAGCTCTTGTTATGACCAAAATACAAAGCTCGTGTCCGTAACACCTATAGAAAGGCAGACTACCGTCATTTCGGGGCCTTTTGGGTATCTCAGGGGGGCCTTTCATGGGCCTATCGCCTAACTTGCATCACACCATGACTAGGGCAAAGAATTTGGGGTTTTAAATTTTCTGAGATTTTGAGTTTTTTCGTGGACAACCCCCTTTGGAAAAAGTCGAGGATCCAAGCTGGTGGAAAAAGGATTTTTTTTGGACATCTTCGAGGAGGATTTCTCAGGAGACGTCCTCGTTAAAGTCGTAGACGTTGAAGTTAGCTTTCCAACGAGCTCTCAAATGGCCCGATCAGACCAACGCAGCTCTTGTTATGACCAAAATACCAAGCTCGTGTCCGTAACACCTGTATTAAGGCACACGACCTTCATTTCGGGGAAATTTGGGCATCTCAAGTGGACCTTTCATTGGCCTATCGCCTAACTAGAATCACACCATACCTAGGGCAATGAATTTGTGGTTTTGAATTTTCTGAGATTTTGATATTTTTTATGGACTACACCTTGGAAAAAGTCAAGGATCCAAGCTGGTGGAAAAAGGATTTTTTTGGACATCTTCGAGGAGGATTACTCAGGAGACATCCTCATTAAAGTCGTAGGCCTTGAAGTTAGCTTTCCAACGAGCTCTGAAATGGCCCGATCAGACCCACACAGCTCTTGTTATGACCAAAATACCAAGCTCGTGTCTGTAACACCTATAGAAAGGCGCACTACCGTCATTTCAGGGCCATTTGGGTATCTCAGGTGGGCCTTTCATGGGCCTATCGCCTAACTAGCATCACACCACGACTAGGGCAAAGAATTTGGGGTTTTAAATTTTATGAGATTTTGAGTTTTTTTGTGGACTACACCTTGGAAATAGTCAAGGATCCAAGCTGGTGGAAAAAGGATTTTTTTGGACATCTTCAAGGAGGATTACTCAGGAGACGTCCTCGTTAAAGTCGTAGACCTTGATGTTAGCTTTCCAACGAGCTCTCAAATGGCCCGATCAGACTAACGCAGCTCTTATTATGACCAAAATACCAAGCTCGTGTCCGTAACACCTATAGAAAGGCAGACTACCGTCATTTCGGGGCCTTTTGGGTATCTCAGGGGGGCCTTTCATGGGCCTATCGCCTAACTTGCATCACACCATGACTAGGGCAAAGAATTTGGGGTTTTAAATTTTCTGAGATTTTGAGTTTTTTCGTGGACAACCCCCTTTGGAAAAAGTCGAGGATCCAAGCTGGTGGAAAAAGGATTTTTTTTGGACATCTTCGAGGAGGATTTCTCAGGAGACGTCCTCGTTAAAGTCGTAGACGTTGAAGTTAGCTTTCCAACGAGCTCTCAAATGGCCCGATCAGACCAACGCAGCTCTTGTTATGACCAAAATACCAAGCTCGTGTCCGTAACACCTGTATAAAGGCACACGACCTTCATTTCGGGGAAATTTGGGCATCTCAAGTGGACCTTTCATTGGCCTATCGCCTAACTAGAATCACACCATACCTAGGGCAATGAATTTGGGGTTTTGAATTTTCTGAGATTTTGATATTTTTTGTGGACTACACCTTGGAAAAAGTCAAGGATCCAAGCTGGTGGAAAAAGGATTTTTTTGGACATCTTCGAGGAGGATTACTCAGGAGACATCCTCATTAAAGTCGTAGGCCTTGAAGTTAGCTTTCCAACGAGCTCTGAAATGGCCCGATCAGACCCACACAGCTCTTGTTATGACCAAAATATCAAGCTCGTGTCTGTAACACCTATAGAAAGGCGCACTACCGTCATTTCGGGGCCATTTGGGTATCTCAGGTGGGCCTTTCATGGGCCTATCGCCTAACTAGCATCACACCATGACTAGGGCAAAGAATTTGGGGTTTTAAATTTTATGAGATTTTGAGTTTTTTTGTGGACTACACCTTGGAAATAGTCAAGGATCCAAGCTGGTGGAAAAAGGATTTTTTTGGACATCTTCAAGGAGGATTACTCAGGAGACGTCCTCATTAAAGTCGTAGACCTTGATGTTAGCTTTCCAACGAGCTCTCAAATGGCCCGATCAGACTAACGCAGCTCTTGTTATGACCAAAATACCAAGCTCGTGTCCGTAACACCTATAGAAAGGCAGACTACCGTCATTTCAGGGCCTTTTGGGTATCTCAGGGGGGCCTTTCATGGGCCTATCGCCTAACTTGCATCACACCATGACTAGGGCAAAGAATTTGGGGTTTTAAATTTTTTGAGATTTTGAGTTTTTTCGTGGACAACCCCCTTTGGAAAAAGTCGAGGATCCAAGCTGGTGGAAAAAGGATTTTTTTTGGACATCTTCGAGGAGGATTTCTCAGGAGACGTCCTCGTTAAAGTCGTAGACGTTGAAGTTAGCTTTCCAACGAGCTCTCAAATGGCCCGATCAGACCAACGCAGCTCTTGTTATGACCAAAATACCAAGCTCGTGTCCGTAACACCTATAGAAAGGCACACTACCGTCATTTCGGGGCCATTTGGGTATCTCAGGTGGGCCTTTCATGGGCCTATCGCCTAACTAGCATCACACCATGACTAGGGCAAAGAATTTGGGGTTTTAAATTTTCTGAGATTTTGAGTTTTTTTGTGGACTACACCTTGGAAATAGTCAAGGATCCAAGCTGGTGGAAAAAGGATTTTTTTGGACATCTTCAAGGAGGATTACTCAGGAGACGTCCTCGTTAAAGTCGTAGACCTTGATGTTAGCTTTCCAACGAGCTCCCAAATGGCCCGATCAGACTAACGCAGCTCTTGTTATGACCAAAATAACAAGCTCGTGTCCGTAACACCTATAGAAAGGCAGACTACCGTCATTTCGGGGCCTTTTGGGTATCTCAGGGGGGCCTTTCATGGGCCTATCGCCTAACTTGCATCACACCATGACTAGGGCAAAGAATTTGGGGTTTTAAATTTTTTGAGATTTTGAGTTTTTTCGTGGACAACCCCCTTTGGAAAAAGTCGAGGATCCAAGCTGGTGGAAAAAGGATTTTTTTGGACATCTTCGAGGAGGATTTCCCAGGAGACGTCCTCGTTAAAGTCGTAGACCTTGAAGTTAGCTTTCAAACGAGCTCTCAAATGGCCCGATCAGACCAACGCAGCTCTTGTTATGACCAAAATACCAAGCTCGTGTCCGTAACACCTGTATAAAGGCACACGACCTTCATTTCGGGGAAATTTGGGCATCTCAAGTGGGCCTTTCATTGGCCTATCGCCTAACTAGAATCACACCATACCTAGGGCAATGAATTTGGGGTTTTGAATTTTCTGAGATTTTGATAATTTTTGTGGACTACACCTTGGAAAAAGTCAAGGATCCAAGCTGGTGGAAAAAGGATTTTTTTGGACATCTTCGAGGAGGATTACTCAGGAGACATCCTCATTAAAGTCGTAGGCCTTGAAGTTAGCTTTCCAACGAGCTCTGAAATGGCCCGATCAGACCCACACAGCTCTTGTCATGACCAAAATACCAAGCTCGTGTCTGTAACACCTATAGAAAGGCGCACTACCGTCATTTCGGGGCCATTTGGGTATCTCAGGTGGGCCTTTCATGGGCCTATCGCCTAACTAGCATCACACCATGACTAGGGCAAAGAATTTGGGGTTTTAAATTTTATGAGATTTTGAGTTTTTTTGTGGACTACACCTTGGAAATAGTCAAGGATCCAAGCTGGTGGAAAAAGGATTTTTTTGGACATCTTCAAGGAGGATTACTCAGGAGACGTCCTCGTTAAAGTCGTAGACCTTGATGTTAGCTTTCCAACGAGCTCTCAAATGGCCCGTTTAGACTAACGCAGCTCTTGTTATGACCAAAATACAAAGCTCGTGTCCGTAACACCTATAGAAAGGCAGACTACCGTCATTTCGGGGCCTTTTGGGTATCTCAGGGGGGCCTTTCATGGGCCTATCGCCTAACTTGCATCACACCATGACTAGGGCAAAGAATTTGGGGTTTTAAATTTTCTGAGATTTTGAGTTTTTTCGTGGACAACCCCCTTTGGAAAAAGTCGAGGATCCAAGCTGGTGGAAAAAGGATTTTTTTTGGACATCTTCGAGGAGGATTTCTCAGGAGACGTCCTCGTTAAAGTCGTAGACGTTGAAGTTAGCTTTCCAACGAGCTCTCAAATGGCCCGATCAGACCAACGCAGCTCTTGTTATGACCAAAATACCAAGCTCGTGTCCGTAACACCTGTATTAAGGCACACGACCTTCATTTCGGGGAAATTTGGGCATCTCAAGTGGACCTTTCATTGGCCTATCGCCTAACTAGAATCACACCATACCTAGGGCAATGAATTTGTGGTTTTGAATTTTCTGAGATTTTGATATTTTTTGTGGACTACACCTTGGAAAAAGTCAAGGATCCAAGCTGGTGGAAAAAGGATTTTTTTGGACATCTTCGAGGAGGATTACTCAGGAGACATCCTCATTAAAGTCGTAGGCCTTGAAGTTAGCTTTCCAACGAGCTCTGAAATGGCCCGATCAGACCCACACAGCTCTTGTTATGACCAAAATACCAAGCTCGTGTCTGTAACACCTATAGAAAGGCGCACTACCGTCATTTCAGGGCCATTTGGGTATCTCAGGTGGGCCTTTCATGGGCCTATCGCCTAACTAGCATCACACCACGACTAGGGCAAAGAATTTGGGGTTTTAATTTTTATGAGATTTTGAGTTTTTTTGTGGACTACACCTTGGAAATAGTCAAGGATCCAAGCTGGTGGAAAAAGGATTTTTTTGGACATCTTCAAGGAGGATTACTCAGGAGACGTCCTCGTTAAAGTCGTAGACCTTGATGTTAGCTTTCCAACGAGCTCTCAAATGGCCCGATCAGACTAACGCAGCTCTTATTATGACCAAAATACCAAGCTCGTGTCCGTAACACCTATAGAAAGGCAGACTACCGTCATTTCGGGGCCTTTTGGGTATCTCAGGGGGGCCTTTCATGGGCCTATCGCCTAACTTGCATCACACCATGACTAGGGCAAAGAATTTGGGGTTTTAAATTTTCTGAGATTTTGAGTTTTTTCGTGGACAACCCCCTTTGGAAAAAGTCGAGGATCCAAGCTGGTGGAAAAAGGATTTTTTTTGGACATCTTCGAGGAGGATTTCTCAGGAGACGTCCTCGTTAAAGTCGTAGACGTTGAAGTTAGCTTTCCAACGAGCTCTCAAATGGCCCGATCAGACCAACGCAGCTCTTGTTATGACCAAAATACCAAGCTCGTGTCCGTAACACCTGTATAAAGGCACACGACCTTCATTTCGGGGAAATTTGGGCATCTCAAGTGGACCTTTCATTGGCCTATCGCCTAACTAGAATCACACCATACCTAGGGCAATGAATTTGGGGTTTTGAATTTTCTGAGATTTTGATATTTTTTGTGGACTACACCTTGGAAAAAGTCAAGGATCCAAGCTGGTGGAAAAAGGATTTTTTTGGACATCTTCGAGGAGGATTACTCAGGAGACATCCTCATTAAAGTCGTAGGCCTTGAAGTTAGCTTTCCAACGAGCTCTGAAATGGCCCGATCAGACCCACACAGCTCTTGTTATGACCAAAATATCAAGCTCGTGTCTGTAACACCTATAGAAAGGCGCACTACCGTCATTTCGGGGCCATTTGGGTATCTCAGGTGGGCCTTTCATGGTCCTATCGCCTAACTAGCATCACACCATGACTAGGGCAAAGAATTTGGGGTTTTAAATTTTATGAGATTTTGAGTTTTTTTGTGGACTACACCTTGGAAATAGTCAAGGATCCAAGCTGGTGGAAAAAGGATTTTTTTGGACATCTTCAAGGAGGATTACTCAGGAGACGTCCTCATTAAAGTCGTAGACCTTGATGTTAGCTTTCCAACGAGCTCTCAAATGGCCCGATCAGACTAACGCAGCTCTTGTTATGACCAAAATACCAAGCTCGTGTCCGTAACACCTATAGAAAGGCAGACTACCGTCATTTCAGGGCCTTTTGGGTATCTCAGGGGGGCCTTTCATGGGCCTATCGCCTAACTTGCATCACACCATGACTAGGGCAAAGAATTTGGGGTTTTAAATTTTTTGAGATTTTGAGTTTTTTCGTGGACAACCCCCTTTGGAAAAAGTCGAGGATCCAAGCTGGTGGAAAAAGGATTTTTTTTGGACATCTTCGAGGAGGATTTCTCAGGAGACGTCCTCGTTAAAGTCGTAGACGTTGAAGTTAGCTTTCCAACGAGCTCTCAAATGGCCCGATCAGACCAACGCAGCTCTTGTTATGACCAAAATACCAAGCTCGTGTCGGTAACACCTGTATAAAGGCACACGACCTTCATTTCGGGGAAATTTGGGCATCTCAAGTGGACCTTTCATTGGCCTATCGCCTAACTAGAATCACACCATACCTAGGGCAATGAATTTGGGGTTTTGAATTTTCTGAGATTTTGATATTTTTTGTGGACTACACCTTGGAAAAAGTCAAGGATCCAAGCTGGTGGAAAAAGGATTTTTTTGGACATCTTCGAGGAGGATTACTCAGGAGACATCCTCATTAAAGTCGTAGGCCTTGAAGTTAGCTTTCCAACGAGCTCTGAAATGGCCCGATCAGACCCACACAGCTCTTGTTATGACCAAAATACCAAGCTCGTGTCTGTAACACCTATAGAAAGGCGCACTACCGTCATTTCGGGGCCATTTGGGTATCTCAGGTGGGCCTTTCATGGGCCTATCGCCTAACTAGCATCACACCATGACTAGGGCAAAGAATTTGGGGTTTTAAATTTTATGAGATTTTGAGTTTTTTTGTGGACTACACCTTGGAAATAGTCAAGGATCCAAGCTGGTGGAAAAAGGATTTTTTTGGACATCTTCAAGGAGGATTACTCAGGAGACGTCCTCGTTAAAGTCGTAGACCTTGATGTTAGCTTTCCAACGAGCTCTCAAATGGCCCGATCAGACTAACGCAGCTCTTGTTATGACCAAAATACCAAGCTCGTGTCCGTAACACCTATAGAAAGGCAGACTACCGTCATTTCAGGGCCTTTTGGGTATCTCAGGGGGGCCTTTCATGGGCCTATCGCCTAACTTGCATCACACCATGACTAGGGCAAAGAATTTGGGGTTTTAAATTTTTTGAGATTTTGAGTTTTTTCGTGGACAACCCCCTTTGGAAAAAGTCGAGGATCCAAGCTGGTGGAAAAAGGATTTTTTTTGGACATCTTCGAGGAGGATTTCTCAGGAGACGTCCTCGTTAAAGTCGTAGACGTTGAAGTTAGCTTTCCAACGAGCTCTCAAATGGCCCGATCAGACCAACGCAGCTCTTGTTATGACCAAAATACCAAGCTCGTGTCCGTAACACCTGTATAATGGCACACGACCTTCATTTCGGGGAAATTTGGGCATCTCAAGTGGACCTTTCATTGGCCTATCGCCTAACTAGAATCACACCATACCTAGGGCAATGAATTTGGGGTTTTGAATTTTCTGAGATTTTGATATTTTTTGTGGACTACACCTTGGAAAAAGTCAAGGATCCAAGCTGGTGGAAAAAGGATTTTTTTGGACATCTTCGAGGAGGATTACTCAGGAGACATCCTCGTTAAAGTCGTAGGCCTTGAAGTTAGCTTTCCAACGAGCTCTCAAATGGCCCGATCAGACGAACGCAGCTCTTGTTATGACCAAAATACCAAGCTCGTGTCCGTAACACCTATAGAAAGGCAGACTACCGTCATTTCGGGGCCTTTTGGGTATCTCAGGTGGGCCTTTCATGGGCTTATCACCTAACAAGCATCACACCATGACTAGGGCAAAGAGTTTGGGGTTTTAAATTTTTTTGAGATCTTGAGATTTTTTGTGGACTACCCCCTTTGGAAGAAGTCGTGGATCTAAGCTGGTGGAAAAAGGATTTTTTTGGACATCTTCGAGGAGGATTTCTAAGAGACCTCTTGTTAAAGTCGTAGACCTTGAAGTTAGCTTTCCAACGAGCTCTCAAATGGCCCGATCAGACCAACGCAGCTCTTGTTATGACCAAAATACCAAGCTAGTGTCCGTAACACCTATAGAAAGGCAGACTACCGTCATTTCGGGGCCTTTTGGGTATCTCAGGTGGGCCTTTCATGGGCTTATCACCTAACTAGCATCACACCATGACTAGGGCAAAGAATTTGGGGTTTTAAATTTTTTTGAGATTTTGAGATTTTTTGTGGACTACCCCCTTTGGAAGAAGTCGTGGATCTAAGCTGGTGGAAAAAGGATTTTTTTGGACATCTTCGAGGAGGATTTCTCAAGAGACATCCACGTTAAAGTCGTAGGCCTTGAAGTTAGCTTTCCAACGAGCTCTCAAATGGCCCGATCAGACGAACGCAGCTCTTGTTATGACCAAAATACCAAGCTCGTGTCCGTAACACCTATAGAAAGGCAGACTACCGTCATTTCGGGGCCTTTTGGGTATCTCAGGTGGGCCTTTCATGGGCTTATCACCTAACAAGCATCACACCATGACTAGGGCAAAGAGTTTGGGGTTTTAAATTTTTTTGAGATCTTGAGATTTTTTGTGGACTACCCCCTTTGGAAGAAGTCGTGGATCTAAGCTGGTGGAAAAAGGATTTTTTTGGACATCTTCGAGGAGGATTTCCCAGGAGACGTCCTCGTTAAAGTCGTAGACCTTGAAGTTAGCTTTCAAACGAGCTCTCAAATGGCCCGATCAGACCAACGCAGCTCTTGTTATGACCAAAATACCAAGCTCGTGTCCGTAACACCTGTATAAAGGCACACGACCTTCATTTCGGGGAAATTTGGGCATCTCAAGTGGGCCTTTCATTGGCCTATCGCCTAACTAGAATCACACCATACCTAGGGCAATGAATTTGGGGTTTTGAATTTTCTGAGATTTTGATAATTTTTGTGGACTACACCTTGGAAAAAGTCAAGGATCCAAGCTGGTGGAAAAAGGATTTTTTTGGACATCTTCGAGGAGGATTACTCAGGAGACATCCTCATTAAAGTCGTAGGCCTTGAAGTTAGCTTTCCAACGAGCTCTGAAATGGCCCGATCAGACCCACACAGCTCTTGTCATGACCAAAATACCAAGCTCGTGTCTGTAACACCTATAGAAAGGCGCACTACCGTCATTTCGGGGCCATTTGGGTATCTCAGGTGGGCCTTTCATGGGCCTATCGCCTAACTAGCATCACACCATGACTAGGGCAAAGAATTTGGGGTTTTAAATTTTATGAGATTTTGAGTTTTTTTGTGGACTACACCTTGGAAATAGTCAAGGATCCAAGCTGGTGGAAAAAGGATTTTTTTGGACATCTTCAAGGAGGATTACTCAGGAGACGTCCTCGTTAAAGTCGTAGACCTTGATGTTAGCTTTCCAACGAGCTCTCAAATGGCCCGTTTAGACTAACGCAGCTCTTGTTATGACCAAAATACAAAGCTCGTGTCCGTAACACCTATAGAAAGGCAGACTACCGTCATTTCGGGGCCTTTTGGGTATCTCAGGGGGGCCTTTCATGGGCCTATCGCCTAACTTGCATCACACCATGACTAGGGCAAAGAATTTGGGGTTTTAAATTTTCTGAGATTTTGAGTTTTTTCGTGGACAACCCCCTTTGGAAAAAGTCGAGGATCCAAGCTGGTGGAAAAAGGATTTTTTTTGGACATCTTCGAGGAGGATTTCTCAGGAGACGTCCTCGTTAAAGTCGTAGACGTTGAAGTTAGCTTTCCAACGAGCTCTCAAATGGCCCGATCAGACCAACGCAGCTCTTGTTATGACCAAAATACCAAGCTCGTGTCCGTAACACCTGTATTAAGGCACACGACCTTCATTTCGGGGAAATTTGGGCATCTCAAGTGGACCTTTCATTGTCCTATCGCCTAACTAGAATCACACCATACCTAGGGCAATGAATTTGTGGTTTTGAATTTTCTGAGATTTTGATATTTTTTGTGGACTACACCTTGGAAAAAGTCAAGGATCCAAGCTGGTGGAAAAAGGATTTTTTTGGACATCTTCGAGGAGGATTACTCAGGAGACATCCTCATTAAAGTCGTAGGCCTTGAAGTTAGCTTTCCAACGAGCTCTGAAATGGCCCGATCAGACCCACACAGCTCTTGTTATGACCAAAATACCAAGCTCGTGTCTGTAACACCTATAGAAAGGCGCACTACCGTCATTTCAGGGCCATTTGGGTATCTCAGGTGGGCCTTTCATGGGCCTATCGCCTAACTAGCATCACACCACGACTAGGGCAAAGAATTTGGGGTTTTAATTTTTATGAGATTTTGAGTTTTTTTGTGGACTACACCTTGGAAATAGTCAAGGATCCAAGCTGGTGGAAAAAGGATTTTTTTGGACATCTTCAAGGAGGATTACTCAGGAGACGTCCTCGTTAAAGTCGTAGACCTTGATGTTAGCTTTCCAACGAGCTCTCAAATGGCCCGATCAGACTAACGCAGCTCTTATTATGACCAAAATACCAAGCTCGTGTCCGTAACACCTATAGAAAGGCAGACTACCGTCATTTCGGGGCCTTTTGGGTATCTCAGGGGGGCCTTTCATGGGCCTATCGCCTAACTTGCATCACACCATGACTAGGGCAAAGAATTTGGGGTTTTAAATTTTCTGAGATTTTGAGTTTTTTCGTGGACAACCCCCTTTGGAAAAAGTCGAGGATCCAAGCTGGTGGAAAAAGGATTTTTTTTGGACATCTTCGAGGAGGATTTCTCAGGAGACGTCCTCGTTAAAGTCGTAGACGTTGAAGTTAGCTTTCCAACGAGCTCTCAAATGGCCCGATCAGACCAACGCAGCTCTTGTTATGACCAAAATACCAAGCTCGTGTCCGTAACACCTGTATAAAGGCACACGACCTTCATTTCGGGGAAATTTGGGCATCTCAAGTGGACCTTTCATTGGCCTATCGCCTAACTAGAATCACACCATACCTAGGGCAATGAATTTGGGGTTTTGAATTTTCTGAGATTTTGATATTTTTTGTGGACTACACCTTGGAAAAAGTCAAGGATCCAAGCTGGTGGAAAAAGGATTTTTTTGGACATCTTCGAGGAGGATTACTCAGGAGACATCCTCATTAAAGTCGTAGGCCTTGAAGTTAGCTTTCCAACGAGCTCTGAAATGGCCCGATCAGACCCACACAGCTCTTGTTATGACCAAAATATCAAGCTCGTGTCTGTAACACCTATAGAAAGGCGCACTACCGTCATTTCGGGGCCATTTGGGTATCTCAGGTGGGCCTTTCATGGTCCTATCGCGTAACTAGCATCACACCATGACTAGGGCAAAGAATTTGGGGTTTTAAATTTTATGAGATTTTGAGTTTTTTTGTGGACTACACCTTGGAAATAGTCAAGGATCCAAGCTGGTGGAAAAAGGATTTTTTTGGACATCTTCAAGGAGGATTACTCAGGAGACGTCCTCATTAAAGTCGTAGACCTTGATGTTAGCTTTCCAACGAGCTCTCAAATGGCCCGATCAGACTAACGCAGCTCTTGTTATGACCAAAATACCAAGCTCGTGTCCGTAACACCTATAGAAAGGCAGACTACCGTCATTTCAGGGCCTTTTGGGTATCTCAGGGGGGCCTTTCATGGGCCTATCGCCTAACTTGCATCACACCATGACTAGGGCAAAGAATTTGGGGTTTTAAATTTTTTGAGATTTTGAGTTTTTTCGTGGACAACCCCCTTTGGAAAAAGTCGAGGATCCAAGCTGGTGGAAAAAGGATTTTTTTTGGACATCTTCGAGGAGGATTTCTCAGGAGACGTCCTCGTTAAAGTCGTAGACGTTGAAGTTAGCTTTCCAACGAGCTCTCAAATGGCCCGATCAGACCAACGCAGCTCTTGTTATGACCAAAATACCAAGCTCGTGTCCGTAACACCTGTATAAAGGCACACGACCTTCATTTCGGGGAAATTTGGGCATCTCAAGTGGACCTTTCATTGGCCTATCGCCTAACTAGAATCACACCATACCTAGGGCAATGAATTTGGGGTTTTGAATTTTCTGAGATTTTGATATTTTTTGTGGACTACACCTTGGAAAAAGTCAAGGATCCAAGCTGGTGGAAAAAGGATTTTTTTGGACATCTTCGAGGAGGATTACTCAGGAGACATCCTCATTAAAGTCGTAGGCCTTGAAGTTAGCTTTCCAACGAGCTCTGAAATGGCCCGATCAGACCCACACAGCTCTTGTTATGACCAAAATACCAAGCTCGTGTCTGTAACACCTATAGAAAGGCGCACTACCGTCATTTCGGGGCCATTTGGGTATCTCAGGTGGGCCTTTCATGGGCCTATCGCCTAACTAGCATCACACCATGACTAGGGCAAAGAATTTGGGGTTTTAAATTTTATGAGATTTTGAGTTTTTTTGTGGACTACACCTTGGAAATAGTCAAGGATCCAAGCTGGTGGAAAAAGGATTTTTTTGGACATCTTCAAGGAGGATTACTCAGGAGACGTCCTCGTTAAAGTCGTAGACCTTGATGTTAGCTTTCCAACGAGCTCTCAAATGGCCCGATCAGACTAACGCAGCTCTTGTTATGACCAAAATACCAAGCTCGTGTCCGTAACACCTATAGAAAGGCAGACTACCGTCATTTCAGGGCCTTTTGGGTATCTCAGGGGGGCCTTTCATGGGCCTATCGCCTAACTTGCATCACACCATGACTAGGGCAAAGAATTTGGGGTTTTAAATTTTTTGAGATTTTGAGTTTTTTCGTGGACAACCCCCTTTGGAAAAAGTCGAGGATCCAAGCTGGTGGAAAAAGGATTTTTTTTGGACATCTTCGAGGAGGATTTCTCAGGAGACGTCCTCGTTAAAGTCGTAGACGTTGAAGTTAGCTTTCCAACGAGCTCTCAAATGGCCCGATCAGACCAACGCAGCTCTTGTTATGACCAAAATACCAAGCTCGTGTCCGTAACACCTGTATAATGGCACACGACCTTCATTTCGGGGAAATTTGGGCATCTCAAGTGGACCTTTCATTGGCCTATCGCCTAACTAGAATCACACCATACCTAGGGCAATGAATTTGGGGTTTTGAATTTTCTGAGATTTTGATATTTTTTGTGGACTACACCTTGGAAAAAGTCAAGGATCCAAGCTGGTGGAAAAAGGATTTTTTTGGACATCTTCGAGGAGGATTACTCAGGAGACATCCTCGTTAAAGTCGTAGGCCTTGAAGTTAGCTTTCCAACGAGCTCTCAAATGGCCCGATCAGACGAACGCAGCTCTTGTTATGACCAAAATACCAAGCTCGTGTCCGTAACACCTATAGAAAGGCAGACTACCGTCATTTCGGGGCCTTTTGGGTATCTCAGGTGGGCCTTTCATGGGCTTATCACCTAACAAGCATCACACCATGACTAGGGCAAAGAGTTTGGGGTTTTAAATTTTTTTGAGATCTTGAGATTTTTTGTGGACTACCCCCTTTGGAAGAAGTCGTGGATCTAAGCTGGTGGAAAAAGGATTTTTTTGGACATCTTCGAGGAGGATTTCTAAGAGACCTCTTGTTAAAGTCGTAGACCTTGAAGTTAGCTTTCCAACGAGCTCTCAAATGGCCCGATCAGACCAACGCAGCTCTTGTTATGACCAAAATACCAAGCTAGTGTCCGTAACACCTATAGAAAGGCAGACTACCGTCATTTCGGGGCCTTTTGGGTATCTCAGGTGGGCCTTTCATGGGCTTATCACCTAACTAGCATCACACCATGACTAGGGCAAAGAATTTGGGGTTTTAAATTTTTTTGAGATTTTGAGATTTTTTGTGGACTACCCCCTTTGGAAGAAGTCGTGGATCTAAGCTGGTGGAAAAAGGATTTTTTTGGACATCTTCGAGGAGGATTTCTCAAGAGACATCCACGTTAAAGTCGTAGGCCTTGAAGTTAGCTTTCCAACGAGCTCTCAAATGGCCCGATCAGACGAACGCAGCTCTTGTTATGACCAAAATACCAAGCTCGTGTCCGTAACACCTATAGAAAGGCAGACTACCGTCATTTCGGGGCCTTTTGGGTATCTCAGGTGGGCCTTTCATGGGCTTATCACCTAACAAGCATCACACCATGACTAGGGCAAAGAGTTTGGGGTTTTAAATTTTTTTGAGATCTTGAGATTTTTTGTGGACTACCCCCTTTGGAAGAAGTCGTGGATCTAAGCTGGTGGAAAAAGGATTTTTTTGGACATCTTCGAGGAGGATTTCTCAAGAGACATCCACGTTAAAGTCGTAGGCCTTGAAGTTAGCTTTCCAACGAGCTCTCAAATGGCCCGATCAGACGAACGCAGCTCTTGTTATGACCAAAATACCAAGCTCGTGTCTGTAACACCTGTATAAAGGCACACTACCTTCATTTCGGGGAAATTTGGGCATCTCAAGTGGGCCTTTCATGGGCCTATCGCCTAACTAGAATCACACCATACCTAGGGCAAAGAATTTGGGGTTTTGAATTTTCTGAGATTTTGAGATTTTTTGTGGACTACACCTTGGAAAAAGTCAAGGATCCAAGCTGGTGGAAAAAGGATTTTTTTGGACATCTTCGAGGAGGATTACTCAGGAGACATCCTCGTTAAAGTTGTAGGCCTTGAAGTTGGCTTTCCAACGAGCTCTGAAATGGCCCGATCAGACCAACACAGCTCTTGTTATGACCAAAATACCAAGCTCGTGTCCGTAACACCTATAGAAAGGCACACTACCGTCATTTCGGGGCCATTTGGGTATCTCAGGTGGGCCTTTCATGGGCCTATCACCTAACTAGCATCACACCATGACTAGGGCAAAGAATTTGGGGTTTTAAATTTTCTGAGATTTTGAGTTTTTTTGTGGACTACACCTTGGATATAGTCAAGGATCCAAGCTGGTGGAAAAAGGATTTTTTTGGACATCTTCAAGGAGGATTACTCAGGAGACGTCCTCGTTAAAGTCGTAGACCTTGATGTTAGCTTTCCAACGAGCTCTCAAATGGCCCGACCAGACCAACGCAGCTCTTGTTATGACCAAAACACCAAGCTCGTGTCCGTAACACCTATAGAAAGGCAGACTACCGTCATTTCGGGGCCTTTTGGGTATCTCAGGGGGGCCTTTCATGGGCCTATCGTCTAACTTGCATCACACCATGACTAGGGCAAAGAATTTGGGGTTTTAAATTTTCTGAGATTTTGTGTTTTTTCGTGGACAACCCCTTGGAAATAGTCAAGGATCCAAGCTGGTGGAAAAAGGATTTTTTTGGACATCTTCAAGGAGGATTACTCAGGAGACGTCCTCGTTAAAGTCGTAGACCTAGAAGTTAGCTTTCGAACGAGCACTCAAATGGCCCGATCAGACGAACGCAGCTCTTGTTATGACCAAAATACCAAGCTCGTGTCCGTAACACCTATAGAAAGGCACACTACCGTCATTTCGGGGCCTTTTGGGTATCTCAGGTGGGCCTTTCATGGGCTTATCACCTAACTAGCATCACACCATGACTAGGGCAAAGAATTTGGGGTTTTAAATTTTTTTGTGATTTTGAGATTTTTTGTGGACTACCCCCTTTGGAAAAAGTCGGGGATCTAAGCTGGTGGAAAAAGGATTTTTTTGGACATCTTCGAGGAGGATTTCTCAGGAGACATCCTCGTTAAAGTCGTAGGCCTTGAAGTTAGCTTTCCAACGAGCTCTGAAAAGGCCCGATCAGACCAACACAACTCTTATTATGACCAAAATACCAAGCTCGTGTCCGTAACACCTATAGAAAGGCACACTACCGTCATTTCCGGGCCATTTGGGAATCTCAGGTGGGCCTTTCATGGGCCTATCGTCTAACTAGCATCACACCATGACTAGGGCAAAGAATTTGGGGTTTTAAATTTTCTGAGATTTTGAGTTTTTTTCTGGACTACCCCTTTTGGAAAAAGTCGAGGATCCAAGTTGGTGGAAAAAGGATTTTTTTGGACATCTTCGAGGAGGATTTCTCAGGAGACATCCTCGTTTATGTCGTAGGCCTTGAAGTAAGCTTTCCAACGAGCTTTGAAATGGCCCGATCAGACCAACACAGCTCTTGTTATGACCAAAATACCAAGCTCGTGTCCGTAACACCTATAGAAAGGCAGACTACCGTCATTTCCGGGCCTTTTGGTTATCTCAGGTGGGCCTTTCATGGGCCTATCGCCTAACTAGCATCACACCATGACTAGGGCAAAGAATTCGGGGTTTTAAATTTTTTGAGATTTTGAGTTTTTTTGTGGACTACCCCCTTTGGAAAAAGTCGAGGATCCAAGCTGGTGGAAAAAGGATTTTTTTGGACATCTTCGAGGAGAATTTCTAAGAGACCTCCTCTTTATAGTCGTAGACCTTGAAGTTAGCTTTCCAACGAGCTCTCAAATGGCCCGATCAGACCAACGCAGCTCTTGTTTTGAGATTTTGAGATTTTTTGTGGACTACCCCCTTTGGAAGAAGTCGTGGATCTAAGCTCGTGGAAAAACGATTTTTTTGGACATCTTCGAGGAGGATTTCTCAAGAGACATCCACGTTAAAGTCGTAGGCCTTGAAGTTAGCTTTCCAACGAGCTCTCAAATGGCTCGATCAGACGAACGCAGCTCTTGTTATGACCAAAATACCAAGCTCGTGTCTGTAACACCTGTATAAAGGCACACTACCTTCATTTCGGGGAAATTTGGGCATCTCAAGTGGGCCTTTCATGGGCCTATCGCCTAACTAGAATCACACCATACCTAGGGCAAAGAATTTGGGGTTTTGAATTTTCTGAGATTTTGAGATTTTTTGTGGACTACACCTTGGAAAAAGTCAAGGATCCAAGCTGGTGGAAAAAGGATTTTTTTGGACATCTTCGAGGAGGATTACTCAGGAGACATCCTCGTTAAAGTTGTAGGCCTTGAAGTTGGCTTTCCAACGAGCTCTGAAATGGCCCGATCAGACCAACACAGCTCTTGTTATGACCAAAATACCAAGCTCGTGTCCGTAACACCTATAGAAAGGCACACTACCGTCATTTCGGGGCCATTTGGGTATCTCAGGTGGGCCTTTCATGGGCCTATCACCTAACTAGCATCACACCATGACTAGGGCAAAGAATTTGGGGTTTTAAATTTTCTGAGATTTTGAGTTTTTTTGTGGACTACACCTTGGATATAGTCAAGGATCAAAGCTGGTGGAAAAAGGATTTTTTTGGACATCTTCAAGGAGGATTACTCAGGAGACGTCCTCGTTAAAGTCGTAGACCTTGATGTTAGCTTTCCAACGAGCTCTCAAATGGCCCGACCAGACCAACGCAGCTCTTGTTATGACCAAAACACCAAGCTCGTGTCCGTAACACCTATAGAAAGGCAGACTACCGTCATTTCAGGGCCTTTTGGGTATCTCAGGGGGGCCTTTCATGGGCCTATCGTCTAACTTGCATCACACCATGACTAGGGCAAAGAATTTGGGGTTTTAAATTTTCTGAGATTTTGAGTTTTTTCGTGGACAACCCCTTGGAAATAGTCAAGGATCCAAGCTGGTGGAAAAAGGATTTTTTTGGACATCTTCAAGGAGGATTACTCAGGAGACGTCCTCGTTAAAGTCGTAGACCTAGAAGTTAGCTTTCGAACGAGCACTCAAATGGCCCGATCAGACGAACGCAGCTCTTGTTATGACCAAAATACCAAGCTCGTGTCCGTAACACCTATAGAAAGGCACACTACCGTCATTTCGGGGCCTTTTGGGTATCTCAGGTGGGCCTTTCATGGGCTTATCACCTAACTAGCATCACACCATGACTAGGGCAAAGAATTTGGGGTTTTAAATTTTTTTGTGATTTTGAGATTTTTTGTGGACTACCCCCTTTGGAAAAAGTCGGGGATCTAAGCTGGTGGAAAAAGGATTTTTTTGGAAATCTTCGAGGAGGATTTCTCAGGAGACATCCTCGTTAAAGTCGTAGGCCTTGAAGTTATCTTTCCAACGAGCTCTGAAATGGCCCGATCAGACCAACACAACTCTTATTATGACCAAAATACCAAGCTCGTGTCCGTAACACCTATAGAAAGGCACACTACCGTCATCTCCGGGCCATTTGGGAATCTCAGGTGGGCCTTTCATGGGCCTATCGTCTAACTAGCATCACACCATGACTAGGGCAAAGAATTTGGGGTTTTAAATTTTCTGAGATTTTGAGTTTTTTTCTGGACTACCCCTTTTGGAAAAAGTCGAGGATCCAAGCTGGTGGAAAAAGGATTTTTTTGGACATCTTCGAGGAGGATTTCTCAGGAGACATCCTCGTTTATGTCGTAGGCCTTGAAGTAAGCTTTCCAACGAGCTTTGAAATGGCCCGATCAGACCAACACAGCTCTTGTTATGACCAAAATACCAAGCTCGTGTCCGTAACACCTATAGAAAGGCAGACTACCGTCATTTCCGGGCCTTTTGGTTATCTCAGGTGGGCCTTTCATGGGCCTATCGCCTAACTAGCATCACACCATGACTAGGGCAAAGAATTCGGGGTTTTAAATTTTTTGAGATTTTGAGTTTTTTTGTGGACTACCCCCTTTGGAAAAAGTCGAGGATCCAAGCTGGTGGAAAAAGGATTTTTTTGGACATCTTCGAGGAGAATTTCTAAGAGACCTCCTCTTTATAGTCGTAGACCTTGAAGTTAGCTTTCCAACGAGCTCTCAAATGGCCCGATCAGACCAACGCAGCTCTTGTTTTGAGATTTTGAGATTTTTTGTGGACTACCCCCTTTGGAAGAAGTCGTGGATCTAAGCTCGTGGAAAAACGATTTTTTTGGACATCTTCGAGGAGGATTTCTCAAGAGACATCCACGTTAAAGTCGTAGGCCTTGAAGTTAGCTTTCCAACGAGCTCTCAAATGGCTCGATCAGACGAACGCAGCTCTTGTTATGACCAAAATACCAAGCTCGTGTCTGTAACACCTGTATAAAGGCACACTACCTTCATTTCGGGGAAATTTGGGCATCTCAAGTGGGCCTTTCATGGGCCTATCGCCTAACTAGAATCACACCATACCTAGGGCAAAGAATTTGGGGTTTTGAATTTTCTGAGATTTTGAGATTTTTTGTGGACTACACCTTGGAAAAAGTCAAGGATCCAAGCTGGTGGAAAAAGGATTTTTTTGGACATCTTCGAGGAGGATTACTCAGGAGACATCCTCGTTAAAGTTGTAGGCCTTGAAGTTGGCTTTCCAACGAGCTCTGAAATGGCCCGATCAGACCAACACAGCTCTTGTTATGACCAAAATACCAAGCTCGTGTTCGTAACACCTATAGAAAGGCACACTACCGTCATTTCGGGGCCATTTGGGTATCTCAGGTGGGCCTTTCATGGGCCTATCGCCTAACTAGCATCACACCATGACTAGGGCAAAGAATTTGGGGTTTTAAATTTTCTTAGATTTTGAGTTTTTTTGTGGACTACACCTTGGAAATAGTCAAGGATCTAAGCTGGTGGAAAAAGGATTTTTGATGGACATCTTCAAGGAGGATTACTCAGGAGACGTCCTCGTTAAAGTCGTAGACCTTGATGTTAGCTTTACAACAAGCTCTCAAATGGCCCGATCATAAAAACGCAGCTCTTGTTATGACCAAAATACCAAACTCGTGTCCGTAACACCTATAGAAAGGCAGCCTACCGTCATTTCAGGGCCTTTTGTGTATCTCAGGTGGGCCTTTCATGGGCTTATCACCTAACTAGCATCACACCATGACTAGGGCAAAGAATTTGGGGTTTTAAATTTTTTTGAGATTTTGAGATTTTTTGTGGACTACCCCCTTTGGAAGAAGTCGTGGATCTAAGCTGGTGGAAAAAGGATTTTTTTGGACATCTTCGAGGAGGATTTCTCAAGAGACATCCACGTCAAAGTCGTAGGCCTTGAAGTTAGCTTTCCAACGAGCTCTCAAATGGCCCGATCAGACGAACGCAGCTCTTGTTATGACCAAAATACCAAGCTCGTGTCTGTAACACCTGTATAAAGGCACACTACCTTCGTTTCGGGGAAATTTGGGCATCTCAAGTGGGCCTTTCATGGGCCTATCGCCTAACTAGAATCACACCATACCTAGGGCAAAGAATTTGGGGTTTTGAATTTTCTGAGATTTTGAGATTTTTTGTGGACTACACCTTGGAAAAAGTCAAGGATCTAAGCTGGTGGAAAAAGGATTTTTTTGGACATGTTCGAGGAGGATTACTCAGGAGACATCCTCGTTAAAGTTGTAGGCCTTGAAGTTGGTTTTCCAAAGAGCTCTAAAATGGCCCGATCAGACCAACACAACTCTTGTTATGACCAAAATACCAAGCTCGTGTCCGTAACACCTATAGAAAGGCACACTACCGTCATTTCGGGGCCATTTGGGTATCTCAGGTGGGCCTTTCATGGGCCTATCGCCTAACTAGCATCACACCATGACTAGGGCAAAGAATTTGGGGTTTTAAATTTTATGAGATTTTGAGTTTTTTTGTGGACTACACCTTGGAAATAGTCAAGGATCCAAGCTGGTGGAAAAAGGATTTTTTTGGACATCTTCAAGGAGGATTACTCAGGAGACGTCCTCATTAAAGTCATAGACCTTGATGTTAGCTTTCCAACGAGCTCTCAAATGGCCCGATCAGACTAACGCAGCTCTTGTTATGACCAAAATAACAAGCTTGTGTTCGTAACACCTATAGAAAGGCAGACTACCGTCATTTCGGGGCCTTTTGGGTATCTCAGGGGGGCCTTTCATGGGCCTATCGCCTAACTTGCATCACACCATGACTAGGGCAAAGAATTTGGGGTTTTAAATTTTCTGAGATTTTGAGTTTTTTCGTGGACAACCCCATTTGGAAAAAGTCGAGGATCCAAGCTGGTGGAAAAAGGATTTTTTTGGACATCTTCGAGGAGGATTTCTCAGGAGACGTCCTTGTTAAAGTCGTAGACGTTGAAGTTAGCTTTCCAACGAGCTCTCAAATGGCCCGATCAGACCAACGCAGCTCTTGTTATGACCAAAATACCAAGCTCGTGTCCGTAACACCTGTATAAAGGCACACGACCTTCATTTCGGGGAAATTTGGGCATCTCAAGTGGACCTTTCATTGGCCTATCGCCTAACTAGAATCACACCATACCTAGGGCAATGAATTTGGGGTTTTAAATTTTTTTGTGATTTTGAGATTTTTTGTGGACTACCCCCTTTGGAAAAAGTCGAGGATCTAAGCTGGTGGAAAAAGGATTTTTTTGGACATCTTCGAGGAGGATTTCTCAGGAGACATCCTCGTTAAAGTCGTAGGCCTTGAAGTTAGCTTTCCAACGAGCTCTGAAATGGCCCGATCAGACCAACACAACTCTTATTATGACCAAAATACCAAGCTCGTGTCCGTAACACCTATAGAAAGGAACACTACCGTCATTTCGGGGCCATTGGGGAATCTCAGGTGGGCCTTTCATGGGCCTATCGTCTAACTAGCATCACACCATGACTAGGGCAAAGAATTTGGGGTGTTAAATTTTCTGAGATTTTGAGTTTTTTTCTGGACGACCCCCTTTGCAAAAAGTCGAGGATCCAAGCTGGTGGAAAAAGGATTTTTTTGGACATCTTCGAGGTGGATTTCTCAGGAGACATCCTCGTTAATGTCGTAGGCCTTGAAGTTAGCTTTCCAACGAGCTCTGAAATGGCCCGATCAGACCAACCCAGCTCTTGTTATGACCAAAATACCAGGCTCGTGTCCGTAACACCTATAGAAAGGCAGACTACCGTCATTTCCGGGCCTTTTCGGTATCTCAGGTGGGCCTTTCATGGGCCTATCGCCTAACTAGCATCACACCATGACTAGGGCAAAGAATTCGGGGTTTTAAATTTTTTGAGATTTTGAGTTTTTTTGTGGACTACCCCCTTTGGAACAAGTCGAGGATCCAAGCTGGTGGAAAAAAGATTTTTTTGGACATCTTCGAGGAGGATTTCTAAGAGACCTCTCTAATTAATTCGTAGACCTTGAAGTTAGCTTTCCAACGAGCTCTCAAATGGCCCGATCAGACCAACGCATCTCTTGTTATGACCAAAATACCAAGCTAGTGTCCGTAACACCTATAGAAAGGCAGACTACCGTCATTTCGGGGCCTTTTGGGTATCTCAGGTGGGCCTTTCATGGGCTTATCACCTAACTAGCATCACACCATGACTAGGGCAAAGAATTTGGGGTTTTAAATTTTTTTGAGATTTTGAGATTTTTTGTGGACTACCCCCTTTGGAAGAAGTCGTGGATCTAAGCTGGTGGAAAAAGGATTTTTTTGGACATCTTCGAGGAGGATTTCTCAAGAGACATCCACGTTAAAGTCGTAGGCCTTGAAGTTAGCTTTCCAACGAGCTCTCAAATGGCCCGATCAGACGAACGCAGCTCTTGTTATGACCAAAATACCAAGCTCGTGTCCGTAACACCTATAGAAAGGCAGACTACCGTCATTTCGGGGCCTTTTGGGTATCTCAGGTGGGCCTTTCATGGGCTTATCACCTAACAAGCATCACACCATGACTAGGGCAAAGAGTTTGGGGTTTTAAATTTTTTTGAGATTTTGAGATTTTTTGTGGACTACCCCCTTTGGAAGAAGTCGTGGATCTAAGCTGGTGGAAAAAGGATTTTTTTGGACATCTTCGAGGAGGATTTCTCAAGAGACATCCACGTTAAAGTCGTAGGCCTTGAAGTTAGCTTTCCAACGAGCTCTCAAATGGCCCGATCAGACGAACGCAGCTCTTGTAATGACCAAAATACCAAGCTCGTGTCTGTAACACCTGTATAAAGGCACACTACCTTCATTTCGGGGAAATTTGGGCATCTCAAGTGGGCCTTTCATGGGCCTATCGCCTAACTAGAATCACACCATACCTAGGGCAAAGAATTTGGGGTTTTGAATTTTCTGAGATTTTGAGATTTTTTGTGGACTACACCTTGGAAAAAGTCAAGGATCCAAGCTGGTGGAAAAAGGATTTTTTTGGACATCTTCGAGGAGGATTACTCAGGAGACATCCTCGTTAAAGTTGTAGGCCTTGAAGTTGGCTTTCCAACGAGCTCTCAAATGGCCCGATCAGACCAACGCAGCTCTTGTTTTGAGATTTTGAGATTTTTTGTGGACTACCCCCTTTGGAAGAAGTCGTGGATCTAAGCTCGTGGAAAAACGATTTTTTTGGACATCTTCGAGGAGGATTTCTCAAGAGACATCCACGTTAAAGTCGTAGGCCTTGAAGTTAGCTTTCCAACGAGCTCTCAAATGGCTCGATCAGACGAACGCAGCTCTTGTTATGACCAAAATACCAAGCTCGTGTCTGTAACACCTGTATAAAGGCACACTACCTTCATTTCGGGGAAATTTGGGCATCTCAAGTGGGCCTTTCATGGGCCTATCGCCTAACTAGAATCACACCATACCTAGGGCAAAGAATTTGGGGTTTTGAATTTTCTGAGATTTTGAGATTTTTTGTGGACTACACCTTGGAAAAAGTCAAGGATCCAAGCTGGTGGAAAAAGGATTTTTTTGGACATCTTCGAGGAGGATTACTCAGGAGACATCCTCGTTAAAGTTGTAGGCCTTGAAGTTGGCTTTCCAACGAGCTCTGAAATGGCCCGATCAGACCAACACAGCTCTTGTTATGACCAAAATACCAAGCTCGTGTCCGTAACACCTATAGAAAGGCACACTACCGTCATTTCGGGGCCATTTGGGTATCTCAGGTGGGCCTTTCATGGGCCTATCACCTAACTAGCATCACACCATGACTAGGGCAAAGAATTTGGGGTTTTAAATTTTCTGAGATTTTGAGTTTTTTTGTGGACTACACCTTGGATATAGTCAAGGATCCAAGCTGGTGGAAAAAGGATTTTTTTGGACATCTTCAAGGAGGATTACTCAGGAGACGTCCTCGTTAAAGTCGTAGACCTTGATGTTAGCTTTCCAACGAGCTCTCAAATGGCCCGACCAGACCAACGCAGCTCTTGTTATGACCAAAACACCAAGCTCGTGTCCGTAACACCTATAGAAAGGCAGACTACCGTCATTTCGGGGCCTTTTGGGTATCTCAGGGGGGCCTTTCATGGGCCTATCGTCTAACTTGCATCACACCATGACTAGGGCAAAGAATTTGGGGTTTTAAATTTTCTGAGATTTTGAGTTTTTTCGTGGACAACCCCTTGGAAATAGTCAAGGATCCAAGCTGGTGGAAAAAGGATTTTTTTAGACATCTTCAAGGAGGATTACTCAGGAGACGTCCTCGTTAAAGTCGTAGACCTAGAAGTTAGCTTTCGAACGAGCACTCAAATGGCCCGATCAGACGAACGCAGCTCTTGTTATGACCAAAATACCAAGCTCGTGTCCGTAACACCTATAGAAAGGCACACTACCGTCATTTCGGGGCCTTTTGGGTATCTCAGGTGGGCCTTTCATGGGCTTATCACCTAACTAGCATCACACCATGACTAGGGCAAAGAATTTGGGGTTTTAAATTTTTTTGTGATTTTGAGATTTTTTGTGGACTACCCCCTTTGGAAAAAGTCGGGGATCTAAGCTGGTGGAAAAAGGATTTTTTTGGAAATCTTCGAGGAGGATTTCTCAGGAGACATCCTCGTTAAAGTCGTAGGCCTTGAAGTTATCTTTCCAACGAGCTCTGAAATGGCCCGATCAGACCAACACAACTCTTATTATGACCAAAATACCAAGCTCGTGTCCGTAACACCTATAGAAAGGCACACTACCGTCATCTCCGGGCCATTTGGGAATCTCAGGTGGGCCTTTCATGGGCCTATCGTCTAACTAGCATCACACCATGACTAGGGCAAAGAATTTGGGGTTTTAAATTTTCTGAGATTTTGAGTTTTTTTCTGGACTACCCCTTTTGGAAAAAGTCGAGGATCCAAGCTGGTGGAAAAAGGATTTTTTTGGACATCTTCGAGGAGGATTTCTCAGGAGACATCCTCGTTTATGTCGTAGGCCTTGAAGTAAGCTTTCCAACGAGCTTTGAAATGGCCCGATCAGACCAACACAGCTCTTGTTATGACCAAAATACCAAGCTCGTGTCCGTAACACCTATAGAAAGGCAGACTACCGTCATTTCCGGGCCTTTTGGTTATCTCAGGTGGGCCTTTCATGGGCCTATCGCCTAACTAGCATCACACCATGACTAGGGCAAAGAATTCGGGGTTTTAAATTTTTTGAGATTTTGAGTTTTTTTGTGGACTACCCCCTTTGGAAAAAGTCGAGGATCCAAGCTGGTGGAAAAAGGATTTTTTTGGACATCTTCGAGGAGAATTTCTAAGAGACCTCCTCTTTATAGTCGTAGACCTTGAAGTTAGCTTTCCAACGAGCTCTCAAATGGCCCGATCAGACCAACGCAGCTCTTGTTTTGAGATTTTGAGATTTTTTGTGGACTACCCCCTTTGGAAGAAGTCGTGGATCTAAGCTCGTGGAAAAACGATTTTTTTGGACATCTTCGAGGAGGATTTCTCAAGAGACATCCACGTTAAAGTCGTAGGCCTTGAAGTTAGCTTTCCAACGAGCTCTCAAATGGCTCGATCAGACGAACGCAGCTCTTGTTATGACCAAAATACCAAGCTCGTGTCTGTAACACCTGTATAAAGGCACACTACCTTCATTTCGGGGAAATTTGGGCATCTCAAGTGGGCCTTTCATGGGCCTATCGCCTAACTAGAATCACACCATACCTAGGGCAAAGAATTTGGGGTTTTGAATTTTCTGAGATTTTGAGATTTTTTGTGGACTACACCTTGGAAAAAGTCAAGGATCCAAGCTGGTGGAAAAAGGATTTTTTTGGACATCTTCGAGGAGGATTACTCAGGAGACATCCTCGTTAAAGTTGTAGGCCTTGAAGTTGGCTTTCCAACGAGCTCTGAAATGGCCCGATCAGACCAACACAGCTCTTGTTATGACCAAAATACCAAGCTCGTGTTCGTAACACCTATAGAAAGGCACACTACCGTCATTTCGGGGCCATTTGGGTATCTCAGGTGGGCCTTTCATGGGCCTATCGCCTAACTAGCATCACACCATGACTAGGGCAAAGAATTTGGGGTTTTAAATTTTCTGAGATTTTGAGTTTTTTTGTGGACTACACCTTGGAAATAGTCAAGGATCTAAGCTGGTGGAAAAAGGATTTTTTTAGACATCTTCAAGGAGGATTACTCAGGAGACGTCCTCGTTAAAGTCGTAGACCTAGAAGTTAGCTTTCGAACGAGCACTCAAATGGCCCGATCAGACGAACGCAGCTCTTGTTATGACCAAAATACCAAGCTCGTGTCCGTAACACCTATAGAAAGGCACACTACCGTCATTTCGGGGCCTTTTGGGTATCTCAGGTGGGCCTTTCATGGGCTTATCACCTAACTAGCATCACACCATGACTAGGGCAAAGAATTTGGGGTTTTAAATTTTTTTGTGATTTTGAGATTTTTTGTGGACTACCCCCTTTGGAAAAAGTCGGGGATCTAAGCTGGTGGAAAAAGGATTTTTTTGGAAATCTTCGAGGAGGATTTCTCAGGAGACATCCTCGTTAAAGTCGTAGGCCTTGAAGTTATCTTTCCAACGAGCTCTGAAATGGCCCGATCAGACCAACACAACTCTTATTATGACCAAAATACCAAGCTCGTGTCCGTAACACCTATAGAAAGGCACACTACCGTCATCTCCGGGCCATTTGGGAATCTCAGGTGGGCCTTTCATGGGCCTATCGTCTAACTAGCATCACACCATGACTAGGGCAAAGAATTTGGGGTTTTAAATTTTCTGAGATTTTGAGTTTTTTTCTGGACTACCCCTTTTGGAAAAAGTCGAGGATCCAAGCTGGTGGAAAAAGGATTTTTTTGGACATCTTCGAGGAGGATTTCTCAGGAGACATCCTCGTTTATGTCGTAGGCCTTGAAGTAAGCTTTCCAACGAGCTTTGAAATGGCCCGATCAGACCAACACAGCTCTTGTTATGACCAAAATACCAAGCTCGTGTCCGTAACACCTATAGAAAGGCAGACTACCGTCATTTCCGGGCCTTTTGGTTATCTCAGGTGGGCCTTTCATGGGCCTATCGCCTAACTAGCATCACACCATGACTAGGGCAAAGAATTCGGGGTTTTAAATTTTTTGAGATTTTGAGTTTTTTTGTGGACTACCCCCTTTGGAAAAAGTCGAGGATCCAAGCTGGTGGAAAAAGGATTTTTTTGGACATCTTCGAGGAGAATTTCTAAGAGACCTCCTCTTTATAGTCGTAGACCTTGAAGTTAGCTTTCCAACGAGCTCTCAAATGGCCCGATCAGACCAACGCAGCTCTTGTTTTGAGATTTTGAGATTTTTTGTGGACTACCCCCTTTGGAAGAAGTCGTGGATCTAAGCTCGTGGAAAAACGATTTTTTTGGACATCTTCGAGGAGGATTTCTCAAGAGACATCCACGTTAAAGTCGTAGGCCTTGAAGTTAGCTTTCCAACGAGCTCTCAAATGGCTCGATCAGACGAACGCAGCTCTTGTTATGACCAAAATACCAAGCTCGTGTCTGTAACACCTGTATAAAGGCACACTACCTTCATTTCGGGGAAATTTGGGCATCTCAAGTGGGCCTTTCATGGGCCTATCGCCTAACTAGAATCACACCATACCTAGGGCAAAGAATTTGGGGTTTTGAATTTTCTGAGATTTTGAGATTTTTTGTGGACTACACCTTGGAAAAAGTCAAGGATCCAAGCTGGTGGAAAAAGGATTTTTTTGGACATCTTCGAGGAGGATTACTCAGGAGACATCCTCGTTAAAGTTGTAGGCCTTGAAGTTGGCTTTCCAACGAGCTCTGAAATGGCCCGATCAGACCAACACAGCTCTTGTTATGACCAAAATACCAAGCTCGTGTTCGTAACACCTATAGAAAGGCACACTACCGTCATTTCGGGGCCATTTGGGTATCTCAGGTGGGCCTTTCATGGGCCTATCGCCTAACTAGCATCACACCATGACTAGGGCAAAGAATTTGGGGTTTTAAATTTTCTGAGATTTTGAGTTTTTTTGTGGACTACACCTTGGAAATAGTCAAGGATCTAAGCTGGTGGAAAAAGGATTTTTTTGGACATCTTCAAGGAGGATTACTCAGGAGACGTCCTCGTTAAAGTCGTAGACCTTGATGTTAGCTTTACAACAAGCTCTCAAATGGCCCGATCATAAAAACGCAGCTCTTGTTATGACCAAAATACCAAACTCGTGTCCGTAACACCTATAGAAAGGCAGCCTACCGTCATTTCAGGGCCTTTTGTGTATCTCAGGTGGGCCTTTCATGGGCTTATCACCTAACTAGCATCACACCATGACTAGGGCAAAGAATTTGGGGTTTTAAATTTTTTTGAGATTTTGAGATTTTTTGTGGACTACCCCCTTTGGAAGAAGTCGTGGATCTAAGCTGGTGGAAAAAGGATTTTTTTGGACATCTTCGAGGAGGATTTCTCAAGAGACATCCACGTCAAAGTCGTAGGCCTTGAAGTTAGCTTTCCAACGAGCTCTCAAATGGCCCGATCAGACGAACGCAGCTCTTGTTATGACCAAAATACCAAGCTCGTGTCTGTAACACCTGTATAAAGGCACACTACCTTCGTTTCGGGGAAATTTGGGCATCTCAAGTGGGCCTTTCATGGGCCTATCGCCTAACTAGAATCACACCATACCTAGGGCAAAGAATTTGGGGTTTTGAATTTTCTGAGATTTTGAGATTTTTTGTGGACTACACCTTGGAAAAAGTCAAGGATCTAAGCTGGTGGAAAAAGGATTTTTTTGGACATGTTCGAGGAGGATTACTCAGGAGACATCCTCGTTAAAGTTGTAGGCCTTGAAGTTGGTTTTCCAACGAGCTCTAAAATGGCCCGATCAGACCAACACAACTCTTGTTATGACCAAAATACCAAGCTCGTGTCCGTAACACCTATAGAAAGGCACACTACCGTCATTTCGGGGCCATTTGGGTATCTCAGGTGGGCCTTTCATGGGCCTATCGCCTAACTAGCATCACACCATGACTAGGGCAAAGAATTTGGGGTTTTAAATTTTATGAGATTTTGAGTTTTTTTGTGGACTACACCTTGGAAATAGTCAAGGATCCAAGCTGGTGGAAAAAGGATTTTTTTGGACATCTTCAAGGAGGATTACTCAGGAGACGTCCTCATTAAAGTCATAGACCTTGATGTTAGCTTTCCAACGAGCTCTCAAATGGCCCGATCAGACTAACGCAGCTCTTGTTATGACCAAAATAACAAGCTTGTGTTCGTAACACCTATAGAAAGGCAGACTACCGTCATTTCGGGGCCTTTTGGGTATCTCAGGGGGGCCTTTCATGGGCCTATCGCCTAACTTGCATCACACCATGACTAGGGCAAAGAATTTGGGGTTTTAAATTTTCTGAGATTTTGAGTTTTTTCGTGGACAACCCCATTTGGAAAAAGTCGAGGATCCAAGCTGGTGGAAAAAGGATTTTTTTGGACATCTTCGAGGAGGATTTCTCAGGAGACGTCCTTGTTAAAGTCGTAGACGTTGAAGTTAGCTTTCCAACGAGCTCTCAAATGGCCCGATCAGACCAACGCAGCTCTTGTTATGACCAAAATACCAAGCTCGTGTCCGTAACACCTGTATAAAGGCACACGACCTTCATTTCGGGGAAATTTGGGCATCTCAAGTGGACCTTTCATTGGCCTATCGCCTAACTAGAATCACACCATACCTAGGGCAATGAATTTGGGGTTTTAAATTTTTTTGTGATTTTGAGATTTTTTGTGGACTACCCCCTTTGGAAAAAGTCGAGGATCTAAGCTGGTGGAAAAAGGATTTTTTTGGACATCTTCGAGGAGGATTTCTTAGGAGACATCCTCGTTAAAGTCGTAGGCCTTGAAGTTAGCTTTCCAACGAGCTCTGAAATGGCCCGATCAGACCAACACAACTCTTATTATGACCAAAATACCAAGCTCGTGTCCGTAACACCTATAGAAAGGAACACTACCGTCATTTCGGGGCCATTTGGGAATCTCAGGTGGGCCTTTCATGGGCCTATCGTCTAACTAGCATCACACCATGACTAGGGCAAAGAATTTGGGGTGTTAAATTTTCTGAGATTTTGAGTTTTTTTCTGGACGACCCCCTTTGCAAAAAGTCGAGGATCCAAGCTGGTGGAAAAAGGATTTTTTTGGACATCTTCGAGGTGGATTTCTCAGGAGACATCCTCGTTAATGTCGTAGGCCTTGAAGTTAGCTTTCCAACGAGCTCTGAAATGGCCCGATCAGACCAACCCAGCTCTTGTTATGACCAAAATACCAGGCTCGTGTCCGTAACACCTATAGAAAGGCAGACTACCGTCATTTCCGGGCCTTTTCGGTATCTCAGGTGGGCCTTTCATGGGCCTATCGCCTAACTAGCATCACACCATGACTAGGGCAAAGAATTCGGGGTTTTAAATTTTTTGAGATTTTGAGTTTTTTTGTGGACTACCCCCTTTGGAACAAGTCGAGGATCCAAGCTGGTGGAAAAAAGATTTTTTTGGACATCTTCGAGGAGGATTTCTAAGAGACCTCTCATTAAAGTCGTAGACCTTGAAGTTAGCTTTCCAACGAGCTCTCAAATGGCCCGATCAGACCAACGCATCTCTTGTTATGACCAAAATACCAAGCTAGTGTCCGTAACACCTATAGAAAGGCAGACTACCGTCATTTCGGGGCCTTTTGGGTATCTCAGGTGGGCCTTTCATGGGCTTATCACCTAACTAGCATCACACCATGACTAGGGCAAAGAATTTGGGGTTTTAAATTTTTTTGAGATTTTGAGATTTTTTGTGGACTACCCCCTTTGGAAGAAGTCGTGGATCTAAGCTGGTGGAAAAAGGATTTTTTTGGACATCTTCGAGGAGGATTTCTCAAGAGACATCCACGTTAAAGTCGTAGGCCTTGAAGTTAGCTTTCCAACGAGCTCTCAAATGGCCCGATCAGACGAACGCAGCTCTTGTTATGACCAAAATACCAAGCTCGTGTCCGTAACACCTATAGAAAGGCAGACTACCGTCATTTCGGGGCCTTTTGGGTATCTCAGGTGGGCCTTTCATGGGCTTATCACCTAACAAGCATCACACCATGACTAGGGCAAAGAGTTTGGGGTTTTAAATTTTTTTGAGATTTTGAGATTTTTTGTGGACTACCCCCTTTGGAAGAAGTCGTGGATCTAAGCTGGTGGAAAAAGGATTTTTTTGGACATCTTCGAGGAGGATTTCTCAAGAGACATCCACGTTAAAGTCGTAGGCCTTGAAGTTAGCTTTCCAACGAGCTCTCAAATGGCCCGATCAGACGAACGCAGCTCTTGTAATGACCAAAATACCAAGCTCGTGTCTGTAACACCTGTATAAAGGCACACTACCTTCATTTCGGGGAAATTTGGGCATCTCAAGTGGGCCTTTCATGGGCCTATCGCCTAACTAGAATCACACCATACCTAGGGCAAAGAATTTGGGGTTTTGAATTTTCTGAGATTTTGAGATTTTTTGTGGACTACACCTTGGAAAAAGTCAAGGATCCAAGCTGGTGGAAAAAGGATTTTTTTGGACATCTTCGAGGAGGATTACTCAGGAGACATCCTCGTTAAAGTTGTAGGCCTTGAAGTTGGCTTTCCAACGAGCTCTGAAATGGCCCGATCAGACCAACACAGCTGTTGTATTGACCAAAATACCAAGCTCGTGTCCGTAACACCTATAGAAAGGCACACTACCGTCATTTCGGGGCCATTTGGGTATCTCAGGTGGGCCTTTCATGGGCCTATCACCTAACTAGCATCACACCATGACTAGGGCAAAGAATTTGGGGTTTTAAATTTTCTGAGATTTTGAGTTTTTTTGTGGACTACACCTTGGAAATAGTCAAGGATCCAAGCTGGTGGAAAAAGGATTTTTTTGGACATGTTCGAGGAGGATTACTCAGGAGACATCCTCGTTAAAGTTGTAGGCCTTGAAGTTGGTTTTCCAACGAGCTCTAAAATGGCCCGATCAGACCAACACAACTCTTGTTATGACCAAAATACCAAGCTCGTGTCCGTAACACCTATAGAAAGGCACACTACCGTCATTTCGGGGCCATTTGGGTATCTCAGGTGGGCCTTTCATGGGCCTATCGCCTAACTAGCATCATACCATGACTAGGGCAAAGAATTTGGGGTTTTAAATTTTCTGAGATTTTGAGTTTTTTTGTGGACTACACCTTGGAAATAGTCAAGGATCCAAGCTGGTGGAAAAAGGATTTTTTTGGACATCTTCAAGGAGGATTACTCAGGAGACGTCCTCGTTAAAGTCGTAGACCTTGATGTTAGCTTTCCAACGAGCTCTCAAATGGCCCGATCAGACTAACGCAGCTCTTGTTATGACCAAAATAACAAGCTTGTGTCCGTAACACCTATAGAAAGGCAGACTACCGTCATTTCGGGGCCTTTTGGGTATCTCAGGGGGGCCTTTCATGGGCCTATCGCCTAACTTGCATCACACCATGACTAGGGCAAAGAATTTGGGGTTTTAAATTTTCTGAGATTTTGAGTTTTTTCGTGGACAACTCCCTTTGGAAAAAGTCGAGGATCCAAGCTGGTGGAAAAGGGATTTTTTTGGACATCTTCGAGGAGGATTTCTCAGGAGACGTCCTTGTTAAAGTCGTAGACGTTGAAGTTAGCTTTCCAACGAGCTCTCAAATGGCCCGATCAGACCAACGCAGCTCTTGTTATGACCAAAATACCAAGCTCGTGTCCGTAACACCTGTATAAAGGCACACGACCTTCATTTCGGGGAAATTTGGGCATCTCAAGTGGACCTTTCATTGGCCTATCGCCTAACTAGAATCACACCATACCTAGGGCAATGAATTTGGGGTTTTAAATTTTTTTGTGATTTTGAGATTTTTTGTGGACTACCCCCTTTGGAAAAAGTCGAGGATCTAAGCTGGTGGAAAAAGGATTTTTTTGGACATCTTCGAGGAGGATTTCTCAGGAGACATCCTCGTTAAAGTCGTAGGCCTTGAAGTTAGCTTTCCAACGAGCTCTGAAATGGCCCGATCAGACCAACACAACTCTTATTATGACCAAAATACCAAGCTCGTGTCCGTAACACCTATAGAAAGGCACACTACCGTCATTTCGGAGCCATTTGGGAATCTCAGGTGGGCCTTTCATGGGCCTATCGTCTAACTAGCATCACACCATGACTAGGGCAAAGATTTTGGGGTGTTAAATTTTCTGAGATTTTGAGTTTTTTTCTGGACGACCCCCTTTGCAAAAAGTCGAGGATCCAAGCTGGTGGAAAAAGGATTTTTTTGGACATCTTCGAGGAGGATTTCTCAGGAGACATCCTCGTTAATGTCGTAGGCCTTGAAGTTAGCTTTCCAACGAGCTCTGAAATGGCCCGATCAGACCAACCCAGCTCTTGTTATGACCAAAATACCAAGCTCGTGTCTGTAACACCTGTATAAAGGCACACTACCTTCATTTCGGGGAAATTTGGGCATCTCAAGTGGGCCTTTCATGGGCCTATCGCCTAACTAGAATCACACCATACCTAGGGCAAAGAATTTGGGGTTTTGAATTTTCTGAGATTTTGAGATTTTTTGTGGACTACACCTTGGAAAAAGTCAAGGATCCAAGCTGGTGGAAAAAGGATTTTTTTGCACATCTTCGAGGAGGATTACTCAGGAGACATCCTCGTTAAAGTTGTAGGCCTTGAAGTTGGCTTTCCAACGAGCTCTGAAATGGACCGATCAGACCAACACAGCTGTTGTATTGACCAAAATACCAAGCTCGTGTCCGTAACACCTATAGAAAGGCCCACTACCGTCATTTCGGGGCCATTTGGGTATCTCAGGTGGGCCTTTCATGGGCCTATCACCTAACTAGCATCACACCATGACTAGGGCAAAGAATTTGGGGTTTTAAATTTTCTGAGATTTTGAGTTTTTTTGTGGACTACACCTTGGAAATAGTCAAGGATCCAAGCTGGTGGAAAAAGGATTTTTTTGGACATCTTCAAGGAGGATTACTCAGGAGACGTCCTCGTTAAAGTCGTAGACCTTGATGTTAGCTTTCCAACGAGCTCTCAAATGGCCCGATCAGACCAACGCAGCTCTTGTTATGACCAAAATACCAAGCTCGTGTCCGTAACACCTATAGAAAGGCAGACTACCGTCATTTCGGGGCCTTTTGGGTATCTCAGGGGGGCCTTTCATGGGCCTATCGCCTAACTTGCATCACACCATGACTAGGGCAAAGAATTTGGGGTTTTAAATTTTCTGAGATTTTGAGTTTCTTCGTGGACAACCCCCTATGGAAAAAGTCAAGGATCCAAGCTGGTGGAAAAAGGAATTTTTTGGACATCTTCGAGGAGGACTTCTCAGGAGACGTCCTCGTTAAATTCGTAGACCTAGAAGTTAGCTTTCGAACGAGCTCTCAAATGGCCCGATCAGACCAACACAGCTCTTGTTATGACCAAAATACCAAGCTCGTGTCCGTAACACCTATAGAAAGGCAGACTACCGTCATTTCGGGGCCTTTTGGGTATCTCAGGTGGGCCTTTCATGGGCTTATCACCTAACTAGCATCACACCATGACTAGGGCAAAGAATTTGGGGTTTTAAATTTTTTTGTGATTTTGAGATTTTTTGTGGACTACCCCCTTTGGAAAAAGTCGAGGATCTAAGCTGGTGGAAAAAGGATTTTTTTGGACATCTTCGAGGAGGATTTCTCAGGAGACATCCTCGTTAAAGTTGTAGGCCTTGAAGTTGGCTTTCCAACGAGCTCTGAAATGGCCCGATCAGACCAACACAGCTCTTGTTATGACCAAAATACCAAGCTCGTGTCCGTAACACCTATAGAAAGGCACACTACCGTCATTTCGGGGCCATTTGGGTATCTCAGGTGGGCCTTTCATGGGCCTATCGCCTAACTAGCATCACACCATGACTAGGGCAAAGAATTTGGGGTTTTAAATTTTCTGAGATTTTGAGTTTTTTTGTGGACTACACCTTGGAAATAGTCAAGGATCCAAGCTGGTGGAAAAAGGATTTTTTTGGACATCTTCAAGGAGGATTACTCAAGAGATGTCCTCGTTAAAGTCGTAGACCTTGATGTTAGCTTTACAACAAGCTCTCAAATGGCCCGATCAGACCAACGCAGCTCTTGTTATGACCAAAATACCAAACTCGTGTCCGTAACACCTATAGAAAGGCAGACTACCGTCATTTCAGGGCCTTTTGTGTATCTCAGGTGGGCTTTTCATGGGCTTATCACCTAACTAGCATCACACCATGACTAGGGCAAAGAATTTGGGGTTTTAAATTTTTTTGAGATTTTGAGATTTTTTGTGGACTACCCCCTTTGGAAGAAGTCGTGGATCTAAGCTGGTGGAAAAAGGATTTTTTTGGACATCTTCGAGGAGGATTTCTCAAGAGACATCCACGTTAAAGTCGTAGGCCTTGAAGTTAGCTTTCCAACGAGCTCTCAAATGGCCCGATCAGACGAACGCAGCTCTTCTTATGACCAAAATACCAAGCTCGTGTCTGTAACACCTGTATAAAGGCACACTACCTTCATTTCGGGGAAATTTGGGCATCTCAAGTGGGCCTTTCATGGGCTTATCACCTAACTAGCATCACACCATGACTAGGGCAAAGAATTTGGGGTTTTAAATTTTTTTGAGATTTTGAGATTTTTTGTGGACTACCCCCTTTGGAAGAAGTCGTGGATCTAAGCTGGTGGAAAAAGGATTTTTTTGGACATCTTCGAGGAGGATTACTCAAGAGACATCCACGTTAAAGTCGTAGGCCTTGAAGTTAGCTTTCCAACGAGCTCTCAAATGGCCCGATCAGACGAACGCAGCTCTTGTTATGACCATAATACCAAGCTCGTGTCTGTAACACCTGTATAAAGGCACACTACCTTCATTTAGGGGAAATTTGGGCATCTCAAGTGGGCCTTTCATTGGCCTATCGCCTAACTAGAATCACACCATACATAAGGAAAAGAATTTGGGGTTTTGAATTTTCTGAGATTTTGAGATTTTTTGTGGACTACACCTTGGAAAAAGTCAAGGATCCAAGCTGGTGGAAAAAGGATTTTTTTTTTTTACATCTTCGAGGAGGATTACTCAGGAGACATCCTCGTTAAATTCGTAGGCCTTGAAGTTAGCTTTCCAACGAGCTCTGAAATGGTCCGATCAGACCAACACAGCTCTTGTTATGACCAAAATACCAAGCTCGTGTCCGTAACACCTATAGAAAGGCACACTACCGTCATTTCGGGGCCATTTGGGTATCTCAGGTGGGCCTTTCATGGGCCTATCACCTAACTAGCATCACACCATGACTAGGGCAAAGAATTTGGGGTTTTAAATTTTCTGAGATTTTGAGTTTTTTTGTGGACTACCCCCTTTGGAAAAAGTCGAGGATCCAAGCTGGTGGAAAAAGGAATTTTTTGGACATCTTCGAGGAGGACTTCTCAGGAGACGTCCTCGTTAAAGTCGTAGACCTAGAAGTTAGCTTTCGAACGAGCTCTCAAATGGCCCGATCAGACCAACACAGCTATTGTTATGACCAAAATACCAAGCTCGTGTCCGTAACACCTATAGAAAGGCAGACTACCGTCATTTCGGGGCCTTTTGGGTATCTCAGGTGGGCCTTTCATGGGCTTATCACCTAACTAGCATCACACCATGACTAGGGCAAAGAATTTGGGGTTTTAAATTTTTTTGTGATTTTGAGATTTTTTGTGGACTACGCCTTTGGAAAAAGTCGAGGATCTAAGTTGGTGGAAAAAGGATTTTTTTGGTCATCTTCGAGGAGGATTTCTCAGGAGACATCCTCGCTAAAGTCGTAGGCCTTGAAGTTAGCTTTCCAACGAGCTCTCAAATGGCCCGATCAGACCAACGCAGCTCTTGTTATGACCAAAATACCAAGCTCGTGTCCGTAACACCTGTATAAAGGCACACGACCTTCATTTCGGGGAAATTTGGGCATCTCAAGTGGGCCTTTCATTGGCCTATCGCCTAACTAGAATCACACCATACCTAGGGCAATGAATTTGGGGTTTTGAATTTTCTGAGATTTTGAGATTTTTTGTGGACTACACCTTGGAAAAAGTCAAGGATCGAAGCTGGTGGAAAAAGGATTTTTTTGGACATCTTCGAGGAGGATTACTCAGGAGACATCCTCTTTAAAGTCGTAGGCCTTGAAGCTAGCTTTCCTACGAGCTCTGAAATGGCCCGATCAGACCATCACAGCTCTTGTTATGACCAAAATACCAAGCTCGTGTCCGTAACACCTATAGAAAGGCACACTACCGTCATTTCGGGGCCATTTGGGTATCTCAGGTGGGCCTTTCATGGGCCTATCACCTAACTAGCATCACACCATGACTAGGACAAAGAATTTGGGGTTTTAAATTTTATGAGATTTTGAGTTTTTTTGTGGACTACTCCCTTTGGAAAAAGTCGAGGATCCAAGCTGGTGGAAAAAGGATTTTTTTGGACATCTTCGGGGAGGATTTCTCTGGAGACCTCCTCGCTAAAGTCGTAGACCTTGAAGTTAGCTTTCCAACGAGCTGTCAAATGGCCTGATCAGACCAATGCAGCTCTTGTTATGACCAAAATACCAAGCTCGTGTCCGTAACACCTATAGAAAGGCAGACTACCGTCATTTAAGGGCCTTTTGGGTATCTCAGGTGGGCCTTTCATGGGCTTATCACCTAACTAGCATCACACCATGACTAGCGCAATGAATTCGGGGTTTTAAATTTAATGAGATTTTGAGTTTTTTGTGGACTACCCCCTTTGGAAAAAGTCGAGGATCCAAGCTGGTGGAAAAAGGATTTTTTTTACATCTTCGAGGAGGATTACTCAGGAGACATCCTCGTTAAAGTCGTAGGCCTTGAAGTTAGCTTTCCAACGAGCTCTGAAATGGTCCGATCAGACCAACACAGCTCTTGTTATGACCAAAATACCAAGCTCGTGTCCGTAACACCTATAGAAAGGCACACTACCGTCATTTCGGGGCCATTTGGGTATCTCAGGTGGGCCTTTCATGGGCCTATCGCCTAACTAGCATCACACCATGACTAGGGCAAAGCATTTGGGGTTTTAAATTTTCTGATATTTTGAGTTTTTTTTGTGGACTACCCCCTTTGGAAAAAGTCGAGGCTCCAAGCTGGTGGAAAAAGGATTTTTTTGGAAATCTTCGAGGAGGATTTCTCAGGAGACCTCCTCGCTAAAGTCGTAGGCCTTGAAGTTAGCTTTCCAACGAGCTCTGAAATGGCCCGATCAGACCAACACAGCTCTTGTTATGACCAAAATACCAAGCTCGTGTCCGTAACACCTATAGAAAGGCACACTACCGTCATTTCAGGGCCATTTTAGTATCTCAGGTTGGCCTTTCATGGGCCTATCGCCTAACTAGCATCACACCATGACTAGGGCAAAGAATTTGGGGTTTTAAATTTTCTGAGATTTTGAGTTTTTTTGTGGACTACCCCCTTTGGAAAAAGTCGAGGATCCAAGCTGGTGGAAAAAGGATTTTTTTGGACATCTTCGGGGAGGATTTCTCAGGAGACCTCCTCGCTAAAGTCGTAGACCTTGAAGTTAGCTTTCCAACGAGCTGTCAAATGGCCTGATCAGACCAATGCAGCTCTTGTTATGACCAAAATACCAAGCTCGTGTCCGTAACACCTATAGAAAGGCAGACTACCGTCATTTAAGGGCCTTTTGGGTATCTCAGGTTGGCCTTTCATGGGCTTATCGCCTAACTAGCATCACACCATGACTAGGGCAATGAATTCGGGGTTTTAAATTTTATGAGATTTTGAGTTTTTTTGTGGACTACCCCCTTTGGAAAAAGTCGAGGATCCAAGCTGGTGGAAAAAGGATTTTTTTTACATCTTCGAGGAGGATTACTCAGGAGACATCCTCGTTAAAGTCGTAGGCCTTGAAGTTAGCTTTCCAACGAGCTCTGAAATGGCCCGATCAGACCAACACAGCTCTTGTTATGACCAAAATACCAAGCTCGTGTCCGTAACACCTATAGAAAGGCACACTACCGTCATTTCAGGGCCATTTTAGTATCTCAGGTTGGCCTTTCATGGGCCTATCGCCTAACTAGCATCACACCATGACTAGGGCAATGAATTTGGGGTTTTAAATTTTCTGAGATTTTGAGTTTTTTTGTGGACTACCCCCTTTGGAAAAAGTCGAGGATCCAAGCTGGTGGAAAAAGGATTTTTTTGGACATCTTCGGGGAGGATTTCTCAAGAGACCTCCTCGCTAAAGTCGTAGACCTTGAAGTTAGCTTTCCAACGAGCTCTGAAATGGCCCGATCAGACCAACACAGCTCTTGTTATGACCAAAATACCAAGCTCGTGTCCGTAACACCTATAGAAAGGCAGACTACCGTCATTTCCGGGCCTTTTGGGTATCTCAAGTGGGCCTTTCATGGGCCTATCGCCTAACTAGCATCACACCATGACTAGGGCAAAGAATTCGGGGTTTTAAATTTTTTGAGATTTTGAGTTTTTTTGTGGACTACCCCCTTTGGAAAAGGTCGAGGATCCAAGCTGGTGGAAAAAGGATTTTTTTGGACATCTTCGAGGAGGATTTCTCAGGAGACCTCCTAGTTAAAGTCGTAGACCTTGAAGTTAGCTTTCCAACGAGCTCTCAAATGGCCCGATCAGACCAACGCAGCTCTTGTTATGACCAAAATACCAAGCTAGTGTCCGTAACACCTATAGAAAGGCAGACTACCGTCATTTCGGGGCCTTTTGGGTATCTCAGGTGGGCCTTTCATGGGCTTATTGCCTAACTAGCATCACACCATGACTAGGGCAAAGAATTTGGGGTTTTAAATTTTTTTGAGATTTTGAGATTTTTTGTGGACTACCCCCTTTGGAAAAAGTCGAGGATCTAAGCTAGTGGAAAAAGGATTTTTTTGGACATCTTCGAGGAGGATTTCTCAAGAGACGTCCCCGTTAAAGTCGTAGGCCTTAAAGTTAGCTTTCCAACGAGCTCTCAAATGGCCCGATCAGACGAACGCAGCTCTTGTTATGACCAAAATACCAAGCTCGTGTCCGTAACACCTATATAAAGGCACACTACCTTCATTTCGGGGAAATTTGGGCACCTCAAGTGGGCCTTTCATGGGCCTATCGCCTAACTAGAATCACACCATACATAAGGCAAAGAATTTGGGGTTTTGAATTTTCTGAGATTTTGAGATTTTTTGTGGACTACACCTTGGAAAAAGTCAAGGATCCAAGCAGGTGGAAAAAGGATTTTTTTTTACATCTTCGAGGAGGATTACTCAGGAGACATCCTCGTGAAATTCGTAGGCCTTGAAGTTAGCTTTCCAACGAGCTCTGAAATGGTCCGATCAGACCAACACAGCTCTTGTTATGACCAAAATACCAAGCTCGTGTCCGTAACACCTATAGAAAGGCACACTACCGTCATTTCGGGGCCATTTGGGTATCTCAGGTGGGCCTTTCATGGGCCTATCGCCTAACTTGCATCACACCATGACTAGGGCAAAGAATTTGGGGTTTTAAATTTTCTGAGATTTTGAGTTTTTTTGTGGACTACCCCCTTTGGAAAAAGTCGAGGATCCAAGCTGGTGGAAAAAGGAATTTTTTGGACATCTTCGAGGAGGACTTCTCAGGAGACGTCCTCGTTAAAGTCGTAGACCTAGAAGTTAGCTTTCGAACGAGCTCTGAAATGGCCCGATCAGACCAACACAGCTCTTGTTATGACCAAAATACCAAGCTCGTGTCCGTAACACCTATAGAAAGGCAGACTACCGTCATTTCGGGGCCTTTTGGGTATCTCAGGTGGGCCTTTCATGGGCTTATCACCTAACTAGCATCACACCATGACTAGGGCAAAGAATTTGGGGTTTTAAATTTTTTTGTGATTTTGAGATTTTTTGTGGACTACGCCTTTGGAAAAAGTCGAGGATCTAAGTTGGTGGAAAAAGGATTTTTTTGGTCATCTTCGAGGAGGATTTCTCAGGAGACATCCTCGCTAAAGTCGTAGGCCTTGAAGTTAGCTTTCCAACGAGCTCTCAAATGGCCCGATCAGACCAACGCAGCTCTTGTTATGACCAAAATACCAAGCTCGTGTCCGTAACACCTGTATAAAGGCACACGACCTTCATTTCGGGGAAATTTGGGCATCTCAAGTGGGCCATTCATTGGCCTATCGCCTAACTAGAATCACACCATACCGAGGGCAATGAATTTGGGGTTTTGAATTTTCTGAGATTTTGAGATTTTTTGTGGACTACACCTTAGAAAAAGTCAAGGATCGAAGCTGGTGGAAAAAGGATTTTTTTGGACATCTTCGAGGAGGATTACTCAGGAGACATCCTCTTTAAAGTCGTAGGCCTTGAAGTTAGCTTTCCAACGAGCTCTGAAATGGCCCGATCAGACCAACACAGCTCTTGTTATGACCAAAATACCAAGCTCGTGTCCGTAACACCTATAGAAAGGCACACTACCGTCATTTCGGGGCCATTTGGGTATCTCAGGTGGGCCTTTCATGGGCCTATCGCCTAACTTGCATCACACCATGACTAGGGCAAAGAATTTGGGGTTTTAAATTTTTTGAGATTTTGAGTTTTTTTGTGGACTACCCCCTTTGGAAAAAGTCGAGGATCCAAGCTGGTGGAAAAAGGAATTTTTTGGACATCTTCGAGGAGGACTTCTCAGGAGACGTCCTCGTTAAAGTCGTAGACCTAGAAGTTAGCTTTCGAACGAGCTCTCAAATGGCCCGATCAGACCAACACAGCTCTTGTTATGACCAAAATACCAAGCTCGTGTCCGTAACACCTATAGAAAGGCAGACTACCGTCATTTCGGGGCCTTTTGGGTATCTCAGGTGGGCCTTTCATGGGCTTATCACCTAACTAGCATCACACCATGACTAGGGCAAAGAATTTGGGGTTTTAAAGTTTTTTGTGATTTTGAGATTTTTTGTGGACTACGCCTTTGGAAAAAGTCGAGGATCTAAGTTGTTGGAAAAAGGATTTTTTTGGTCATCTTCGAGGAGGATTTCTCAGGAGACATCCTCGCTAAAGTCGTAGGCCTTGAAGTTAGCTTTCCAACGAGCTCTCAAATGGCCCGATCAGACCAACGCAGCTCTTGTTATGACCAAAATACCAAGCTCGTGTCCGTAACACCTGTATAAAGGCACACGACCTTCATTTCGGGGAAATTTGGGCATCTCAAGTGGGCCATTCATTGGCCTATCGCCGAACTAGAATCACACCATACCTAGGGCAATGAATTTGGGGTTTTGAATTTTCTGAGATTTTGAGATTTTTTGTGGACTACACCTTGGAAAAAGTCAAGGATCGAAGCTGGTGGAAAAAGGATTTTTTTGGACATCTTCGAGGAGGATTACTCAGGAGACATCCTCTTTAAAGTCGTAGGCCTTGAAGTTAGCTTTCCAACGAGCTCTGAAATGGCCCGATCAGACGAACACAGCTCTTGTTATGACCAAAATACCAAGCTCGTGTCCGTAACACCTATAGAAAGGCACACTACCGTCATTTCGGGGCCATTTGGGTATCTCAGGTGGGCCTTTCATGGGCCTATCACCTAACTAGCATCACACCATGACTAGGGCAAAGAATTTGGGGTTTTAAATTTTAAGAGATTTTGAGTTTTTTTGTGGACTACTCCCTTTGGAAAAAGTCGAGGATCCAAGCTGGTGGAAAAAGGATTTTTTTGGACATCTTCGGGGAGGATTTCTCAGGAGACCTCCTCGCTAAAGTCGTAGACCTTGAAGTTAGCTTTCCAACGAGCTGTCAAATGGCCTGATCAGACCAATGCAGCTCTTGTTATGACCAAAATACCAAGCTCGTGTCCGTAACACCTATAGAAAGGCAGACTACCGTCATTTAAGGGCCTTTTGGGTATCTCAGGTGGGCCTTTCATGGGCTTATCACCTAACTAGCATCACACCATGTCTAGGGCAATGAATTCGGGGTTTTAAATTTTATGAGATTTTGAGTTTTTTGTGGACAACCCCCTTTGGAAAAAGGCGAGGATCCAAGCTGGTGGAAAAAGGATTTTTTTTACATCTTCGAGGAGGATTACTCAGGAGACATCCTCGTTAAAGTCGTAGGCCTTGAAGTTAGCTTTCCAACGAGCTCTGAAATGGTCCGATCAGACCAACACAGCTCTTGTTATGACCAAAATACCAAGCTCGTGTCCGTAAAACCTATAGAAAGGCACACTACCGTCATTTCGGGGCCATTTGGGTATCTCAGGTGGGCCTTTCATGGGCCTATCGCCTAACTAGCATCACACCATGACTAGGGCAAAGCATTTGGGGTTTTAAATTTTCTGAGATTTTGAGTTTTTTTTGTGGACTACCCCCTTTGGAAAAAGTCGAGGCTCCAAGCTGGTGGAAAAAGGATTTTTTTGGAAATCTTCGAGGAGGATTTCTCAGGAGACCTCCTCGCTAAAGTCGTAGGCCTTGAAGTTAGCTTTCCAACGAGCTCTGAAATGGCCCGATCAGACCAACACAGCTCTTGTTATGACCAAAATACCAAGCTCGTGTCCGTAACACCTATAGAAAGGCACACTACCGTCATTTCAGGGCCATTTTAGTATCTCAGGTTGGCCTTTCATGGGCCTATCGCCTAACTAGCATCACACCATGACTAGGGCAAAGAATTTGGGGTTTTAAATTTTCTGAGATTTTGAGTTTTTTTGTGGACTACCCCCTTTGGAAAAAGTCGAGGATCCAAGCTGGTGGAAAAAGGATTTTTTTGGACATCTTCGGGGAGGATTTCTCAGGAGACCTCCTCGCTAAAGTCGTAGACCTTGAAGTTAGCTTTCCAACGAGCTGTCAAATGGCCTGATCAGACCAATGCAGCTCTTGTTATGACCAAAATACCAAGCTCGTGTCCGTAACACCTATATAAAGGCAGACTACCGTCATTTAAGGGCCTTTTGGGTATCTCAGGTTGGCCTTTCATGGGCTTATCATCTAACTAGCATCACACCATGACTAGGGCAATGAATTCGGGGTTTTAAATTTTATGAGATTTTGAGTTTTTTTGTGGACTACCCCCTTTGGAAAAAGTCGAGGATCCAAGCTGGTGGAAAAAGGATTTTTTTTACATCTTCGAGGAGGATTACTCAGGAGACATCCTCTTTAAAGTCGTAGGCCTTGAAGTTAGCTTTCCAACGAGCTCTGAAATGGTCCGAACAGACCAACACAGCTCTTGTTATGACCAAAATACCAAGCTCGTGTCCGTAAAACCTATAGAAAGGCACACTACCGTCATTTCGGGGCCATTTGGGTATCTCAGGTGGGCCTTTCATTGGCCTATCGCCTAACTAGCATCACACCATGACTAGGGCAAAGAATTCGGGGTTTTAAATTTTTTGAGATTTTGAGTTTTTTTGTGGACTACCCCCTTTGGAAAAGGTTGAGGATCCAAGCTGGTGGAAAAAGGATTTTTTTGGACATCTTCGAGGAGGATTTCTCAGGAGACCTCCTAGTTAAAGTCGTAGACCTTGAAGTTAGCTTTCCAACGAGCTCTCAAATGGCCCGATCAGACCAACGCAGCTCTTGTTATGACCAAAATACCAAGCTAGTGTCCGTAACACCTATAGAAAGGCAGACTACCGTCATTTCGGGGCCTTTTGGGTATCTCAGGTGGGCCTTTCATGGGCTTATTGCCTAACTAGCATCACACCATGACTAGGGCAAAGAATTTGGGGTTTTAAATTTTTTTGAGATCTTGAGAATTTTTGTGGACTACCCCCTTTGGAAGAAGTCGGGGATCTAAGCTGGTGGAAAAAGGATTTTTTTGGACATCTTCGAGGAGGATTTGTTAAAGTCGTAGGCCTTGAAGTTAGTTTCCAACGAGCTCTCAAATGGCCCGATCAAACCAACGCAGCTCTTGTTATGACCAAAATACCAAGCTCTTGTCCGTAACACCTGTATAAAGGCACACTACCTTCATTTCGGGGAAATTTGGGCATCTCAAGTAGGTCTTTCATGGGCCTATCGCCTAACTAGAATCACACCATACCTAGGGCAAAGAATTTGGGGTTTTGAATTTTCTGAGATTTTGAGATTTTTTGTGGACTACACCTTGGAAAAAGTGAAGGATCCAAGCTGGTGGAAAAAGGATTTTTTTGGACATCTTCGAGGAGGATTACTCAGGAGACATCCTTGTTAAAGTCGTAGGCCTTGAAGTTGGCTTTCCAACGAGCTCTGAAATGGCCCGATCAGACCAACACAGCTCTTGTTATGACCAAAATACCAAGCTCGTGTCCGTAACACCTATAGAAAGGCACACTACCGTCATTTCTGGGCCATTTTAGTATCTCAGGTTGGCCTTTCATGGGCCTATCGCCTAACTAGCATCACACCATGACTAGGGCAAAGAATTTGGGGTTTTAAATTTTCTGAGATTTTGAGTTTTTTTGTGGACTACCCCCTTTGGAAAAAGTCGAGGATCCAAGCTGGTGGAAAAAGGATTTTTTTGGACATCTTCGAGGAGGATTTCTCAGGAGACCTCCTCGCTAAAGTCGTAGGCCTTGAAGTTAGCTTTCCAGCGAGCTCTGAAATGGCCCGATCAGACCAACACAGCTCTTGTTATGACCAAAATACCAAGCTCGTGTCCGTAACACCTATAGAAAGGCACACTACCGTCATTTCAGGGCCATTTTAGTATCTCAGGTTGGCCTTTCATGGGCCTATCGCCTAACTAGCATCACACCATGACTAGGGCAAAGAATTTGGGGTTTTAAATTTTCTGAGATTTTGAGTTTTTTTGTGGACTACCCCCTTTGGAAAAAGTCGAGGATCCAAGCTGGTGGAAAAAGGATTTTTTTGGACATCTTCGAGGAGGATTTCTCAGGAGACCTTCTCGCTAAAGTCGTAGGCCTTGAAGTTAGCTTTCCAACGAGCTCTGCAATGGCCCGATCAGACCAACACAGCACTTGTTATGACCAAAATACCAAGCTCGTGTCCGTAACACCTATAGAAAGGCACACTACCGTCATTTCTGGGCCATTTGGGTATCTCAGGTGGGCCTTTCATGGGCCTATCACCTAACTAGCATCACACCATGACTAGGGCAAAGAATTTGGGGTTTTAAATTTTGTTAGATTTTGAGTTTTTTTGTGGACTACCCCCTTTGGAAAAAGTCGAGGATCCAAGCTTATGGAAAAAGGATTTTTTTGGACATCTTCGAGGAGGATTTCTCAGGAGACATCCTCGATAAAGTCATAGGCCTTGAAGTTAGCTTTCCAACGAGCTCTCAAATGGCCGGATCAGACCAACGAAGCTCTTGTTATGACCAAAATACCAAGCTCGTGTCCGTAACACCTATAGAAAGGCAGACTACCGTCATTTCGGGGCCTTTTGGGTATCTCAGGTGGGCCTTTCATGGGCTTATCACCTAACTAGGATCACACCATCACTAGGGCAAGGAATTTTGGGTTTTAAATATTTTTGAGATTTTGAGATTTTTTGTGGACTACCCCCTTTGAAAGAAGTCGAGGATCTAAGCTGGTGGAAAAAGGATTTTTTTGGACATCTTCGAGGAGGATATCTCAGGAGACATCCTCGTTAAAGTCGTAGGCCTTGAAGTTAGGTTTCCAACAAGCTCTCAAATGGCCCGATCAAACCAACGCAGCTCTTGTTATGACCAAAATACCAAGCTCTTGTCCGTAACACCTGTATAAAGGCACACTACCTTCATTTCAGGGAAATTTGGGCATCTCAAGTAGGCGTTTCATGGGCCTATCGCCTAACTAGAATCACACCATACCTAGGGCAAAGAATTTGGGGTTTTAAATTTTCTGAGATTTTGAGATTTTTTGTGGACTACACCTTGGAAAAAGTCAAGGATCCAAGCTGGTGGAAAAAGGAATTTTTTGGACATCGTCGAGGAGGATTACTCAGGAGACATCCTTGTGAAAGTCGTAGGCCTTGAAGTTCGCTTTCCAACGAGCTCTGAAATGGCCCGATCAGACCAACACAGCTCTTGTTATGACCAAAATACCAAGCTCGTGTCCGTAACACCTATAGAAAGGCACACTACCGTCATTTCAGGGCCATTTTAGTATCTCAAGTGGGCCTTTCATGGGCCTATCGCCTAACTAGCATCACACCATGACTAGGGCAAAGAATTTGGGGTTTTAAATTTTCGGAGATTTTGAGTTTTTTTGTGGACTACCCCCTTTGGAAAAAGTCGAGGATCCAAGCTGGTGGAAAAAGGATTTTTTGGATATCTTCGAGGAGGATTTCTCAGGAGACCTCCTCGCTAAAGTCGTAGGCCTTGAAGTTAGCTTTCCAACGAGCTCTGAAATGGCCCGATTAGACCAACACAGCTCTTGTTATGACCAAAATCCCAAGCTCCTGTCTGTAACACCTATAGAAAGGCACACTACCGTCATTTCGGGGCCATTTGGGTATCTCAGGTGGGCCTTTCATGGGCCTATCACCTAACTAGCATCACACCATGACTAGGGCAAAGAATTTGGGGTTTTAAATTTTTTTGAGATCTTGAGATTTTTTGTGGACTACCCCCTTTGGAAGAAGTCGGGGATCTAAGCTGGTGGAAAAAGGATTTTTTTGGACATCTTCGAGGAGGATTTGTTAAAGTCGTAGGCCTTGAAGTTAGGTTTCCAACGAGCTCTCAAATGGCCGGATCAGACCAACGAAGCTCTTGTTATGACCAAAATACCAAGCTCGTGTCCGTAACACCTATAGAAAGGCAGACTACCGTCATTTCGGGGCCTTTTGGGTATCTCAGGTGGGCCTTTCATGGGCTTATCACCTAACTAGCATCACACCATGACTAGGGCAAAGAATTTTGGGTTTTAAATTTATTTGAGATTTTGAGATTTTTTTTGGACTACCCCCTTTGGAAGAAGTCGAGGATCTAAGCTGGTGGAAAAAGGATTTTTTTGGACATCTTCGAGGAGGATATCTCAGGAGACATCCTCGTTAAAGTCGTAGGCCTTGAAGTTGGCTTTCCAACGAGCTCTGAAATGGCCCGATCAGACCAACACAGCTCTTGTTATGACCAAAATACCAAGCTCGTGTCCGTAACACCTATAGAAAGGCACACTACCGTCATTTCAGGGCCATTTTAGTATCTCAGGTGGGCCTTTCATGGGCCTATCGCCTAACTAGCATCACACCATGACTAGGGCAAAGAATTTGGGGTTTTAAATTTTCTGAGATTTTGAGTTTTTTTGTGGACTACCCCCTTTGGAAAAAGTCGAGGATCCAAGCTGGTGGAAAAAGGATTTTTTTGGACATCTTCGAGGAGGATTTCTCAGGAGACCTCCTCCCTAAAGTCGTAGGCCTTGAAGTTAGCTTTCCAACGAGCTCTGAAATGGCCCGATCAGACCAACACAGCTCTTGTTATGACCAAAATACCAAGCTCGTGTCTGTAACACCTATAGAAAGGCACACTACCGTCATTTCGGGGCCATTTGGGTATCTCAGGTGGGCCTTTCATGGGCCTATCACCTAACTAGCATCACACCATGACTAGGGCAAAGAATTTGGGGTTTTAAATTTTTTTGAGATCTTGAGATTTTTTGTGGACTACCCCCTTTGGAAGAAGTCGGGGATCTAAGCTGGTGGAAAAAGGATTTTTTTGGACATCTTCGAGGAGGATTTGTTAAAGTCGTAGGCCTTGATGTTAGGTTTCCAACGAGCTCTCAAATGGCCGGATCAGACCAACGAAGCTCTTGTTATGACCAAAATACCAAGCTCGTGTCCGTAACACCTATAGAAAGGCAGACTACCGTCATTTCGGGGCCTTTTGGGTATCTCAGGTGGGCCTTTCATGGGCTTATCACCTAACTAGCATCACACCATGACTAGGGCAAAGAATTTTGGGTTTTAAATTTTTTTGAGATTTTGAGATTTTTTTTGGACTACCCCCTTTGGAAGAAGTCGAGGATCTAAGCTGGTGGAAAAAGGATTTTTTTGGACATCTTCGAGGAGGATATCTCAGGAGACATCCTCGTTAAAGTCGTAGGCCTTGAAGTTAGGTTTCCAACAATCTCTCAAATGGCCCGATCAAACCAACGCAGCTCTTGTTATGACCAAAATACCAAGCTCTTGTCCGTAAAACCTGTATAAAGGCACACTACCTTCATTTCGGGGAAATTTGGGCATCTCAAGTAGACGTTTCATGGGCCTATCGCCTAACTAGAATCACACAATACCTAGGGCAAAGAATTTGGGGTTTTAAATTTTCTGAGATTTTGAGATTTTTTGTGGACTACACCTTGGAAAAAGTCAAGGATCCAAGCTGGTGGAAAAAGGATTTTTTTGGACATCGTCGATGAGGATTACTCAGGAGACATCCTTGTGAAAGTCGTAGGCCTTGAAGTTGGCTTTCCAACGAGCTCTGAAATGGCCCGATCAGACCAACACAGCTCTTGTTATGACCAAAATACCAAGCTCGTGTCCGTAACACCTATAGAAAGGCACACTACCGTCATTTCAGGGCCATTTTAGTATCTCAGGTGGGCCTTTCATGGGCCTATCGCCTAACTAGCATCACACCATGACTAGGGCAAAGAATTTGGGGTTTTAAATTTTTTTGAGATCTTGAGATTTTTTGTGGACTACCCCCTTTGGAAGAAGTCGGGGATCTAAGCTGGTGGAAAAAGTATTTTTTTGGACATCTTCGAGGAGGATTTGTTAAGGTCGTAGGCCTTGAAGTTAGGTTTCCAACGAGCTCTCAAATGGCCGGATCAGACCAACGAAGCTCTTGTTATGACCAAAATACCAAGCTCGTGTCCGTAACACCTATAGAAAGGCAGACTACCGTCATTTCGGGGCCTTTTGGGTATCTCAGGTGGGCCTTTCATGGGCTTATCACCTAACTAGCATCACACCATGACTAGGGCAAAGAATTTTGGGTTTTAAATTTTTTTGAGATTTTGAGATTTTTTTTGGACTACCCCCTTTGGAAGAAGTCGAGGATCTAAGCTGGTGGAAAAAGGATTTTTTTGGACATCTTCGAGGAGGATATCTCAGGAGACATCCTCGTTAAAGTCGTAGGCCTTGAAGTTGGCTTTCCAACGAGCTCTGAAATGGCCCGATCAGACCAACACAGCTCTTGTTATGACCAAAATACCAAGCTTGTGTCCGTAACACCTATAGAAAGGCACACTACCGTCATTTCAGGGCCATTTTAGTATCTCAGGTGGGCCTTTCATGGGCCTATCGCCTAACTAGCATCACACCATGACTAGGGCAAAGAATTTGGGGTTTTAAATTTTCTGAGATTTTGAGTTTTTTTGTGGACTACCCCCTTTGGAAGAAGTCGAGGATCCAAGCTGGTGGAAAAAGGATTTTTTTTGGGACATCTTCGAGGAGGATTTCTCAGGAGACCTCCTCGTTAAAGTCGTAGGCCTTGAAGTTAGCTTTCCAACGAGCTCTGAAATGGCCCGATCAGACCAACACAGCTCTTGTTATGACCAAAATACCAAGCTCGTGTCTGTAACACCTATAGAAAGGCACACTACCGTCATTTCAGGGCCATTTTAGTATCTCAGGTGGGCCTTTCATGGGCCTATCGCCTAACTAGCATCACACCATGACTAGGGCAAAGAATTTGGGGTTTTAAATTTTTTTGAGATCTTGAGATTTTTTGTGGACTACCCCCTTTGGAAGAAGTCGGGGATCTAAGCTGGTGGAAAAAGTATTTTTTTGGACATCTTCGAGGAGGATTTGTTAAGGTCGTAGGCCTTGAAGTTAGGTTTCCAACGAGCTCTCAAATGGCCGGATCAGACCAACGAAGCTCTTGTTATGACCAAAATACCAAGCTCGTGTCCGTAACACCTATAGAAAGGCAGACTACCGTCATTTCGGGGCCTTTTGGGTATCTCAGGTGGGCCTTTCATGGGCTTATCACCTAACTAGCATCACACCATGACTAGGGCAAAGAATTTTGGGTTTTAAATTTTTTTGAGATTTTGAGATTTTTTTTGGACTACCCCCTTTGGAAGAAGTCGAGGATCTAAGCTGGTGGAAAAAGGATTTTTTTGGACATCTTCGAGGAGGATTTCTCAGGAGACCTCCTCGTTAAAGTCGTAGGCCTTGAAGTTAGCTTTCCAACGAGCTCTGAAATGGCCCGATCAGACCAACACAGCTCTTGTTATGACCAAAATACCAAGCTCGTGTCTGTAACACCTATAGAAAGGCACACTACCGTCATTTCGAGGCCATTTGGGTATCTCAGGTGGGCCTTTCATGGGCCTATCACCTAACTAGCATCACACCATGACTAGGGCAAAGAATTTGGGGTTTTAAATTTTTTTGAGATCTTGAGATTTTTTGTGGACTACCCCCTTTGGAAGAAGTCGGGGATCTAAGCTGGTGGAAAAAGGATTTTTTTGGACATCTTCGAGGAGGATTTGTTAAAGTCGTAGGTCTTGAAGTTAGGTTTCCAACGAGCTCTCAAATGGCCGGATCAGACCAACGAAGCTCTTGTTATGACCAAAATACCAAGCTCGTGTCCGTAACACCTATAGAAAGGCAGACTACCGTCATTTCGGGGCCTTTTGGGTATCTCAGGTGGGCCTTTCATGGGCTTATCACCTAACTAGCATCACACCATGACTAGGGCAAAGAATTTGGGGTTTTAAATTTTTTTGAGATCTTGAGAATTTTTGTGGACTACCCCCTTTGGAAGAAGTCGGGGATCTAAGCTGGTGGAAAAAGGATTTTTTTGGACATCTTCGAGGAGGATTTGTTAAAGTCGTAGGCCTTGAAGTTAGGTTTCCAACGAGCTCTCAAATGGCCGGATCAGACCAACGAAGCTCTTGTTATGACCAAAATACCAAGCTCGTGTTCGTAACACCTATAGAAAGGCAGACTACCGTCATTTCGGGGCCTTTTGGGTATCTCAGGTGGGCCTTTCATGGGCTTATCACCTAACTAGCATCACACCATGACTAGGGCAAAGAATTTTGGGTTTGAAATTTTTTTGAGATTTTGAGATTTTTTTTGGACTACCCCCTTTGGAAGAAGTCGAGGATCTAAGCTGGTGGAAAAAGGATTTTTTTGGACATCTTCGAGGAGGATATCTCAGGAGACATCCTCGTTAAAGTCGTAGTCCTTGAAGTTAGGTTTCCAACAAGCTCTCAAATGGCCCGATCAAACCAACGCAGCTCTTGTTATGACCAAAATACCAAGCTCTTGTCCGTAAAACCTGTATAAAGGCACACTACCTTCATTTCGGGGAAATTTGGGCATCTCAAGTAGGCGTTTCATGGGCCTATCGCCTAACTAGAATCACACCATACCTAGGGCAAAGAATTTGGGGTTTTAAATTTTCTGAGATTTTGAGATTTTTTGTGGACTACACCTTGGAAAAAGTCAAGGATCCAAGCTGGTGGAAAAAGGATTTTTTTGGACATCGTCGAGGAGGATTACTCAGGAGACATCCTTGTGAAAGTCGTAGGCCTTGAAGTTGGCTTTCCAACGAGCTCTGAAATGGCCCGATCAGACCAACACAGCTCTTGTTATGACCAAAATACCAAGCTCGTGTCCGTAACACCTATAGAAAGGCACACTACCGTCATTTCAGGGCCATTTTAGTATCTCAGGTGGGCCTTTCATGGGCCTATCGCCTAACCAGCATTACACCATGACTAGGGCAAAGAATTTGGGGTTTTAAATTTTCTGAGATTTTGAGTTTTTTTGTGGACTACCCCCTTTGGAAAAAGTCGAGGATCCAAGCTGGTGGAAAAAGGATTTTTTTGGACATCTTCGAGGAGAATTTCTCAGGAGACCTCCTCGCTAAAGTCGTAGGCCTTGAAGTTAGCTTTCCAACGAGCTCTGAAATGGCCCGATCAGACCAACGCAGCTCTTGTTATGACCAAAATACCAAGCTCGTGTCCGTAACACCTATAGAAAGGCAGACTACCGTCATTTCGGGGCCTTTTGGGTATCTCAGGTGGGCCTTTCATGGGCTTATCACCTAACTAGCATCACACCATGACTAGGGCAAAGAATTTGGGGTTTTAAATTTTTTTGAGATCTTGAGAATTTTTGTGGACTACCCCCTTTGGAAGAAGTCGGGGATCTAAGCTGGTGGAAAAAGGATTTTTTTGGACATCTTCGAGGAGGATTTGTTAAAGTCGTAGGCCTTGAAGTTAGGTTTCCAACGAGCTCTCAAATGGCCGGATCAGACCAACGAAGCTCTTGTTATGACCAAAATACCAAGCTCGTGTTCGTAACACCTATAGAAAGGCAGACTACCGTCATTTCGGGGCCTTTTGGGTATCTCAGGTGGGCCTTTCATGGGCTTATCACCTAACTAGCATCACACCATGACTAGGGCAAAGAATTTTAAGTTTTAAATTTTTTTGAGATTTTGAGATTTTTTTTGGACTACCCCCTTTGGAAGAAGTCGAGGATCTAAGCTGGTGGAAAAAGGATTTTTTTGGACATCTTCGAGGAGGATATCTCAGGAGACATCCTCGTTAAAGTCGTAGGCCTTGAAGTTAGGTTTCCAACAAGCTCTCAAATGGCCCGATCAAACCAACGCAGCTCTTGTTATGACCCAAATACCAAGCTCTTGTCCGTAAAACCTGTATAAAGGCACACTACCTTCATTTCGGGGAAATTTGGGCATCTCAAGTAGGCGTTTCATGGGCCTATCGCCTAACTAGAATCACACCATACCTAGGGCAAAGAATTTGGGGTTTTAAATTTTCTGAGATTTTGAGATTTTTTGTGGACTACACCTTGGAAAAAGTCAAGGATCCAAGCTGGTGGAAAAAGGATTTTTTTGGACATCGTCGAGGAGGATTACTCAGGAGACATCCTTGTGAAAGTCGTAGGCCTTGAAGTTGGCTTTCCAACGAGCTCTGAAATGGCCCGATCAGACCAACACAGCTCTTGTTATGACCAAAATACCAAGCTCGTGTCCGTAACACCTATAGAAAGGCACACTACCGTCATTTCAGGGCCATTTTAGTATCTCAGGTGGGCCTTTCATGGGCCTATCGCCTAACTAGCATTACACCATGACTAGGGCAAAGAATTTGGGGTTTTAAATTTTCTGAGATTTTGAGTTTTTTTGTGGACTACCCCCTTTGGAAAAAGTCGAGGATCCAAGCTGGTGGAAAAAGGATTTTTTTGGACATCTTCGAGGAGAATTTCTCAGGAGACCTCCTCGCTAAAGTCGTAGGCCTTGAAGTTAGCTTTCCAACGAGCTCTGAAATGGCCCTATCAGACCAACACAGCTCTTGTTATGACCAAAATACCAAGCTCGTGTATGTAACACCTATAGAAAGGCACACTACCGTCATTTCGGGGCCATTTGGGTATCTCAGGTGGGCCTTTCATGGGCCTATCACCTAACTAGCATCACACCATGACTAGGGCAAAGAATTTGGGGTTTTAAATTTTTTTGAGATCTTGAGATTTTTTGTGGACTACCCCCTTTGGAAGAAGTCGGGGATCTAAGCTGGTGGAAAAAGGATTTTTTTGGACATCTTCGAGGAGGATTTGTTAAAGTCGTAGGCCTTGAAGTTAGGTTTCCAACGAGCTCTCAAATGGCCGGATCAGACCAACGAAGCTCTTGTTATGACCAAAATACCAAGCTCGTGTCCGTAACACCTATAGATAGGCAGACTACCGTCATTTCGGGGCCTTTTGGGTATCTCAGGTGGGCCTTTCATGGGCTTATCACCTAACTAGCATCACACCATGACTAGGGCAAAGAATTTTGGGTTTTAAATTTTTTTGAGATTTTGAGATTTTTTTTGGACTACCCTCTTTGGAAGAAGTCGAGGATCTAAGCTGGTGGAAAAAGGATTTTTTTGGACATCTTCGAGGAGGATTTCTCAGGAGACATCCTCGTTAAAGTCATAGGCCTTGAAGTTAGCTTTCCAACGAGCTCTCAAATGGCCCGATCAGACCAACGCAGCTCTTGTTATGACCAAAATACCAAGCTCGTGTCCGTAACACCTATAGAAAGGCAGACTACCGTCATTTCGGGGCCTTTTGGGAATCTCAGGTGGGCCTTTCATGGGCTTATCACCTAACTAGCATCACACCATGACTAGGGCAAAGAATTTGGGGTTTTAAATTTTTTTGAGATCTTGAGAATTTTTGTGGACTACCCCCTTTGGAAGAAGTCGGGGATCTAAGCTAGTGGAAAAAGGATTTTTTTGGACATCTTCGAGGAGGATTTGTTAAAGTCGTAGGCCTTGAAGTTAGGTTTCCAACGAGCTCTCAAATGGCCCGATCAAACCAACGCAGCTCTTGTTATGACCAAAATACCAAGCTCTTGTCCGTAACACCTGTATAAAGGCACACTATCTTCATTTCGGGGAAATTTGGGCATCTCAAGTAGGTCTTTCATGGGCCTATCGCCTAACTAGAATCACACCATACCTAGGGCAAAGAATTTGGGGTTTTGAATTTTCTGAGATTTTGAGATTTTTTGTGGACTACACCTTGGAAAAAGTGAAGGATCCAAGCTGGTGGAAAAAGGATTTTTTTGGACATCTTTGAGGAGGATTACTCAGGAGATGTCCTCGTTAAAGTCGTAGGCCTTGAAGTTGGCTTTCCAACGAGCTCTGAAATGGCCCGATCAGACCAACACAGCTCTTGTTATGACCAAAATACCAAGCTCGTGACGTAACACCTATAGAAAGGCACACTACCGTCATTTCAGGGCCATTTTAGTATCTCAGGTTGGCCTTTCATGGGCCTATCGCCTAACTAGCATCACACCATGACTAGGGCAAAGAATTTGGGGTTTTACATTTTCTGAGATTTTGAGTTTTTTTGTGGACTACCCCCTTTGGAAAAAGTCGAGGATCCAAGCTGGCGGAAAAAGGATTTTTTTGGTCATCTTCGAGGAGGATTTCTCAGGAGACCTCCTCGCTAAAGTCGTAGGCCTTGAAGTTAGCTTTCCAACGAGCTCTGAAATGGCCCGATCAGACCAACACAGCTCTTGTTATGACCAAAATACCAAGCTCGTGTCCGTAACACCTATAGAAAGGCACACTACCGTCATTTCAGGGCCATTTTAGTATCTCAGGTTGGCCTTTCATGGGCCTATCGCCTAACTAGCATCACACCATGACTAGGGCAAAGAATTTGGGGTTTTAAATTTTTTGAGATTTTCAGTTTTTTTGTGGACTACCCCCTTTGGAAAAAGTCGAGGATCCAAGCTAGTGGAAAAAGGATTTTTTTGGACATCTTCGAGGAGGATTTCTCAGGAGACCTCCGCCCTAAAGTCGTAGGCCTTGAAGTTAGCTTTCCAACGAGCTCTGAAATGGCCCGATCAGACCAACACAGCTCTTGTTATGACCAAAATACCAAGCTCGTGTCCGTAACACCTATAGAAAGGCACACTACCGTCATTTCGGGTCCATTTGGGTATCTCAGGTGGGCCTTTCATGGGCCTATCACCTAACTAGCATCACACCATGACTAGGGCAAAGAATTTGGGGTTTTAAATTTTTTGAGATTTTGAGTTTTTTTGTGGACTACCCCCTTTGGAAAAAGTCGAGGATCCAAGCTTGTGGAAAAAGGATTTTTTTGGACATCGTCGAGGAGGATTTCTCAGGAGACATCCTCGTTAAAGTCGTAGGCCTTGAAGTTAGCTTTCCAACGAGCTCTCAAATGGCCGGATCAGACCAACGAAGCTCTTGTTATGACCAAAATACCAAGCTCGTGCCCGTAACACCTATAGAAAGGCAGACTACCGTCATTTCGCGGCCTTTTGGGTATCTCAGGTGGGCCTTTCATGGGCTTATCACCTAACTAGCATCACACCATGACTAGGGCATAGAATTTTGGGTTTTAAATTTTTTTGAGATTTTGAGATTTTTTGTGGACTACCCCCTTTGGAAGAAGTCGAGGATCTAAGATGGTGGAAAAAGGATTTTTTTGGACATCTTCGAGGAGGATTACTCAGGAGACATCCTCGTTAAATTCGTAGGCCTTGAAGTTGGCTTTCCAACGAGCTCTGAAATGGCCCGATCAGACCAACACAGCTCTTGTTATGACCAAAATACCAAGCTCGTGACGTAACACCTATAGAAAGGCACACTACCGTCATTTCAGGGCCATTTTAGTATCTCAGGTTGGCCTTTCATGGGCCTATCGCCTAACTAGCATCACACCATGACTAGGGCAAAGAATTTGGGGTTTTACATTTTCTGAGATTTTGAGTTTTTTTGTGGACTACCCCCTTTGGAAAAAGTCGAGGATCCAAGCTGGCGGAAAAAGGAATTTTTTGGACATCTTCGAGGAGTATTTCTCAGGAGACCTCCTCGCTAAAGTCGTAGGCCTTGAAGTTAGCTTTCCAACGAGCTCTGAAATGGCCCGATCAGACCAACACAGCTCTTGTTATGACCAAAATACCAAGCTCGTGTCCGTAACACCTATAGAAAGGCACACTACCGTCATTTCAGGGCCATTTTAGTATCTCATGTTGGCCTTTCATGGGCCTAACGCCTAACTAGCATCACACCATGACTAGGGCAAAGAATTTGGGGTTTTAAATTTTCTGAGATTTTGAGTTTTTTTGTGGACTACCCCCTTTGGAAAAAGTCGAGGATCCAAGCTGGTGGAAAAAGGATTTTTTTTGGACATCTTCGAGGAGGATTTCTCAGGAGACCTCCGCCCTAAAGTCGTAGGCCTTGAAGTTAGCTTTCCAACGAGCTCTGAAATGGCCCGATCAGACCAACACAGCTCTTGTTATGACCAAAATACCAAGCTCGTGTCCGTAACACCTATAGAAAGGCACACTACCGTCATTTCGGGTCCATTTGGGTATCTCAGGTGGGCCTTTCATGGGCCTATCACCTAACTAGCATCACACCATGACTAGGGCAAAGAATTTGGGGTTTTAAATTTTTTGAGATTTTGAGTTTTTTTGTGGACTACCCCCTTTGGAAAAAGTCGAGGATCCAAGCTTGTGGAAAAAGGATTTTTTTGGACATCGTCGAGGAGGATTTCTCTGGAGACATCCTCGTTAAAGTCGTAGGCCTTGAAGTTAGCTTTCCAACGAGCTCTCAAATGGCCGGATCAGACCAACGAAGCTCTTGTTATGACCAAAATACCAAGCTCGTGCCCGTAACACCTATAGAAAGGCAGACTACCGTCATTTCGCGGCCTTTTGGGTATCTCAGGTGGGCCTTTCATGGGCTTATCACCTAACTAGCATCACACCATGACTAGGGCAAAGAATTTTGGGTTTTAAATTTTTTTGAGATTTTGAGATTTTTTGTGGACTACCCCCTTTGGAAGAAGTCGAGGATCTAAGCTGGTGGAAAAAGGATTTTTTTGGACATCTTCGAGGAGGATTACTCAGGAGACATCCTCGTTAAAGTCGTAGGCCTTTATGTTGGCTTTCCAACGAGCTCTGAAATGGCCCGATCAGACCAACACAGCTCTTGTTATGACCAAAATACCAAGCTCGTGACGTAACACCTATAGAAAGGCACACTACCGTCATTTCAGGGCCATTTTAGTATCTCAGGTTGGCCTTTCATGGGCCTATCGCCTAACTAGCATCACACCATGACTAGGGCAAAGAATTTGGGGTTTTACATTTTCTGAGATTTTGAGTTTTTTTGTGGACTACCCCCTTTGGAAAAAGTCGAGGATCCAAGCTGGCGGAAAAAGGATTTTTTTGGACATCTTCGAGGAGGATTTCTCAGGAGACCTCCTCGCTAAAGTCGTAGGCCTTGAAGTTAGCTTTCCAACGAGCTCTAAAATGGCCCGATCAGACCAACACAGCTCTTGTTATGACCAAAATACCAAGCTCGTGTCCGTAACACCTATAGAAAGGCACACTACCGTCATTTCAGGGCCATTTTAGTATCTCAGGTTGGCCTTTCATGGGCCTATCGCCTAACTAGCATCACACCATGACTAGGGCAAAGAATTTGGGGTTTTAAATTTTTTGAGATTTTGAGTTTTTTTGTGGACTACCCCCTTTGGAAAAAGTCGAGGATCCAAGCTGGTGGAAAAAGGATTTTTTTGGACATCTTCGAGGAGGATTTCTCAGGAGACCTCCACCCTAAAGTCGTAGGCCTTGAAGTTAGCTTTCCAACGAGCTTGAAATGGCCCGATCAGACCAACATAGCTCTTGTTATGACCAAAATACCAAGCTCGTGTCCGTAACACCTATAGAAAGGCACACTACCGTCATTTCGGGTCCATTTGGGTATCTCAGGTGGGCCTTTCATGGGCCTATCACCTAACTAGCATCACACCATGACTAGGGCAAAGAATTTGGGGTTTTAAATTTTTTGAGATTTTGAGTTTTTTTGTGGACTACCCCCTTTGGAAAAAGTCGAGGATCCAAGCTTGTGGAAAAAGGATTTTTTTGGACATCGTCGAGGAGGATTTTTCAGGAGACATCCTCGTTAAAGTCGTAGGCCTTGAAGTTAGCTTTCCAACGAGCTCTCAAATGGCCGGATCAGACCAACGAAGCTCTTGTTATGACCAAAATACCAAGCTCGTGCCCGTAACACCTATAGAAAGGCAGACTACCGTCATTTCGCGGCCTTTTGGGTATCTTAGGTGGGCCTTTCATGGGCTTATCACCTAACTAGCATCACACCATGACTAGGGCAAAGAATTTGGGGTTTTAAATTTTCTGAGATTTTGAGATTTTTTGTGGACTACACCTTGGAAAAAGTCAAGGATCCAAGCTGGTGGAAAAAAGATTTTTTTGGACATCTTCGAGGAGGATTACTCAGGAGACATCCTCGTTAAAGTCGTAGGCCTTGAAGTTGGCTTTCCAACGAGCTCTGAAATGGCCCGATCAGACCAACACAGCTCTTGTTATGACCAAAATACCAAGCTCGTGACGTAACACCTATAGAAAGGCACACTACCGTCATTTCAGGGCCATTTTAGTATCTCAGGTTGGCCTTTCATGGGCCTATCGCCTAACTAGCATCACACCATGACTAGGGCAAAGAATTTGGGGTTTTACATTTTCTGAGATTTTGAGTTTTTTTGTGGACTACCGCCTTTGGAAAAAGTCGAGGATGCAAGCTGGTGGAAAAAGGATTTTTTTGGACATCTTCGAGGAGGATTTCTCAGGAGACCTCCTCGCTAAAGTCGTAGGCCTTGAAGTTAGCTTTCCAACGAGCTCTGAAATGGCCCGATCAGACCAACACAGCTCTTGTTATGACCAAAATACCAAGCTCGTGTCCGTAACACCTATAGAAAGGCACACTACCGTCATTTCGGGGCCATTTGGGTATCTCAGGTGGGCCTTTCATGGGCCTATCACCTAACTAGCATCACACCATGACTAGGGCAATGAATTTGGGGTTTTAAATTTTTTGAGATTTTGAGTTTTTTTGTGGACTACCCCCTTTGGAAAAAGTCTAGGATCCAAGCTTGTGGAAAAAGGATTTTTTTGGACATCTTCAAGGAGGATTTCTCAGGAGACATCCTCGTTAAAGTCGTAGGCCTTGAAGTTAGGTTTCCAACGAGCTCTCAAATGGCCGGATCAGACCAACGAAGCTCTTGTTATGACCAAAATACCAAGCTCGTGTCCGTAACACCTATAGAAAGGCAGACTACCGTCATTTCGGGGCCTTTTGGGTATCTCAGGTGGGCCTTTCATGGGCTTATCACCTAACTAGCATCACACCATGACTAGGGCAAAGAATTTTGGGTTTTAAATTTTTTTGAGATTTTGAGATTTTTTGTGGACTACCCCCTTTGGAAAAAGTCGAGGATCTAAGCTGGTGGAAAAAGGATTTTTTTGGACATCTTCGACGAGGATTTCTCAGGAGACATCCTCGTTAAAGTCGTAGGCCTTGAAGTTAGCTTTCCAACGAGCTCTCAAAGGGCCCGATCAGACCAACGCAGCTCTTGTTATGACCAAAATACCAAGCTCGTGTCCGTAACACCTATATAAAGGCAGACTACCGTCATTTCGGGGCCTTTTGGGTATCTCAAGTGGGCCTTTCATGGGCTTATCACCTAACTAGCATCACACCATGACTAGGGCAAAGAATTTGAGGTTTTAAATTTTTTTGAGATTTTGAGATTTTTTGTGGACTACCCCCTTTGGAAGAAGTCGGGGATCTAAACTGGTGGAAAAAGGATTTTTTTGGACATCTTCGAGGAGGATTTGTTAAAGTCGTAGGCCTTGAAGTTAGGTTTCCAACGAGCTCTCAAATGGCCCGATCAAACCAACGCAACTCTTGTTATGACCAAAATACCAAGCTCTTGTCCGTAACACCTGTATAAAGGCACACTACCTTCATTTCGGGGAAATTTGGGCATCTCAAGTAGGCCTTTCATGGGCCTATTGCCTAACTAGAATCACACCATAACTAGGGAAAAGAATTTGGGGTTTTGAATTTTCTGAGATTTTGAGATTTTTTGTTGACTACACCTTGGAAAAAGTCAAGGATCCAAGCTGGTGGAAAAAGGATTTTTTTGGACATCTTCGAGGAGGATTACTCAGGAGACATCCTCGTTAAAGTCGTAGGCCTTGAAGTTGGCTTTCCAACGAGCTCTGAAATGGCCCGATCAGACCAACACAGCTCCTGTTATGACCAAAATACCAAGCTCGTGTCCGTAACACCTATAGAAAGGCACACTACCGTCATTTCAGGGCCATTTTAGTATCTCAGGTGGGCCTTTCATGGGCCTATCGCCTAACTAGCATCACACCATGACTAGGGCAAAGAATTTGGGGTTTTAAATTTTCTGAGATTTTGAGTTTTTTTGTGGACTACCCCCTTTGGAAAAAGTCGAGGATCCTAGCTGGTGGAAAAAGGATTTTTTTGGACATCTTCGAGGACGATTTCTCAGGAGACCTCCTCGCTAAAGTCGTAGGCCTTGAAGTTGGCTTTCCAACGAGCTCTGAAATGGCCCGATCAGACCAACACAGCTCTTGTTATGACCAAAATACCAAGCTCGTGTCCGTAACACTATAGAAAGGCACACTACCGTCATTTCAGGGCCATTTTAGTATCTCAGGTTGGCCTTTCATGGGCCTATCGCCTAACTAGCATCACACCATGACTAGGGTAAAGAATTTGGGGTTTTAAATTTTCTGAGATTTTGAGTTTTTTTGTGGACTACCGCCTTTGGAAAAAGTCGAGGATCCAAGCTGGTGGAAAAAGGATTTTTTTGGACATCTTCGAGGTGGATTTCTCAGGAGACCTCCTCGCTAAAGTCGTAGGCCTTGAAGTTAGCTTTCCAACGAGCTCTGAAATGGCCCGATCAGACCAACACAGCTCTTGTTATGACAAAAATACCAAGCTCGTGTCCGTAACACCTATAGAAAGGCACACTACCGTCATTTCGGGGCCATTTGGGTATCTCAGATGGGCCTTTCATGGGCCTATCACCTAACTAGAATCACACCATGACTAGGGCAAAGAATTTGGGGTTTTAAATTTTTTGATATTTTGAGTTTTTTTGTGGACTACCCCCTTTGGAAAAAGTCGAGGATCCAAGCTTGTGGAAAAAGGATTTTTTTGGACATCTTCGAGGAGGATTTCTCAGGAGACATCCTCGTTAAAGTCGTAGGCCTTGAAGTTAGGTTTCCAACGAGCTCTCAAATGGCCGGATCAGACCAACGAAGCTCTTGTTATGACCAAAATACCAAGCTCGTGTCCGTAACACCTATAGAAAGGCAGACTACCGTCATTTCGGGGCCTTTTGGGTATCTTAGGTGGGCCTTTCATGGGCTTATCACCTAACTAGCATCACACCATGACTAGGGCAAAGAATTTTGGGTTTTAAATTTTTTTGAGATTTTGAGATTTTTTGTGGACTACCCCCTTTGTTAGAAGTCGATGATCTAAGCTGGTGGAAAAAGGATTTTTTTGGACATCTTCAAGGAGGATTTCTCAGGAGACATCCTCGTTAAAGTCGTAGGCCTTGAAGTTAGCTTTCCAACGAGCTCTCAAATGGCCCGATCAGACCAACGCAGCTCTTGTTATGACCAAAATACCAAGCTCGTGTCCGTAACACCTATATAAAGGAAGACTACCGTCATTTCGAGGCCTTTTGGGTATCTCAGGTGGGCCTTTCATGGGCGTATCACCTAACTAGCATCACACCATGACTAGGGCAAAGAATTTGAGGTTTTAAATTTTTTTGAGATTTTGAGATTTTTTGTGGACTACCCCATTTGGAAGAAGTCGGGGATCTAAACTGGTGGAAAAAGGATTTTTTTGGACATCTTCGAGGAGGATTTGTTAAAGTCGTAGGCCTTGAAGTTAGGTTTCCAACGTGCTCTCAAATGGCCCGATCAAACCAACGCAACTCTTGTTATGACCAAAATACCAAGCTCTTGTCCGTAACACCTGTATAAAGGCACACTACCTTCATTTCGGGGAAATTTGGGCATCTCAAGTAGGCCTTTCATGGGCCTATCGCCCAACTAGAATCACCCCATAACTAGGGAAAAGAATTTGGGGTTTTGAATTTTCTGAGATTTTGAGATTTTTTGTTGACTACACCTTGGAAAAAGTCAAGGATCCAAGCTGGTGGAAAAAGGATTTTTTTGGACATCTTCGAGGAGGATTACTCAGGAGACATCCTCGTTAAAGTCGTAGGCCTTGAAGTTGGCTTTCCAACGAGCTCTGAAATGGCCCGATCAGACCAACACAGCTCCTGTTATGACCAAAATACCAAGCTCGTGTCCGTAACACCTATAGAAAGGCACACTACCGTCATTTCAGGGCCATTTTAGTATCTCAGGTGGGCCTTTCATGGGCCTATCGCCTAACTAGCATCACACCATGACTAGGGCAAAGAATTTGGGGTTTTAAATTTTCTGAGATTTTGAGTTTTTTTGTGGACTACCCCCTTTGGAAAAAGTCGAGGATCCTAGCTGGTGGAAAAAGGATTTTTTTGGACATCTTCGAGGACGATTTCTCAGGAGACCTCCTCGCTAAAGTCGTAGGCCTTGAAGTTGGCTATCCAACGAGCTCTGAAATGGCCCGATCAGACCAACACAGCTCTTGTTATGACCAAAATACCAAGCTCGTGTCCGTAACACTATAGAAAGGCACACTACCGTCATTTCAGGGCCATTTTAGTATCTCAGGTTGGCCTTTCATGGGCCTATCGCCTAACTAGCATCACACCATGACTAGGGTAAAGAATTTGGGGTTTTAAATTTTCTGAGATTTTGAGTTTTTTTGTGGACTACCGCCTTTGGAAAAAGTCGAGGATCCAAGCTGGTGGAAAAAGGATTTTTTTGGACATCTTCGAGGTGGATTTCTCAGGAGACCTCCTCGCTAAAGTCGTAGGCCTTGAAGTTAGCTTTCCAACGAGCTCTGAAATGGCCCGATCAGACCAACACAACTCCTGTTATGACAAAAATACCAAGCTCGTGTCCGTAACACCTATAGAAAGGCACACTACCGTCATTTCGGGGCCATTTGGGTATCTCAGGTGGGCCTTTCATGGGCCTATCACCTAACTAGAATCACACCATGACTAGGGCAAAGAATTTGGGGTTTTAAATTTTTTGATATTTTGAGTTTTTTTGTGGACTACCCCCTTTGGAAAAAGTCGAGGATCCAAGCTTGTGGAAAAAGGATTTTTTTGGACATCTTCGAGGAGGATTTCTCAGGAGACATCCTCGTTAAAGTCGTAGGCCTTGAAGTTAGGTTTCCAACGAGCTCTCAAATGGCCGGATCAGACCAACGAAGCTCTTGTTATGACCAAAATACCAAGCTCGTGTCCGTAACACCTATAGAAAGGCAGACTACCGTCATTTCGGGGCCTTTTGGGTATCTCAGGTGGGCCTTTCATGGGCTTATCACCTAACTAGCATCACACCATGACTAGGGCAAAGAATTTTGGGTTTTAAATTTTTTTGAGATTTTGAGATTTTTTGTGGACTACCCCCTTTGTTAGAAGTCGATGATCTAAGCTGGTGGAAAAAGGATTTTTTTGGACATCTTCGAGGAGGATTTCTCAGGAGACATCCTCGTTAAAGTCATAGGCCTTGAAGTTAGCTTTCCAACGAGCTCTCAAATGGCCCGATCAGACCAACGCAGCTCTTGTTATGACCAAAATACCAAGCTCGTGTCCGTAACACCTATATAAAGGAAGACTACCGTCATTTCGAGGCCTTTTGGGTATCTCAGGTGGGCCTTTCATGGGCGTATCACCTAACTAGCATCACACCATGACTAGGGCAAAGAATTTGAGGTTTTAAATTTTTTTGAGATTTTGAGATTTTTTGTGGACTACCCCCTTTGGAAGAAGTCGGGGATCTAAACTGGTGGAAAAAGGATTTTTTTGGACATCTTCGAGGAGGATTTGTTAAAGTCGTAGGCCTTGAAGTTAGGTTTCCAACGTGCTCTCAAATGGCCCGATCAAACCAACGCAACTCTTGTTATGACCAAAATACCAAGCTCTTGTCCGTAACACCTGTATAAAGGCACACTACCTTCATTTCGGGGAAATTTGGGCATCTCAAGTAGGCTTTTCATGGGCCTATCGCCTAACTAGAATCACACCATACCTAGGGCAAAGAATTTGGGGTTTTGAATTTTCTGAGATTTTGAGATTTTTTGTGGACTACACGTTGGAAAAAGTCAAGGATCGAAGCTGGTGGAAAAAGTATTTTTTTGGACATCTTCGAGGAGGATTACTCAGCAGACATCCTCGTTAAAGTCGTAGGCCTTGAAGTTGGCTTTCCAACGAGCTCTGAAATGGCCCGATCAGACCAACACAGCTCCTGTTATGACCAAAATACCAAGCTCGTGTCCGTAACACCTATAGAAAGGCACACTACCGTCATTTCAGGGCCATTTTAGTATCTCAGGTGGGCCTTTCATGGGCCTATCGCCTAACTAGCATCACACCATGACTAGGGCAAAGAATTTGGGGTTTTAAATTTTCTGAGATTTTGAGTTTTTTTGTGGACTACCCCCTTTGGAAAAAGTCGAGGATCCAAGCTGGTGGAAAAAGGATTTTTTTAGACATCTTCGAGGACGATTTCTCAGGAGACCTCCTCGCTAAAGTCGTAGGCCTTGAAGTTAGCTTTCCAACGAGCTCTGAAATGGCCAGATCAGACCAACACAGCTCTTGTTATGACCAAAATACAAAGCTCGTGTCCGTAACACCTATAGAAAGGCACACTACCGTCATTTCGGGGCCATTTGGGTATCTCAGGTGGGCCTTTCATGGGCCTATCACCTAACTAGCATCACACCATGACTAGGGCAAAGAATTTGGGGTTTTAAATTTTTTGAGATTTTGAGTTTTTTTGTGGACTACCCCCTTTGGAAAAAGTCGAGGATCCAAGCTTGTGCAAAAAGGATTTTTTTGGACATCTTCGAGGAGGATTTCTCAGGAGACATCCTCGTTAAAGTCGTAGGCCTTGAAGTTAGGTTTCCAACGAGCTTTCAAATGGCCGGATCAGACCAACGAAGCTCTTGTTATGACCAAAATACCAAGCTCGTGTCCCTAACACCTATAGAAAGGCAGACTACCGTCATTTCGGGGCCTTTTGGGTATCTCAGGTGGGCCTTTCATGGGCTTATCACCTAACTAGCATCACACCATGAATAGGGCAAAGAATTCTGGGGTTTAAATTTTTTGAGATTTTGAGATTTTTTGTGGACTACCCCCTTTGGAAAAAGTCGAGGATCCAAGCTTGTGGAAAAAGGATTTTTTTGGACATCTTCGAGGAGGATTACTCAGGAGACATCCTAGTTAAATTCGTAGGCCTTGAAGTTAGCTTTCCAACGAGCTCTCAAATGGCCCGATCACACAAACGCAGCTCTTGTTATGACCAAAATACCAAGCTCGTGTCCGTAACACCTATAGAAAGGCAGACTACCATGATTTCGGGGCCTTTTGGGTATCTCAGGTGGGCCTTCCATGGGCTTATCACCTAACTAGCATCACACCATGACTAGGGCAAAGAATTTGGGGTTTTAAATTTTTTTGAGATTTTGAGATTTTTTGTGGACTACCCCCTTTGGAAGAAGTCGAGGATCTAAGCTGGTGGAAAAAGGATTTTTTTGGACATCTTCGAGGAGGATTTCTCAGGAGACATCCTCGTTAAAGTCGTAGGCCTTGAAGTTGGCTTTCCAACGAGCTCTGAAATGGCCCGATCAGACCAACAGAGCTCTTGTTATGACCAAAATACCAAGCTCGTGTCTGTAACACCTATAGAAAGGCACACTACAATCATTTCAGGGCCATTTTAGTATCTCAGGTGGGCCTTTCATGGGCCTATCGCCTAACTAGCATCACACCATGACTAGGGCAAAGAATTTGGGGTTTTAAATTTTCTGAGATTTTGAGTTTTTTTGTGGACTACCCCCTTTGGAAAAAGTCTAGGATCCAAGCTGGTGGAAAAAGGATTTTTTTGGACATCTTCGAGGAGGATTTCTCAGGAGACCTCCTCGTTAAATTCGTAGACCTTGAAGTTAGCTTTACAACGAGCTCTCAAATGGCCCGATCAGACCAACGCAGCTCTTGTTTTGACCAAAATACCAAGCTCGTGTCCGTAACACCTATAGAAAGGCAGACTACCGTCATTTCGGGACCTTTTGGGTATCTCAGGTGGGCCTTTCATGGGCTTATCACCTAACTAGCATCACACCATGAATAGGGCAAAGAATTCTGGGTTTTAAATTTTTTGAGATTTTGAGTTTTTTTGTGGACTACCCCCTTTGGAAAAACTCGAGGATCCAAGCTTGTGGAAAAACGATTTTTTTGGACATCTTCGAGGAGGATTTCTCAGGAGACATCCTCGTTAAAGTCGTAGGCCTTGAAGTTGGCTTTCCAACGAGCTCTGAAATGGCCCGATCAGACCAACACAGCTCTTGTTATGACCAAAATACCAAGCTCGTGTTCGTAACACCTATAGAAAGGCACACTACCGTCATTTCAGGGCCATTTTAGTATCTCAGGTGGGCCTTTCATGGGCCTATCGCCTAACTAGCATCACACCATGACTAGGGCAAAGAATTTGGGGTTTTAAATTTTCTGAGATTTTGAGTTTTTTTGTGGACTACCCCCTTTGGAAAAAGCCGAGGATCCAAGCTGGTGGAAAAAGGATTTTTTTGGACATTTTCGAGGAGGATTTCTCAGGAGACCTCCTCGTTAAAGTCGTAGACCTTGAAGTTAGGTTTCCAACGAGCTCTCAAATGGCCCGATCAGACCAACACAGCTCTTGTTATGACAAAAATACCAAGCTCGTGTCCGTAACACCTATAGAAAGGCATACTACCGTGATTTCGGGGCCTTTTGGGTATCTCAGGTGGGCCTTTCATGGGCTTATCACCTAACTAGCATCACAACATGAATAGGGCAAAGAATTTTGGTTTTAAATTTTTTGAGATTTTGAGTTTTTTGTGGACTACCCCCTTTGGAAAAACTCGAGGATCCAAGCTGGTGGAAAAAGGATTTTTTTGGACATCTTCGAGGAGGATTTCTCAGGAGACATCCTCGTTAAAGTCGTAGACCTTGAAGTTAGGTTTCCAACGAGCTCTCAAATGGCCCGATCAGACCAACGCAGCTCTTGTTATGACCAAAATACAAAGCTCGTGTCCGTAACACCTATAGAAAGGCAGACTACCGTCATTTCGGGGCCTTTTGGGTATCTCAGGTGGGCCTTTCATGGGCTTATCACCTAACTAGCATCACAACATGAATAGGGCAAAGAATTTTGGTTTTAAATTTTTTGAGATTTTGAGTTTTTTGTGGACTACCCCCTTTGGAAAAACTCGAGGATCCAAGCTGGTGGAAAAAGGATTTTTTTGGACATCTTCGAGGAGGATTTCTCAGGAGACATCCTCGTTAAAGTCGTAGACCTTGAAGTTAGGTTTCCAACGAGCTCTCAAATGGCCCGATCAGACCAACACAGCTCTTGTTATGACCAAATTACCAAGCTCGTGTCCGTAACACCTATAGAAAGGCAGACTATCGTCATTTCGGGGCCTTTTGGGTATCTCAGGTGGGCCTTTCATGGGCTTATCACCTAACTAGCATCACACCATGACTAGGGCAAAGAATTTGGGGTTTTAAATTTTTTTGAGATTTTGAGATTTTTTGTGGACTACCCCCTTTGGAAGAAGTCGAGGATCTAAGCTGGTGGAAAAAGGATTTTTTTGGACATCTTCGAGGAGGATTTCTCAAGAGACATCCTCGTTAAAGTCGTAGGCCTTGAAGTTGGCTTTCCAACGAGCTCTGAAATGGCCCGATCAGACCAACACAGCTCTTGTTATGACCAAAATACCAAGCTCGTGTCCGTAACACCTATAGAAAGGCAGACTACCGTCATTTCGGGGCCTTTTGGGTATCTCAGGTGGGCCTTTCATGGGCTCATCACCTAACTAGCATCACACCATGACTAGGGCAAAGAATTTGGGGTTTTAAATTTTTTTGAGATTTTGAGATTTTTTGTGGACTACCCCCTTTGGAAGAAGTCGAGGATCTAAGCTGGTGGAAAAAGGATTTTTTTGGACATCTTCGAGGAGGATTTCTCAAGAGACATCCTCGTTAAAGTCGTAGGCCTTGAAGTTGGCTTTCCAACGAGCTCTGAAATGGCCCGATCAGACCAACACAGCTCTTGTTATGACCAAAATACCAAGCTCGTGTCCGTAACACCTATAGAAAGGCACACTACCGTCATTTCAGATCCGTTTTAGTGTCTCAGGTGGGCCTTTCATGGGCCTATCGCCTAACTAGCATCACACCATGACTAGGGCAAAGAATTTGGGGTTTTAAATTTTCTGAGATTTTGAGTTTTTTTGTGGACTACACCCTTTGGAAAAAGTCGAGGATCCAAGCTGGTGGAAAAAGGATTTTTTTTGACATCTTCGAGGAGGATTTCTCAGGAGACCTCCTCGTTAAAGTCGTAGACCTTGAAGTTAGGTTTCCAACGAGCTCTCAAATGGCCCGATCAGACCAACGAAGCTCTTGTTATGACCAAAATACCAAGCTCGTGTCCGTAACACCTATAGAAAGGCAGACTACCGTCATTTCGGGGCCTTTTGGGTATCTCAGGTGGGCCTTTCATGGGCTCATCACCTAACTAGCATCACACCATGACTAGGGCAAAGAATTTGGGGTTTTAAATTTTTTTGAGATTTTGAGATTTTTTGTGGACTACCCCCTTTGGAAGAAGTCGAGGATCTAAGCTGGTGGAAAAAGGATTTTGTTGGACATCTTCGAGGAGGATTACTCAGGAGACATCCTAGTTAAAGTCGTAGGCCTTGAAGTTAGCTTTCCATCGAGCTCTCAAATGGCCCGATCAGACCAACGCAGCTCTTGTTATGACCAAAATACCAAGCTCGTGTCCGTAACACCTATAGAAAGGCATACTACCGTGATTTCGGGGCCTTTTGGGTATCTCAGGTTGGCCTTTCATGGGCTTATCACCTAACTAGCATCACACCATGACTAGGGCAAAGAATTTGGGGTTTTAAATTTTTTTGAGATTTTGAGATTTTTTGTGGACAACCCCCTTTGGAAGAAGTCGAGGATCCAAGCTGGTGGAAAAAGGATTTTTTTGGACATCTTCGAGGAGGATTTCTCAGGAGACATCCTCGTTAAAGTCGTAGACCTTGAAGTTAGGTTTCCAACGAGCTCTCAAATGGCCCGATCAGACCAACACAGCTCTTGTTATGACAAAAATACCAAGCTCGTGTCCGTAACACCTATAAGAAGGCAGACTATCGTCATTTCGGGGCCTTTTGGGTATCTCAGGTGGGCCTTTCATGGGCTTATCACCTAACTAGCATCACACCATGACTAGGGAAAAGAATTTGGGGTTTTAAATTTTTTTGAGATTTTGAGATTTTTTGTGGACTACCCCCTTTGGAAGAAGTCGAGGATCTAAGCTGGTGGAAAAAGGATTTTTTTGGACATCTTCGAGGAGGATTTCTCAGGAGACATCCTCGTTAAAGTCGTAGGCCTTGAAGTTGGCTTTCCAACGAGCTCTGAAATGGCCCGATCAGACCAACACAGCTCTTGTTATGACCATAATACCAAGCTCGTGTCCGTAACACCTATAGAAAGGCACACTACCGTCATTTCAGGGCCATTTTAGTATCTCAGGTGGGCCTTTCATGGGCTTATCGCCTAACTAGCATCACACCATGACTAGGGCAAAGAATTTGGGGTTTTAAATTTTTTGAGATTTTGAGTTTTTTTGTGGACTACCCCCTTTGGAAAAAGTCGAGGATCCAAGCTGGTGGAAAAAGGATTTTTTTTGGACATCTTCGAGGAGGATTTCTCAGGAGACCTCCTCGTTAAAGTCGTAGACCTTGAAGTTAGCTTTACAACGAGCTCTCAAATGGCCCGATCAGACCAACGCAGCTCTTGTTATGACCAAAATACCAAGCTCGTGTCCATAACACCTATAGAAAGGCAGACTACCGTCATTTCGGGGCCTTTTGGGTATCTCAGGTGGGCCTTTCATGGGCTCATCACCTAACTAGCATCACACCATGAATAGGGCAAAGAATTCTGGGTTTTAAATTTTTTGAGATTTTGAGATTTTTTGTGGACTACCCCCTTTGGAAAAAGTCGAGGATCTAAGCTGGTGGAAAAAGGATTTTTTTGGACATCTTCGAGGAGGATTTCTCAGGAGACATCCTCGTTAATGTCGTAGGCCTTGAAGTTGGCTTTCCAACGAGCTCTGAAATGGCCCGATCAGACCAACACAGCTCTTGTTATGACCAAAATACCAAGCTCGTGTCCGTAACACCTATAGAAAGGCACTCTACCGTCATTTCAGGGCTATTTTAGTATCTCAGGTGGGCCTTTCATGGGCCTATCGCCTAACTAGCATCACACCATGACTAGGGCAAAGAATTTGGGGTTTTAAAATTTTCTGAGATTTTGAGTTTTTTTGTGGACTACCCCCTTTGGAAAAAGCCGAGGATCCAAGCTGGTGGAAAAAGGATTTTTTTGGACATTTTCGAGGAGGATTTCTCAGGAGACCTCCTCGTTAAAGTCGTAGACCTTGAAGTTAGCTTTACAACGAGCTCTCAAATGGCCCGATCAGACCAACGCAGCTCTTGTTATGACCAAAATACAAAGCTCGTGTCCGTAACACCTATAGAAAGGCAGACTACTGTCATTTCGGGGCCTTTTGGGTATCTCAGGTGGGCCTTTCATGGGCTTATCACCTAACTAGCATCACACCATGAATAGGGCAAAGAATTTTGGTTTTAAATTTTTTGAGATTTTGAGTTTTTTGTGGACTACCCCCTTTGGAAGAAGTCGAGGATCTAAGCTGGTGGAAAAAGGATTTTTTTGGACATCTTCGAGGAGGATTTCTCAAGAGACATCCTCGTTAAAGTCGTAGGCCTTGAAGTTGGCTTTCCAACGAGCTCTGAAATGGCCCGATCAGACCAACACAGCTCTTGTTATGACCAAAATACCAAGCTCGTGTCCGTAACACCTATAGAAAGGCACACTACCGTCATTTCAGATCCATTTTAGTGTCTCAGGTGGGCCTTTCATGGGCCTATCGCCTAACTAGCATCACACCATGACTAGGGCAAAGAATTTGGGGTTTTAAATTTTCTGAGATTTTGAGTTTTTTTGTGGACTACCCCCTTTGGAAAAAGTCGAGGATCCAAGCTGGTGGAAAAAGGATTTTTTTTGACATCTTCGAGGAGGATTTCTCAGGAGACCTCCTCGTTAAAGTCGTAGACCTTGAAGTTAGGTTTCCAACGAGCTCTCAAATGGCCCGATCAGACCAACGAAGCTCTTGTTATGACCAAAATACCAAGCTCGTGTCCGTAACACCTATAGAAAGGCAGACTACCGTCATTTCGGGGCCTTTTGGGTATCTCAGGTGGGCCTTTCATGGGCTCATCACCTAACTAGCATCACACCATGACTAGGGCAAAGAATTTGGGGTTTTAAATTTTTTTGAGATTTTGAGATTTTTTGTGGACTACCCCCTTTGGAAAAAGTCGAGGATCTAAGCTGGTGGAAAAAGGATTTTGTTGGACATCTTCGAGGAGGATTACTCAGGAGACATCCTAGTTAAAGTCGTAGACCTTGAAGTTAGCTTTCCATCGAGCTCTCAAATGGCCCGATCAGACCAACGCAGCTCTTGTTATGACCAAAATACCAAGCTCGTGTCCGTAACACCTATAGAAAGGCATACTACCGTGATTTCGGGGCCTTTTGGGTATCTCAGGTGGGCCTTTCATGGGCTCATCACCTAACTAGCATCACACCATGAATAGGGCAAAGAATTCTGGGTTTTAAATTTTTTTGAGATTTTGAGATTTTTTGTGGACTACCCCCTTTGGAAGAAGTCGAGGATCCAAGCTGGTGGAAAAAGGATTTTTTTGGACATCTTCGAGGAGGTTTTCTCAGGAGACATCCTCGTTAAAGTCGTAGACCTTGAAGTTAGGTTTCCAACGAGCTCTCAAATGGCCCGATCAGACCAACACAGCTCTTGTTATGACAAAAATACCAAGCTCGTGTCCGTCACACCTATAAGAAGGCAGACTATCGTCATTTCGGGGCCTTTTGGGTATCTCAGGTGGGCCTTTCATGGGCTTATCACCTAACTAGCATCACACCATGACTAGGGCAAAAAATTTGGGGTTTTAAAATTTTCTGAGATTTTGAGTTTTTTTGTGGACTACCCCCTTTGGAAAAAGCCGAGGATCCAAGCTGGTGGAAAAAGGATTTTTTTGGACATTTTCGAGGAGGATTTCTCAGGAGACCTCCTCGTTAAAGTCGTAGACCTTGAAGTTGGCTTTCTAACGAGCTCTGAAATGGCCCGATCAGACCAACGCAGCTCTTGTTATGACCAAAATACCAAGCTCGTGTCCGTAACACCTATAGAAAGGCAGACTACCGTCATTTCAGGGCCTTTTGGGTATCTCAGGTGGGCCTTTCATGGGCCTATCGCCTAACTAGCATCACACCATGAATAGGGCAAAGAATTTTGGTTTTAAATTTTTTGAGATTTTGAGTTTTTTGTGGACTACCCCCTTTGGAAAAAGTCGAGGATCCAAACTGGTGGAAAAAGGATTTTTTTGGATTTCTTCGAGGAGGATTTCTAAGGAGACATCCTAGTTAAAGTCGTAGGCCTTGAAGTTAGGTTTCCAACGAGCTCTCAAATGGCCCGATCAGACCAACGCAGCTCTTGTTATGACCAAAATACCAAGCTCGTGTCCGTAACACCTATAGAAAGGCATACTACCGTGATTTCGGGGCCTTTTGGGTATCTCAGGTGGGCCTTTCATGGGCTTATCACCTAACTAGCATCACACCATGACTAGGGCAAAGAATTTGGGGTTTTAAATTTTTTTGAGATTTTGAGATTTTTTGTGGACTACCCCCTCTGGAAGAAGTCGAGGATCTAAGCTGGTGGAAAAAGGATTTTTTTGGACATCTTCGAGGAGGATTTCTCAAGAGACATCCTTGTTAAAGTCGTAGGCCTTGAATTTGGCTTTCCAACGAGCTCTGAAATGGCCCGATCAGACCAACACAGCTCTTGTTATGACCAAAATACCAAGCTCGTGTCCGTAACACCTATAGAAAGGCACACTACCGTCATTTCAGATCCATTTTAGTGTCTCAGGTGGGCCTTTCATGGGCCTATCGCCTAACTAGCATCACACCATGACTAGGGCAAAAAATTGGGGTTTTAAATTTTCTGAGATTTTGAGTTTTTTTGTGGACTATCCCCTTTGGAAAAAGTCGAGGATCCAAGCTGGTGGAAAAAGGATTTTTTTTGACATCTTCGAGGAGGATTTCTCAGGAGACCTCCTCGTTAAAGTCGTAGACCTTGAAGTTAGCTTTACAACGAGCTCTTAAATGGCCCGATCAGACCAACGCAGCTCTTGTTATGACCAAAATACCAAGCTCGTGTCCGTAACACCTATAGAAAGGCAGACTACCGTCATTTCGGGGCCTTTTGGGTATCCCAGGTGGGCCTTTCATGGGCTCATCACCTAACTAGCATCACACCATGACTAGGGCAAAGAATTTGGGGTTTTAAATTTTCTGAGATTTTGAGATTTTTTGTGGACTACCCCCTTTGGAAAAAGTCGAGGATCCAAGCTGGTGGAAAAAGGATTTTTTGGACATCTTCGAGGAGGATAACTCAGGAGACATCCTGGTTAAATTCGTAAGCCTTGAAGATAGGTTTCCAACGAGTTCTCAAATGGCACGATCAGACCAACGCAACTCTTGTTATGACCAAAATACCAAGCTCATGTTCGTAACACCTATAGAAAGGCACTTTACCGTCATTTAGGGGCCATTTGGGTATCTCAGGTGGGCCTTTCATGGGCCTATCGCTTAACTAGCATCACACCATGACTAGGGTAAAGAATTTGGGCTTTTAAATTTTCTGAGATTTTGAGATTTTTTGTGGACTACCCTCTTTGGAAAATGTCGTGGATCCAAGCTGGTGGAAAAAGAATGTTTTTTGGACATCTTCTAGGAGGATTACTCAGGAGACATCCTCGTTAAAGACGTAGGCCTTGAATTTAGCTTTCCAACGAGCTCTAAAATGGCCCGATCAGACCAACGCAACTTTTGTTATGACCAAAATACCAAGCTCTTGTCCGTAACACCTATAGAAAGGCACACTACCTTCATTTCGGGGAAATTTGGGCATCTCAGGTGGGAATTTCATGGGCCTATCGCCTAACTAGCATCACACCATGCCTAGGGCAGAGAATTTGGGGTTTTAAATTTTCTGAGATTTTGAGATTTTTTTTGGACTAACCCCTTTGGAATAAGTCAAGGATCCAAGCTGGTGGAAAAATGATTTTTTTGGACATCTTCGAGGAGGATTACTCAAGAGACATCCTCGTCAAAGTCGTAGGCCCTGAAGTTAGCTTTCCAACGAGCTCTCAAATGGCTTTATCAGACCAACGCAGCTCTTGGTATGACCAAAATACCAAGCTCGTGTCCGTAACACCTATATAAAGGCACACTACCTTCATTTCGGGGAAATTTTGGCATCTCAGGTGGGCCTCTCATGGGCCAATCGCCTAACTAGAATCCTATCATACCTAGGGAAAAGAATTTGGGGTTTTAAATTTTCTGAGATTTTGAGATTTTTTGTGGACTACACCTTGGAAAAAGTCAAGGATCCAAGCTGGTGGAAAAAGGATTTTTTTGGACATCTTCGAGGAGGATTTCTCAGGAGACGTCCTCATTAAAGTCGTAAGCCTTGAAGTTACCTTTCAACCGAGCTCTCAAATGGCCCAATCAGACCAACGCAGCTCTTGTTATGACAAAAATACCAAGCTCGTGTCCGTAACACCTATAGAAAGGCACACTACCGTCATTTCGGGGCCATTTGGGTATCTCAGGTGGCCTATCATGGGCCTATCGCCTATTTAGCATCACACCATAACTAGGGAAAAGAATTTGGGGTTTTAAATTTTTTGAGATTTTGAGATTTTTTGTGGACTACCCCCTTTGGAAAAAGACGAGGATCCAAGCTGGTGGAAAAAGGATTTTTTTGGACATCTTCGAGGAGGATTACTCAGGAGACATCCTCGTTAAAGTCATAAGCCTTGAAGTTATTTTTCCAATGAGCTCTCAAATGGCTCGGTCAGACCAACGCATCTCTTGTTATGACGAAAATACCAAGCTCCTGTCCGTAACACCTATAGAAAGGCACACTACCGTCATTTCGGGGCCATTTGGGTATCTCAGGTGGTCCTTCATGGGCCTATCGCCTAACTAGCATCACACCATGACTAGGGCAAAGAATTTGGAGTTTTAAATTTTCTGAGATTTTGAGATTTTTTGTGGACTACCCCCTTTGGAAAAAGTCGAGGATCCAAGCTGGTAGAAAAAGGATTTTTTTGGACATCTTCGAGGAGGATTATTCAGGAGACATGCTCGTTAAAGTCGTAGGCCTTGACAGGCACACCTATAGAAAGGCATACTACCGTCATTTAGGGGCCATTTGGGTATCTCAGGTGGGCCTTTCATGGGCCTATCGCTTAACTAGCATCACACCATGACTAGGGCAAAGAATTTGGGGTTTTAAATTTTCTGAGATTTTGAGATTTTTTGTGGACTACCCTCTTTGGAAAAAGTCGTGGATCCAAGCTGGTGGAAAAAGGATTTTTTTTGGACATCTTCTAGGAGGATTACTCAGGAGACATCCTCGTTAAAGACGTAGGCCTTGAATTTAGCTTTCCAACGAGCTCTAAAATGGCCCGATCAGACCAACGCAACTTTTGTTATGACCAAAATACCAAGCTCTTGTCCGTAACACCTATAGAAAGGCACACTACCTTCATTTTGGGGAAATTTGGGCATCTCAGGTGGGCCTTTCATGGGCCTATCGCCTAACTAGCATCACACCATGCCTAGGGCAGAGAATTTGGGGTTTTAAATTTTCTGAGATTTTGAGATTTTTTTTGGACTAACCCCTTTGGAATAAGTCGAGGATCCAAGCTGGTGGAAAAATGATTTTTTTGGACATCTTCGAGGAGGATTACTCAAGAGACATCCTCGTCAAAGTCGTAGGCCTTGAAGTTAGCTTTCCAACGAGCTCTCAAATGGCTTTATCAGACCAACGCAGCTCTTGGTATGACCAAATTACCAAGCTCGTGTCCGTAACACCTATATAAAGGCACACTATCTTCATTTCGGGGAAATTTGGGCATCTCAGGTGGGCCTTTCATGGGCCAATCGCCTAACTAGAATCCTATCATACCTAGGGAAAAGAATTTGGGGTTTTAAATTTTCTGAGATTTTGAGATTTTTTGTGGACTACACCTTGGAAAAAGTCAAGGATCCAAGCTGGTGGAAAAAGAATTTTTTTTGGACATCTTCGAGGAGGATTTCTCAGGAGACGTCCTCATTAAAGTCGTAAGCCTTGAAGTTAGCTTTCAACCGAGCTCTCAAATGGCCCAATCAGACCAACGCAGCTCTTGTTATGACAAAAATACCAAGCTCGTGTCCGTAACACCTATAGAAAAGCATACTACCGTCATTTCGGGGCCATTTGGGTATCTCAGGTGGCCTATCATGGGCCTATCGCCTATTTAGCATCACACCATAACTAGGGAAAAGAATTTGGGGTTTTAAATTTTTTGAGATTTTGAGATTTTTTGTGGACTACCCCCTTTGGAAAAAGTCGAGGATCCAAGCTGGTGGAAAAAGGATTTTTTTGGACATCTTCGAGGAGGATTACTCAGGAGACATCCTCGTTAAAGTCATAAGCCTTGAAGTTAGTTTTCCAACGAGCTCTCAAATGGCTCGGTCAGACCAACGCATCTCTTGTTATGACGAAAATACCAAGCTCCTGTCCGTAACACCTATAGAAAGGCACACTACCGTCATTTCGGGGCCATTTGGGTATCTCAGGTGGTCCTTCATGGGCCTATCGCCTAACTAGCATCACACCATGACTAGGGCAAAGAATTTAGAGTTTTAAATTTTCTGAGATTTTGAGATTTTTTGTGGACTACCCCCTTTGGAAAAAGTCGAGGATCCAAGCTGGTAGAAAAATGATTTTTTTGGACATCTTCGAGGAGGATTACTCAGGAGACATGCTCGTTAAAGTCGTAGGCCTTGAATTTATCTTTCCAACGAGCTCTCAAATGGCCCGATCAGACCAACGCAGCTCTTGTTTTGACCAAAATACTAAGCTCGTGTCCGTAACACATACATAAAGGCACACTACCTTCATTTCGGGGAAATTTAGGCATCTCAGGTGGGCCTATCACCTAACTAGCATCACACCATACCTAGGGCAAAGAATTTGGGGTTTTAAATTTTTTGAGATTTTGAGATTTTTTGTGGATTACCCCCTTTGGAAAAAGTCGAGGATCCAAGCTAGTGGAAAAATGATTTTTTTGGACATCTTCGAGGAGGATTACTCAGGAGACATCCTCGTTAAAGTCATAAGCCTTGAATTTAGTTTTCCAACGATCTCTCAAATGGCCCGATCAGACCAACGCATCTCTTGTTATGACCAAAATACCAAGCTCCTGTCCGTAGCACCTATAGATAGGCACACTACCGTCATTTCGGGGCCATTTGGGTATCTCAGGTGGGCCTTCATGGGCCTATGCCTAACTTGCATCACACCATGACTAGGGAAAAGAATTTTGAGTTTTAAATTTTCTGAGATTTTGAGATTTTTGTGGACTACCCCTTTTGGAAAAAGTCGAGGATCCAAGCTGGTGGAAAAAGGATTTTTTTGGACATCTTCGAGGAGGATCACTCAGGAGACATGCTCGTTAAAGTCGTAGGCCTTGAATTTATCTTTCCAACGAGCTCTCAAATGGCCCGATCAGACCAACGCAGCTCTTGTTATGACCAAAATACTAAGCTCGTGTCCGTAACACATACATAAAGGCACACTACCTTCATTTCGGGGAAATTTGGGCATCTCAGGTGGGCCTATCGCCTAACTAGCATCAAACCATACCTAGGGCAAAGAATTTGGGGTTTTAAATTTTTTGAGATTTTGAGATTTTTTGTGGACTACCCCCTTTGGAAAAAGCCGAGGATCCAAGCTAGTGGAAAAATGATTTTTTTGGACTTCTTCGAGGAGGATTTCTCAAGAGACGTCCTCATTACAGTCGTAGGATTTGAATTTATCTTTCCAACAAGCTCTAAAATGGCCCGATCAGACCAACGCAGCTCTTGTTATGACAAAAATACCAAGCTCATGTCCGTAACACCTATAGAAAGGCACACTACCGTCATTTCGGGGCCATTTGTGTATCTCAGGTGGGCCTTTCATGGGCCTATCGCCTAAATAGCATCACACCATGACTAGGGCAAAGAATTTGGGGTTTTAAAATTTTCTGAGATTTTGAGTTTTTTTGTGGACTACCCCCTTTGGAAAAAGCCGAGGATCCAAGCTGGTGGAAAAAGGATTTTTTTGGACATTTTCGAGGAGGATTTCTCAGGAGACCTCCTCGTTAAAGTCGTAGACCTTGAAGTTGGCTTTCTAACGAGCTCTGAAATGGCCCGATCAGACCAACGCAGCTCTTGTTATGACCAAAATACCAAGCTCGTGTCCGTAACACCTATAGAAAGGCAGACTACCGTCATTTCAGGGCCTTTTGGGTATCTCAGGTGGGCCTTTCATGGGCCTATCGCCTAACTAGCATCACACCATGAATAGGGCAAAGAATTTTGGTTTTAAATTTTTTGAGATTTTGAGTTTTTTGTGGACTACCCCCTTTGGAAAAAGTCGAGGATCCAAACTGGTGGAAAAAGGATTTTTTTGGATTTCTTCGAGGAGGATTTCTCAGGAGACATCCTAGTTAAAGTCGTAGGCCTTGAAGTTAGGTTTCCAACGAGCTCTCAAATGGCCCGATCAGACCAACGCAGCTCTTGTTATGACCAAAATACCAAGCTCGTGTCCGTAACACCTATAGAAAGGCATACTACCGTGATTTCGGGGCCTTTTGGGTATCTCAGGTGGGCCTTTCATGGGCTTATCACCTAACTAGCATCACACCATGACTAGGGCAAAGAATTTGGGGTTTTAAATTTTTTTGAGATTTTGAGATTTTTTGTGGACTACCCCCTCTGGAAGAAGTCGAGGATCTAAGCTGGTGGAAAAAGGATTTTTTTGGACATCTTCGAGGAGGATTTCTCAAGAGACATCCTTGTTAAAGTCGTAGGCCTTGAATTTGGCTTTCCAACGAGCTCTGAAATGGCCCGATCAGACCAACACAGCTCTTGTTATGACCAAAATACCAAGCTCGTGTCCGTAACACCTATAGAAAGGCACACTACCGTCATTTCAGATCCATTTTAGTGTCTCAGGTGGGCCTTTCATGGGCCTATCGCCTAACTAGCATCACACCATGACTAGGGCAAAGAATTTGGGGTTTTAAATTTTCTGAGATTTTGAGTTTTTTTGTGGACTACCCCCTTTGGAAAAAGTCGAGGATCCAAGCTGGTGGAAAAAGGATTTTTTTTGACATCTTCGAGGAGGATTTCTCAGGAGACCTCCTCGTTAAAGTCGTAGACCTTGAAGTTAGCTTTACAACGAGCTCTCAAATGGCCCGATCAGACCAACGCAGCTCTTGTTTTGACCAAAATACCAAGCTCGTGTCCGTAACACCTATAGAAAGGCAGACTACCGTCATTTCGGGGCCTTTTGGGTATCTCAGGTGGGCCTTTCATGGGCTCATCACCTAACTAGCATCACACCATGACTAGGGCAAAGAATTTGGGGTTTTAAATTTTTTTGAGATTTTGAGATTTTTTGTGGACTACCCCCTTTGGAAGAAGTCGAGGATCTAAGCTGGTGGAAAAAGGATTTTGTTGGACATCTTCGAGGAGGATTACTCAGGAGACATCCTAGTTAAAGTCGTAGGCCTTGAAGTTAGCTTTCCAACGAGCTCTCAAATGGCCCGATCAGACAAACGCAGCTCTTGTTATGACCAAAATACCAAGCTCGTGTCCGTAACACCTATAGAAAGGCAGACTACCGTGATTTCGGGGCCTTTTGGGTATCTCAGGTGGGCCTTTCATGGGCTTATCACCTAACTAGCATCACACCATGACTAGGGCAAAGAATTTGGGGTTTTAAATTTTTTTGAGATTTTGAGATTTTTTGTGGACTACCCCCTTTGGAAGAAGTCGAGGATCTAAGCTGGTGGAAAAAGGATTTTTTTGGACATCTTCGAGGAGGATTTCTCAGGAGACATCCTCGTTAAAGTCGTAGGCCTTGAAGTTGGCTTTCCAACGAGCTCTGAAATGGCCCGATCAGACCAACACAGCTCTTGTTATGACCAAAATACCAAGCTCGTGTCCGTAACACCTATAGAAAGGCACACAACCGTAATTTCAGGGCCATTTGGATATCTCAGGTGGGCCTTTCATGGGCTTATCACCTAACTAGCATCACACCATGAATAGGGCAAAGAATTCTGGGTTTTAAATTTTTTGAGATTTTGAGTTTTTTTGTGGACTACCCCCTTTGGAAAAACTCGAGGATCCAAGCTTGTGGAAAAACGATTTTTTTGGACATCTTCGAGGAGGATTTCTCAGGAGACATCCTCGTTAAAGTCGTAGACCTTGAAGTTAGGTTTCCAACGAGCTCTCAAATGGCCCGATCAGACCAACGAAGCTCTTGTTATGACCAAAATACCAAGCTCGTGTCCGTAACACCTATAGAAAGGCAGACTACCGTCATTTCGGGGCCTTTTGGGTATCTCAGGTGGGCCTTTCATGGGCTTATCACCTAACTAGCATCAAACCATGACTAGGGCAAAGAATTTGGGGTTTTAAATTTTTTTGAGATTTTGAGATTTTTTGTGGACTACCCCCTTTGGAAGAAGTCGAGGATCTAAGCTGGTGGAAAAAGGATTTTTTTGGACATCTTCGAGGAGGATTTCTCAGGAGACGTCCTCGTTAAAGTCGTAGGTCTTGAAGTTAGTTTTCCAACGAGCTCTCAAATGGCCCAATCAGACCAACGCAGCTCTTGTTATGACCAAAATACCAAGCTCGTGTTCGTAACACCTATAGAAAGGCATACTACCTTCATTTCGGAGAAATATGGGTATCTCAGGTGGGCCTTTCATGGGCCTATCGCCTAACTACCATAACGCCATGCCTAGGGCAAAGAATTTGGGGTTTTAAATTTTTTTGAGGTTTTGAGATTTTTTGTGGACTACCCCCTTTGGAAGAAGTCGAGGATCCAAGCTGGTGGAAAAAGGATTTTTTTGGACATCTTCGAGGAGGAATTCTCAGGAGACATCCTCGTTAAAGTCATAGGCCTTGAAGTTGGCTTTCCAACGAGCTCTCAAATGGCCCGATCAAACCAACGCAGCTCTTGTTATGACCAAAATACCAAGCTCTTGTCCGTAACACCTGTAAAAAGGCACACTACCGTCATTTCGGGGAAATTTGGGCATCTCAAGTGGGCCTTTCATGGGCCTATCGCCTAACTAGCATCACACCATGACTAGGGCAAAGAATTTGGGGTTTTAAATTTTTTGAGATTTTGAGTTTTTTTGTGGACTACCCCCTTTGGAAAAAGTCGAGGATCCAAGCTGGTGGAAAAAGGATTTTTTTGGACATCTTCGAGGAGGATTTCTCAGGAGACCTCCTCGTTAAAGTCGTAGACCTTGAAGTTAGCTTTACAACGAGCTCTCAAATGGCCCGATCAGACCAACGCAGCTCTTGTTATGACCAAAATACCAAGCTCGTGTCCGTAACACCTATAGAAAGGCAGACTACCGTCATTTCGGGGCCTTTTGGGCATCTCAGGTGGGCCTTTCATGGGCTTATCACCTAACTAGCATCACACCATGACTAGTGCAAAGAATTCTGGGTTTTAAATTTTTTGAGATTTTGAGTTTTTTTGTGGACTATCCCCTTTGGAAAAAGTCGAGGATCCAAGCTTGTGGAAAAAGGATTTTTTTGGACATCTTCGAGGAGGATTTCTCAGGAGACATCCTCGTTAAAGTCGTAGACCTTGAAGTTAGGTTTCCAACGAGCTCTCAAATGGCCCGATCAGACCAACGAAGCTCTTGTTATGACCAAAATACCAAGCTCGTGTCCGTAACACCTATAGAAAGGCAGACTACCGTCATTTCGGGGCCTTTTGGGTATCTCAGGTGGGCCTTTCATGGGCTTATCACCTAACTAGCATCACACCATGAATAGGGCAAAGAATTCTGGGTTTTAAATTTTTTGAGATTTTGAGTTTTTTTGTTGACTACCCCCTTTGGAAAAACTCGAGGATCCAAGCTTGTGGAAAAACGATTTTTTTGGACATCTTCGAGGAGGATTTCTCAGGAGACATCCTCGTTAAAGTCGTAGACCTTGAAGTTAGGTTTCCAACGAGCTCTCAAATGGCCCGATCAGACCAACGAAGCTCTTGTTATGACCAAAATACCAAGCTCGTGTCCGTAACACCTATAGAAAGGCAGACTACCGTCATTTCGGGGCCTTTTGGGTATCTCAGGTGGGCCTTTCATGGGCTTATCACCTAACTAGCATCAAACCATGACTAGGGCAAAGAATTTGGGGTTTTAAATTTTTTTGAGATTTTGAGATTTTTTGTGGACTACCCCCTTTGGAAGAAGTCGAGGATCTAAGCTGGTGGAAAAAGGATTTTTTTGGACATCTTCGAGGAGGATTTCTCAGGAGACGTCCTCGTTAAAGTCGTAGGTCTTGAAGTTAGTTTTCCAACGAGCTCTCAAATGGCCCAATCAGACCAACGCAGCTCTTGTTATGACCAAAATACCAAGCTCGTGTTCGTAACACCTATAGAAAGGCATACTACCTTCATTTCGGAGAAATATGGGTATCTCAGGTGGGCCTTTCATGGGCCTATCGCCTAACTACCATAACGCCATGCCTAGGGCAAAGAATTTGGGGTTTTAAATTTTTTTGAGGTTTTGAGATTTTTTGTGGACTACCCCCTTTGGAAGAAGTCGAGGATCCAAGCTGGTGGAAAAAGGATTTTTTTGGACATCTTCGAGGAGGAATTCTCAGGAGACATCCTCGTTAAAGTCATAGGCCTTGAAGTTGGCTTTCCAACGAGCTCTCAAATGGCCCGATCAAACCAACGCAGCTCTTGTTATGACCAAAATACCAAGCTCTTGTCCGTAACACCTGTAAAAAGGCACACTACCGTCATTTCGGGGAAATTTGGGCATCTCAAGTGGGCCTTTCATGGGCCTATCGCCTAACTAGCATCACACCATGACTAGGGCAAAGAATTTGGGGTTTTAAATTTTTTGAGATTTTGAGTTTTTTTGTGGACTACCCCCTTTGGAAAAAGTCGAGGATCCAAGCTGGTGGAAAAAGGATTTTTTTGGACATCTTCGAGGAGGATTTCTCAGGAGACGTCCTCGTTAAAGTCGTAGGTCTTGAAGTTAGTTTTCCAACGAGCTCTCAAATGGCCCAATCAGACCAACGCAGCTCTTGTTATGACCAAAATACCAAGCTCGTGTTCGTAACACCTATAGAAAGGCATACTACCTTCATTTCGGAGAAATATGGGTATCTCAGGTGGGCCTTTCATGGGCCTATCGCCTAACTACCATAACGCCATGCCTAGGGCAAAGAATTTGGGGTTTTAAATTTTTTTGAGGTTTTGAGATTTTTTGTGGACTACCCCCTTTGGAAGAAGTCGAGGATCCAAGCTGGTGGAAAAAGGATTTTTTTGGACATCTTCGAGGAGGAATTCTCAGGAGACATCCTCGTTAAAGTCATAGGCCTTGAAGTTGGCTTTCCAACGAGCTCTCAAATGGCCCGATCAAACCAACGCAGCTCTTGTTATGACCAAAATACCAAGCTCGTGTCCGTAACACCTATAGAAAGGCAGACTACCGTCATTTCGGGGCCTTTTGGGTATCTCAGGTGGGCCTTTCATGGGCTTATCACCTAACTAGCATCACACCATGAATAGGGCAAAGAATTCTGGGTTTTAAATTTTTTGAGATTTTGAGTTTTTTTGTTGACTACCCCCTTTGGAAAAACTCGAGGATCCAAGCTTGTGGAAAAACGATTTTTTTGGACATCTTCGAGGAGGATTTCTCAGGAGACATCCTCGTTAAAGTCGTAGACCTTGAAGTTAGGTTTCCAACGAGCTCTCAAATGGCCCGATCAGACCAACGAAGCTCTTGTTATGACCAAAATACCAAGCTCGTGTCCGTAACACCTATAGAAAGGCAGACTACCGTCATTTCGGGGCCTTTTGGGTATCTCAGGTGGGCCTTTCATGGGCTTATCACCTAACTAGCATCAAACCATGACTAGGGCAAAGAATTTGGGGTTTTAAATTTTTTTGAGATTTTGAGATTTTTTGTGGACTACCCCCTTTGGAAGAAGTCGAGGATCTAAGCTGGTGGAAAAAGGATTTTTTTGGACATCTTCGAGGAGGATTTCTCAGGAGACGTCCTCGTTAAAGTCGTAGGTCTTGAAGTTAGTTTTCCAACGAGCTCTCAAATGGCCCAATCAGACCAACGCAGCTCTTGTTATGACCAAAATACCAAGCTCGTGTTCGTAACACCTATAGAAAGGCATACTACCTTCATTTCGGAGAAATATGGGTATCTCAGGTGGGCCTTTCATGGGCCTATCGCCTAACTACCATAACGCCATGCCTAGGGCAAAGAATTTGGGGTTTTAAATTTTTTTGAGGTTTTGAGATTTTTTGTGGACTACCCCCTTTGGAAGAAGTCGAGGATCCAAGCTGGTGGAAAAAGGATTTTTTTGGACATCTTCGAGGAGGAATTCTCAGGAGACATCCTCGTTAAAGTCATAGGCCTTGAAGTTGGCTTTCCAACGAGCTCTCAAATGGCCCGATCAAACCAACGCAGCTCTTGTTATGACCAAAATACCAAGCTCTTGTCCGTAACACCTGTAAAAAGGCACACTACCGTCATTTCGGGGAAATTTGGGCATCTCAAGTGGGCCTTTCATGGGCCTATCGCCTAACTAGCATCACACCATGACTAGGGCAAAGAATTTGGGGTTTTAAATTTTTTGAGATTTTGAGTTTTTTTGTGGACTACCCCCTTTGGAAAAAGTCGAGGATCCAAGCTGGTGGAAAAAGGATTTTTTTGGACATCTTCGAGGAGGATTTCTCAGGAGACGTCCTCGTTAAAGTCGTAGGTCTTGAAGTTAGTTTTCCAACGAGCTCTCAAATGGCCCAATCAGACCAACGCAGCTCTTGTTATGACCAAAATACCAAGCTCGTGTTCGTAACACCTATAGAAAGGCATACTACCTTCATTTCGGAGAAATATGGGTATCTCAGGTGGGCCTTTCATGGGCCTATCGCCTAACTACCATAACGCCATGCCTAGGGCAAAGAATTTGGGGTTTTAAATTTTTTTGAGGTTTTGAGATTTTTTGTGGACTACCCCCTTTGGAAGAAGTCGAGGATCCAAGCTGGTGGAAAAAGGATTTTTTTGGACATCTTCGAGGAGGAATTCTCAGGAGACATCCTCGTTAAAGTCATAGGCCTTGAAGTTGGCTTTCCAACGAGCTCTCAAATGGCCCGATCAAACCAACGCAGCTCTTGTTATGACCAAAATACCAAGCTCTTGTCCGTAACACCTGTAAAAAGGCACACTACCGTCATTTCGGGGAAATTTGGGCATCTCAAGTGGGCCTTTCATGGGCCTATCGCCTAACTAGCATCACACCATGACTAGGGCAAAGAATTTGGGGTTTTAAATTTTTTGAGATTTTGAGTTTTTTTGTGGACTACCCCCTTTGGAAAAAGTCGAGGATCCAAGCTGGTGGAAAAAGGATTTTTTTGGACATCTTCGAGGATGGTTTCTCAGGAGACCTCCTCGTTAAAGTCGTAGACCTTGAAGTTAGCTTTACAACGAGCTCTCAAATGGCCCGATCAGACCAACGCAGCTCTTGTTATGACCAAAATACCAAGCTCGTGTCCGTAACACCTATAGAAAGGCAGACTACCGTCATTTCGGGGCCTTTTGGGCATCTCAGGTGGGCCTTTCATGGGCTTATCACCTAACTAGCATCACACCATGACTAGTGCAAAGAATTCTGGGTTTTAAATTTTTTGAGATTTTGAGTTTTTTTGTGGACTATCCCCTTTGGAAAAAGTCGAGGATCCAAGCTTGTGGAAAAAGGATTTTTTTGGACATCTTCGAGGAGGATTTCTCAGGAGACATCCTCGTTAAAGTCGTAGACCTTGAAGTTAGGTTTCCAACGAGCTCTCAAATGGCCCGATCAGACCAACGAAGCTCTTGTTATGACCAAAATACCAAGCTCGTGTCCGTAACACCTATAGAAAGGCAGACTACCGTCATTTCGGGGCCTTTTGGGTATCTCAGGTGGGCCTTTCATGGGCTTATCACCTAACTAGCATCACACCATGAATAGGGCAAAGAATTCTGGGTTTTAAATTTTTTGAGATTTTGAGTTTTTTTGTTGACTACCCCCTTTGGAAAAACTCGAGGATCCAAGCTTGTGGAAAAACGATTTTTTTGGACATCTTCGAGGAGGATTTCTCAGGAGACATCCTCGTTAAAGTCGTAGACCTTGAAGTTAGGTTTCCAACGAGCTCTCAAATGGCCCGATCAGACCAACGAAGCTCTTGTTATGACCAAAATACCAAGCTCGTGTCCGTAACACCTATAGAAAGGCAGACTACCGTCATTTCGGGGCCTTTTGGGTATCTCAGGTGGGCCTTTCATGGGCTTATCACCTAACTAGCATCAAACCATGACTAGGGCAAAGAATTTGGGGTTTTAAATTTTTTTGAGATTTTGAGATTTTTTGTGGACTACCCCCTTTGGAAGAAGTCGAGGATCTAAGCTGGTGGAAAAAGGATTTTTTTGGACATCTTCGAGGAGGATTTCTCAGGAGACGTCCTCGTTAAAGTCGTAGGTCTTGAAGTTAGTTTTCCAACGAGCTCTCAAATGGCCCAATCAGACCAACGCAGCTCTTGTTATGACCAAAATACCAAGCTCGTGTTCGTAACACCTATAGAAAGGCATACTACCTTCATTTCGGAGAAATATGGGTATCTCAGGTGGGCCTTTCATGGGCCTATCGCCTAACTACCATAACGCCATGCCTAGGGCAAAGAATTTGGGGTTTTAAATTTTTTTGAGGTTTTGAGATTTTTTGTGGACTACCCCCTTTGGAAGAAGTCGAGGATCCAAGCTGGTGGAAAAAGGATTTTTTTGGACATCTTCGAGGAGGAATTCTCAGGAGACATCCTCGTTAAAGTCATAGGCCTTGAAGTTGGCTTTCCAACGAGCTCTCAAATGGCCCGATCAAACCAACGCAGCTCTTGTTATGACCAAAATACCAAGCTCTTGTCCGTAACACCTGTAAAAAGGCACACTACCGTCATTTCGGGGAAATTTGGGCATCTCAAGTGGGCCTTTCATGGGCCTATCGCCTAACTAGCATCACACCATGACTAGGGCAAAGAATTTGGGGTTTTAAATTTTTTGAGATTTTGAGTTTTTTTGTGGACTACCCCCTTTGGAAAAAGTCGAGGATCCAAGCTGGTGGAAAAAGGATTTTTTTGGACATCTTCGAGGAGGATTTCTCAGGAGACCTCCTCGTTAAAGTCGTAGACCTTGAAGTTAGCTTTACAACGAGCTCTCAAATGGCCCGATCAGACCAACGCAGCTCTTGTTATGACCAAAATACCAAGCTCGTGTCCGTAACACCTATAGAAAGGCAGACTACCGTCATTTCGGGGCCTTTTGGGCATCTCAGGTGGGCCTTTCATGGGCTTATCACCTAACTAGCATCACACCATGACTAGTGCAAAGAATTCTGGGTTTTAAATTTTTTGAGATTTTGAGTTTTTTTGTGGACTATCCCCTTTGGAAAAAGTCGAGGATCCAAGCTTGTGGAAAAAGGATTTTTTTGGACATCTTCGAGGAGGATTTCTCAGGAGACATCCTCGTTAAAGTCGTAGACCTTGAAGTTAGGTTTCCAACGAGCTCTCAAATGGCCCGATCAGACCAACGAAGCTCTTGTTATGACCAAAATACCAAGCTCGTGTCCGTAACACCTATAGAAAGGCAGACTACCGTCATTTCGGGGCCTTTTGGGTATCTCAGGTGGGCCTTTCATGGGCTTATCACCTAACTAGCATCACACCATGAATAGGGCAAAGAATTCTGGGTTTTAAATTTTTTGAGATTTTGAGTTTTTTTGTTGACTACCCCCTTTGGAAAAACTCGAGGATCCAAGCTTGTGGAAAAACGATTTTTTTGGACATCTTCGAGGAGGATTTCTCAGGAGACATCCTCGTTAAAGTCGTAGACCTTGAAGTTAGGTTTCCAACGAGCTCTCAAATGGCCCGATCAGACCAACGAAGCTCTTGTTATGACCAAAATACCAAGCTCGTGTCCGTAACACCTATAGAAAGGCAGACTACCGTCATTTCGGGGCCTTTTGGGTATCTCAGGTGGGCCTTTCATGGGCTTATCACCTAACTAGCATCAAACCATGACTAGGGCAAAGAATTTGGGGTTTTAAATTTTTTTGAGATTTTGAGATTTTTTGTGGACTACCCCCTTTGGAAGAAGTCGAGGATCTAAGCTGGTGGAAAAAGGATTTTTTTGGACATCTTCGAGGAGGATTTCTCAGGAGACGTCCTCGTTAAAGTCGTAGGTCTTGAAGTTAGTTTTCCAACGAGCTCTCAAATGGCCCAATCAGACCAACGCAGCTCTTGTTATGACCAAAATACCAAGCTCGTGTTCGTAACACCTATAGAAAGGCATACTACCTTCATTTCGGAGAAATATGGGTATCTCAGGTGGGCCTTTCATGGGCCTATCGCCTAACTACCATAACGCCATGCCTAGGGCAAAGAATTTGGGGTTTTAAATTTTTTTGAGGTTTTGAGATTTTTTGTGGACTACCCCCTTTGGAAGAAGTCGAGGATCCAAGCTGGTGGAAAAAGGATTTTTTTGGACATCTTCGAGGAGGAATTCTCAGGAGACATCCTCGTTAAAGTCATAGGCCTTGAAGTTGGCTTTCCAACGAGCTCTCAAATGGCCCGATCAAACCAACGCAGCTCTTGTTATGACCAAAATACCAAGCTCTTGTCCGTAACACCTGTAAAAAGGCACACTACCGTCATTTCGGGGAAATTTGGGCATCTCAAGTGGGCCTTTCATGGGCCTATCGCCTAACTAGCATCACACCATGACTAGGGCAAAGAATTTGGGGTTTTAAATTTTTTGAGATTTTGAGTTTTTTTGTGGACTACCCCCTTTGGAAAAAGTCGAGGATCCAAGCTGGTGGAAAAAGGATTTTTTTGGACATCTTCGAGGAGGATTTCTCAGGAGACCTCCTCGTTAAAGTCGTAGACCTTGAAGTTAGCTTTACAACGAGCTCTCAAATGGCCCGATCAGACCAACGCAGCTCTTGTTATGACCAAAATACCAAGCTCGTGTCCGTAACACCTATAGAAAGGCAGACTACCGTCATTTCGGGGCCTTTTGGGCATCTCAGGTGGGCCTTTCATGGGCTTATCACCTAACTAGCATCACACCATGACTAGTGCAAAGAATTCTGGGTTTTAAATTTTTTGAGATTTTGAGTTTTTTTGTGGACTATCCCCTTTGGAAAAAGTCGAGGATCCAAGCTTGTGGAAAAAGGATTTTTTTGGACATCTTCGAGGAGGATTTCTCAGGAGACATCCTCGTTAAAGTCGTAGACCTTGAAGTTAGGTTTCCAACGAGCTCTCAAATGGCCCGATCAGACCAACGAAGCTCTTGTTATGACCAAAATACCAAGCTCGTGTCCGTAACACCTATAGAAAGGCAGACTACCGTCATTTCGGGGCCTTTTGGGTATCTCAGGTGGGCCTTTCATGGGCTTATCACCTAACTAGCATCACACCATGAATAGGGCAAAGAATTCTGGGTTTTAAATTTTTTGAGATTTTGAGTTTTTTTGTTGACTACCCCCTTTGGAAAAACTCGAGGATCCAAGCTTGTGGAAAAACGATTTTTTTGGACATCTTCGAGGAGGATTTCTCAGGAGACATCCTCGTTAAAGTCGTAGACCTTGAAGTTAGGTTTCCAACGAGCTCTCAAATGGCCCGATCAGACCAACGAAGCTCTTGTTATGACCAAAATACCAAGCTCGTGTCCGTAACACCTATAGAAAGGCAGACTACCGTCATTTCGGGGCCTTTTGGGTATCTCAGGTGGGCCTTTCATGGGCTTATCACCTAACTAGCATCAAACCATGACTAGGGCAAAGAATTTGGGGTTTTAAATTTTTTTGAGATTTTGAGATTTTTTGTGGACTACCCCCTTTGGAAGAAGTCGAGGATCTAAGCTGGTGGAAAAAGGATTTTTTTGGACATCTTCGAGGAGGATTTCTCAGGAGACGTCCTCGTTAAAGTCGTAGGTCTTGAAGTTAGTTTTCCAACGAGCTCTCAAATGGCCCAATCAGACCAACGCAGCTCTTGTTATGACCAAAATACCAAGCTCGTGTTCGTAACACCTATAGAAAGGCATACTACCTTCATTTCGGAGAAATATGGGTATCTCAGGTGGGCCTTTCATGGGCCTATCGCCTAACTACCATAACGCCATGCCTAGGGCAAAGAATTTGGGGTTTTAAATTTTTTTGAGGTTTTGAGATTTTTTGTGGACTACCCCCTTTGGAAGAAGTCGAGGATCCAAGCTGGTGGAAAAAGGATTTTTTTGGACATCTTCGAGGAGGAATTCTCAGGAGACATCCTCGTTAAAGTCATAGGCCTTGAAGTTGGCTTTCCAACGAGCTCTCAAATGGCCCGATCAAACCAACGCAGCTCTTGTTATGACCAAAATACCAAGCTCTTGTCCGTAACACCTGTAAAAAGGCACACTACCGTCATTTCGGGGAAATTTGGGCATCTCAAGTGGGCCTTTCATGGGCCTATCGCCTAACTAGCATCACACCATGACTAGGGCAAAGAATTTGGGGTTTTAAATTTTTTGAGATTTTGAGTTTTTTTGTGGACTACCCCCTTTGGAAAAAGTCGAGGATCCAAGCTGGTGGAAAAAGGATTTTTTTGGACATCTTCGAGGAGGATTTCTCAGGAGACGTCCTCGTTAAAGTCGTAGGTCTTGAAGTTAGTTTTCCAACGAGCTCTCAAATGGCCCAATCAGACCAACGCAGCTCTTGTTATGACCAAAATACCAAGCTCGTGTTCGTAACACCTATAGAAAGGCATACTACCTTCATTTCGGAGAAATATGGGTATCTCAGGTGGGCCTTTCATGGGCCTATCGCCTAACTACCATAACGCCATGCCTAGGGCAAAGAATTTGGGGTTTTAAATTTTTTTGAGGTTTTGAGATTTTTTGTGGACTACCCCCTTTGGAAGAAGTCGAGGATCCAAGCTGGTGGAAAAAGGATTTTTTTGGACATCTTCGAGGAGGAATTCTCAGGAGACATCCTCGTTAAAGTCATAGGCCTTGAAGTTGGCTTTCCAACGAGCTCTCAAATGGCCCGATCAAACCAACGCAGCTCTTGTTATGACCAAAATACCAAGCTCTTGTCCGTAACACCTGTAAAAAGGCACACTACCGTCATTTCGGGGAAATTTGGGCATCTCAAGTGGGCCTTTCATGGGCCTATCGCCTAACTAGCATCACACCATGACTAGGGCAAAGAATTTGGGGTTTTAAATTTTTTGAGATTTTGAGTTTTTTTGTGGACTACCCCCTTTGGAAAAAGTCGAGGATCCAAGCTGGTGGAAAAAGGATTTTTTTGGACATCTTCGAGGAGGATTTCTCAGGAGACCTCCTCGTTAAAGTCGTAGACCTTGAAGTTAGCTTTACAACGAGCTCTCAAATGGCCCGATCAGACCAACGCAGCTCTTGTTATGACCAAAATACCAAGCTCGTGTCCGTAACACCTATAGAAAGGCAGACTACCGTCATTTCGGGGCCTTTTGGGCATCTCAGGTGGGCCTTTCATGGGCTTATCACCTAACTAGCATCACACCATGACTAGTGCAAAGAATTCTGGGTTTTAAATTTTTTGAGATTTTGAGTTTTTTTGTGGACTATCCCCTTTGGAAAAAGTCGAGGATCCAAGCTTGTGGAAAAAGGATTTTTTTGGACATCTTCGAGGAGGATTTCTCAGGAGACATCCTCGTTAAAGTCGTAGACCTTGAAGTTAGGTTTCCAACGAGCTCTCAAATGGCCCGATCAGACCAACGAAGCTCTTGTTATGACCAAAATACCAAGCTCGTGTCCGTAACACCTATAGAAAGGCAGACTACCGTCATTTCGGGGCCTTTTGGGTATCTCAGGTGGGCCTTTCATGGGCTTATCACCTAACTAGCATCACACCATGAATAGGGCAAAGAATTCTGGGTTTTAAATTTTTTGAGATTTTGAGTTTTTTTGTTGACTACCCCCTTTGGAAAAACTCGAGGATCCAAGCTTGTGGAAAAACGATTTTTTTGGACATCTTCGAGGAGGATTTCTCAGGAGACATCCTCGTTAAAGTCGTAGACCTTGAAGTTAGGTTTCCAACGAGCTCTCAAATGGCCCGATCAGACCAACGAAGCTCTTGTTATGACCAAAATACCAAGCTCGTGTCCGTAACACCTATAGAAAGGCAGACTACCGTCATTTCGGGGCCTTTTGGGTATCTCAGGTGGGCCTTTCATGGGCTTATCACCTAACTAGCATCAAACCATGACTAGGGCAAAGAATTTGGGGTTTTAAATTTTTTTGAGATTTTGAGATTTTTTGTGGACTACCCCCTTTGGAAGAAGTCGAGGATCTAAGCTGGTGGAAAAAGGATTTTTTTGGACATCTTCGAGGAGGATTTCTCAGGAGACGTCCTCGTTAAAGTCGTAGGTCTTGAAGTTAGTTTTCCAACGAGCTCTCAAATGGCCCAATCAGACCAACGCAGCTCTTGTTATGACCAAAATACCAAGCTCGTGTTCGTAACACCTATAGAAAGGCATACTACCTTCATTTCGGAGAAATATGGGTATCTCAGGTGGGCCTTTCATGGGCCTATCGCCTAACTACCATAACGCCATGCCTAGGGCAAAGAATTTGGGGTTTTAAATTTTTTTGAGGTTTTGAGATTTTTTGTGGACTACCCCCTTTGGAAGAAGTCGAGGATCCAAGCTGGTGGAAAAAGGATTTTTTTGGACATCTTCGAGGAGGAATTCTCAGGAGACATCCTCGTTAAAGTCATAGGCCTTGAAGTTGGCTTTCCAACGAGCTCTCAAATGGCCCGATCAAACCAACGCAGCTCTTGTTATGACCAAAATACCAAGCTCTTGTCCGTAACACCTGTAAAAAGGCACACTACCGTCATTTCGGGGAAATTTGGGCATCTCAAGTGGGCCTTTCATGGGCCTATCGCCTAACTAGCATCACACCATGACTAGGGCAAAGAATTTGGGGTTTTAAATTTTTTGAGATTTTGAGTTTTTTTGTGGACTACCCCCTTTGGAAAAAGTCGAGGATCCAAGCTGGTGGAAAAAGGATTTTTTTGGACATCTTCGAGGAGGATTTCTCAGGAGACCTCCTCGTTAAAGTCGTAGACCTTGAAGTTAGCTTTACAACGAGCTCTCAAATGGCCCGATCAGACCAACGCAGCTCTTGTTATGACCAAAATACCAAGCTCGTGTCCGTAACACCTATAGAAAGGCAGACTACCGTCATTTCGGGGCCTTTTGGGCATCTCAGGTGGGCCTTTCATGGGCTTATCACCTAACTAGCATCACACCATGACTAGTGCAAAGAATTCTGGGTTTTAAATTTTTTGAGATTTTGAGTTTTTTTGTGGACTATCCCCTTTGGAAAAAGTCGAGGATCCAAGCTTGTGGAAAAAGGATTTTTTTGGACATCTTCGAGGAGGATTTCTCAGGAGACATCCTCGTTAAAGTCGTAGACTTTGAAGTAAGGTTTCCAACGAGCTCTCAAATGGCCCGATTAGACCAACGAAGCTCTTGTTATTACCAAAATACCAGACTGGTGTCCGTAACACCTATAGAAAGGCAGACTACCATCATTTCGGGGCCTTTTGGGTATCTCAGGTGGGCCTTTTCATGGGCATATCGCCTAACTAGTATCACACCATACCTAGGGCAAAGAATTTGGGGTTTTAAATTTTCTGAGATTTTGAGATTTTTTGTGGACTACACCTTGGAAAAAGTCAAGGATCTAAGCTGGTGGAAAAAGGATTTTTTTGGAAATCTTCGAGGAGGATTTCTCAGGAGACACAGCTTTTGTTATGACCAAAATACCAAGCTCGTGTCCGTAACACCTATAGAAAGGCATACTACCTTCATTTCGGAGAAATTTGGGCATCTCAGGTGGGCCTTTCATGAGCCTATCGCCTAACTACCATCACACCATACCTAGGGCAAAGAATTTGGGGTTTTAAATTATTTGAGATTTTGAGATTTTTTGTGGACTACCCCCTTTGGAAAAAGTGGAGGATCCAAGCTGGTGGAAAAAGGATTTTTTTGGACAACTTCGAGGAGGATTTCTCAGGAGACATCCTTGTTAAAGTCGTAGGCCTTGAAGTTAGCTTTCCAACGAGCTCTCAAATGGCCCGATCAGACCAACGCAGCTCCTGTTATGACCAAAATACCAAGCTCGTGTCCGTAACACCTATAGAAAGGCAGACTACCGTCATTTCGGGGCCTTTTGGGTATCTCGGGTGGGCCTTTCATGGGCTTATCACCTAACTAGCATCACACCATGACTAGGGCAAAGAATTTGGGGTTTTAAATTTTTTTGAGATTTTGAGATTTTTTGTGGACTACCCCCTTTGGAAGAAGTCGAGGATCTAAGCTAGTGGAAAAAGGATTTTTCTGGACATCTTCGAGGTGGATTTCTCAGGAGACATCCTCGTTAAAGTCGTAGGCCTTGAAGTTAGGTTTCCAACGAGCTCTCAAATGGCCCGATCAAACCAACGCAGCTCTTGTTATGACCAAAATACCTAGCTCTTGTCCGTTACACCTGTATAAAGGCACACTACCTTCATTTTGGGGAAATTTGGGCATCTCAAGTGGGCTTTTCATGGGCCTATCGCCTAACTAGAATCACACCATACCTAGGGCAAAGAATTTGGGGTTTTGAATTTTTTGAGATTTTGAGATTTTTTGTGAACTACCCCCTTTGGAAAAAGTCGAGGATCCTAGCTGGTTGAAAAATAATTTTTTTGGACTTCTTCGAGTAGGATTTCTCAGTAGATGTTTTCGTTAAACTCGTAGGCCTTTAAGTTAGCTTTCCAGCGAGCTCTCAAATGGCCCGATCAGACCAATACAACTCTTGTTATGACTAAAATTCCAAGCTCATATCCGTGACACCTATAGAAAGGCACACACTACCATCATTTCGGGGAAATTTGGGCATCTCAGGTGGGCCTTTCATGGGCCTATCGCCTAACAAGCATCACACCATGCCTAGGGCAAAGAATTTGGGGTTTTAAATTTTCTGATATTTTGAGATTTTTTATGTACTACCCCCTTTGGAAAAAGTCGAGGATCCATGCTGGTGGAAAAATTATTTTTTTGGACTTCTTCGAGGAGGATTTCTCAATAGACGTCCACGTTAAAGTCGTAGGCCTTGAAGTTAGCTTTCCAACTAGCTCTTAAATGGCCCGATCAGAAAAACGCAGCTCTTGTTATTACCAAAATACAAAGCTCGTGTCTGTAACACCTTTAGAAAGGCACACTACCTGCATTTGTGGGAAATTTGGGTATCTCAAGTGGGCCTTTCATGGGCCTATCGCTTAACTAGCATCATACCATTCCTAGGGCAAAGAAAGGCACACTACCCACTTTGGAGAAAGTCGAGGATCAAATCTGGTAGAAAAATTATTTTTTGGACTTCTTCAAGGAGGATCTCTCAAGAGACGACCTCGTTAAAGTCGTAGGCCTTGAATTTATCTTTCCAACGAGCTCTCAAATGGCCCGATCAGACCAACGCAGCTCTTGTTATGACCAAAATACCAAGCTCGTGTCCGTAACACATATAGAAAGGCACACTAACTTCATTTCAGGGAAACATGGGCATCTCAGGTGGGCCTTTCATTGTCTTATCTCCTAACAAGCATCACACCATCCCTAGGGCAAAAAATTTCGGGTTTTAAATTTTCTGAGATTTTGAGATTTTTTGTGGATCGACTACCCCCTTTGGAAAAAGTCGAGGATCCAAGCTGGTGTTAAAAGGATTTTTTGGAAATCTTTAAGGAGAATTTCTCAGGAGACGTCCTCGTTTAAGTCGTAGGCCTTGAAGTTAGCTTTCTAACTAGCTCTCAAATTGCCCAATCAGAACAACACAGCTCTTGTTATGACCAAAATTCAAAGCTCGTGTCCGTAACACCTATATAAAGGCATACTACCGTCATTTCGGGGCCATTTGAGTATCTCAGGCACGCCTTTCAAGGACCTATCACCTATCTAGGATCACACCATGACTAGGGCAAAGAATTTGGGGTTTTAAATTTTCTGAGATTTTGAGATTTTTTGTGGACTACCCCTTTGGAAAAAGTCGAGTATCCAAGCTGGTGGAAAAATGATTATTTTGGATATCTTCGAGGAGGATTTCTCAAGAGACGTCCTCATTAAAGTCGTAGGACTTGAAGTTAGCTTTCCAATGAGCTCTCAAATGGCCAGATCAGACCAACGCATCTCCTGTTATTACAAAAATACCAAGCTCGTGTCCTTAACACCTATAGAAAGGCACACTACCGTCATTTCGGGGCCATTTGTGTATCTCAGGTGGGCCTTTCATGGGCCTATCGCCTAACAAGCATTACACCATGCCTAGGGTAAAGAATTTGGGGTTTTAAATTTTCTAAGATTTTGAGATTTTTTTTGGACTACCCCCTTGGAAAAAGTCAAGGATCCAAGCTGGTGGAAAAAGGATTTTTTTGGACATCTTCGAGGAGGATTTCTAAGGAGACGTCCTCGTTAAAGTCGTAGGCCTTGAAGTTAGCTTTCGAACAAGCTCCCAAATGGCACGATCAGAACAACGCAGCTCTTGTTATGACCAAAATACAATGCTCGTGTTTGTAACACCTATAGAAACGCACTCTACCGTCATTTTGGGGCCATTTGGGTATCTCAGGTGGGCCTTTCACGGGCCTATCGCCTAACTAGCATCACACCATGACTAGGGCAAAGAATTTGGGGTTTTAAATTTGAGATTTTGAGATTTTTTGTGGACTACCCCCTTTGGAAAGAGGCGAGGATCCAATCTGGTGGAAAATGGATTTTTTTGGACATCTTCAAGGAGGATTACTCAGGAGACATCCTCGCTAAAGTCGTAGGCCTTGAAGTTAGCTTTCCAACGAGCTCTGAAATGCCCTGATCAGACCAACGCCACTTTTGTTATGACCAAAATACCAACCTCGTGTCCGTAACACCTATAGAAACGCACACTTCCGTCATTTCGGGGCCATTTGGGTATCTCGGGTGGGCCTTCTATGGGCCTATCGCCTAACTATGATCACCCCATGACTAGGGCAAAGAATTTGGGGTTTTATATTTTCTGAGATTTTGAGATTTTTTGTGGACTACCCTCTTTTGAAAAAGTCGAGGATCCAAGCTGGTGGAAAAATGATTTTTTTTGGACATATTCGAGGAGGATTTCTCAAGAGACTTCCTCATTAAAGTCGTAGGCCTTGAAGTTCCCTTTCCATCAAGCTCTCAAATGGCCCGATAGGCAGATGTAGCTCTTGTTACGACCAAAATACCAAGCTCGTGTCCGTAACACCTATAGAAAGGCACACTACTTTCATTTCGGGGAAATTTAGGCATCTCAGGTGGGCCTTTCATGGGTCTATCGCCTAACTAACATCACACCATGCCTAGGGCAAAAAATTTGGGGTTTTAAATTTTCTGAGATTTTGAGATTTTTTGTGGACTACCCCTTTGGAAAAAGTCGAGGATCCAAGATGGTGTTAAAAGGATTTTTTTGGAAATCTTTAATGAGGATTTTTCTGGAGACGTCCTCGTTAAAGTGGTAGGCCTTGCAGTTACGGCAAAGAATTTGGGGTTTTAAATTTTCTGAGATTTTGAGATTTTTTTTGGACTACACCTTGGAAAAAGTCAAGGATCCAAGCTGGTGGAAAAAGGATTTTTTTGGACATCTTCGAGGACGATTTCTCAGGAGACGTCCTCGTGAAAGTCGTAGGCCTTAAAGTTACCTTTCTAACGAGCTCTCAAATGGCCCGATCAGACAGACGTAGCTCTTGTTACGACCAAAATACCAACCTCGTGTCCGTAACACCTATAGAAAGGCACACTACTTTCATTTCGGGGAAATTTGGGCATCTAAGGTGGGCCTTTCATGGGTCTATCGCCTAACTAACATAACACCATGCCTAGGGCAAAAAATTTGGGGTTTTAAATTTTCTGAGATTTTGAGATTTTTTGTGGACTACCCCTTTGGAAAAAGTCGAGGATCCAAGCTGGTGGAAAAAGGATTTTTTTCGAAACCTTTAAGGAGGATTTTTCAAGGGACGTCCATGTTAAAGTCGTAGGCCTTGAAGTTATCTTTCTAACGAGCTCTCAAATGGCCCGATCAGACCAACGCAGCTCTTGTTATGACCAAAATACAAAGCTCGTGTCCGTAATACTTATATAAATGCACACTACCTTCATTTCGGGGAAATTAGGGCATCTCAGGTGGGCCTTTTTTGGGCCTATCGCCTAACTACAATGACACCATACCTAGGGCAAAGAATTTGGGGTTTTAATGTTTCTGAGATTTTGAGATTTTTTGTGGTATACACCTTGGAAATAGTCAAGGATCCATGCTGGTGGAAAAAGGATTTTTTTTGGACATCTTGGAGGAGGATTTCTCAGGAGACGTCATGGTTAAAGTCGTAGGCCTTGAAGTTAGCTTTCCAACGAGCTCTCAAATGGCCCGATCAGACCAACGCAGCTTTTGTTATGACCAAAATACCAAGCTCGTGTCCGTAACACCTATAGAAAGGCACACTACCGTAATTTCGGGGCCATTTGGGCATCTAGGGTGGGCCTTTCATGGGCCTATCGCCTAACTAGCATCACACCATACCTAGGGCAATGAATTTGGGGTTTTAAATCTTTTGAGATTTTGAGATTTTTTGTGCACTGCCCCCTTTGGAAAAAGTCGAGGATCCTAGCTGGTGGAAAAATGATTTTTTTGGACTTCTTCGAGGAGGATTACTCAGGAGACGTCCTCATGAATGTCGTACGCCTTGAAGTTAGCTTTCCAACGAGCTCTCAAATGGCTCGATCAGACCAACATAACTCTTGTTATGACCAAAATACCAAGATCATGTCCGTAACACCTATAGAAAGGCACACTACCGTTATTTCGGGGCCATTTGGGTATCTCAGGTGGGCCTTTCATGGGCCTATCGCCTAACTAGATCACACCATGACTAGGGCAAATAATTTCGGGTTTTAAATTTTCTGAGATTTTGAGATTTTTTGTGGAATACCCCCTTTGGAAAAAGTCGAGGATCCAAGCTGGTGGAAAAATGATTTAATTGGACATCTTCGAGGTGGATTTCTCAAGAGACCTCCTCGTGAAAGTCGTAGGCCTTGAAGTTACCTTTCCAACGAGCTCTCAAATGGCCCGATCAGACCAACGGAGCTCTTGTTATGACCATAATACCAAGCTCATGTCCGTAACACCTATAGAAAGGCACACTACCTTCATTTCGGGGAAATGTGGGCATCTCAGGTGGGCCTTTCATGGGCCTATCACCTAACTAGCATCACACCATGCCTATGGCAAAGAATTTGGGGTTTGAAATTTTCTGCGATTTTGAGATTTTTTGTGGACTAACCCCTTTGGAAAAAGTCGAGGATCCAAGCTGGTGGAAAAATGATTTTTTTTGGACTTCTTCAAGGAGGATTTCTCAAGAGACGTCCTCGTTAAAGTCGTAGGCCTTGAAGTTAGCTTTCCAACGAGCTCTCAAATGGCCCAATCAGACCAACGCAGCTTTTGTTATGACCAAAATACCAAGATCGTGTCCGTAACACCTATAGAAAGGCACACAACCGTAATTTCAGGGCCATTTGGGTATCTCAGGTGGGCCTTTCATGGGCCTATCGCCTAACTAGCATCACACCATGACTAGGGCAAAGAATTTTGGGTTTTAAATTTTCTGAGATTTTGAGATTTTATTTGGAATACTACCTTTGGAAAAAGTCGAGGATCCAAGCTGGTGGAAATATGATTTTTTGGACATCTTCGAGTAGGATTTCTCAGAAGACATCCTCGTGAAAGTCGTAGGCCTTGAAGTTACCTTTCCAACGACCTCTCAAATGGCCCGATCAGACAGACGTAGCTCTTGTTACGATCAAAATACCAAGCTCGTGTCCGTAACACCTATAGAAAGGCACACTACTTTCATTTCGGGGAAATTTGGGCATCTGAGGTAGGCCTTTCATGGGTCTATCCCCTAACTAACATCACACCATGCCTAGGATTTTTTTGGAAATCTTTGAGGAGGATTTTTCAGGAAACGTCATCGTTAAAGTCGTAGGCCTTGAAGTTAGCTTTCTAACGAGCTCTCAAATGGCCCGATCAGACCAACACAGCTCTTGTTATGACCAAATTACCAAGGTCGTGTCCATAACACCTATATAAAGGCACACTACCTTCATTTCGGGGAAATTTGGGCATCTCAGGTGGGCCTTTCATGGGCCTATCGCCTAACTTGAATCACACTATACCTAGGCCAAAGAATTTGGAGTTTTAAATTTTATGAGATTTTGAGATTTTTTGTGGACTACACCTTGGAAAAAGTCAAGGATCCAAGCTGGTGGAAAAAGGATTTTTTTGGACATCTTCGAGGAGGATTTCTCAGGAGACGTCCTCGTTAAAGACGTAGGCCTTGAAGTTATCTTTCCAACGTGCTCTCAAATGGCCCGATCAGACAAACGCAGCTTTTGTTATGACCAATATACCAAGCTCGTGTCCGTAACACCTATAGAAAGGAACACTAACGTCATTTCGGGGCCATTTGGGTATCTCGATCAGGTGGGCCTTTAATGGGCCTAACGCCTAACTATGATCACACCATGACTAGGGCAAAGAATTTGGGGTTTTAAATTTTCTGAGATTTTGAGATTTTTTGTGGACTACCCCTTTGGAAAAAGTCGAGGGTCCAAGCTCGTGTTAAAAGGATTTTTTTGGAAATCTTTGAGGAGGATTTTTCAGGAGCCGTCATCGGTAAAGTCGTAGGCCTTGAAGTTAGCTTTCTAACGAGCCCTCAAATGGCCCGATCAAACCAACGCAGCTCTTGTTATGACCAAATTACCAAGGTCGTGTCCATAACACCTATATAAAGGCACACTACCGTAATTTCGGGGCCATTTGGGCATCTAGGGTGGGCCTATCGCCTAACTAGCATCACACCATGACTAGGGCAAAGAATTTTGGGTTTTAAATTTTCTGAGATTTTGAGATTTTATTTGAAATACCACCTTTGGAAAAAGTCGAGGATCCAAGCTGGTGGAAATATGATTTTTTTGGACATCTTCGAGTAGGATTTCTGAGAAGACGTCCTCGTGAAAGTCGTAGGCCTTGAAGTTAGCTTTCCAACGAGCTCTCAAATGGCCCAATCAGACCAACGCAGCTTTTGTTATGACCAAAATACCAAGATCATGTCCGTAACACCTATAGAAAGGCACACAACCGTAATTTCAGGGCCATTTGGGTATCTCAGGTTGGCCTTTCATGGGCCTATCGCCTAACTAGCATCACACCATGACTAGGGCAAAGAATTTTGGGTTTTAAATTTTCTGATATTTTGAGATTTTATTTGGAATACTACCTTTGGAAAAAGTCGAGGATCCAAGCTGGTGGAAATATGATTTTTTGGACATCTTCGAGTAGGATTTCTCAGAAGACATCCTCGTGAAAGTCGTAGGCCTTGAAGTTACCTTTCCAACGACCTCTCAAATGGCCCGATCAGACAGACGTAGCTCTTGTTACGATCAAAATACCAAGCTCGTGTCCGTAACACCTATAGAAAGGCACACTACTTTCATTTCGGGGAAATTTGGGCATCTGACGTAGGCCTTTCATGGGTCTATCGCCTAACTAACATCACACCATACCTAGGGAAAAAAATTTGGGGTTTTAAATTTTCTGAGATTTTGAGATTTTTTATGGACTACGCCTTTTGGAAAAAGTCGAGGATCCAAGCTGGTGTTAAAAGGATTTTTTTGGAAATCTTTGAGGAGGATTTTTCAGGAAACGTCATCGTTAAAGTCGTAGGCCTTGAAGTTAGCTTTCCAACGAGCTCTCAAACGGCTCGATCAGACCAACGCAGCTTTTGTTATGACCAAAATACCAAGCTCGTGTCCGTAACACCTATAGAAAGGCACACTACCGTAATTTCGGGGCCATTTGGGCATCTAGGGTGGGCCTTTCATGGGCCTATCGCCTAACTAGCATCACACCATCCCTAGGGCAATGAATTTGGGGTTTTAAATCTTTTGAGATTTTGAGATTTTTTGTGCACTGCCCCCTTTGGAAAAAGTCAAGGATCCTAGCTGGTGGAAAAATGATTTTTTTGGACTTCTTCGAGGAGGATTACTCAGGAGACGTCCTCATGAAAGTCGTACGCCTAGAAGTTAGCTTTCCAACGAGCTCTCAAATGGCCCGATCAGACCAACACAACTCTTGTTATGACAAAAATACCAAGCTCATGTCCGTAACACCTATAGAAAGGCACACTACCGTTATTTCGGGGCCATTTGGGTATCTCAGGTGGGCCTTTCATGGGCCTATCGCCTAACTAGATCACACCATGACTAGGGCAAAGAATTTCGGGTTTTAAATTTTCTGAGATTTTGAGATTTTTTGTGGAATACCCCCTTTGGAAAAAAACGAGGATCCAAGCTGGTGGAAAAATGATTTAATTGGACATCTTCGAGGAGGATTTCTCAAGAGACCTCCTCGTGAAAGTCGTAGGCCTTGAAGTTACCTTTCCAACGAGCTCTCAAATGGCCTGATCAGACCAACGGAGCTCTTGTTATGACCAAAATACCAAGCTCATGTCCGTAACACTTATAGAAAGGCACACTACCTTCATTTCGGGGAAATGTGGGCATCTCAGGTGGGCCTTTCATGGGCCTATCACCTAACTAGCATCACACCATGCCAAGGGCAAAGAATTTGGGGTTTGAAATTTTCTGAGATTTTGAGATTTTTTGTGGACTAACCCCTTTGGAAAAAGTCGAGGAACCAAGCTGGTGGAAAAATAATTTTTTTGGACTTCTTCAAGGAGGATTTCTCAAGAAACGTCCACGTTAAAGTCGTAGGCCTTGAAGTTAGCTTTCCAACGAGCTCTCAAATGGCCCAATCAGACCAACGCGGCTTTTGTTATGACCAAAATACCAAGATCGTGTCCGTAACACCTATAGAAAGGCACACAACCGTAATTTCAGGGCCATTTGGGTATCTCAGGTTGGCCTTTCATGGGCCTATCGCCTAACTAGCATCACACCATGACTAGGGCAAAGAATTTTGGGTTTTAAATTTTCTGAGATTTTGAGATTTTATTTGGAATACTACCTTTGGAAAAAGTCGAGGATCCAAGCTGGTGGAAATATGATTTTTTGGACATCTTCGAGTAGGATTTCTCAGAAGACATCCTCGTGAAAGTCGTAGGCCTTGAAGTTACCTTTCCAACGACCTCTCAAATGGCCCGATCAGACAGACGTAGCTCTTGTTACGACCAAAATACCAAGCTCGTGTCCGTAACACCTATAGAAAGGCACACTACTTTCATTTCGGGGAAATTTGGGCATCTGAGGTAGGCCTTTCATGGGTCTATCGCCTAACTAACATCACACCATGCCTAGGGAAAAAAATTTGGGGTTTTAAATTTTCTGAGATTTTGAGATTTTTTATGGACTACGCCTTTTGGAAAAAGTCGAGGATCCAAGCTGGTGTTAAAAGGATTTTTTTGGAAATCTTTGAGGAGGATTTTTCAGGAAACGTCATCGTTAAAGTCGTAGGCCTTGAAGTTAGCTTTCTAACGAGCTCTCAAATGGCCCGATCAGACCAACACAGCTCTTGTTATGACCAAATTACCAAGGTCATGTCCATAACACCTATTTAAGGCACACTACCTTCATTTCGGGGAAATTTGGGCATCTCAGGTGGGCCTTTTCTGGGCCTATCGCCTAACTACAATGACACCATACCTAGGGCAAAGAATTTGGGGTCTTAAAGTTTCTGAGATTTTGAGATTTTTTGTGGTCTACACCTTGGAAAAAGTCAAGGATCCAAGCTGGTGGAAAAATGATTTTTTTTTGGACATCTTGGAGGAGGATTTCTCAGGAGGCGTCCTGGTTAAAGTCGTAGGCCTTGAAGTTAGCTTTCCAACGAGCTCTCAAATGGCCCGATCAGACCAACGCAGCTTTTGTTATGACCAAAATACCAAGCTCGTGTCCGTAACACCTATAGAAAGGCACACTACCGTAATTTCGGGGCCATTTGGGCATCTAGGGTGGGCCTTTCATGGGCCTATCGCCTAACTAGCATCACACCATACCTAGGGTAATGAATTTGGGGTTTTAAATCTTTTGAGATTTTGAGATTTTTTGTGCACTGCCCCCTTTGGAAAAAGTCGAGGATCCTAGCTGGTGGAAAAATGATTTTTTTGGACTTCTTCAAGGAGGATTACTCAGGAGACGTCCTCATGAAAGTCGTACGCCTTGAAGTTAGCTTTCCAATGAGCTCTCAAATGGCCCGATCAGACCAACACAACTCTTGTTATGACGAAAATACCAAGCTCATGTCCGTAACACCTATAGAAAGGCACACTACCGTTATTTCGGGGCCATTTGGGTATCTCAGGTGGGCCTTTCATGGGCCTATCGCCTAACTAGATCACACCATGACTAGGGCAAAGAATTTCGGGTTTTAAATTTTCTGAGATTTTGAGATTTCTTGTGGAATACCCCCTTTGGAAAAAGTCGAGGATCCAAGCTGGTGGAAAAAAGATTTAATTGGACATCTTCGAGGAGGATTTCTCAAGAGACCTCCTCGTGAAAGTCGTAGGCCTTGAAGTTACCTTTCCAACGAGCTCTCAAATTGCCCGATCAGACCAATGAAGCTCTTGTTATGACCAAAATACCAAGCTCTTGTCCGTAACACCTATAGAAAGGCACACTACCTTCATTTCGGGGAAATGTGGGCATCTCAGGTGGGCCTTTCATGGGCCTATCACCTAACTAGCATCACACCATGCCTAGGGCAAAGAATTTGGGGTTTGAAATTTTCTGAGATTTTGAGATTTTTTGTTGACTAACCCCTTTGGAAAAAGTCGAGGATCCAAGCTGGTGGAAAAATGATTTTTTTGGACTTCTTCAAGGATGATTTCTCAAGAGATGTAGAAAGGCACACAACCGTAATTTCAGGGCCATTTGGGTATCTCAGGTGGGCCTTTCATGGGCCTATCGCCTAACTAGCATCACACCATGACTAGGGCAAAAGAATACTACCTTTGGAAAAAGTCGAGGATCCAAGCTGGTGGAAATATGATTTTTTTGGACATCTTCGAGTAGGATTTCTCAGAAGACATCCTCGTGAAAGTCGTAGGCCTTGAAGTTACCTTTCCAACGAGCTCTCAAATGGCCCGATCAGACAGACGTAGCTCTTGTTACGACCAAAATACCAAGCTCGTGTCCGTAACACCTATAGAAAGGCACACTACTTTCATTTCGGGGAAATTTGGGCATCTGAGGTAGGCCTTTCATGGGTCTATCGCCTAACTAACATCACACCATGCCTAGGGCATAAAATTTGGGGTTTTAAATTTTCTGAGATTTTGAGATTTTTTATGGACTACGCCTTTTGGAAAAAGTCGAGGATCCAAGATGGGGTTAAAAGGATATTTTTGGAAATCTTTGAGGAGGATTTTTCAGGAAACGTCATCGTGAAAGTCGTAGGCCTTGAAGTTAGCTTTCCAACGAGCTCTCAAATGGCCCGATCAGACCAACGCAGCTCTTGTTATGACCAAATTACCAAGGTCGTGTCCGTAACACCTATAGAAAGGCACACTACCGTAATTTCGGGGCCATTTGGGTATCTCAGGTGGGCCTTTCATGGGCCTATCGCCTAACTAGAATCACACCATGCCTAGGGCAAAGAATTTGGGGTTTGAAATTTTCTGAGATTTTGAGATTTTTTAAGGACTACCCCCTTTGGAAAAAGTGGAGGATCCAAGCTGGTGTTAAAAGGATTTTTTTTGGAAATGTTTGAGGAGGATTTTTCAGAAGACTTCATCGTTAAAGTCGTAGGCTTTGAAGTTAGCTTTCGAACGAGCTCTCAAATGGCCCGATCAGACAAACGCAACTCTTGTTATGACCAAAATACCAAGCTCGTGTCCGTAACACCTATATAAAAGCACACTACCTTCATTTCGGGGAAATTTGGGCATCTAGGGTGGGCCTTTCATGGGCCTATCGCCTAACTAGAATCACACTATACCTAGGCCAAAGAATTTGGAGTTTTAAATTTTATGAGATTTTGAGATTTTTTGTGGACTACACCTTGGAAAAAGTCAAGGATCCAAGCTGGTGGAAAAAGGGATTTTTTGGACATCTTCGAGGAGGATTTCTCAGGAGACGTTCTCGTTAAAGTCGTAGGCCTTGAAGTTATATTTCCAACGTGCTCTCAAATGGCCCGATCAGACAAACACAGCTTTTGTTATGACCAATATACCAAGCTCGTGTCTGTAACACCTATCGAAAGGAACACTGACGTCATTTCGGGGCCATTTGGGTATCTCAGGTGGGCCTTTAATGGGCCTAACGCCTAACTATGATCACACCATGACTAGGGCAAAGAATTTGGGGTTTTAAATTTTCTGAGATTTTGAGATTTTTTGTGGACTACCCCTTTGGAAAAAGTCGAGGGTCCAAGCTCGTGTTAAAAGGATTTTTTTGGAAATCTTTGAGGAGGATTTTTTAGGAGCCGTCATCGGTAAAGTCATAGGCCTTGAAGTTAGCTTTCTAACGAGCCCTCAAATGGCCCGATCAAACCAACGCAGCTCTTGTTATGACCAAATTACCAAGGTCGTGTCCATAACACCTATATAAAGGCACACTACCGTAATTTCGGGGCCATTTGGGCATCTAGGGTGGGCCTTTCATGGGCCTATCGCCTAACTAGCATCACACCATAACTAGGGCAAAGAATTTTGGGTTTTAAATTTTCTGAGATTTTGAGATTTTATTTGGAATACCACCTTTGGAAAAAGTCGAGGATCCAAGCTGGTGGAAATATGATTTTTTTGGACATCTTCGAGTAGGATTTCTCAGAAGACGTCCTCGTGAAAGTCGTAGGCCTTGAAGTTAACTTTCCAACGAGCTCTCAAATGGCCCGATCAGACAAACGTAGCTCTTGTTACGACCAAAATACCAAGCTCGTGTCCGTAACACCTATAGAAAGGCACACTACTTTCATTTCGGGGAAATTTGGGCATCTGAGGTAGGCCTTTCATGGGTCTATCGCCTAACTAACATCACACCATGCCTAGGGCAAAACATTTGGGGTTTTAAATTTTCTGAGATTTTGAGATTTTTTATGGACTACGCCTTTTGGAAAAAGTCGAGGATCCAAGCTGGTGTTAAAAGGATTTTTTTGGAAATCATTGACGAGGATTTTTCAGGAAACGTCATCGTTAAAGTCGTAGGCCTTGAAGTTAGCTTTCTAACGAGCTCTCAAATGGCCCGATCAGACCAACACAGCTCTTGTTATGACCAAATTACCAAGGTCGTGTCCATAACACCTATATAAAGGCACACTACCTTCATTTCGGGGAAATTTGGGCATCTCAGGTGGGCCTTTCATGGGCCTATCGCCTAACTAGAATCACACTATACCTAGGCCAAAGAATTTGGAGTTTTAAATTTTATGAGATTTTGAGATTTTTTGTGGACTACACCATGGAAAAAGTCAACGATCCAAGATGGTGGAAAAAGGATTTTTTTGGACATCTTCGAGGAGGATTTCTCAAGAGACGTCCTCGTTAAAGTCGTAGGCCTTGAAGTTATCTTTCGAACGAGCTCTCAAATGGCCCGATCAGACCAACGCAGCTCTTGTTATGACCAAAATACCAAGCTCATGTCCGTAACACCTATAGAAAGGCACACTACCGTAATTTCGGGGCCATTTGGGTATCTCAGGTGGGCCTTTCATGGGCCTATCACCTAACTAACATCACACCATGCCTAGGGCAAAGAATTTGGGGTTTGAAATTTTCTGAGATTTTGAGATTTTTTATGGACTACGCCTTTTGGAAAAAGTCGAGGATCCAAGCTGGGGTTAAAAGGATATTTTTGGAAATCTTTGAGGAGGATTTTACAGGAAACGTCATTGTTAAAGTCGTAGGCCTTGAAGTTAGCTTTCTAACGAGCTCTCAAATGGCCCGATCAGACCAACACAGCTCTTGTTATGACCAAATTACCAAGGTCGTGTCCATAACACCTATATAAAGGCAAACTACCTTCATTTCGGGGAAATTTGGGCATCTCAGGTGGGCCTTTCATGGGCCTATCGCCTAACTAGAATCACACTATACCTAGGCCAAAGAATTTGGAGTTTTAAATTTTATGAGATTTTGAGATTTTTTGTGGACTACACCTTGGAAAAAGTCAAGGATCCAAGCTGGTGGAAAAAGGATTTTTTTGGACATCTTCGAGGAGGATTTCTCAGGAGACGTCCTTGTTAAAGTCGTAGGCCTTGAAGTTATATTTCCAACGTTCTCTCAAATGGCCCGATCAGACAAACACAGCTTTTGTTATGACCAATATACCAAGCTCGTGTCTGTAACACCTATCGAAAGGAACACTGACGTCATTTCGGGGCCATTTGGGTATCTCAGGTGGGCTTTTAATGGGCCTAACGCCTAACTATGATCACACCATGACTAGGGCAAAGAATTTGGGGTTTTAAATTTTCTGAGATTTTGAGATTTTTTGTGGACTACCCCTTTGGAAAAAGTCGAGGGTCCAAGCTCGTGTTAAAAGGATTTTTTTGGAAATCTTTGAGGAGGATTTTTTAGGAGCCGTGATCGGTAAAGTCGTAGGCCTTGAAGTTAGCTTTCTAACGAGCCCTCAAATGGCCAGATCAAACCAACGCAGCTCTTGTTATGACCAAATTACCAAGGTCGTGTCCATAACACCTATATAAAGGCACACTACCGTAATTTCGGGGCCATTTGGGCATCTAGGGTGGGCCTTTCATGGGCCTATCGCCTAACTAGCATCACACCATGACTAGGGCAAAGAATTTTGGGTTTTAAATTTTCTGAGATTTTGAGATTTTATTTGGAATACCACCTTTGGAAAAAGTCGAGGATCCAAGCTGGTGGAAATATGATTTTTTTGGACATCTTTGAGTAGGATTTCTCAGAAGACGTCTTCGTGAAAGTCGTAGGCCTTGAAGTTACCTTTCCAACGAGCTCTCAAATGGCCCGATCAGACAAACGTAGCTCTTGTTACGACCAAAATACCAAGCTCGTGTCTGTAACACCTATAGAAAGGCACACTACTTTCATTTCGGTGAAATTTGGGCATCTGAGGTAGGCCTTTCATGGGTCTATCGCCTAACTAACATCACACCATGCCTAGGGCAAAGAATTTGGGGTTTGAAATTTTCTGAGATTTTGAGATTTTTTGTGGACTACCCCCTTTGGAAAAAGTCGAGGATCCAAGCTGGTGTTAAAAGGATTTTTTTGGAAATCTTTGAGGAGGATTTTTCATGAGCCGTCATCGGTAAAGTCGTAGGCCTTGAAGTTATCTTTCTAACAAGCCCTCAAATGGCCCGATCAAACCAACGCAGCTCTTGTTATGACCAAATTACCAAGGTCGTGTCCATAACACCTATATAAAGGCACACTACCGTAATTTCGGGGCCATTTGGGCATCTAGGGTGGGCCTTTCATGGGCCTATCGCCTAACTAGCATCACACCATGACTAGGGCAAAGAATTTTGGGTTTTAAATTTTCTGAGATTTTGAGATTTTATTTGGAATACCACCTTTGGAAAAAGTCGAGGATCCAAGCTGGTGGAAATATGATTTTTTTGGACATCTTCGAGTAGGATTTCTCAGAAGACGTCCTCGTGAAAGTCGTAGGCCTTGAAGTTATCTTTCCAACGAGCTCTCAAATGGCCCAATCAGACCAACGCAGCTCTTGTTATGACCAAAATACCAAGCTCATGTCCGTAACACCTATAGAAAGGCACACTACCGTAATTTCGGGGCCATTTGGGTATCTCAGGTGGGCCTTTCATGGGCCTATCGCCTAACTAGAATCACACCATGCCTAGGGCAAAGAATTTGGGGTTTGAAATTTTCTGAGATTTTGAGATTTTTTAAGGACTACCCCCTTTGGAAAAAGTGGAGGATCCAAGCTGGTGTTAAAAGGATTTTTTTTGGAAATGTTTGAGGAGGATTTTTCAGAAGACTTCTTCGTTAAAGTCGTAGGCTTTGAAGTTAGCTTTCGAACGAGCTCTCAAATGGCCCGATCAGACAAACGCAACTCTTGTTATGACCAAAATACCAAGCTCGTGTCCGTAACACCTATATAAAAGCACACTACCTTCATTTCGGGGAAATTTGGGCATCTCAGGTGGGCCTTTCATGGGCCTATCGCCTAACTAGAATGACACCATACCTAGGGCAAAGAATTTGAGGTTTTAAATTTTTTGAGATTTTGATATTTTTTGTGGACTACACCTTGGAAAAAGTCGAGGATCCAAGCTGGTGGAAAAAGGATTTTTTTGGACATCTTCGAGGAGGATTTCTCAAGAGACATCCTCGTTAAAGTCGTAGGCCTTGAAGTTATCTTTCCAACTTGCTCTCAAATGGCCCGATCAGACAAACGCAACTTTTGTTATGACCAATATACCAAGCTCGTGTCCGTAACACCTATAGAAAGGAACACTGACGTCATTTCGGGGCCATTTGGGTATCTCAGGTGGGCCTTTAATGGGCCTAACGCCTAACTATGATCACACCATGACTAGGGCAAAGAATTTGGGGTTTTAAATTTTCTGAGATTTTGAGATTTTTTGTGGACTACCCCCTTTGGAAAAAGTCGAGGATCCAAGCTGGTGTTAAAAGGATTTTTTTGGAAATCTTTGAGGAGGATTTTTCAGGAGCCGTCATCGGTAAAGTCGTAGGCCTTGAAGTTAGCTTTCTAACAAGCCCTCAAATGGCCCGATCAAACCAACGCAGCTCTTGTTATGACCAAATTACCAAGGTCGTGTCCATAACACCTATATAAAGGCACACTACCGTAATTTCGGGGCCATTTGGGCATCTAGGGTGGGCCTTTCATGGGCCTATCGCCTAACTAGCATCACACCATGACTAGGGCAAAGAATTTTGGGTTTTAAATTTTCTGAGATTTTGAGATTTTATTTGGAATACCACCTTTGGAAAAAGTCGAGGATCCAAGCTGGTGGAAATATGATTTTTTTGGACATCTTCGAGTAGGATTTCTCAGAAGACGTCCTCGTGAAAGTCGTAGGCCTTGAAGTTATCTTTCCAACGAGCTCTCAAATGGCCCGATCAGACCAACGCAGCTCTTGTTATGACCAAAATACCAAGCTCATGTCCGTAACACCTATAGAAAGGCACACTACCGTAATTTCGGGGCCATTTGGGTATCTCAGGTGGGCCTTTCATGGGCCTATCGCCTAACTAGAATCACACCATGCCTAGGGCAAAGAATTTGGGGTTTGAAATTTTCTGAGATTTTGAGATTTTTTAAGGACTACCCCCTTTGGAAAAAGTGGAGGATCCAAGCTGGTGTTAAAAGGATTTTTTTTGGAAATGTTTGAGGAGGATTTTTCAGAAGACTTCATCGTTAAAGTCGTAGGCTTTGAAGTTAGCTTTCGAACGAGCTCTCAAATGGCCCGATCAGACAAACGCAACTCTTGTTATGACCAAAATACCAAGCTCGTGTCCGTAACACCTATATAAAAGCACACTACCTTCATTTCGGGGAAATTTGGGCATCTAGGGTGGGCCTTTCATTGGCCTATCGCCTAACTAGAATCACACTATACCTAGGCCAAAGAATTTGGAGTTTTAAATTTTATGAGATTTTGAGATTTTTTGTGGACTACACCTTGGAAAAAGTCAAGGATCCAAGCTGGTGGAAAAAGGATTTCATGGGCCTATCGCCTAACTAGCATCACACCATGACTAGGGCAAAGAATTTTGGGTTTTAAATTTTCTGAGATTTTGAGATTTTATTTGGAATACCACCTTTGGAAAAAGTCGAGGATCCAAGCTGGTGGAAATATGATTTTTTTGGACATCTTCGAGTAGGATTTCTCAGAAGACGTCCTCGTGAAAGTCGTAGGCCTTGAAGTTACCTTTCCAACGAGCTCTCAAATGGCCCGATCAGACAAACGTAGCTCTTGTTACAACCAAAATACCAAGCTCGTGTCCGTAACACCTATAGAAAGGGACACTACTTTCATTTCGGGGAAATTTGGGCATCTGAGGTAGGCCTTTCATGGGTCTATCGCCTAACTAACATCACACCATGCCTAGGGAAAAACATTTAGGGTTTTAAATTTTCGTAGATTTTGAGATTTTTTATGGACTACGCCTTTTGGAAAAAGTCGAGGATCCAAGCTGGTGTTAAAAGGATTTTTTTGGAAATCTTTGAGGAGGATTTTTCAGCAAACGTCATCGTTAAAGTCGTAGGCCTTGAAGTTAGCTTTCTAACGAGCTCTCAAATGGCCTGATCAGACCAACACAGCTCTTGTTATGACCAAATTACCAAGGTCGTGTCCATAACACCTATATAAAGGCACACTACCTTCATTTCGGGGAAATTTGGGCATCTCAGGTGGGCCTTTCATGGGCCTATCGCCTAACTAGAATCACACTATACCTAGGCCAAAGAATTTGGAGTTTTAACTTTTATGAGATTTTGAGATTTTTTGTGGACTACACCTTGGAAAAAGTCAAGGATCCAAGCTGGTGTAAAAAGGATTTTTTTGGACATCTTCGAGGAGGATTTCTCAAGAGACGTCCTCGTTAAAGTCGTAGGCCTTGAAGTTATGTTTCCAACGAGCTCTCAAATGGCCCGATCAGACCAACGCAGCTCTTGTTATGACCAAAATACCAAGCTCATGTCCGTAACACTTATAGAAAGGCACACTACCGTAATTTCGGGGCCATTTGGGTATCTCAGGTGGGCCTTTCATGGGCCTATCGCCTAACTAGAATCACACCATGCCTAGGGCAAAGAATTTGGGGTTTGAAATTTTCTGAGATTTTGAGATTTTTTAAGGACTACCCCCTTTGGAAAAAGTGGAAGATCCAAGCTGGTTTTAAAAGGATTTTTTTTGGAAATGTTTGAGGAGGATTTTTCAGAAGACGTCATCGTTAAAGTCGTAGGGTTTTAAGTTAGCTTTCGAACGAGCTCTCAAATGGCCCGATCAGACAAACGCAACTCTTGTTATGACCAAAATACCAAGCTCGTGTCCGTAACACCTATATAAAGGCACACTACCTTCATTTCGGGGAAATTTGGGCATCTCAGGTGGGCCTTTCATGGGCCTATCGCCTAACTAGAATGACACCATACCTAGGGCAAAGAATTTGAGGTTTTAAATTTTCTGAGATTTTGATATTTTTTGTGGACTACACCTTGGAAAAAGTCGAGGATCCAAGCTGGTGGAAAAAGGATTTTTTTGGACATCTTCGAGGAGGATTTCTCAAGAGACATCCTCGTTAAAGTCGTAGGCCTTGAAGTTATCTTTCCAACTTGCTCTCAAATGGCCCGATCAGACAAACGCAACTTTTGTTATGACCAATATACCAAGCTCGTGTCCGTAACACCTATAGAAAGGAACACTGACGTCATTTCGGGGCCATTTGGGTATCTGAGGTGGGCCTTTAATGGGCCTAACGCCTAACTATGATCACACCATGACTAGGGCAAAGAATTTGGGGTTTTAAATTTTCTGAGATTTTGAGATTTTTTGTGGACTACCCCCTTTGGAAAAAGTCGAGGATCCAAGCTGGTGTTAAAAGGATTTTTTTGGAAATCTTTGAGGAGGATTTTTCAGGAGTCGTCATCGGTAAAGTCGTAGGCCTTGAAGTTAGCTTTCTAACGAGCCCTCAAATGGCCCGATCAAACCAACGCAGCTCTTGTTATGACCAAATTACCAAGGTCGTGTCCATAACACCTATATAAAGGCACACTACCGTAATTTCGGGGCCATTTGGGCATCTAGGGTGGGCCTTTCATGGCCCTATCGCCTAACTAGCATCACACCACGACTAGGGCAAAGAATTTTGGGTTTTAAATTTCCTGAGATTTTGAGATTTTATTTGGAATACCACCTTTGGAAAAAGTCGAGGATCCAAGCTGGTGGAAAAAGGATTTTTTTGGACATCTTCGAGGAGGTTTTCTCAGGAGACGTCCTCGTTAAAGTCGTAGGCCTTGAAGTTATCTTTCCAACGTGCTCTCAAATGGCCCGATCAGACAAACGCAGCTTTTGTTATGACCAATATACCAAGCTCGTGTCCGTAACACCTATAGAAAGGAACACTAACGTCATTTCGGGGCCATTTGGGTATCTCAGGTGGGCCTTTAATGGGCATAACGCCTAACTATGATCACACCATGACTAGGGCAAAGAATTTGAGGTTTTAAATTTTCTGAGATTTTGAGATTTTTTGTGGACTACCCCTTTGGAAAAAGTCGAGGGTCCAAGCTCGTGTTAAAAGGATTTTTTTGGAAATCTTTGAGATGGATTTTTCAGGAGACGTCATCGGTAAAATCGTAGGCCTTGAAGTTAGCTTTCTAACGAGCTCTCAAATGGCCCGATCAAACCAACGCAGCTCTTGTTATGACCAAATTACCAAGGTCGTGTCCATAACACCTATATAAAGGCACACTACCGTAATTTCGGGGCCATTTAGGCATCTAGGGTGGGCCTTTCATGGGCCTATCGCCTAACTAGCATCACACCATACCTAGGGCAATGAATTTCGGGTTTTAAATTTTTTGAGATTTTGAGAGTTTTTGTGCACTGCCCCCTTTGGAAAAAATCGAGGATCCTAGCTGGTGGAAAAATGATTTTTTTGGACTTCTTCGAGGAGGATTACTCAGAAGACGTCCTCATCAAAGTCGTAGGCCTTGAAGTTAACTTTCCAACGAGGTCTCAAATGGCCCGATCAGACCAACGCAACTCTTGTTATGACCAAAATACCAAGCTCATGTCCGTAACACCTATAGAAAGGCACACTACCGTTATTTCGGGGCCAGTTGGGTAACTCAGGTGGGCCTTTCATGGGCCTATCGCCTAACTAGCATCACACCATGACTAGGGCAAAGAATTTCGGGTTTTAAATTTTCTGAGATTTTGAGATTTTTTGTGGAATACCCCCTTTGGAAAAAGTTGAGGATCCAAGCTGGTGGAAAAATGATTTAATTGGACATCTTCGAGGAGGATTTCTCAAGAGACCTCCTCGTGAAAGTCGTAGGCCTTGAAGTTACCTTTCCAACGAGCTCTCAAATTGCCCGATCAGACCAACGGAGCTATTGTTATGACCAAAATACCAAGCTCATGTCCGTAACACCTATAGAAAGGCACACTACCTTCATTTCGAGGATATTTGGGCATCTCAGGTGGGCCTTTCATGGGCCTATCGCCTAACTAGCATCACACCATGCCTAGGGCAAAGAATTTGGGGTTTGAAATTTTCTAAGATTTTGAGATTTTTGGTGGACTAACCCCTTTGGAAAAAGTTGAGGATCCAAGCTGGTGGAAAAATGATTTAATTGGACATCTTCGAGGAGGATTTCTCAAGAGACCTCCTCGTGAAAGTCGTAGGCCTTGAAGTTACCTTTCCAACGAGCTCTCAAATTGCCCGATCAGACCAACGGAGCTATTGTTATGACCAAAATACCAAGCTCATGTCCGTAACACCTATAGAAAGGCACACTACCTTCATTTCGAGGATATTTGGGCATCTCAGGTGGGCCTTTCATGGGCCTATCGCCTAACTAGCATAACACCATGACTAGGGCAAAGAATTTTGGGTTTTAAATTTTCTGAGATTTTGAGATTTTATTTGGAATACCACATTTGGAAAAAGTCGAGGATCCAAGCTGGTGGAAAAATGATTTTTTTGGACATCTTCGAGTAGGATTTCTCAGGAGACGTCCTCGTGAAAGTCGTAGGCCTTGAAGTTACCTTTCTAAGGAGCTCTCAAATGGCCCGATCAGACAGACGTAGCTCTTGTTACGACCAAAATACCGAGCTCGTGTCCGTAACACCTATAGAAAGGCACACTACTTTCATTTCGGGGAAATTTGGGCATCTCAGGTGGGCCTTTCATGGGTCTATCACCTAACTAACATCACACCATGCCTAGGGCAAAAAATTTAGGGTTTTAAATTTTCTGAGATTTTGAGATTTTTTGTGGACTACCCACTTTGGAAAAAGTCGAGGATCCAAGCTGGTGGAAAAAGGATTTTTTTTGGAAACCTTTAAGGAGGATTTTTCAGGGGACGTCCATGTTAAAGTCGTAGGCCTTGAAGTTATCTTTCTAACGAGCTCTCAAATGGCCCGATCAGACCCACGCAGCTCTTGTTATGACCAAAATACAAAGCTCGTGCCCGTAACACTTATATAAAGGCACACTACCTTCATTTCGGGGAAATTTGGGCATCTCAGGTGGGCCTTTCTTGGCCCTATCGCCTAACTACAATGACACCATACCTAGGGCAAAGAATTTGGGGTTTTAAATTTTCTGAGATTTTGAGATTTTTTGTGGACTACACCTTGGAAAAAGTCAAGGATCCAAGCTGGTGGAAAAAGGATTTTTTTGGACATCTTGGAGGAGGATTTCTCAGGAGACTTTCTGGTTAAAGTCGTAGGCCTTGAAGTTAGCTTTCCAACGTGCTCTCAAATGGCCCGATCAGACAAACGCAGCTTTTGTTATGACCAAAATACCAAGCTCGTGTCCGTAACACCTATAGAAAGGAACACTGACGTCATTTCTGGGCCATTTGGGTATCTCAGGTGGGCCTTTAATGGGCATAACGCCTAACTATGATCACACCATGACTAGGGCAAAGAATTTGGGGTTTTAAATTTTCTGAGATTTTGAGATTTTTTGTGGACTACCCCTTTGGTAAAAGTCGAGGGTCCAAGCTCGTGTTAAATGGATTTTTTTGGAAATCTTTGAGGAGGATTTTTCAGGAGACGTCATCGGTAAAGTCGTAGGGCTTGAAGTTAGCTTTCTAACGAGCTCTCAAATGGCCCGATCAGACCAACGCAGCTCTTGTTATGACCAAATTACCAAGGTCGTGTCCATAACACCTATATAAAGGCACACTACCGTAATTTCGGGGCCATTTGGGCATCTAGGGTGGGCCTTTCATGGGCCTATCACCTAACTAGCATCACACCATACCTAGGGCAATGAATTTGGGGTTTTAAATTTATTGAGATTTTGAGATTTTTTGTGCACTGCCCCCTTTGGAAAAAGTCGAGGATCCTAGCTACTGGAAAAATGATTTTTTTGGACTTCTTCGAGGAGGATTACTCAGAAGACGTCCTCATGAAAGTCGTAGGCCTTGAAGTTAGCTTTCCAACAAGATCTTAAATGGCCCGATCAGACCAACGCAACTCTTGTTATGACCAAAATACCAAGCTCATGTCCGTAACACCTATAGAAAGGCACACTACCGTTATTTCGGGGCCATTTGGGTATCTCAGGTGGGCCTTTCATGGGCCTATCGCCTAACTAGCATCACACCATGACTAGGGCAAAGAATTTCGGGTTTTAAATTTTCTGAGATTTTGAGATTTTTTGTGGAATACCCCCTTTGGAAAAAGTCGAGGATCCAAGCTGGTGGAAAAATGATTTAATTTGACATCTTCGAGGAGGATTTCTCAAGAGACCTCCTCGTGAAAGTCGTAGGCCTTGAAGTTACCTTTCCAACGAGCTCTCAAATGGCCCGATCAGACCAACGGAGCTATTGTTATGACCAAAATACCAAGCTCGTGTCCGTAACACCTATAGAAAGGCACACTACCTTCATTTCGAGGATATTTGGGCATCTCAGGTGGGCCTTTCATGGGCCTATCGCCTAACTAGCATCACACCATGCCTAGGGCAAAGAATTTGGGGTTTGAAATTTTCTAAGATTTTGAGATTTTTGGTGGACTAACCCCTTTGGAAAAAGTCGAGGATCCAAGCTGGTGGAAAAATGATTTTTTTGGACTTCTTCAACGAGGATTTCTCAAGAGACGTCCTTGTTAAAGTCATAGGCCTTGAAGTTAGCTTTCCAAGGAGCTCTCAAATGGCTCGATCAGACCAATGCATCTTTTGTTATGACCAAAATACCAAGCTCGTGTCCGTAACACCTATAGAAAGGCACACTACCGTAATTTCGGGGCCATTCTGGTAGCTCAGCTGGGCCTTTCATGGGCCTATCGCCTAACTAGCATCACACCATGACTAGGGCAAAGAATTTTGGGTTTTAAATTTTCTGAGATTTTGAGATTTTATTTGGAATACCACCTTTGGAAAAAGTCGAGGATCCAAGCTGGTGGAAAAATGATTTTTTTGCACATCTTCGAGTAGGATTTCTCAGAAGACGTCCTCGTGAAAGTCGTAGGACTTGAAGTTACCTTTCTAACGAGCTCTCAAATGGCCCGATCAGACAGACGTAGTTCTTGTTACAACCAAAATACCGAGCTCGTGTCCGTAACACCTATAGAAAGGCACACTACTTTCATTTCGGGGAAATTTGGGCATCTCAGGTGAGCCTTTCATGGGTCTATCACCTCACTAACATCACACCATGACTAGGGCAAAAAATTTGGGGTTTTAAATTTTCTGAGATTTTGAGATTTTTTGTGGACTACCCACTTTGGAAAAAGTCGAGGATCCAAGCTGGTGGAAAAAGGATTTTTTTGGAAACCTTTAAGGAGGATTTTTCAGGGGACGTCCATGTTAAAGTCGTAGGCCTTGAAGGTATCTTTCTAACGAGCTCTCAAATGGCCCGATCAGACCCACGCAGCTCTTGTTATGACCAAAATACAAAGCTCGTGCCCGTAACACTTATATAAAGGCACACTACCTTCATTTCGGGGAAATTTGGGCATCTCAGGTGGGCATTTCTTGGGCCTATCGCCTAACTACAATGACACCATACCTAGGGCAAAGAATTTGGGGTTTTAAATTTTTTGAGATTTTGAGATTTTTTGTGGACTACACCTTGGAAAAAGTCAAGGATCCAAGCTGGTGGAAAAAGGATTTTTTTGGACATCTTGGAGGAGGATTTCTCAGGAGACGTCCTGGTTAAAGTCGTAGGCCTTGAAATTAGCTTTCCAACGTGCTCTCAAATGGCCCGATCAGAAAAACGCAGCTTTTGTTATGACCAAAATACCAAGCTCGTGTCCGTAACACCTATAGAAAGGAACACTGACGTCATTTCTGGGCCATTTGGGTATCTCAGGTGGGCCTTTAATGGGCATAACGCCTAACTATGATCACACCATGACTAGGGCAAAGAATTTGGGGTTTTAAATTTTCTGAGATTTTGAGATTTTTTGTGGACTACCCCTTTGGAAAAAGTCGAGGGTCCAAGCTCGTGTTAAATGGATTTTTTTGGAAATCTTTGAGGAGGATTTTTCAGGAGACGTCATCGGTAAAGTCGTAGGGCTTGAAGTTAGCTTTCTAACGAGCTCTCAAATGGCCCGATCAGACCAACGCAGCTCTTGTTATGACCAAATTACCAAGGTCGTCTCCATAACACCTATATAAAGGCACACTACCGTAATTTCGGGGCCATTTGGGCATCTAGGGTCGGCCTTTCATGGGCCTATCGCCTAACTAGCATCACACCATACCTAGGGCAATGAATTTGGGGTTTTAAATTTATTGAGATTTTGAGATTTTTTGTGCACTGCCCCCTTTGGAAAAAGTCGAGGATTCTAGCTGGTGGAAAAATGATTTTTTTGGACTTCTTCGAGGAGGATTACTCAGAAGACGTCCTCATGAAAGTCGTAGGCCTTGAAGTTAGCTTTCCAACGAGCTCTTAAATGGCCCGATCAGACCAACGCAACTCTTGTTATGACCAAAATACCAAGCTCATGTCCGTAACACCTATAGATAGGCACACTACCGTTATTTCGGGGAAATTTGGGTATCTCGGGTGGGCCTTTCATGGGTCTATCGCCTAACTAGCATCACACCATGACTAGGGCAAAGAATTTCGGGTTTTAAATTTTTTGAGATTTTGAGATTTTTTTGTGGAATACCCCCTTTGGAAAAAGTCGAGGATCCAATCTGGTGGAAAAATGATTTTATTGGACATCTTCGAGGAGGATTTCTCAAGAGACCTCCCCGTGAAAGTCGTAGGCCTTGAAGTTACCTTTCCAACGAGCTCTCAAATGGCCCGATCAGACCAACGGAGCTCTTGTTATGACCAAAATACCAAGCTCGTGTCCTTAACACCTATAGAAAGGCACACTACCGTAATTTCGGGGCCATTTGGGTATCTCAGGTGGGCCTTTCATGGGCCTATCGCCTAACTAGCATCACACAATGACTAGGGCAAAGAAATTTGGGTTTTAAATTTTCTGAGATTTTGAGATTTTATTTGGAATACCACCTTTGGAAAAAGTCGAGGATCCAAGCTGGTGGAAATATGATTTTTTTGGACATTTTCGAGTAGGATTTCTCAGGAGACGCCCTCTTGAAAGTCGTAGGCCTTGAAGTTACCTTTCCAACGACCTCTCAAATGGCCCGATCAGACAGACGTAGCTCTTGTTACGACCAAAATACCAAGCTCGTGTCCGTAACACCTATAAAAAGGCACACTACTTTCATTTCGGGGAAATTTGGGCATCTGAGGTAGGCCTTTCTTGGGTCTATCGCCTAACTAACATCACACCATGCCTAGGGCAAAAAATTTGGGGTTTTAAATTTTCTGAGATTTTGAGATTTTTATGGACTACGCCTTTTGGAAAAAGTCGAGGATCCAAGCTGGTGTTAAAAGGATTTTTCTGGAAATCTTTGAGGAGGATTTTTCAGGAAACGTCATCGTTAAAGTCGTAGGCCTTGAATTTAGCTTTCTAACGAGCTCTCAAATGGCCCGATCAGACCAAAGCGGTTCTTGTTATGACCAAATTACCAAGGTCGTGTCCATAACACCTATATAAAGGCAAACTACCTTCATTTCGGGGAAATTTGGGCATCTCAGGTGGGCCTTTCATGGGCCTATCGCCTAACTAGAATCACACTATACCTAGGCCAAAGAATTTGGAGTTTTAAATTTTATGAGATTTTGAGATTTTTTGTGGACTACACCTTGGAAAAAGTCAAGGATCCAAGCTAGTGGAAAAAGGAGTTTTTTGGACATCTTCGAGGAGGATTTCTCATGGGACGTCCTCGTTAAAGTCGTAGGCCTTGAAGTTATCTTTCTAACGTGCTCTCAAATGGCCCGATCAGACAAACGCAGCTTTTGTTATGACCAATATACCAAGCTCGTGTCCGTAACACCTATAGAAAGGAACACTGACGTCATTTCGGGGCCATTTTGGGTATCTCAGGTGGGCCTTTAATGGGCCTAACGCCTAACTATGATCACACCATGACTAGGGCAAAGAATTTGGGGTTTTAAATTTTCTGAGATTTTTCGATTTTTTGTGGACTACCCCTTTGGAAAAAGTCGAGGGTCCAAGCTTGTGTTAAAAGGATTTTTTTGGAAATCTTTGAGGAGGATTTTTCAGGAGACGTCATCGGTAAAGTCGTAGGCCTTGAAGTAAGCTTTCTAACGAGCTCTCAAATGGCCCAATCAGACCAACGCAACTCTTGTTATGACCAAATTACCAAGGTCGTGTCCATAACACCTATATAAAGGCACACTACCTTCATTTCGGGGAAATTTGGGCATCTCAGGTGGGCCTTTCATGGGCCTATCGCCTAACTAGAATCACACTATACCTAGGGCAAAGAATTGGGAGTTTTAAATTTTATGAGATTTTGAGATTTTTTATGGACTACACCTTGGAAAAAGTCAAGGATCCAAGCTGGTAGAAAAAGGAATTTTTTGGACATCTTCGAGGAGGATTTCTCAGGAGACGTCCTTGTTAAAGTCGTAGGCCTTGAAGTTAGCTTTGCAACGAGCTCTCAAATGGCCCGATCAGACAAACGCAGCTTTTGTTATGACCAAAATACCAAGCTCGTGTCCGTAACACCTATAGAAAGGCACACTACCGTAATTTCGGGGCCATTTGGGTATCTCAGGTGGGCCTTTCATGGGCCTATCAACTAACTAGCATCACACCATGACTAGTGCAAAGAATTTTGGGTTTTAAATTTTCTGAGATTTTGAGATTTTATTTGGAATACCACCTTTGGAAAAAGTCGAGGATCCAAGCTGGTGGAAATATGATTTTTTTGGACATCTTCGAGTAGGATTTCTCAGGAGACGTCCTCTTGAAAGTCGTAGGCCTTGAAGTTACCTTTCCAACGACCTCTCAAATGGCTCGATCAGACTGACGTAGCTCTTGTTACGACCAAAATACCAAGCTCGTGTCCGTAACACCTATAAAAAGGCACACTACTTTCATTTCGGGGAAATTTGGGCATCTGAGGTAGGCCTTTCATGGGTCTATCGCCTAACTAACATCACACCATGCCTAGGGCAAAAAATTTGGGGTTTTAAATTTTCTGAGATTTTGAGATTTTTTATGGACTACGCCTTTTGGAAAAAGTCGAGGATCCAAGCTGGTGTTAAAAGGATTTTTTTGGAAATCTTTGAGTAGGATTTTTCAGGAAACGTCATCGTTAAAGTCGTAGGCCTTGAAGTTAGCTTTCTAAGGAGCTCTCAAATGGCCCGATCAGACCAACGCGGTTCTTGTTATGACCAAATTACCAAGGTTGTGTCCATAACACCTATATAAAGGCACACTACCTTCATTTCGGGGAAATTTGGGCATCTCAGGTGGGCCTTTCATGGGCCTATCGCCTAACTAGAATCACACTATACCTAGGCCAAAGAATTTGGAGTTTTAAATTTTATGAGATTTTGAGATTTTTTGTGGACTACACCTTGGAAAAAGTCAAGGATCCAAGCTAGTGGAAAAAGGAGTTTTTTGGACATCTTCGAGGAGGATTTCTCATGGGACGTCCTCGTTAAAGTCGTAGGCCTTGAAGTTATCTTTCCAACGTGCTCTCAAATGGCCCGATCAGACAAACGCAGCTTTTGTTATGACCAATATACCAAGCTCCTGTCCGTAACACCTATAGAAAGGAACACTGACGTCATTTCGGGGCCATTTTGGGTATCTCAGGTGGGCCTTTAATGGGCCAAACGCCTAACTATGATCACACCATGACTAGGGCAAAGAATTTGGGGTTTTAAATTTTCTGAGATTTTGAGATTTACTGTGGACTACCCCTTTGGAAAAAGTCGAGGGTCCAAGCTTGTGTTAAAAGGATTTTTTTGGAAATCTTTGAGGAGGATTTTTCAGGAGACGTCATCGGTAAAGTCATAGGCCTTGAAGTAAGCTTTCTAACGAGCTCTCAAATGGCCCAATCAGACCAACGCAACTCTTGTTATGACCAAATTACCAAGGTCGTGTCCATAACACCTATAAAAAGGCACACTACCTTCATTTCGGGGAAATTTGAGCATCTCAGGTGGGCCTTTCATGGGCATATTGCCTAACTAGAATCACACTATGCCTAGGGCAAAGAATTTGGGGTTTTAAATTTTATGAGATTTTGAGATTTTTTATGGACTACACCTTGGAAAAAGTCAGGGATCCAAGCTGGTGGGAAAAGGAATTTTTTGGACATCTTCGAGGAGGATTTCTCAGGAGACGTCCTCGTTAAAGTCGTAGGCCTTGAAGTTAGCTTTGCAACGAGCTCTCAAATGGCCCGATCAGACAAACGCAGCTTTTGTTATGACCAAAATACCAAGCTCGTGTCCGTAACACCTATAGAAAGGCACACTACCGTAATTTCGGGGCCATTTGGGTATCTCAGGTGGGCCTTTCATGGGCCTATCGCCTAACTAGCATCACACCATGACTAGTGCAAAGAATTTTGGGTTTTAAATTTTCTGAGATTTTGAGATTTTATTTGGAATACCACCTTTGGAAAAAGTCGAGGATCCAAGCTGGTGGAAATATGATTTTTTTGGACATTTTCGAGTAGGATTTCTCAGGAGACGCCCTCTTGAAAGTCGTAGGCCTTGAAGTTACCTTTCCAACGACCTCTCAAATGGCCCGATCAGACAGACGTAGCTCTTGTTACGACCAAAATACCAAGCTCGTGTCCGTAACACCTATAAAAAGGCACACTACTTTCATTTCGGGGAAATTTGGGCATCTGAGGTAGGCCTTTCTTGGGTCTATCGCCTAACTAACATCACACCATGCCTAGGGCAAAAAATTTGGGGTTTTAAATTTTCTGAGATTTTGAGATTTTTATGGACTACGCCTTTTGGAAAAAGTCGAGGATCCAAGCTGGTGTTAAAAGGATTTTTCTGGAAATCTTTGAGGAGGATTTTTCAGGAAACGTCATCGTTAAAGTCGTAGGCCTTGAATTTAGCTTTCTAACGAGCTCTCAAATGGCCCGATCAGACCAAAGCGGTTCTTGTTATGACCAAATTACCAAGGTCGTGTCCATAACACCTATATAAAGGCAAACTACCTTCATTTCGGGGAAATTTGGGCATCTCAGGTGGGCCTTTCATGGGCCTATCGCCTAACTAGAATCACACTATACCTAGGCCAAAGAATTTGGAGTTTTAAATTTTATGAGATTTTGAGATTTTTTGTGGACTACACCTTGGAAAAAGTCAAGGATCCAAGCTAGTGGAAAAAGGAGTTTTTTGGACATCTTCGAGGAGGATTTCTCATGGGACGTCCTCGTTAAAGTCGTAGGCCTTGAAGTTATCTTTCTAACGTGCTCTCAAATGGCCCGATCAGACAAACGCAGCTTTTGTTATGACCAATATACCAAGCTCGTGTCCGTAACACCTATAGAAAGGAACACTGACGTCATTTCGGGGCCATTTTGGGTATCTCAGGTGGGCCTTTAATGGGCCTAACGCCTAACTATGATCACACCATGACTAGGGCAAAGAATTTGGGGTTTTAAATTTTCTGAGATTTTTCGATTTTTTGTGGACTACCCCTTTGGAAAAAGTCGAGGGTCCAAGCTTGTGTTAAAAGGATTTTTTTGGAAATCTTTGAGGAGGATTTTTCAGGAGACGTCATCGGTAAAGTCGTAGGCCTTGAAGTAAGCTTTCTAACGAGCTCTCAAATGGCCCAATCAGACCAACGCAACTCTTGTTATGACCAAATTACCAAGGTCGTGTCCATAACACCTATATAAAGGCACACTACCTTCATTTCGGGGAAATTTGGGCATCTCAGGTGGGCCTTTCATGGGCCTATCGCCTAACTAGAATCACACTATACCTAGGGCAAAGAATTGGGAGTTTTAAATTTTATGAGATTTTGAGATTTTTTATGGACTACACCTTGGAAAAAGTCAAGGATCCAAGCTGGTAGAAAAAGGAATTTTTTGGACATCTTCGAGGAGGATTTCTCAGGAGACGTCCTTGTTAAAGTCGTAGGCCTTGAAGTTAGCTTTGCAACGAGCTCTCAAATGGCCCGATCAGACAAACGCAGCTTTTGTTATGACCAAAATACCAAGCTCGTGTCCGTAACACCTATAGAAAGGCACACTACCGTAATTTCGGGGCCATTTGGGTATCTCAGGTGGGCCTTTCATGGGCCTATCAACTAACTAGCATCACACCATGACTAGTGCAAAGAATTTTGGGTTTTAAATTTTCTGAGATTTTGAGATTTTATTTGGAATACCACCTTTGGAAAAAGTCGAGGATCCAAGCTGGTGGAAATATGATTTTTTTGGACATCTTCGAGTAGGATTTCTCAGGAGACGTCCTCTTGAAAGTCGTAGGCCTTGAAGTTACCTTTCCAACGACCTCTCAAATGGCTCGATCAGACTGACGTAGCTCTTGTTACGACCAAAATACCAAGCTCGTGTCCGTAACACCTATAAAAAGGCACACTACTTTCATTTCGGGGAAATTTGGGCATCTGAGGTAGGCCTTTCATGGGTCTATCGCCTAACTAACATCACACCATGCCTAGGGCAAAAAATTTGGGGTTTTAAATTTTCTGAGATTTTGAGATTTTTTATGGACTACGCCTTTTGGAAAAAGTCGAGGATCCAAGCTGGTGTTAAAAGGATTTTTTTGGAAATCTTTGAGTAGGATTTTTCAGGAAACGTCATCGTTAAAGTCGTAGGCCTTGAAGTTAGCTTTCTAAGGAGCTCTCAAATGGCCCGATCAGACCAACGCGGTTCTTGTTATGACCAAATTACCAAGGTTGTGTCCATAACACCTATATAAAGGCACACTACCTTCATTTCGGGGAAATTTGGGCATCTCAGGTGGGCCTTTCATGGGCCTATCGCCTAACTAGAATCACACTATACCTAGGCCAAAGAATTTGGAGTTTTAAATTTTATGAGATTTTGAGATTTTTTGTGGACTACACCTTGGAAAAAGTCAAGGATCCAAGCTAGTGGAAAAAGGAGTTTTTTGGACATCTTCGAGGAGGATTTCTCATGGGACGTCCTCGTTAAAGTCGTAGGCCTTGAAGTTATCTTTCCAACGTGCTCTCAAATGGCCCGATCAGACAAACGCAGCTTTTGTTATGACCAATATACCAAGCTCGTGTCCGTAACACCTATAGAAAGGAACACTGACGTCATTTCGGGGCCATTTTGGGTATCTCAGGTGGGCCTTTAATGGGCCTAACGCCTAACTATGATCACACCATGACTAGGGCAAAGAATTTGGGGTTTTAAATTTTCTGAGATTTTGAGATTTACTGTGGACTACCCCTTTGGAAAAAGTCGAGGGTCCAAGCTTGTGTTAAAAGGATTTTTTTGGAAATCTTTGAGGAGGATTTTTCAGGAGACGTCATCGGTAAAGTCATAGGCCTTGAAGTAAGCTTTCTAACGAGCTCTCAAATGGCCCAATCAGACCAACGCAACTCTTGTTATGACCAAATTACCAAGGTCGTGTCCATAACACCTATAAAAAGGCACACTACCTTCATTTCGGGGAAATTTGAGCATCTCAGGTGGGCCTTTCATGGGCATATTGCCTAACTAGAATCACACTATGCCTAGGGCAAAGAATTTGGGGTTTTAAATTTTATGAGATTTTGAGATTTTTTATGGACTACACCTTGGAAAAAGTCAGGGATCCAAGCTGGTGGGAAAAGGAATTTTTTGGACATCTTCGAGGAGGATTTCTCAGGAGACGTCCTCGTTAAAGTCGTAGGCCTTGAAGTTAGCTTTGCAACGAGCTCTCAAATGGCCCGATCAGACAAACGCAGCTTTTGTTATGACCAAAATACCAAGCTCGTGTCCGTAACACCTATAGAAAGGCACACTACCGTAATTTCGGGGCCATTTGGGTATCTCAGGTGGGCCTTTCATGGGCCTATCGCCTAACTAGCATCACACCATGACTAGTGCAAAGAATTTTGGGTTTTAAATTTTCTGAGATTTTGAGATTTTATTTGGAATACCACCTTTGGAAAAAGTCGAGGATCCAAGCTGGTGGAAATATGATTTTTTTGGACATTTTCGAGTAGGATTTCTCAGGAGACGCCCTCTTGAAAGTCGTAGGCCTTGAAGTTACCTTTCCAACGACCTCTCAAATGGCCCGATCAGACAGACGTAGCTCTTGTTACGACCAAAATACCAAGCTCGTGTCCGTAACACCTATAAAAAGGCACACTACTTTCATTTCGGGGAAATTTGGGCATCTGAGGTAGGCCTTTCTTGGGTCTATCGCCTAACTAACATCACACCATGCCTAGGGCAAAAAATTTGGGGTTTTAAATTTTCTGAGATTTTGAGATTTTTTATGGACTACGCCTTTTGGAAAAAGTCGAGGATCCAAGCTGGTGTTAAAAGGATTTTTTTGGAAATCTTTGAGGAGGATTTTTCAGGAAACGTCATCGTTAAAGTCGTAGGCCTTGAATTTAGCTTTCTAACGAGCTCTCAAATGGCCCGATCAGACCAACGCGGTTCTTGTTATGACCAAATTACTAAGGTCGTGTCCATAACACCTATATAAAGGCAAACTACCTTCATTTCGGGGAAATTTGGGCATCTCAGGTGGGCCTTTCATGGGCCTATCGCCTAACTAGAATCACACTATACCTAGGCCAAAGAATTTGGAGTTTTAAATTTTATGAGATTTTGAGATTTTTTGTGGACTACACCGTGGAAAAAGTCAAGGATCCAAGCTAGTGGAAAAAGGAGTTTTTTGGACATCTTCGAGGAGGATTTCTCATGGGACGTCCTCGTTAAAGTCGTAGGCCTTGAAGTTATCTTTCTAACGTGCTCTCAAATGGCCCGATCAGACAAACGCAGCTTTTGTTATGACCAATATACCAAGCTCGTGTCCGTAACACCTATAGAAAGGAACACTGACGTCATTTCGGGGCCATTTTGGGTATCTCAGGTGGGCCTTTAATGGGCCTAACGCCTAACTATGATCACACCATGACTAGGGCAAAGAATTTGGGGTTTTAAATTTTCTGAGATTTTTCGATTTTTTGTGGACTACCCCTTTGGAAAAAGTCGAGGGTCCAAGCTTGTGTTAAAAGGATTTTTTTGGAAATCTTTGAGGAGGATTTTTCAGGAGACGTCATCGGTAAAGTCGTAGGCCTTGAAGTAAGCTTTCTAACGAGCTCTCAAATGGCCCAATCAGACCAACGCAACTCTTGTTATGACCAAATTACCAAGGTCGTGTCCATAACACCTATATAAAGGCACACTACCTTCATTTCGGGGAAATTTGGGCATCTCAGGTGGGCCTTTCATGGGCCTATCGCCTAACTAGAATCACACTATACCTAGGGCAAAGAATTGGGAGTTTTAAATTTTATGAGATTTTGAGATTTTTTATGGACTACACCTTGGAAAAAGTCAAGGATCCAAGCTGGTGGAAAAAGGAATTTTTTGGACATCTTCGAGGAGGATTTCTCAGGAGACGTCCTTGTTAAAGTCGTAGGCCTTGAAGTTAGCTTTGCAACGAGCTCTCAAATGGCCCGATCAGACAAACGCAGCTTTTGTTATGACCAAAATAACAAGCTCGTGTCCGTAACACCTATAGAAAGGCACACTACCGTAATTTCGGGGCCATTTGGGTATCTCAGGTGGGCCTTTCATGGGCCTATCGCCTAACTAGCATCACACCATGACTAGTGCAAAGAATTTTGGGTTTTAAATTTTCTGAGATTTTGAGATTTTATTTGGAATACCACCTTTGGAAAAAGTCGAGGATCCAAGCTGGTGGAAATATGATTTTTTTGGACATCTTCGAGTAGGATTTCTCAGGAGACGTCCTCTTGAAAGTTGTAGGCCTTGAAGTTACCTTTCCAACGACCTCTCAAATGGCTCGATCAGACTGACGTAGCTCTTGTTACGACCAAAATACCAAGCTCGTGTCCGTAACACCTATAAAAAGGCACACTACTTTCATTTCGGGGAAATTTGGGCATCTGAGGTAGGCCTTTCATGGGTATATCGCCTAACTAACATCACACCATGCCTAGGGCAAAAAATTTGGGGTTTTAAATTTTCTGAGATTTTGAGATTTTTTATGGACTACGCCTTTTGGAAAAAGTCGAGGATCCAAGCTGGTGTTAAAAGGATTTTTTTGGAAATCTTTGAGTAGGATTTTTCAGGAAACGTCATCGTTAAAGTTGTAGGCCTTGAAGTTAGCTTTCTAACGAGCTCTCAAATGGCCCGATCAGACCAACGCGGTTCTTGTTATGACCAAATTACCAAGGTCGTGTCCATAACACCTATATAAAGGCACACTACCTTCATTTCGGGGAAATTTGGGCATCTCAGGTGGGCCTTTCATGGGCCTATCGCCTAACTAGAATCACACTATACCTAGGCCAAAGAATTTGGAGTTTTAAATTTTATGAGATTTTGAGATTTTTTGTGGACTACACCTTGGAAAAAGTCAAGGATCCAAGCTAGTGGAAAAAGGAGTTTTTTGGACATCTTCGAGGAGGATTTCTCATGGGACGTCCTCGTTAAAGTCGTAGGCCTTGAAGTTATCTTTCCAACGTGCTCTCAAATGGCCCGATCAGACAAACGCAGCTTTTGTTATGACCAATATACCAAGCTCGTGTCCGTAACACCTATAGAAAGGAACACTGACGTCATTTCGGGGCCATTTTGGGTATCTCAGGTGGGCCTTTAATGGGCCTAACGCCTAACTATGATCACACCATGACTAGGGCAAAGAATTTGGGGTTTTAAATTTTCTGAGATTTTTTGATTTACTGTGGACTACCCCTTTGGAAAAAGTCGAGGGTCCAAGCTTGTGTTAAAAGGATTTTTTTGGAAATCTTTGAGGAGGATTTTTCAGGAGACGTCATCGGTAAAGTCATAGGCCTTGAAGTAAGCTTTCTAACGAGCTCTCAAATGGCCCAATCAGACCAACGTAACTCTTGTTATGACCAAATTACCAAGGTCGTGTCCATAACACCTATATAAAGGCACACTACCTTCATTTCGGGGAAATTTGAGCATCTCAGGTGGGCCTTTCATGGGCATATCGCCTAACTAGAATCACACTATGCCTAGGGCAAAGAATTTGGGGTTTTAAATTTTATGAGATTTTGAGATTTTTTATGGACTACACCTTGGAAAAAGTCAGGGATCCAAGCTGGTGGGAAAAGGAATTTTTTGGACATCTTCGAGGAGGATTTCTCAGGAGACGTCCTCGTTAAAGTCGTAGGCCTTGAAGTTAGCTTTGCAACGAGCTCTCAAATGGCCCGATCAGACAAACGCAGCTTTTGTTATTACCAAAATACAAAGCTCGTGTCCGTAACACCTATAGAAAGGCACACTACCGTAATTTCGGGGCCATTTGGGTATCTCAGGTGGGCCTTTCATGGGCCTATCGCCTAACTAGCATCACACCATGACTAGTGCAAAGAATTTTGGGTTTTAAATTTTCTGAGATTTTGAGATTTTATTTGGAATACCACCTTTGGAAAAAGTCGAGGATCCAAGCTGGTGGAAATATGATTTTTTTGGACATTTTCGAGTAGGATTTCTCAGGAGACGCCCTCTTGAAAGTCGTAGGCCTTGAAGTTACCTTTCCAACGACCTCTCAAATGGCCCGATCAGACAGACGTAGCTCTTGTTACGACCAAAATACCAAGCTCGTGTCCGTAACACCTATAAAAAGGCACACTACTTTCATTTCGGGGAAATTTGGGCATCTGAGGTAGGCCTTTCTTGGGTCTATCGCCTAACTAACATCACACCATGCCTAGGGCAAAAAATTTGGGGTTTTAAATTTTCTGAGATTTTGAGATTTTTTATGGACTACGCCTTTTGGAAAAAGTCGAGGATCCAAGCTGGTGTTAAAAGGATTTTTTTGGAAATCTTTGAGGAGGATTTTTCAGGAAACGTCATCGTTAAAGTCGTAGGCCTTGAATTTAGCTTTCTAACGAGCTCTCAAATGGCCCGATCAGACCAACGCGGTTCTTGTTATGACCAAATTACTAAGGTCGTGTCCATAACACCTATATAAAGGCAAACTACCTTCATTTCGGGGAAATTTGGGCATCTCAGGTGGGCCTTTCATGGGCCTATCGCCTAACTAGAATCACACTATACCTAGGCCAAAGAATTTGGAGTTTTAAATTTTATGAGATTTTGAGATTTTTTGTGGACTACACCTTGGAAAAAGTCAAGGATCCAAGCTAGTGGAAAAAGGAGTTTTTTGGACATCTTCGAGGAGGATTTCTCATGGGACGTCCTCGTTAAAGTCGTAGGCCTTGAAGTTATCTTTCTAACGTGCTCTCAAATGGCCCGATCAGACAAACGCAGCTTTTGTTATGACCAATATACCAAGCTCGTGTCCGTAACACCTATAGAAAGGAACACTGACGTCATTTCGGGGCCATTTTGGGTATCTCAGGTGGGCCTTTAATGGGCCTAACGCCTAACTATGATCACACCATGACTAGGGCAAAGAAATTGGGGTTTTAAATTTTCTGAGATTTTTCGATTTTTTGTGGACTACCCCTTTGGAAAAAGTCGAGGGTCCAAGCTTGTGTTAAAAGGATTTTTTTGGAAATCTTTGAGGAGGATTTTTCAGGAGACGTCATCGGTAAAGTCGTAGGCCTTGAAGTAAGCTTTCTAACGAGCTCTCAAATGGCCCAATCAGACCAACGCAACTCTTGTTATGACCAAATTACCAAGGTCGTGTCCATAACACCTATATAAAGGCACACTACCTTCATTTCGGGGAAATTTGGGCATCTCAGGTGGGCCTTTCATGGGCCTATCGCCTAACTAGAATCACACTATACCTAGGGCAAAGAATTGGGAGTTTTAAATTTTATGAGATTTTGAGATTTTTTATGGACTACACCTTGGAAAAAGTCAAGGATCCAAGCTGGTGGAAAAAGGAATTTTTTGGACATCTTCGAGGAGGATTTCTCAGGAGACGTCCTTGTTAAAGTCGTAGGCCTTGAAGTTAGCTTTGCAACGAGCTCTCAAATGGCCCGATCAGACAAACGCAGCTTTTGTTATGACTAAAATACCAAGCTCGTGTCCGTAACACCTATAGAAAGGCACACTACCGTAATTTCGGGGCCATTTGGGTATCTCAGGTGGGCCTTTCATGGGCCTATCGCCTAACTAGCATCACACCATGACTAGTGAAAGAATTTTGGGTTTTAAATTTTCTGAGATTTTGAGATTTTATTTGGAATACAACCTTTGGAAAAAGTCGAGGATCCAAGCTGGTGGAAATATGATTTTTTTGGACATCTTCGAGTAGGATTTCTCAGGAGACGTCCTCTTGAAAGTTGTAGGCCTTGAAGTTACCTTTCCAACGACCTCTCAAATGGCTCGATCAGACTGACGTAGCTCTTGTTACGACCAAAATACCAAGCTCGTGTCCGTAACACCTATAAAAAGGCACACTACTTTCATTTCGGGGAAATTTGGGCATCTGAGGTAGGCCTTTCATGGGTCTATCGCCTAACTAACATCACACCATGCCTAGGGCAAAAAATTTGGGGTTTTAAATTTTCTGAGATTTTGAGATTTTTTATGGACTACGCCTTTTGGAAAGAGTCGAGGATCCAAGCTGGTGTTAAAAGGATTTTTTTGGAAATCTTTGAGTAGGATTTTTCAGGAAACGTCATCGTTAAAGTTGTAGGCCTTGAAGTTAGCTTTCTAACGAGCTCTCAAATGGCCCGATCAGACCAACGCGGTTCTTGTTATGACCAAATTACCAAGGTCGTGTCCATAACACCTATATAAAGGCACACTACCTTCATTTCGGGGAAATTTGGGCATCTCAGGTGGGCCTTTCATGGGCCTATCGCCTAACTAGAATCACACTATACCTAGGCCAAAGAATTTGGAGTTTTAAATTTTATGAGATTTTGAGATTTTTTGTGGACTACACCTTGGAAAAAGTCAAGGATCCAAGCTAGTGGAAAAAGGAGTTTTTTGGACATCTTCGAGGAGGATTTCTCATGGGACGTCCTCGTTAAAGTCGTAGGCCTTGAAGTTATCTTTCCAACGTGCTCTCAAATGGCCCGATCAGACAAACGCAGCTTTTGTTATGACCAATATACCAAGCTCGTGTCCGTAACACCTATAGAAAGGAACACTGACGTCATTTCGGGGCCATTTTGGGTATCTCAGGTGGGCCTTTAATGGGCCTAACGCCTAACTATGATCACACCATGACTAGGGCAAAGAATTTGGGGTTTTAAATTTTCTGAGATTTTTTGATTTACTGTGGACTACCCCTTTGGAAAAAGTCGAGGGTCCAAGCTTGTGTTAAAAGGATTTTTTTGGAAATCTTTGAGGAGGATTTTTCAGGAGACGTCATCGGTAAAGTCATAGGCCTTGAAGTAAGCTTTCTAACGAGCTCTCAAATGGCCCAATCAGACCAACGTAACTCTTGTTATGACCAAATTACCAAGGTCGTGTCCATAACACCTATATAAAGGCACACTACCTTCATTTCGGGGAAATTTGAGCATCTCAGGTGGGCCTTTCATGGGCATATCGCCTAACTAGAATCACACTATGCCTAGGGCAAAGAATTTGGGGTTTTAAATTTTATGAGATTTTGAGATTTTTTATGGACTACACCTTGGAAAAAGTCAGGGATCCAAGCTGGTGGGAAAAGGAATTTTTTGGACATCTTCGAGGAGGATTTCTCAGGAGACGTCCTCGTTAAAGTCGTAGGCCTTGAAGTTAGCTTTGCAACGAGCTCTCAAATGGCCCGATCAGACAAACGCAGCTTTTGTTATGACCAAAATACAAAGCTCGTGTCCGTAACACCTATAGAAAGGCACACTACCGTAATTTCGGGGCCATTTGGGTATCTCAGGTGGGCCTTTCATGGGCCTATCGCCTAACTAGCATCACACCATTACTAGGGCAAAGAATTTTGGGTTTTAAATTTTCTGAGATTTTGAGATTTTATTTGGAATTCCACCTTTGGAAAAAGTCGAGGATCCAAGCTGGTGGAAATATGATTTTTTTGGACATCTTCGAGTAGGATTTCTAAGGAGACGTCCTCTTGAAAGTCGTAGGCCTTGAAGTTACCTTTCCAACGACCTCTCAAATGGCCCGATCAGACAGACGCAGCTTTTGTTATGACCAAAATACCATGCTCGTGTCCGTAACACCTATAGAAAGGAACACTGACGTCATTTCGGGGCCATTTGTGTATCTCAGGTTGGCCTTTCATGGGCCTAACGCCTAACTATGATCACAACATGACTAGGGCAATGAATTTGGGGTTTTAAATTTTCTGAGATTTTGAGATTTTTTATGGACTACACCTTGGAAAAAGTCAAGGATCCAAGCTGGTGGAAAAAGGAATTTTTTGGACATCTTCGAGGAGGATTTCTCAGGAGACGTCCTTGTTAAAGTCGTAGGCCTTGAAGTTAGCTTTGCAACGAGCTCTCAAATGGCCCGATCAGACAAACGCAGCTTTTGTTATGACCAAAATACCAAGCTCGTGTCCGTAACACCTATAGAAAGGCACACTACCGTAATTTCGGGGCCATTTGGGTATCTCAGGTGGGCCTTTCATGGGCCTATCAACTAACTAGCATCACACCATGACTAGTGCAAAGAATTTTGGGTTTTAAATTTTCTGAGATTTTGAGATTTTATTTGGAATACCACCTTTGGAAAAAGTCGAGGATCCAAGCTGGTGGAAATATGATTTTTTTGGACATCTTCGAGTAGGATTTCTCAGGAGACCTCCTCTTGAAAGTCGTAGGCCTTGAAGTTACCTTTCCAACGACCTCTCAAATGGCTCGATCAGACTGACGTAGCTCTTGTTACGACCAAAATACCAAGCTCGTGTCCGTAACACCTATAAAAAGGCACACTACTTTCATTTCGGGGAAATTTGGGCATCTGAGGTAGGCCTTTCATGGGTCTATCGCCTAACTAACATCACACCATGCCTAGGGCAAAAAATTTGGGGTTTTAAATTTTTTGAGATTTTGAGATTTTTTATGGACTACGCCTTTTGGAAAAAGTCGAGGATCCAAGCTGGTGTTAAAAGGATTTTTTTGGAAATCTTTGAGTAGGATTTTTCAGGAAACGTCATCGTTAAAGTCGTAGGCCTTGAAGTTAGCTTTCTAACAAGCTCTCAAATGGCCCGATCAGACCAACGCGGTTCTTGTTATGACCAAATTACCAAGGTCGTGTCCATAACACCTATATAAAGGCACACTACCTTCATTTCGGGGAAATTTGAGCATCTCAGGTGGGCCTTTCATGGGCATGTCGCCTAACTAGAATCACACTATCCCTAGGGCAAAGAATTTGGGGTTTTAAATTTTATGAGATTTTGAGATTTTTTATGGACTACACCTTGGAAAAAGTCAGGGATCCAAGCTGGTGGGAAAAGGAATTTTTTGGACATCTTCGAGGAGGATTTCTCATGAGACGTCCTCGTTAAAGTCGTAGGCCTTGAAGTTAGCTTTGCAACGAGCTCTCAAATGGCCCGATCAGACAAACGCAGCTTTTGTTATGACCAAAATACCAAGCTCGTGTCCGTAACACCTATAGAAAGGCACACTACCGTAATTTCGGGGCCATTTGGGTATCTCAGGTGGGCCTTTCATGGGCCTATCGCCTAACTAGCATCACACCATGACTAGGGCAAAGAATTTTGGGTTTTAAATTTTCTGAGATTTTGAGATTTTATTTGGAATTCCACCTTTGGAAAAAGTCGAGGATCCAAGCTGGTGGAAATATGATTTTTTTGGACATCTTCGAGTAGGATTTCTCAAGAGACGTCCTCTTGAAAGTCGTAGGCCTTGAAGTTACCTTTCCAACGACCTCTCAAATGGCCCGATCAGACAGACGCAGCTTTTGTTATGACCAAAATACCATGCTCGTGTCCGTAACACCTATAGAAAGGAACACTGACGTCATTTCGGGGCCATTTGTGTATCTCAGGTTGGCCTTTAATGGGCCTAACGCCTAACTATGATCACAACATGACTAGGGCAATGAATTTGGGGTTTTAAATTTTCTGAGATTTTGAGATTTTTTGTGGACTACCCCTTTGGAAAAAGTCGAGGGTCCAAGCTCGTGTTAAATGGATTTTTTTAGAAATCTTTGTGGAGGATTTTTCAGGAGACTTTATCATTAAAGTCGTAGGCCTTGAAGTTAGCTTTCTAACGAGCTTTCAAATGGCCCGATCAGACCAACGCAGCTCTTTTTATGACCAAAATACCAAGCTCATATCCGTAACACCTATATAAAGGCACACTACTTTCATTTCGGGGAAATTTGGGCATCTCAGGTGGGCCTTTCATGGGTCTATAGCCTAACTAACATCACACCATGACTAGGGCAAAGAATTTGGGGTTTTAAATTTTCTGAGATTTTGAGATTTTTTGTGGACTACACCTTGTAAAAAGTCGAGGATCCAAGCTGGTGGAAAAAGGATTTTTTTTGGAAATCTTTGAGGAGGAGTTTTCAGGAGACGTCCTCGTTAAAGTCGTAGGCCTTGAAGTTAACTTTCTAAGGAGCTCTCAAATGGCCCGATCAGACCAACGCAGCTCTTGTTATGACCAAAATACCAAGCTCGTGTCCGTAACACCTATAGAAAGGCACACTACCGTAATTTCGGGGCCATTTGGGTATCTCAGGTGGGCCTATCATGGGCCTATTGCCTAACTAGCATCACACCATGCCTAGGGAAAAGAATTTGGGGTTTGAAATTTTCTGAGATTTCGAGATTTTTTGTGGACTACCCCCTTTGGTAAAAGTCGAGGATCCAAGCTGGTGGAAAAAGGATTTTTTTTTAAATCTTTGAGCAGGAGTTTTCAGGAGACGTCCTCGTTAAAGTCGTAGGCCTAGAAGTTAACTTTCTAAGGAGCTCTCAAATGGCCCGATCAGACCAACGCAGCTCTTGTTATGACCAAAATACCAAGCTCGTGTTTGTAACCCCTATATAAAGGCACACTACCTTCATTTTGGGGAAATTTGGGCATCTCAGGTGGGCCTTTCATGGGCCTAATGCCTAACTAGAATGACACCATACCTAGGGCAAAGAATTTGGGGTTTTAAATTTTCTGAGATTTTGATATTTTTTGTGACTACACCTTGGAAAAAGTCGATGATCCAAGCTGGTGGAAAAAGGATTTTTTTTGGACTTCTTTGAGGAGGGTTTCTCAGGAGACGTCCTTATTAAAGTCGTAGGCCTTGAAATTAGCTTTCCAGCGAGTTCTCAAATGGCCCGATCAGACCAACACAACTCTTGTTATTATCAAAATACCAAGCTCGTGTCCGTAACACCTATAGAAAGGCACACTACCGTAATTTCGGGGCCATTTGGGTATCTCAGGTGGGCCTTTCATGCGCCTATCGCCTAACTAGCATCACACCATGCCTAGGAAAAAGAATTTGGGGTTTGAAATTTTCTGAGATTTTGAGATTTTTTGTGGACTACCCCCTTTGGTAAAAGTCGAGGATCCAATCTGGTGTTAAAAGGATTTTTTTGGAAATCTTTGAGGAGGATTTTTCAGGAGACGTCATCGTTAAAGTCGTAGGCCTTGAATTTAGCTTTCTAACGAGCTCTCAAATGGCCCGATCAGACCAACGCAGCTCTTGTTATGACCAAAATACCAAGCTCGTGTCCGTAACACCTATAGAAAGGAACACTGACGTCATTTCGGGGCCATTTGTGTATCTCAGGTTGGCCTTTAATGGGCCTAACGCCTAACTATGATCACAACATGACTAGGGCAATGAATTTGGGGTTTTAAATTTTCTTAGATTTTGAGATTTTTTGAGGACTACCCCTTTGGAAAAAGTCGAGGGTCCAAGCTCGTGTTAAATGGATTTTTTTAGAAATCTTTGAGGAGGATTTTTCAAGAGACTTTATCATTAAAGTCGTAGGCCTTGAAGTTAGCTTTCTAACGAGCTTTCAAATGGCCCGATCAGACCAACGCAGCTCTTTTTATGACCAAAATACCAAGCTCATATCCGTAACACCTATATAAAGGCACACTACTTTCATTTCGGGGAAATTTGGGCATCTCAGGTGGGCCTTTCATGGGTCTATAGCCTAACTAACATCACACCATGACTAGGGCAAAGAATTTGGGGTTTTAAATTTTCTGAGATTTTGAGATTTTTTGTGGACTACACCTTGTAAAAAGTCGAGGATCCAAGCTGGTGGAAAAAGGATTTTTTTTGGAAATCATTGAGGAGGAGTTTTCAGGAGACGTCCTCGTTAAAGTCGTAGGCCTTGAAATTAACTTTCTAAGGAGCTCTCAAATGGCCCGATCAGACCAACGCAGCTCTTGTTATGACCAAAATACCAAGCTCGTGTCCGTAACACCTATAGAAAGGCACACTACCGTAATTTCGGGGCCATTTGGGTATCTCAGGTGGGCCTATCATGGGCCTATTGCCTAACTAGCATCACACCATGCCTAGGGAAAAGAATTTGGGGTTTGAAATTTTCTGAGATTTCGAGATTTTTTGTGGACTACCCCCTTTAGTAAAAGTCGAGGATCCAAGCTGGTGGAAAAAGGATTTTTTTTTAAATCTTTGAGCAGGAGTTTTCAGGAGACGTCCTCGTTAAAGTCGTAGGCCTAGAAGTTAACTTTCTAAGGAGCTCTCAAATGGCCCGATCAGACCAACGCAGCTCTTGTTATGACCAAAATACCAAGCTCGTGTTTGTAACACCTATATAAAGGCACACTACCTTCATTTCGGGGAAATTTGGGCATCTCAGGTGGGCCTTTCATGGGCCTAATGCCTAACTAGAATGACACCATACCTAGGGCAAAGAATTTGGGGTTTTAAATTTTCTGAGATTTTGATATTTTTTGTGACTACACCATGGAAAAAGTCGATGATCCAAGCTGGTGGAAAAAGGATTTTTTTGGACTTCTTTGAGGAGGGTTTCTCAGGAGACGTCCTTATTAAAGTCGTAGGCCTTGAAATTAGCTTTCCAGCGAGTTCTCAAATGGCCCGATCAGACCAACACAACTCTTGTTATTATCAAAATACCAAGCTCGTGTCCGTAACACCTATAGAAAGGCACACTACCGTAATTTCGGGGCCATTTGGGTATCTCAGGTGGGCCTTTCATGCGCCTATCGCCTAACTAGCATCACACCATGCCTAGGAAAAAGAATTTGGGGTTTGAAATTTTCTGAGATTTTGAGATTTTTTGTGGACTACCCCCTTTGGTAAAAGTCGAGGATCCAATCTGGTGTTAAAAGGATTTTTTTGGAAATCTTTGAGGAGGATTTTTCAGGAGACGTCATCGTTAAAGTCGTAGGCCTTGAATTTAGCTTTCTAACGAGCTCTCAAATGGCCCGATCAGACCAACGCAGCTCTTGTTATGACCAAAATACCAAGCTCGTGTCCGTAACACCTATATAAAGGCACACTACCTTCATTTCGGGGAAATTTGGGCATCTCAGGTGGGCCTTTCATGGGCCTATCGCCTACCTAGAATGATACCATACCTAGGGCAAAGAATTTGGGGTTTCAAATTTTCTGAGATTTTGATATTTTTTGTGGACTACACCTTGGAAAAACTCGAGGATCCAAGCTGGTGCAAAAAAGGATTTTTTTGGACATCTTCGAGGAGGATTTCTCAGGAGACGTCCTCAATAAAGTTGTAGGCCTTGAAGTTAGCTTTCCAAAGAGCTATCAAATGGCCCGATCAGACCAACGCAGCTTTTGTTATGACCAAAATACCAAGCTCGTGTCCGTAACACCTATAGAAAGGCACACGACCGTCATTTCGGGGCCATTTGGGTATCTCGGGTGGGACTTTTATGGGCCCATCGCCTAACTAGAATGACACCATACCTAGGGCAAAGAATTTGAGGTTTTCAATTTTCTGAGATTTTGATATTTTTTGTGGACTACACCTTGGAAAAAGTCGAGGATCCAAGCTGGTGGAAAAAGGATTTTTTTGGACATCTTCGTGGAGGATTTCTCAGGAGACGTCCTCGTTAAAGTGGTAGGCCTTGAAGTTAGCTTTCCAACGACTTCTCAAATGGCCCGATGAAACAAACGCAGCTTCTGTTATGACCAAAATGCCAAGCTCGTGTCCGTAACACCTATAGAAAGGCACACTACCGTCATTTCGGGGCCATTTGGGTATCTCGGGTGGGCCTTTCATGGGCCTATCACCTAGCTAGCATCAGACCATACCTAGGGCAAAGAATTTGGGGTTTTAAATTTTTTGAGAGTTTGAGATTTTTTGTGACTACCCCCTTTGGAAAAAGTCGAGGATCCTACCTTGTGGAAAAATGATTTTGTTGAACTTCTTAGAGGAGGATTACTCAAGAGACGTCCTCATTAAAGTCGTAGGCCATGAAGTTATCTTTACAACGAGCTCTCAAATGGCCCGATCAGACCAACGCAGGTTTTGTTATGACCAAAATACCAAGCTCGTGTCCGTAACACCTATAGAAAGGCACACTACCGTCATTTCGGGGCCATTTGGGTATCTCGGGTGGTCCTTTCATGGGCCTATCGCCTAACTAGCATCACACCATGACTAGGGCAAAGAATTTGGGGTTTTAAATTTTCTGAGATTTTGAGATTTTTTGTGGACTACCCCCTATGGAAAAAGTCGAGGATCCAAGCTGGTGTTAAAAGGATTTTTTTGGAAATCTTTGAGGAGGATTTTTCAGGAGATATCATCGTTAAAGTCGTAGGCCTTGAAGTTATCTTTCTAACGAGCTCTCAAATGGCCCGATCAGAACAACGCAGCTCTTGTTATGACCAAAATACCAAGCTCGTGTCCGCAACACCTATATAAAGGCACACTACCTTCATTTCGAGGAAATTTGGGCATCTCAGGTGGGCCTTTCATAGGCCTATCGCCTAACTAGAATCAAACCATACCTAGGGCAACGAATTTGGAGTTTTAAATTTTCTGAGATTTTGAGATTTATTGTGGACTACACCTTGGAAAAAGTCAAGGATCCAAGCTAGTGGAAAAAGGATTTTTTTGGACATCTTCGAGGAGGATTTCTCAGAAGACGTCCTCGTTAAAGTCGTAGGTCTTGAACTTAGCTTTCCAACGAGCTCTCAAATGGACCGATCAGACAAACGCAGCTTTTGTTATGACCAAAATACCAAGCTCGTGTCCGTAACACCTATAGAAAGGCACCCTACCGTCATTTCGGGGCCATTTGGGTATCTCGGGTGGGCCTTTCATGGGCCTATCGCCTAACTAGCATCACACTATACCTAGGGCAAAGAATTTGGGGTTTTAAATTTTAGAAGATTTTGAGATTTTTTGTGACTACTCACTTTGGAAAAAGTCGAGGATCCTAGCTTGTGGAAAAATGATTTTTTTAGACTTCTTTGAGGAGGATTTCTCAGGAGACGTCCTCATTAAAGTCGTAGGCCTTGAAGTTAGCTTTCAAACGAGCTCTCAAATGGCCCGATCAGACCAATCCAGCTCTTGTTACGACCAAAATACCAAGCTCATGTCCATAACACCTATAGAAAGGCACACTACCGTAATTTCGGGGCCATTTGGGTATCTCAGGTGGGCCTTTCCTGTGCCTATCGCCTAACTAGAATGACACCATACCTAGGGGAAAGAATTTGGGGTTTTAAATTTTCTGAGATTTTTATATTTTTTGTGGACTACACCTTGGAAAAAGTCGAGGATCCAAGCTGGTGGAAAAAGGATTTTTTTGGATATCTTCGAGGAGGATTTCTCAGGAGACGTCCTCGTTAAAGTTGTAGGCCTTGAAGTTAGCTTTCCAACGAGCTCTCAAATGGCCAGATCAGACCAACGCAGCTTTTGTTATGACCAAAATACCAAGCTCGTGTCCGTAACACCTATAGAAAGGCACATTACCGTCATTTCCGGGCCATTTGGGTATCTCGGGTGGGACTTTCATGGGCCCATCGCCTAACTAGCATCACACCATACCTAGGGCAAAGAATTTGGGGTTTTAAATTTTTTGAGATTTTGAGATTTTTTGTGACTACCTTCTTTGGAAAAAGTCGAGGATCCTAGCTGGTGGAAAAATGATTTTTTTGGACTTCTTTGAGGAGGATTACTCAGGAAACGTCCTCATTAAAGTCATAGGCCTTGAAGTTAGCTTTCAAACGAGCTCTCAAATGGCCCGATCAGACCAAGGCAGCTCTTGTTATGACCAAAATACCAAGTTCATTTCCGTAACACCTATAGAAAGGCACACTACCGTAATTTCGGGGCCATTTGGGTATCTCAGGTGGGCCTTTCATGGGCCTATCACCTAACTAGCATCCAAGCTGGTGTTAAAAGAATTTTTTTGGAAATCTTTGGGAAGGATTTTTCAGGAGACGTCATCGTAAAAGTCGTAGGACTTGAAGTTAGCTTTCTAACGAGCTCTCAAATGGCCCGATCAGACCATCGCAGCTCTTGTTATGACCAAAATACCAAGCTCGTGTCCGTAACACATATATAAAGGCACACTACCTTCATTTCGGGGAAATTTGGGCATCTCAGGTGGGCCTTTCATGGGCATATCGCCTAACTAGAATCAAACCATACCTAGGGCAAAGAATTTGGAGTTTTAAATTTTCTGAGATTTTGAGATTTTTTGTGGACTACACCTTGGAAAATGTCAAGGATCAAAGCTGGTGGAAATAAGATTTATTGGACATCTTCGAGGAGGATTTCTCAGGAGACGTCCTCGTTAAAGTCGTAGGCCTTGAAGTTATCTTTCCTACGAGCTCTCAAATGGCCCGATCAGACAAACGCAGCTTTTGTGATGACCAAAATACCAAACTCGTGTCCGTAACACCTATAGAAAGGAACACTACCGTCATTTCGAGGCCATTTGGGTATCTCGGGTGGGCCTTTCATGGGCCTATTGCCTAACTAGCATCACACCATACCTAGGGCAAAGAATTTGGGGTTTTAAAGTTTTTGAGATTTTGAGATTTTTTGTGACTACGCCCTCTGGAAAAAGTCCAGGATCCTAGCTTGTGGAAAAATTATTTTTTTGGACTTCTTTGTGGAAGATAACTCAGGAGACGTCCTCATTAAAATCGTAGGCCTTGAAGTTAGCTTTCAAACGAGCTCTCAAATGGCCCGATCAGACCAACGCAGCTCTTGTTATGACCAAAATACCAAGCTCATGTCCGTAACACCTATAGAAAGGCGCACTACTTTCATTTCGGGGAAATTTGGGCATCTCAGGAGGGCCTTTCATGGGTCTATTGCCTAACTAACATCACACCATGCCTAGGGCAAAAATTTGGGGTTTTAAATTTTCTGAGATTTTGAGATTTTTTGTGGACTACCCCCTTTTGAAAAAGTCGAGGATACAAGCTGGTGTTAAAAGGATTTTTTTGGAAATCTTTGAGGAGGATTTTTCAGGAGACGTCATCGTTAAAGTCGTAGGCCTTGAAGTTACCTTTCTAACGAGCTCTCAAATGGCCCGATCAGACCAACGCAGCTCTTGTTATGACCAAAATACCAAGCTCGTGTCCGTAACACCTATATAAAGGCACACTACCTTAATTTCGGGGAAATTTAGGCATCTCAGGTGGGCCTTTCATGGGCCTATCGCCTAACTAGAATAAAACCATACCTAGGGCAAAGAATTTGGAGTTTTAAATTTTCTAAGATTTTGAGATTTTTTGTGGACTACACCTTGGAAAAAGTCAAGGATCCAAGCTGGTGGAAAAAGGATTTTTTGGGACATCTTCGAGGAGGATTTCTCAAGAGACGTCCTCGTTAAAGTCGTAGGCCTTGAAGTTAGCTTTCCAACGAGCTCTCAAATGGCCCGATCAGACCAACGCAGCTCTTGTTATGACCAAACTACCAAGCTCGTGTCCGTAACACCTATATAAAGGCACACTACCGTCATTTCGGGGCCATTTGGGTATCTCGGGTGGGCCTTTCATGGGCCTATCGCCTAACTAGAATCACACCATACCTAGGGCAAAGAATTTGGGGTTTTAAAGTTTTTGAGATTTTGAGATTTTTTGTGACTACCCCCTTTGGAAAAAGTCGAGGATCCTAGCTTGTGGAAAAATGATTTTTTTGGACTTCTTTGTGGAGGATTACTCAGGAGACGTCCTCATTAAAATCATAGGCCTTGAAGTTAGCTTTCAAATGAGTTCTCAAATGGCCCGATCAGACCAACGCAAATCTTGTTATGACCAAAATACCAAGCTCATGTCCGTAACACCTATAGAAAGGCACACTACCGTAATTTCGGGGCCATTTGGGTATCTCAGGTGGGCCTTTCATGGGCCTATCGCCTAACTAGCATCACACCATGAGTAGGGAAAAGAATTTAGGGTTTTAAATTTTCTGAGATTTTGAGATTTTTTGTGGACTACAGCTTGTAAAAAGTCGAGGATCCAAGCTGGTGGAAAAGGGATTTTTTTGGAAATCTTTGATGAGGAGTTTTCAGGAGACGTCCTCGGTAAAGTCGTAGGCCTTGAAGTTAACTTTCTAACGAGCTCTCAAATGGCCCGATCAGACCAACGCAGCTCTTGTTATGACCAAAATACCAAGCTCGTGTCCGTAACACCTATATAAAGGCACACTACCTTCATTTCAGGGAAATTTGGGCATCTCAGGTGGGCCTTTCATGGGCCTATCACCTAACTAGAATGACACCATACCTAGGGCAAAGAATTTGGGGTTTTAAATTTTCTGAGATTTTGAGATTTTTTGTGGACTACACCTTGGAAAAAGTCAAGGATCCAAGCTGGTGGAAAAAGGATTTTTTTGGACATCTTAAAGGAGGATTTCTCAGGAGACGTCCGCGTTAAAGTCGTAGGCCTTGAAGTTAGCATTCCCACGAGCTCTCAAATGGCCCAATCAGACCAACGCAGCTCTTGTTATTACCAAAATATAAAGCTCGTGTTCGTAACACCTACAAAAAGGAACAATGACGTCATTTCGGGGCCATTTGGGTATCTCAGGTGGGCCTTTCATGGGCCTAGAGCCTAACTATGATCACACCATGACTAGGGCAAAGAATTTGGGGTTTTAAATTTTCTGAGATTTTGAGATTTTTTATGGACTACCCCCTTTGGAAAAAGTCGAGTATCCAAGCGGGTGGAAAAATGATTTTTTTGGACATCTTCGAGGAGGATTTCTCAGGAGACGTCCGTGTGAAAGTCGTAGGCCTTGAAGTTACCTTTCCAACGAGCTCTCAAATGGACCGATCAGACAGACATAGCTCTTGTTACGACCAAAATACCAAGCTCGTGTCCGTAACACCTATAGAAAGGCACACTACCTTCATTTCGGGGAAATTTGGGCATCTCAGGTGGGCCTTTTATGGGCCTATCGCCTAACTAGAATCACACCATACCTAGGGCAAAGAATTTGGAGTTTTAAATTTTATGAGATTTTGAGATTTTTTGTGGACTACACCTTGGAAAAAGTCAAGGATCCAAGCTGGTGTTAATAAGATTTTTTTGGACATCTTCGAGGAGGATTTCACAGGAGACGTCCTCGATAAAGTCGTAGGCCTTGAAGTTAGCTTTCCAACGAGCTCTCAAATGGCCCGATCAGCCCAACGCAGCTCTTGTTATGACCAAAATACCAAGCTCGTGTCCGTAACACCTATAGAAAGGCACACTACCTTCATTTCGGGGAAATTTGGGCATCTCAGGTGGGCCTTTCATGGGCCTATCGTCTAACTAGAATGACACCATACCTAGGGCAAAGAATTTGGGGTTTTAAATTTTATGAGATTTTGAGATTTTTTGTGGACTACACCTTGGAAAAAGTCAAGGATCCAAGCTGGTGGAAAAAGGATTTTTTTGGACATCTTAAAGGAGGATTTCTTAGGAGATGTCCTCGTTAAAGTCGTAGGCCTTGAAGTTAGCTTTCCAACGAGCTCTCAAATGGCCCAATCAGACCAACGCAGCTCTTGTTATTACCCAAATACAAAGCTCGTGTCCGTACACCTATAGAAATTAACACTGACGTCATTTCGGGGCCATTTGGGTATCTCAGGTGGGCCTTTCATGGGCCTAACGCCTAACTATGATCATACCATGACTAGGGCAAAGAATTTGGGGTTTTAAATTTTCTGAGATTTTGAGATTTTTTGTGGACTACCCCCTTTTGAAAAAGTCGAGTATCCAAGCTGGTGGAAAAATGATTTTTTTGGACATCTTCGAGGAGGATTTCTCAGGAGACGTCCTCGTGAAGTCATAGGCCTTGAAGTTACCTTTCCAACGAGCTCTCAAATGGACCGATCAGACAGACGTAGCTCTTGTTACGACCAAAATACCAAGCTCGTGTCCGTAACACCTATAGAAAGGCACACTACTTTCATTTCGGGGAAATTTGGGCATCTCAGGTGGGCCATTCATGGGTCTATCGCCTATCTAACATCACACCATGCCTAGGGAAAAAAATTTGGGGTTTTAAATTTTCTGAAATTTTGAGATTTTTTGTGGACTACCCCCTTTTGAAAAAGTCGAGGATCCAAGCTGGTGTTAAAAGGATTTTTTCGGAAATCTTTGAGGAGGATTTTTCAGGAGACGTCATCGTTAAAGTCGTAGGCCTTGAAGTTAGCTTTTGAACGAGCTCTCAAATGGCCCGATCAGACCAACGCAGCTCTTGTTATGACCAAAATACCAAGCTCGTGTCCGTAACACCTTTATAAAGGCACACTACCTTCATTTCGGGAAAATTTGGGCATCTCAGGTGGGCCTTTCGTGAGCCTATCGCCTAACTAGAATCACACCATACCTAGGGCAAAGAATTTGGGGTTTTAAATTTTCTCAGATTTTGAGATTTTTTGTGGACTACACCTTGGAAAAAGTCATGGATCCAAGCTGGTGGAAAAAGGATTTTTTTGGACATCTTCGAGGAGGATTTATCAGGAGACGTCCTCATTAAAGTCGTAGGCCTTGAAGTTAGCTTTCCAACGAGCTCTCAAATGGCCCGATCAGACCAACGCAGCTTTTGTGATGACCAAAATACCAAGCTCGTGTCCGTAACACCTATAGAAAGGCACACTACTTTTATTTCGGGGAAATTTGGGCATCTGAGGTGGGCCTTTCATGGGCCTATCGCCTAACTAACATCACATCATGCCTAGGGCAAAAAATTTGGGGTTTTAAATTTTCTGAGATTTTGAGATTTTTTGTGGACTACACCTTGGAAAAAGTCAAGGATCCAAGTTGGTGGAAAAAGGATTTTTTTGGACATCTTAAAGGAGGATTTCTTAGGAGATGTCCTCGTTAAAGTCGTAGGCCTTGAAGTTAGCTTTCCAACGAGCTCTCAAATGGCCCAATCAGACCAACGCAGCTCTTGTTATTACCCAAATACAAAGCTCGTGTCCGTACACCTATAGAAATTAACACTGACGTCATTTCGGGGCCATTTGGGTATCTCAGGTGGGCCTTTCATGGGCCTAACGCCTAACTATGATCACACCATGACTAGGGCAAAGAATTTGGGGTTTTAAATTTTCTGAGATTTTGAGATTTTTTGTGGACTACCCCCTTTTGAAAAAGTCGAGTATCCTAGCTGGTGGAAAAATGATTTTTTTGGACATCTTCGAGGAGGATTTCTCAGGAGACGTCCTCGTGAAGTCGTAGGCCTTGAAGTTACCTTTCCAACGAGCTCTCAAATGGACCGATCAGACAGACGTAGCTCTTGTTACGACCAAAATACCAAGCTCGTGTCCGTAACACCTATAGAAAGGCACACTACTTTCATTTCGGGGAAATTTGGGCATCTCAGGTGGGCCATTCATGGGTCTATCGCCTAACTAACATCACACCATGCCTAGGGCAAAAAATTTGGGGTTTTAAATTTTCTGAAATTTTGAGATTTTTTGTGGACTACCCCCTTTGGAAAAAGTCGAGGATCCAAGCTGGTGTTAAAAGGATTTTTTCGGAAATCTTTGAGGAGGATTTTTCAGGAGACGTCATCGTTAAAGTCGTAGGCCTTGAAGTTAGCTTTTGAACGAGCTCTCAAATGGCCCGATCAGACCAACGCAGCTCTTGTTATGACCAAAATACCAAGCTCGTGTCCGTAACACCTATATAAAGGCACACTACCTTCATTTCGGGGAAATTTGGGCATCTCAGGTGGGCCTTTCGTGAGCCTATCGCCTAACTAGAATCACACCATACCTAGGGCAAAGAATTTGGGGTTTTAAATTTTCTGAGATTTTGAGATTTTTTGTGGACTACACCTTGGAAAAAGTCATGGATCCAAGCTGGTGGAAAAAGGATTTTTTTGGACATCTTCGAGGAGGATTTATCAGGAGACGTCCTCGTTAAAGTCGTAGGCCTTGAAGTTAGCTTTCCAACGAGCTCTCAAATGGCCCGATCAGACCAACGCAACTTTTGTGATGACCAAAATACCAAGCTCGTGTCCGTAACACCTATAGAAAGGCACACTACTTTTATTTCGGGGAAATTTGGGCATCTGAGGTGGGCCTTTCATGGGCCTATCGCCTAACTAACATCACATCATGCCTAGGGCAAAAAATTTGGGGTTTTAAATTTTCTGAGATTTTGAGATTTTTTGTGGACTACACCTTGGAAAAAGTCAAGGATCCAAGTTGGTGGAAAAAGGATTTTTTTGGACATCTTAAAGGAGGATTTCTTAGGAGATGTCCTCGTTAAAGTCGTAGGCCTTGAAGTTAGCTTTCCAACGAGCTCTCAAATGGACCAATCAGACCAACGCAGCTCTTGTTATTACCCAAATACAAAGCTCGTGTCCGTACACCTATAGAAAGGAACACTGACGTCATTTCGGGGCCATTTGGGTATCTCAGGTGGGCCTTTCATGGGTCTAACACCTAACTATGATCACACCATGACTAGGGCATAGAATTTGGGGTTTTAAATTTTCTGAGATTTTGAGATTTTTTGTGGACTACCCCCTTTTGAAAAAGTCGAGTATCCAAGCTGGTGCAAAAATGATTTTTTTGGACATCTTCGAGGAGGATTTCTTAGGATACGTCCTCGTGAAAGTCGTAGGCCTTGAAGTTACCTTTCCAACGAGCTCTCAAATGGACCGATCAGACAGACGTAGCTCTTGTTACGACCAAAATACCAAGCTCGTGTCCGTAACAAATATAGAAAGGCACACTACTTTCATTTCGGGGAAATTTGGGCATCTCAGGTGGGCCATTCATGGGTCTATCGCCTAACTAACATCACACCATGCCTAGGGCAAAAAATTTGGGGTTTTAAATTTTCTGAAATTTTGAGATTTTTTGTGGACTACCCCCTTTGGAAAAAGTCGAGGATCCAAGCTGGTGTTAAAAGGATTTTTTCGGAAATCTTTGAGGAGGATTTTTCAGGAGACGTCATCGTTAAAGTCGTAGGCCATGAAGTTAGCTTTCGAACGATCTCTCAAATGGCCCGATCAGACCAACGCAGCTCTTGTTTTGACCAAAATACCAAGCTCGTGTCCGTAACACCTATATAAAGGCACACTACCTTCATTTCGGGGAAATTTGGGCATCTCAGGTGGGCCTATCGTGAGCCTATCGCCTAACTAGAATCACACCATACCTAGGGCAAAGAATTAGGGGTTTTCAATTTTATGAGATTTTGAGATTTTTTGTGGACTACACCTTGGAAAAAGTCATGGATCCAAGCTGGTGGAAAAAGGATTTTTTTGGACATCTTCGAGGAGGATTTCTCAGGAGACGTCGTCGTTAAAGTCTTAAGCCTTGAAGTTAGCATTCCAACGAGCTCCCAAATGGCCCGATCAGACCAACGCAGCTTTTGTTATGACCAAAATACCAAGCTCGTGTCCGTAACACTTATAGAAAGGCACACTACGTTTATTTCGGGGAAATTTGGTCATCTGAGGTGGGCCTTTCATGGGTCTATCGCCTAACTAACATCACACCATGCCTAGGGCAAAAAATTTGGGGTTTTAAATTTTCTGAGATTTTGAGATTTTTTGTGGACTACCCCTTTTGGAAAAAGTCGAGGATCCAAGCTGGTGTTAAAAGGATTTTTTTGGAAATCTTTGAGGAGGATTTTTCAGGAGACGTCATAGTTAAAGTCGTAGGCCTTGAAGATAGCTTTCTAACGAGCTCTCAAATGGCCATATCAGACCAACGCAGCTCTTGTTATGACCAAATTACCAAGCTCGTGTCCGTAACACCTATATAAAGGCACACTACCTTCATTTCGGGGAAATTTGGGCATCTCAGGTGGGCCTTTCATGGGCCTATCGCCTAACTAGAATCACACCATACCTAGGGCAAAGAATTTGGAGTTTTAAATTTTATGAGATTTTGAGATTTTTTGTGGACTACACCTTGGAAAAAGTCAAGGATCCAAGCTGGTGGAAAAAGGATTTTTTTGAACATCTTCGAGTAGGATTTCTCAGGAGACGTCCTCGTTAAAGTCGTAGGCATTGAAGTTAGCTTTCCAACGAGCTCTTAAATGGCCTGATCATACCAATGCAGCTTTTGTTATGACCAAAATACCAAGCTCGTGTCCGTAACACCAATAGAAAGGCACACTACCATCATTTCGGGGCAATTTGGGTATCTCGGGTGGGCCTTTCATGGGCCTATAGCCTAACTAGCATCACAGCATACCTAGGGCAAAGAATTTGGGGTTTTAAATTTTTTGAGATTTTGAGATTTTTTGTTACTACCCCCTTTGGAAAAAGTCGAGGATCCTAGCTTGTGGAAAAATTATTTTTTCGGACTTCTTTGTGGAGGATTACTCAAGAGACGTCCTCATTAAAGTCGTAGGCCTTGAAGTTATCTTTCCAACGAGCTCTCAAATGGCCCGATCAGACCAACGCATCTCTTGTTATGACCAAAATACCAAGCTCATGTCCGTAACACCTATAGAAAGGCACACTACTGTAATTTCGGGGCCATTTGGGTATCTCAGGTGGGCCTTTCATGGGCCTATCGCCAAACTAGCATCACACCATGAGTAGGGCAAAGAATTTCGGGTTTTAAATTTTTTGACATTTTGAGATTTTATGGAATACCCCTTTTGAAAAAAGTCGAGGATCCAAGCTGGTGGAAAAATGATTTTTTTGGACTTCTTCGAGGAGGATTTCTCAAGAGACGTCCTCGTTAAAGTCTTAGGCCTTGAGTTTATCTTTCCAACGAGCTCTCAAATTGCCCGAACAGACTAACGCAGCTCTTGTTACGACCAAAATACCAAGCTCGTGTTCGTAACACCTATATAAAGGCACACTACCTTCATTTCGGGGAAATTTGGGCATCTCAGGTGGGCCTTTCATAGGCCTATCGCCTAACTAGCATCATACCATGACTAGGGTAAAGAATTTGGGGTTTTCAAATTTTTAAGATTTCTAGATTTTTTGTGGACTACCCCCTTTGGAAAAGTCGACGATCCAAGCTGGTGGAAAAAGGACTTTTTTGGACATCTTTGAGGAGGATTACTCAGGAGACATCCACGTTAAAGTCGTAAGCCTTGAAGATAGCTTTCCAACGAGCTCTAAAATGGCCCGATCAGACCAACGCAGCTCTTGTTATGACAAAAATACCAAGCTCGTGTCTTTAACACCTATAGAAAGGCACACTACCGTCATTTCGGGGCCATTTCGGTATCTCGGGTGGGCCTTTCATGGGCCTATCGCCTTACTAGCATCACACCATGACTAGGGCAAAGAATTTGGGGTTTTAGATTTTCTGAGATTTTGAGATTTTTTGTGGACTAACCACTTTGGAAAAAGTCGAGGATCCAAGCTGGTGGAAAAATGATTTTTTTGGACATCTTCGAGGAGGATTTCTCAGGAGACGTCCTCCTTATAGTTGTAGGCCTTGAAGTTAGCTTTCCAATGAGCTCTCAAATGGCCCGATCAGAATAACGCAGCTTTTGTTATGACCAAAAAACCAAGCTCGTGTCCGTAACACCTATAGAAAGGCACACTACCGTCATTTCGGGGCCATTTCGGTATCTCAGGTGGGCCTTTCATGGGCCTATCGCCTAACTAGCATCATACCATGCCTAGGGCAAAGAATTTGGGGTTTTAAATTTTCTGAGATTTTGAGATTTTTTATGCACTACCCCCTTTGGAAAAAGTCGAGGATCCTAGCTGGTAGAAAAATGATTTTTTTGGACTTCTTCGAGGAGGATTTCTCAAGAGACGTCCTCATTACAGTCGTAGGCCTTGAATTTATCTTTCCAACGAGCTCTCAAATGGCCCGATAAGACCAACGCAGCTCTTGTTATGACCAAAATACCAAGCTCATGTCCGTAACACCTATAGAAAGGCACACTGCCGTCATTTCGGGGCCATTTGGATATCTCACGTGGGCCTTTCATGGGCCTATCCCCTAACTAGCATCACACCATGACTAGGGCAAAGAATTTGGGGTTTTAAATTTTCTGAGATTTTGAGATTTTTTGTGGACTACCCCCTTTGGAAAAAGTCGAGGATCCAAGCTGGTGGAAAAAGGATTTTTTGGACATCTTCGAGGAGGATTACTCAGGAGAAATCCTCATTAAAGTCGTAGGCCTTGAATTTATCTTTCCAACGAGCTCTCAAATGGCCCGATTAGACCAACGCAGCTTTTGTTATGACCAAAATACCAAGCTCGTGTCCGTAACTCCTATAGAAAGGCACACTGCCGTCATTTTAAAGTCGTAGGCCTTCAAGTTAGCTTTCCAACGAGCTCTCAAAATGCCCGATCAGACTAACGCAGCTCTTGTTATGACCAAAATACCAAGCTTGTGTCCGTAACACCTATAGAAAGGCACACTACCTTCATTTCGGGGAAATTTGGGCATCTCAGGTGGGCCTTTCATGGGCCTATCGCCTAACTAGCATCACACCATGCATAGGGCGAAGAATTTGGGGTTTTAAATTTTCTGAGATTTTGAGATTTTTTGTGGACTACCCCCTTTGGAAAAAGTCGAGGATCCAAGCTGGTGGAAAAAGGATTTTTTCGGAAATCTTTGAGGAGGATTTTTCAGGAGACGTCATCGTTAAAGTCGTAGGCCTTGAAGATAGGTTTCCAACGAGTTCTCAAATGGCCCGATCAGACCAACGCAACTCTTGTTATGACCATTTGGGTATCTCAGGTGGGCCTTTCATGGGCCTATCGCCTAACTAGCATCACACCATGACTAGGGCAAAGAATTAGGGGTTTTAAATTTTCGGAGATTTTGAGATTTTTTGTGGACTACCCCCTTTGGATAAAGTCGTGGATCCAAGCTGGTGGAAAAAGGATTATTTTTGGACATGTTCTAGGAGGATTTCTCAGGAGACGTCCTCGTTAAAGTCGTAAGCCTTGAATTTAGCTTTCCAACGAGCTCTCAAATGGCCCGATCAGAGCAACGCAGCTTTTGTTATGACCAAAATACCAAGCTCGTGTCCGTAACACCTATAGAAAGGCACACTACCTTCATTTCGGTGAAATTTGGGCATCTCTGGTGGGCCTTTCATGGGCCTATCGCCTAACTAGCATCACACCATGCGTTGGGCAAAGAATTTGGGGTTTTAAATTTTCTGAGATTTTGAGATTTTTTGTGGACTACCCCATTTGGAAAAAGGCGAGGATCCTAGCTGGTGGAAAAATTATTTTTTTGGACTTCTTCGAGGAGGATTTCTCATGAAACGTCTTCGTTAAAGTCGTAGGCCTTGAAGTTAGCTTTCCAATAAGCTCTCAAATGGCCCGATCAGACCAACGCAGCTCTTGGTATGATCAAAATACCAAGCACGTGTCCGTAACACCTATAGAAAGGCACACTACCGTCATTTCGGGGCCTTTTGGGTATCTCAGGTGAGCCTTGAGGATCCTATCATAACTAGGGCAAAGAATTTTGGGTTTTAAATTATTTGAGATTTTGAGATTTTTTGTGGACTACCCCCTTTGGAAAAAGTCGAGGATCCAAGCTGGTGGAAAAAGGATTTTTTTGGACATCTTCGAGGAGGATTACTCAAGAGACATCCTCGCTAAAGTCGTAGGCCTTGAAGTTAGCTTTCCAACGAGCTCTTAAATGGCCCAATCAGACCAACGTAGCTCTTGTTATGACCAAAATACCAAGCTCGTGTCCGTAACTCCTATAGAAAGGCACACTACCGTCATTTCGGGGCCATTTGGGTATCTCAGGTGGGCCTATCATGGGCCTATCGCCTATTTAGCATCACACCATAACTTGGCCAAAGAATTTGGGGTTTTAAATTTTATGAGATTTTGAGATTTTTTGTGGACCACCCCCTTTGGATAAAGTCGAGGATCCAAGCTGGTGGAAAAAGGATTTTTTTGGACATCTTCGAGGAGGATTACTCAGGAGACATCCTCGTTAAAGTCGTAAGCCTTGAAGTTAGTTTTCCAACGAGCTCTCAAATGGCCCGATCAGACCAACACATCTCTTGTTATGACCAAAATACCAAGCTCCTGTCCGTAACACCTATAGATAGGCACACTACCGTCATTTCGGGGCCATTTGGATATCTCAGGTGGGCCTTTCATGGGCCTATCGCCTAACTAGCATCACACCATGACTAGGGCAAAGAATTTGGGGTTTTAAATTTTTTGAGATTTTGAGATTTTTTGTGGACTACCCCCTTTGGAAAAAGTCGAGGATCCAAGCTGGTGGAAAAAGGATTTTTTGGACATCTTCGAGGTGGATTACTCATGAGACATCCTCAGTAAAGTCGTAAGCCTTGAAGATAGGTTTCCAACGAGCTCTCAAATGGCCCGATCAGACCAACGTAGCTCTTGTTATGACCAAAATACCAAGCTCGTGTTTGTAACACCTATAGAAAGGCACACTACCGTCATTTCGGGGCCATTTGGATATCTCAGGTGGGCCTTTCATGGGCCTATCACCTAACTAGCATCACACCATGACTAGGGCAAAGAATTTGGGGTTTTAAATTTTCTGAGATTTTGAGATTTTTTGTGGACTACCCCCTTTGGAAAAAGTCGAGGATCCAAGCTAGTGGAAAAATGATTTTTTGGACTTCTTCGAGGAGGATTTCTCAAGAGACGTCCTCATTACAGTCGTAGGCCTTGAATTTATCTTTCCAACGAGCTCTCAAATGGCCCGATAAGACCAACGCAGCTCTTGTTATGACCAAAATACCAAGCTCATGTCCGTAACACCTATAGAAAGGCACACTGCCGTCATTTCGGGGCCATTTGGATATCTCACGTGGGCCTTTCATGGGCCTATCCCCTAACTAGCATCACACCATGACTAGGGCAAAGAATTTGGGGTTTTAAATTTTCTGAGATTTTGAGATTTTTTGTGGACTACCCCCTTTGGAAAAAGTCGAGGATCCAAGCTGGTGGAAAAAGGATTTTTTGGACATCTTCGAGGAGGATTACTCAGGAGAAATCCTCATTAAAGTCGTAGGCCTTGAATTTATCTTTCCAACGAGCTCTCAAATGGCCCGATTAGACCAACGCAGCTTTTGTTATGACCAAAATACCAAGCTCGTGTCCGTAACTCCTATAGAAAGGCACACTATCTTCATTTCGGGGAAATTTGGGCATCTCAGGTGGGCCTTTCATGGGCCTATCGCCTAACTAGCATCACACCATGCCTAGGGCAAAGAATTTGGGGTTTTAAATTTTCTGAGATTTTGAGATTTTTTGTGGACTACCCCCTTTGGAAAAAGTCGAGGATCCAAGCTAGTGGAAAAATGATTTTTTGGACTTCTTCGAGGAGGATTTCTCAAGAGACGTCCTCATTACAGTCGTAGGCCTTGAATTTATCTTTCCAACGAGCTCTCAAATGGCCCGATAAGACCAACACAGCTCTTGTTATGACCAAAATACCAAGCTCATGTCCGTAACACCTATAGAAAGGCACACTGCCGTCATTTCGGGGCCATTTGGATATTTCAGGTGGGCCTTTCATGGGCCTATCCCCTAACTAGCATCACACCATGACTAGGGCAAAGAATTTGGGGTTTTAAATTTTCTGAGATTTTGAGATTTTTTTTGGACTAACCCCTTTGGAAAAAGTCGAGGATCCAAGCTGGTGGAAAAATGATTTTTTTGGACTTCTTCGAGGAGGATTTCTCATTAGACGTCTTCGTTAAAGTCGTAGGCCTTTAAGTTAGCTTTCCAACGAGCTCTCAAAATGCCCGAGCAGACCAACGTAGCTTTTGTTATGACCAAAATACCAAGCTCGTGTCCGTAAAACTTATAGAAAGACACACTACCTTCATTTCGGGGAAATTTGGGCATCTCAGGTGGGCCTTTCATGGGCCTATCGCCTAATTAGCATCATACCATGCATAGGGCAAAGAATTTGGGGTTTTAAATTTTCTGAGATTTTGAGATTTTTTGTGGACTACCCCCTTTGGAAAAAGTCGAGGATCCAAATTTGTGGAAAGAGGATTTTTTTGGACATCTTCGAAGAGGATTTCTCAAGAGACGTCCTCGTTAAAGTCATAGGCCTTGAAGTTAGCTTTCCAACGAGCTCTCAAATTGCCCGATCAGACCAACGCAGCTCTTGTTATGACCAAAATACCAAGCTCATGTCCGTAACACCTATAGAAAGGCACACTACCGTCATTTCGGGGCCATTTGGATATCTCAGGTGGGCCTTTAATGGGCCTATCGCCTAACTAGCATCATACCATGACTAGGGCAAAGAATTTGGGGTTTTAAATTTTCTGAGATTTTGAGATTTTTTGTGGACTACCCCCTTTGGAAAAAGTCGAGGATCCAAGCTGGTGGAAAAAGGATTTTTTGGACATCTTCGAGGAGGATTACTCAGGAGACATCCTCGTTAAATTCGTAAGCCTTGAAGATAGGTTTCCAACGAGTTCTCAAATGGCCCGATCAGACCAACGCAGCTCTTGTTATGACCAAAATACCAAGCTCATGTCCGTAACACCTATAGAAAGGCACACTACCGTCATTTCGGGGCCATTTGGATATCTCAGGTGGGCCTTTAATGCGCCTATCGCCTAACTAGCATCACACCATGCCTAGGGCAAAGAATTTGGGGTTTTAAATTTTCTGAGAGTTTGAGATTTTTTGTGGACTACCCCCTTTGGAAAAAGTCAAGGATCCAAGCTGGTGGAAAAAGGATTTTTTTGGACATCTTAAAGGAGGATTTCTTAGGAGACTTCCTCGTTAAAGTCGTAGGCCTTGAAGTTAGCTTTCCAACGAGGTCTCAAATGGCCCAATCAGACCAACGCAGCTCTTGTTATTACCAAAATACAAAGCTCGTGTCTGTAACACCTATAGAAAGGAACACTGACGTCATTTCGGGGCCATTTGGGTATCTCAGGTCGGCCTTTCATGGGCCTAACGCCTAACTATGATCACACCATGACTAGGGCAAAGAATTTGGGGTTTTAAATTTTCTGAGATTTTGAGATTTTTTGTGGACTACCCCCTTTGGAAAAAGTCGAGTGTCCAAGCTGGTGGAAAAATGATTTTTTTTGACATCTTCGAGGAGGATTTCTCAGGAGACGTCCTCGTGAAAGTCGTAGGCCTTGAAGTTACCTTTCCAACAAGCTCTCAAATGGACCGATCAGACAGACGTATCTCTTGTTACGCCCAAAATACCAAGCTTGTGTCCGTAACACCTATAGAAAGGCACACTACTTTTATTTCGGGGAAATTTGGGCATCTCAGGTGGGCCTTTCATGGGTCTATCGCCTAACTAACATCACACCATGCCTAGGGCAAAACATTTGGGGGTTTAAATTTTCTGAAATTTTGAGATTTTTTGTGGACTACCCCCTTTGGAAAAAGTCGAGGATCCAAGCTGGTGTTAAAAGGATTTTTTTGGAAATTTTGAGGAGGATTTTTCAGGAGACGTCATCGTTAAAGTCGTAGGCCTTGAAGTTAGCTTTCTAACGAGCTCTCAAATGGCCCGATCAGACCAACGCAGCTCTTGTTATGACCAAAATACCAAGCTCGTGTCCGTAACACCTATATAAAGGCACACTACCTTAATTTCGGGGAAATTTGGGCATCTCAGGTGGGCCTTTCATGGGTCTATCGCCTAACTAGAATCACACCATACCTAGGGCAAAGAATTTGGAGTTTTAAATTTTATGAGATTTTGAGATTTTTTGTGGACTACACCTTGGAAAAAGTCAAGGATCCAAGCTGGTGGAAAAAGGATTTTTTTTGGACATCTTCGAGGAGGATTTCTCAGGAGACGTCCTCGTTAAAGTCCTAGGCCTTGAAGTTAGCTTTCCAACGGGCTCTCAAATAGCCCGATCAGACCAATGCAGCTTTTGTTATGACCAAAATACCAAGCTCGTGTCCGTAACACCTATAGAAAGGCACACTACCTTCATTTCGGGGAAATTTGGGCATCTCAGGTGGGCCTTTAATGGGCCTATCGTCTAACTAGAATGACACCATACCTAGGGCAAAGAATTTGGGGTTTTAAATTTTCTGAGATTTTGAGATTTTTTGTGGACTACACCTTGGAAAACGTCAAGGATCCAAGCTGGTGGAAAAAGGATTTTTTTGGACATCTTAAAAGAGGATTTCTTAGGAGACGTCTGATGTACATAATTGTACTATTGTTTATTGCATCTTTTGACTTCATATTTCATTTGATTTCCGAACAAAAGTTTCAAAAGCATATGATCTCGTGTAAGAATGAGCTAAAGTGAAAGAAATAGAGTCTACACGAGTTTTGAGCTAACCATGCAGGAATTCGATGAAATCGGAGTCAAAACGAGCAAGCCAAGTGAAGCTGAGAAGAGGTCGATATCGACTGGAGACATCGATATCGACCCTGGATTTCGACACGACTTCTGAGTGTCGAGATAACCACACAAACCAGACTAGAAGCCTCGATATCGACACACATGCATCGATATCGACCATCGTCATAGACATCGACTGGAGTGGGACAAGTCGAGCAGAAACATAAGCCTCGATATCGACCTCTGGAGTCGATATCGACCCTACATCGACAGAAGATAAAATCCGATTTTTGAGGCTCGGATTGTGAAGTCTATCAACAAAGCCATGAGTTATCTCGTTCTTTTAGATATTAGCAGTTGTTTGTTATCTTTTCCTTTAAGTTTATCAAAATAAAAGACCTATCCTAGTTGTTCGGATAGAGTTATTAGTTTAGATAGAAGTTACAATCCTCGGATAGCGAGGATTAGTAGCCTATAAATAAAGCCTTAGAGGCTGATTTGTTAATCATCCAATCATAGACTCATCGAAGAGAAGAATAATAGACAATAGATAGTTAGTTGATTTTGAGCTTTAAAGTTTCAAGCACTTACGATAGTTGGCGTTGAGATTGTAAAGATTCGAAATTTTCCATTTATGCAAGTTATTTCAATTCAAGACATGTCTACGATCAACATGAGTGAGTAGTTCCCTTTTCTTCTAGGGTCGGGGTGAGCCCGACGATAGCCATGATGGTAAGGTAAGTGTGTCATTAAAGAATGTATCTTTTATCTCCTTCCACCTTGTTCTTCATCTTTAAATGCGAATTTAAGGAACTCATGTTGTAAAACTTGGGTAGTAATTAGGGTTTCTTTTCGAAAGATTATAAACTCAATTATGACGAAGGTAAACACCAATTAGGTTAAGTAATTGAAAAATCTCTTTTCCTATTGGTCGGTTTAGGTGAAAGCCTTTTCCTTTATGATAAAAGCATGCTTCTTTAGTTGATCCTTATTTCTACTATCATGGTTGTCGTCGCGGTAATCCTTGACTTTGGAAGATCTTTTCCTTTGAGTTTACATTAAAATTTGCCCGCCGTTCGTTGAGTCATCGAAAAACCCAACACCTTTGCTTATTTCTGATCATTGCTTCCTTTCCATCCTTGATTCTTCGGCCTTTTCTTTACCGACAAAACCACTAACCCCCTGCAGGAAAGACATCGATATCGACAGCAGAGGTCGATATCGACCAAACTGATAGATCGACGGTTTTCTGAGTCGATCTCGAGACTCCTGGGAACTTCTGCAAGCATCGATATCGACCACTTTGTCTCGAAATCGACCCCCTGTATCGACTGGCAGACTTCTGAGCCAGTCGATTTCGTGAATTAACCTCGATATCGACCCCCACCAGTCGATATCGACTACCGTTTTTGTTTCTGCAGGTTTTCTGTTGCAGACGACATCGACAGCCAAGGTCGACATCGAGGTCTGACATCGAGATCGAGGCTTCTGGTCGAGTAGAAAGGACGTGTCTTCAACGTTACTAGGATCCCGCTGACTCGCTTCCTCGTGGATCGAACCTGATTCCCTACTACTATAGCGGGGAGTCTTGAATTTATTTGAAGAGGCTAAGAGTTGTATTGGTTATATTTAAAGTCGTAGGCCTTGAAGTTAGCTTTCCAACGAGCTCTCAAATGGCCCAATCAGACCAACGCAGCTCTTGTTATTACCAAAATACAAAGCTCGTGTCCGTAACACCTATAGAAAGGAACACTGACGTCATTTCGGGGCCATTTGGGTATCTCAGGTCGGCCTTTCATGGGCCTAACGCCTAACTATGATCACACCATGACTAGGGCAAAGAATTTGGGGTTTTAAATTTTCTGAGATTTTGAGATTTTTTGTGGACTACCCCCTTTGGAAAAAGTCGGGTGTCCAAGCTGGTGGAAAAATGATTTTTTTGGACATCTTCGAGGAGGATTTCTCAGGAGACGTCCTCGTGAAAGTCGTAGGCCTTGAAGTTACCTTTCCAACGAGGTCTCAAATGGACCGATCAGACAGACGTAGCTCTTGTTACGTCCAAAATACCAAGCTCGTGTTCGTAACACCTATAGAAAGGCACACTACTTTCATTTCGGGGAAATTTGGGCATCTCAGGTGGGCCTATCATGGGCCTATCGCCTAACTAGCATCACACCATGACTAGGGCAAAGAATTTGAGGTTTTAAATTTTCTGAGATTTTCAGATTTTTTGTGGACTACGCCCTTCGAAAAAGTCGTGGATCCAAGCTGGTGGAAAAAGGATTTTTTTTGGGACATCTTCTAGGAGGATAACTCAGGAGACATCCTCGTTAAAGTCGTAGGCCTTGAATTTATCTTTCCAACGAGCTCTCAAATGGCCCGATTAGACCAACGCAGCTTTTGTTATGACCAAAATACCAAGCTCGTGTCCGTAACTCCTATAGAAAGGCACACTATCTTCATTTCGGGGAAATTTGGGCATCTCAGGTGGGCCTTTCATGGGCCTATCGCCTAACTAGCATCACACCATGCCTAGGGCAAAGAATTTGGGGTTTTAAATTTTCTGAGATTTTGAGATTTTTTGTGGACTACCCCATTTGGAAAAAGTCGAGGATCCAAGCTAGTGGAAAAATGATTTTTTGGACTTCTTCGAGGAGGATTTCTCAAGAGACGTCCTCATTACAGTCGTAGGCCTTGAATTTATCTTTCCAACGAGCTCTCAAATGGCCCGATAAGACCAACACAGCTCTTGCTATGACCAAAATACCAAGCTCATGTCCGTAACACCTATAGAAAGGCACACTACCGTCATTTCGGGGCCATTTGGATATCTCAGGTGGGCCTTTCATGGGCCTATCCCCTAACTAGCATCACACCATGACTAGGGCAAAGAATTTGGGGTTTTAAATTTTCTGAGATTTTGAGATTTTTTTTGGACTAACCCCTTTGGAAAAAGTCGAGGATCCAAGCTGGTGGAAAAATGATTTTTTTGGACTTCTTCGAGGAGGATTTCTCATGAGACGTCTTCGTTAAAGTCGTAGGCCTTTAAGTTAGCTTTCCAACGAGCTCTCAAAATGCCCGATCAGACCAACGTAGCTTTTGTTATGACCAAAATACCAAGCTCGTGTCCGTAAAACTTATAGAAAGGCACACTACCTTCATTTCGGGGAAATTTGGGCATCTCAGGTGGGCCTTTCATGGGCCTATCGCCTAATTAGCATCATACCATGCATAGGGCAAAGAATTTGGGGTTTTAAATTTTCTGAGATTTTGAGATTTTTTGTGGACTACCCCCATTGGAAAAAGTCGAGGATCCAAATTTGTGGAAAAAGAGATTTTTTGGACATCTTCGAGGAGGATTTCTCAAGAGACGTCCTCGTTAAAGTCATAGGCCTTGAAGTTAGGTTTCCAAAGAGTTCTCAAATGGCCCGATCAGACCAACGCAGCTCTTGTTATGACCAAAATACCAAGCTCATGTCCGTAACACCTATTGAAAGGCACACTACCATCATTTCGGGGCCATTTGGGTATCTCAGGTGGGCCTTTCATGGGCCTATCACCTAACTAGCATCACACCATGACTAGGGCAAAGAATTTGAGGTTTTAAATTTTCTGAGATTTTGAGATTTTTTGTGGACTACCCCCTTCGAAAAAGTCGTGGATCCAAGCTGGTGGAAAAAGGATTTTTTTTGGGACATCTTCTAGGAGGATAACTCAGGAGACATCCTCGTTAATGTCGTAAGCCTTGAATTTATCTTTCCAACGAGCTCTCAAATGGCCCGATTAGACCAACGCAGCTTTTGTTATGACCAAAATACCAAGCTCGTGTCCGTAACTCCTATAGAAAGGCACACTATCTTCATTTCGGGGAAATTTGGGCATCTCAGGTGGGCCTTTCATGGGCCTATCGCCTAACTAGCATCACACCATGCCTAGGGCAAAGAATTTGGGGTTTTAAATTTTCTGAGATTTTGAGATTTTTTGTGGACTACCCCCTTTGGAAAAAGTCGAGGATCCAAGCTAGTGGAAAAATGATTTTTTGGACTTCTTCGAGGAGGATTTCTCAAGAGACGTCCTCATTACAGTCGTAGGCCTTGAATTTATCTTTCCAACGAGCTCTCAAATGGCCCGATAAGACCAACACAGCTCTTGTTATGACCAAAATACCAAGCTCATGTCCGTAACACCTATAGAAAGGCACACTGCCGTCATTTCTGGGCCATTTGGATATCTCAGGTGGGCCTTTCATGGGCCTATCGCCTAATTAGCATCATACCATGCATAGGGCAAAGAATTTGGGGTTTTAAATTTTCTGAGATTTTGAGATTTTTTGTGGACTACCCCCTTTGAAAATGTCGAGGATCCAAATTTGTGGAAAAAGGATTTTTTTGGACATCTTCGAGGAGGATTTCTCAAGAGACGTCCTCGTTAAAGTCATAGGCCTTGAAGTTAGCTTTCCAACGAGCTCTCAAATTGCCCGATCAGACCAACGCAGCTCTTGTAATGACCAAAATACCAAGCTCATGTCCGTAACACCTATAGAAAGGCACACTACCGTCATTTCGGGGCCATTTGGATATCTCAGGTGGGCCTTTAATGGGCCTATCGCCTAACTAGCATCACACCATGACTAGGGCAAAGAATTTGGGGTTTTAAATTTTCTGAGATTTTGAGATTTTTTGTGGACTACCCCCTTTGGAAAAAGTCGAGGATCCAAGCTGGTGGAAAAATGATTTTTTTGGACTTCTTCGAGGAGGATTTCTCATGAGACGTCTTCGTTAAAGTCGTAGGCCTTTAAGTTAGCTTTCCAACGAGCTCTCAAAATGCCCGATCAGACCAACGTAGCTTTTGTTATGACCAAAATACCAAGCTCGTGTCCGTAAAACTTATAGAAAGGCACACTACCTTCATTTCGGGGAAATTTGGGCATCTCAGGTGGGCCTTTCATGGGCCTATCGCCTAATTAGCATCATACCATGCATAGGGCAAAGAATTTGGGGTTTTAAATTTTCTGAGATTTTGAGATTTTTTGTGGACTACCCCCATTGGAAAAAGTCGAGGATCCAAATTTGTGGAAAAAGAGATTTTTTGGACATCTTCGAGGAGGATTTCTCAAGAGACGTCCTCGTTAAAGTCATAGGCCTTGAAGTTAGGTTTCCAAAGAGTTCTCAAATGGCCCGATCAGACCAACGCAGCTCTTGTTATGACCAAAATACCAAGCTCATGTCCGTAACACCTATAGAAAGGCACACTACCATCATTTCGGGGCCATTTGGGTATCTCAGGTGGGCCTTTCATGGGCCTATCACCTAACTAGCATCACACCATGACTAGGGCAAAGAATTTGAGGTTTTAAATTTTCTGAGATTTTGAGATTTTTTGTGGACTACCCCCTTCGAAAAAGTCGTGGATCCAAGCTGGTGGAAAAAGGATTTTTTTTGGGACATCTTCTAGGAGGATAACTCAGGAGACATCCTCGTTAAAGTCGTAAGCCTTGAATTTATCTTTCCAACGAGCTCTCAAATGGCCCGATTAGACCAACGCAGCTTTTGTTATGACCAAAATACCAAGCTCGTGTCCGTAACTCCTATAGAAAGGCACACTATCTTCATTTCGGGGAAATTTGGGCATCTCAGGTGGGCCTTTCATGGGCCTATCGCCTAACTAGCATCACACCATGCCTAGGGCAAAGAATTTGGGGTTTTAAATTTTCTGAGATTTTGAGATTTTTTGTGGACTACCCCCTTTGGAAAAAGTCGAGGATCCAAGCTAGTGGAAAAATGATTTTTTGGACTTCTTCGAGGAGGATTTCTCAAGAGACGTCCTCATTACAATCGTAGGCCTTGAATTTATCTTTCCAACGAGCTCTCAAATGGCCCGATAAGACCAACACAGCTCTTGTTATGACCAAAATACCAAGCTCATGTCCGTAACACCTATAGAAAGGCACACTGCCGTCATTTCTGGGCCATTTGGATATCTCAGGTGGGCCTTTCATGGGCCTATCGCCTAATTAGCATCATACCATGCATAGGGCAAAGAATTTGGGGTTTTAAATTTTCTGAGATTTTGAGATTTTTTGTGGACTACCCCCTTTGAAAATGTCGACGATCCAAATTTGTGGAAAATGGATTTTTTTGGACATCTTCGAGGAGGATTTCTCAAGAGACGTCCTCGTTAAAGTCATAGGCCTTGAAGTTAGCTTTCCAACGAGCTCTCAAATTGCCCGATCAGACCAACGCAGCTCTTGTTATGACCAAAATACCAAGCTCATGTCCGTAACACCTATAGAAAGGCACACTACCGTCATTTCGGGGCCATTTGGATATCTCAGGTGGGCCTTTAATGGGCCTATCGCCTAACTAGCATCACACCATGACTAGGGCAAAGAATTTGGGGTTTTAAATTTTCTGAGATTTTGAGATTTTTTGTGGACTACCCCCTTTGGAAAAAGTCGAGGATCCAAGCTGGTGGAAAAATGATTTTTTTGGACTTCTTCGAGGAGGATTTCTCATGAGACGTCTTCGTTAAAGTCGTAGGCCTTTAAGTTAGCTTTCCAACGAGCTCTCAAAATGCCCGATCAGACCAACGTAGCTTTTGTTATGACCAAAATACCATGCTCGTGTCCGTAAAACTTATAGAAAGGCACACTACCTTCATTTCGGGGAAATTTGGGCATCTCAGGTGGGCCTTTCATGGGCCTATCGCCTAATTAGCATCATACCATGCATAGGGCAAAGAATTTGGGGTTTTAAATTTTCTGAGATTTTGAGATTTTTTGTGGACTACCCCCATTGGAAAAAGTCGAGGATCCAAATTTTTGGAAAAAGAGATTTTTTGGACATCTTCGAGGAGGATTTCTCAAGAGACGTCCTCGTTAAAGTCATAGGCCTTGAAGTTAGGTTTCCAAAGAGTTCTCAAATGGCCCGATCAGACCAACGCAGCTCTTGTTACGACCAAAATACCAAGCTCATGTCCGTAACACCTATAGAAAGGCACACTACCATCATTTCAGGGCCATTTGGGTATCTCAGGTGGGCATTTCATGGGCCTATCACCTAACTAGCATCACACCATGACTAGGGCAAAGAATTTGAGGTTTTAAATTTTCTGAGATTTTGAGATTTTTTGTGGACTACCCCCTTCGAAAAAGTCGTGGATCCAAGCTGGTGGAAAAAGGATTTTTTTTGGGACATCTTCTAGGAGGATAACTCAGGAGACATCCTCGTTAAAGTCGTAAGCCTTGAATTTATCTTTCCAACGAGCTCTCAAATGGCCCGATTAGACCAACGCAGCTTTTGTTATGACCAAAATACCAAGCTCGTGTCCGTAACTCCTATAGAAAGGCACACTATCTTCATTTCGGGGAAATTTGGGCATCTCAGGTGGGCCTTTCATGGGCCTATCGCCTAACTAGTATCACACCATGCCTAGGGCAAAGAATTTGGGGTTTTAAATTTTCTGAGATTTTGAGATTTTTTGTGGACTACCCCCTTTGGAAAAAGTCGAGGATCCAAGCTAGTGGAAAAATGATTTTTTGGACTTCTTCGAGGAGGATTTCTCAAGAGACGTCCTCATTACAGTCGTAGGCCTTGAATTTATCTTTCCAACGAGCTCTCAAATGGCCCGATAAGACCAACACAGCTCTTGTTATGACCAAAATACCAAGCTCATGTCCGTAACACCTATAGAAAGGCACACTGCCGTCATTTCTGGGCCATTTGGATATCTCAGGTGGGCCTTTCATGGGCCTATCGCCTAATTAGCATCATACCATGCATAGGGCAAAGAATTTGGGGTTTTAAATTTTCTGAGATTTTGAGATTTTTTGTGGACTACCCCATTTGAAAATGTCGAGGATCCAAATTTGTGGAAAAAGGATTTTTTTGGACATCTTCGAGGAGGATTTCTCAAGAGACGTCCTCGTTAAAGTCATAGGCCTTGAAGTTAGCTTTCCAACGACCTCTCAAATTGCCCGATCAGACCAACGCAGCTCTTGTTATGACCAAAATACCAAGCTCATGTCCGTAACACCTATAGAAAGGCACACTACCGTCATTTCGGGGCCATTTGGATATCTCAGGTGGGCCTTTAATGGGCCTATCGCCTAACTAGCATCACACCATGACTAGGGCAAAGAATTTGGGGTTTTAAATTTTCTGAGATTTTGAGATTTTTTGTGGACTACCCCCTTTGGAAAAAGTCGAGGATCCAAGCTGGTGGAAAAATGATTTTTTTGGACTTCTTCGAGGAGGATTTCTCATGAGACGTCTTCGTTAAAGTCGTAGGCCTTTAAGTTAGCTTACCAACGAGCTCTCAAAATGCCCGATCAGACCAACGTAGCTTTTGTTATGACCAAAATACCATGCTCGTGTCCGTAAAACTTATAGAAAGGCACACTACCTTCATTTCGGGGAAATTTGGGCATCTCAGGTGGGCCTTTCATGGGCCTATCGCCTAATTAGCATCATACCATGCATAGGGCAAAGAATTTGGGGTTTTAAATTTTCTGAGATTTTGAGATTTTTTGTGGACTACCCCCATTGGAAAAAGTCGAGGATCCAAATTTTTGGAAAAAGAGATTTTTTGGACATCATCGAGGAGGATTTCTCAAGAGACGTCCTCGTTAAAGTCATAGGCCTTGAAGTTAGGTTTCCAAAGAGTTCTCAAATGGCCCGATCAGACCAACGCAGCTCTTGTTATGACCAAAATACCAAGCTCATGTCCGTAACACCTATAGAAAGGCACACTACCATCATTTCGGGGCCATTTGGGTATCTCAGGTGGGCCTTTCATGGGCCTATCACCTAACTAGCATCACACCATTACTAGGGCAAAGAATTTGAGGTTTTAAATTTTCTGAGATTTTGAGATTTTTTGTGGACTACCCCCTTCGAAAAAGTCGTGGATCCAAGCTGGTGGAAAAAGGATTTTTTTTGGGACATCTTCTAGGAGGATAACTCAGGAGACATCCTCGTTAAAGTCGTAAGCCTTGAATTTATCTTTCCAACGAGCTCTCAAATGGCCCGATTAGACCAACGCAGCTTTTGTTATGACCAAAATACCAAGCTCGTGTCCGTAACTCCTATAGAAAGGCACACTATCTTCATTTCGGGGAAATTTGGGCATCTCAGGTGGGCCTTTCATGGGCCTATCGCCTAACTAGCATCACACCATGCCTAGGGCAAAGAATTTGGGGTTTTAAATTTTCTGAGATTTTGAGATTTTTTGTGGACTACCCCCTTTGGAAAAAGTCGAGGATCCAAGCTAGTGGAAAAATGATTTTTTGGACTTCTTCGAGGAGGATTTCTCAAGAGACGTCCTCATTACAGTCGTAGGCCTTGAATTTATCTTTCCAACGAGCTCTCAAATGGCCCGATAAGACCAACACAGCTCTTGTTATGACCAAAATACCAAGCTCATGTACGTAACACCTATAGAAAGGCACACTGCCGTCATTTCTGGGCCATTTGGATATCTCAGGTGGGCCTTTCATGGGCCTATCGCCTAATTAGCATCATACCATGCATAGGGCAAAGAATTTGGGGTTTTAAATTTTCTGAGATTTTGAGATTTTTTGTGGACTACCCCCTTTGAAAATGTCGAGGATCCAAATTTGTGGAAAAAGGATTTTTTTGGACATCTTCGAGGAGGATTTCTCAAGAGACGTCCTCGTTAAAGTCATAGGCCTTGAAGTTAGCTTTCCAACGAGCTCTCAAATTGCCCGATCAGACCAACGCAGCTCTTGTAATGACCAAAATACCAAGCTCATGTCCGTAACACCTATAGAAAGGCACACTACCGTCATTTCGGGGCCATTTGGATATCTCAGGTGGGCCTTTAATGGGCCTATCGCCTAACTAGCATCACACCATGACTAGGGCAAAGAATTTGGGGTTTTAAATTTTCTGAGATTTTGAGATTTTTTGTGGACTACCCCCTTTGGAAAAAGTCGAGGATCCAAGCTGGTGGAAAAATGATTTTTTTGGACTTCTTCGAGGAGGATTTCTCATGAGACGTCTTCGTTAAAGTCGTAGGCCTTTAAGTTAGCTTTCCAACGAGCTCTCAAAATGCCCGATCAGACCAACGTAGCTTTTGTTATGACCAAAATACCAAGCTCGTGTCCGTAAAACTTATAGAAAGGCACACTACCTTCATTTCGGGGAAATTTGGGCATCTCAGGTGGGCCTTTCATGGGCCTATCGCCTAATTAGCATCATACCATGCATAGGGCAAAGAATTTGGGGTTTTAAATTTTCTGAGATTTTGAGATTTTTTGTGGACTACCCCCATTGGAAAAAGTCGAGGATCCAAATTTGTGGAAAAAGAGATTTTTTGGACATCTTCGAGGAGGATTTCTCAAGAGACGTCCTCGTTAAAGTCATAGGCCTTGAAGTTAGGTTTCCAAAGAGTTCTCAAATGGCCCGATCAGACCAACGCAGCTCTTGTTATGACCAAAATACCAAGCTCATGTCCGTAACACCTATAGAAAGGCACACTACCATCATTTCGGGGCCATTTGGGTATCTCAGGTGGGCCTTTCATGGGCCTATCACCTAACTAGCATCACACCATGACTAGGGCAAAGAATTTGAGGTTTTAAATTTTCTGAGATTTTGAGATTTTTTGTGGACTACCCCCTTCGAAAAAGTCGTGGATCCAAGCTGGTGGAAAAAGGATTTTTTTTGGGACATCTTCTAGGAGGATAACTCAGGAGACATCCTCGTTAAAGTCGTAAGCCTTGAATTTATCTTTCCAACGAGCTCTCAAATGGCCCGATTAGACCAACGCAGCTTTTGTTATGACCAAAATACCAAGCTCGTGTCCGTAACTCCTATAGAAAGGCACACTATCTTCATTTCGGGGAAATTTGGGCATCTCAGGTGGGCCTTTCATGGGCCTATCGCCTAACTAGCATCACACCATGCCTAGGGCAAAGAATTTGGGGTTTTAAATTTTCTGAGATTTTGAGATTTTTTGTGGACTACCCCCTTTGGAAAAAGTCGAGGATCCAAGCTAGTGGAAAAATGATTTTTTGGACTTCTTCGAGGAGGATTTCTCAAGAGACGTCCTCATTACAATCGTAGGCCTTGAATTTATCTTTCCAACGAGCTCTCAAATGGCCCGATAAGACCAACACAGCTCTTGTTATGACCAAAATACCAAGCTCATGTCCGTAACACCTATAGAAAGGCACACTGCCGTCATTTCTGGGCCATTTGGATATCTCAGGTGGGCCTTTCATGGGCCTATCGCCTAATTAGCATCATACCATGCATAGGGCAAAGAATTTGGGGTTTTAAATTTTCTGAGATTTTGAGATTTTTTGTGGACTACCCCCTTTGAAAATGTCGACGATCCAAATTTGTGGAAAATGGATTTTTTTGGACATCTTCGAGGAGGATTTCTCAAGAGACGTCCTCGTTAAAGTCATAGGCCTTGAAGTTAGCTTTCCAACGAGCTCTCAAATTGCCCGATCAGACCAACGCAGCTCTTGTTATGACCAAAATACCAAGCTCATGTCCGTAACACCTATAGAAAGGCACACTACCGTCATTTCGGGGCCATTTGGATATCTCAGGTGGGCCTTTAATGGGCCTATCGCCTAACTAGCATCACACCATGACTAGGGCAAAGAATTTGGGGTTTTAAATTTTCTGAGATTTTGAGATTTTTTGTGGACTACCCCCTTTGGAAAAAGTCGAGGATCCAAGCTGGTGGAAAAATGATTTTTTTGGACTTCTTCGAGGAGGATTTCTCATGAGACGTCTTCGTTAAAGTCGTAGGCCTTTAAGTTAGCTTTCCAACGAGCTCTCAAAATGCCCGATCAGACCAACGTAGCTTTTGTTATGACCAAAATACCATGCTCGTGTCCGTAAAACTTATAGAAAGGCACACTACCTTCATTTCGGGGAAATTTGGGCATCTCAGGTGGGCCTTTCATGGGCCTATCGCCTAATTAGCATCATACCATGCATAGGGCAAAGAATTTGGGGTTTTAAATTTTCTGAGATTTTGAGATTTTTTGTGGACTACCCCCATTGGAAAAAGTCGAGGATCCAAATTTTTGGAAAAAGAGATTTTTTGGACATCTTCGAGGAGGATTTCTCAAGAGACGTCCTCGTTAAAGTCATAGGCCTTGAAGTTAGGTTTCCAAAGAGTTCTCAAATGGCCCGATCAGACCAACGCAGCTCTTGTTACGACCAAAATACCAAGCTCATGTCCGTAACACCTATAGAAAGGCACACTACCATCATTTCAGGGCCATTTGGGTATCTCAGGTGGGCATTTCATGGGCCTATCACCTAACTAGCATCACACCATGACTAGGGCAAAGAATTTGAGGTTTTAAATTTTCTGAGATTTTGAGATTTTTTGTGGACTACCCCCTTCGAAAAAGTCGTGGATCCAAGCTGGTGGAAAAAGGATTTTTTTTGGGACATCTTCTAGGAGGATAACTCAGGAGACATCCTCGTTAAAGTCGTAAGCCTTGAATTTATCTTTCCAACGAGCTCTCAAATGGCCCGATTAGACCAACGCAGCTTTTGTTATGACCAAAATACCAAGCTCGTGTCCGTAACTCCTATAGAAAGGCACACTATCTTCATTTCGGGGAAATTTGGGCATCTCAGGTGGGCCTTTCATGGGCCTATCGCCTAACTAGTATCACACCATGCCTAGGGCAAAGAATTTGGGGTTTTAAATTTTCTGAGATTTTGAGATTTTTTGTGGACTACCCCCTTTGGAAAAAGTCGAGGATCCAAGCTAGTGGAAAAATGATTTTTTGGACTTCTTCGAGGAGGATTTCTCAAGAGACGTCCTCATTACAGTCGTAGGCCTTGAATTTATCTTTCCAACGAGCTCTCAAATGGCCCGATAAGACCAACACAGCTCTTGTTATGACCAAAATACCAAGCTCATGTCCGTAACACCTATAGAAAGGCACACTGCCGTCATTTCTGGGCCATTTGGATATCTCAGGTGGGCCTTTCATGGGCCTATCGCCTAATTAGCATCATACCATGCATAGGGCAAAGAATTTGGGGTTTTAAATTTTCTGAGATTTTGAGATTTTTTGTGGACTACCCCATTTGAAAATGTCGAGGATCCAAATTTGTGGAAAAAGGATTTTTTTGGACATCTTCGAGGAGGATTTCTCAAGAGACGTCCTCGTTAAAGTCATAGGCCTTGAAGTTAGCTTTCCAACGACCTCTCAAATTGCCCGATCAGACCAACGCAGCTCTTGTTATGACCAAAATACCAAGCTCATGTCCGTAACACCTATAGAAAGGCACACTACCGTCATTTCGGGGCCATTTGGATATCTCAGGTGGGCCTTTAATGGGCCTATCGCCTAACTAGCATCACACCATGACTAGGGCAAAGAATTTGGGGTTTTAAATTTTCTGAGATTTTGAGATTTTTTGTGGACTACCCCCTTTGGAAAAAGTCGAGGATCCAAGCTGGTGGAAAAATGATTTTTTTGGACTTCTTCGAGGAGGATTTCTCATGAGACGTCTTCGTTAAAGTCGTAGGCCTTTAAGTTAGCTTACCAAAGAGCTCTCAAAATGCCCGATCAGACCAACGTAGCTTTTGTTATGACCAAAATACCATGCTCGTGTCCGTAAAACTTATAGAAAGGCACACTACCTTCATTTCGGGGAAATTTGGGCATCTCAGGTGGGCCTTTCATGGGCCTATCGCCTAATTAGCATCATACCATGCATAGGGCAAAGAATTTGGGGTTTTAAATTTTCTGAGATTTTGAGATTTTTTGTGGACTACCCCCATTGGAAAAAGTCGAGGATCCAAATTTTTGGAAAAAGAGATTTTTTGGACATCATCGAGGAGGATTTCTCAAGAGACGTCCTCGTTAAAGTCATAGGCCTTGAAGTTAGGTTTCCAAAGAGTTCTCAAATGGCCCGATCAGACCAACGCAGCTCTTGTTATGACCAAAATACCAAGCTCATGTCCGTAACACCTATAGAAAGGCACACTACCATCATTTCGGGGCCATTTGGGTATCTCAGGTGGGCCTTTCATGGGCCTATCACCTAACTAGCATCACACCATGACTAGGGCAAAGAATTTGAGGTTTTAAATTTTCTGAGATTTTGAGATTTTTTGTGGACTACCCCCTTCGAAAAAGTCGTGGATCCAAGCTGGTGGAAAAAGGATTTTTTTTGGGACATCTTCTAGGAGGATAACTCAGGAGACATCCTCGTTAAAGTCGTAAGCCTTGAATTTATCTTTCCAACGAGCTCTCAAATGGCCCGATTAGACCAACGCAGCTTTTGTTATGACCAAAATACCAAGCTCGTGTCCGTAACTCCTATAGAAAGGCACACTATCTTCATTTCGGGGAAATTTGGGCATCTCAGGTGGGCCTTTCATGGGCCTATCGCCTAACTAGCATCACACCATGCCTAGGGCAAAGAATTTGGGGTTTTAAATTTTCTGAGATTTTGAGATTTTTTGTGGACTACCCCCTTTGGAAAAAGTCGAGGATCCAAGCTAGTGGAAAAATGATTTTTTGGACTTCTTCGAGGAGGATTTCTCAAGAGACGTCCTCATTACAGTCGTAGGCCTTGAATTTATCTTTCCAACGAGCTCTCAAATGGCCCGATAAGACCAACACAGCTCTTGTTATGACCAAAATACCAAGCTCATGTCCGTAACACCTATAGAAAGGCACACTGCCGTCATTTCTGGGCCATTTGGATATCTCAGGTGGGCCTTTCATGGGCCTATCGCCTAATTAGCATCATACCATGCATAGGGCAAAGAATTTGGGGTTTTAAATTTTCTGAGATTTTGAGATTTTTTGTGGACTACCCCATTTGAAAATGTCTAGGATCCAAATTTGTGGAAAAAGGATTTTTTTGGACATCTTCGAGGAGGATTTCTCAAGAGACGTCCTCGTTAAAGTCATAGGCCTTGAAGTTAGCTTTCCAACGAGCTCTCAAATTGCCCGATCAGACCAACGCAGCTCTTGTTATGACCAAAATACCAAGCTCATGTCCGTAACACCTATAGAAAGGCACACTACCGTCATTTCGGGGCCATTTGGATATCTCAGGTGGGCCTTTAATGGGCCTATCGCCTAACTAGCATCACACCATGACTAGGGCAAAGAATTTGGGGTTTTAAATTTTCTGAGATTTTGAGATTTTTTGTGGACTACCCCCTTTGGAAAAAGTCGAGGATCCAAGCTGGTGGAAAAATGATTTTTTTGGACTTCTTCGAGGAGGATTTCTCATGAGACGTCTTCGTTAAAGTCGTAGGCCTTTAAGTTAGCTTTCCAACGAGCTCTCAAAATGCCCGATCAGACCAACGTAGCTTTTGTTATGACCAAAATACCATGCTCGTGTCCGTAAAACTTATAGAAAGGCACACTACCTTCATTTCGGGGAAATTTGGACATCTCAGGTGGGCCTTTCATGGGCCTATCGCCTAATTAGCATCATACCATGCATAGGGCAAAGAATTTGGGGTTTTAAATTTTCTAAGATTTTGAGATTTTTTGTGGACTACCCCCATTGGAAAAAGTCGAGGATCCAAATTTTTGGAAAAAGAGATTTTTTGGACATCTTCGAGGAGGATTTCTCAAGAGACGTCCTCGTTAAAGTCATAGGCCTTGAAGTTAGGTTTCCAAAGAGTTCTCAAATGGCCCGATCAGACCAACGCAGCTCTTGTTATGACCAAAATACCAAGCTCATGTCCGTAACACCTATAGAAAGGCACACTACCATCATTTCGGGGCCATTTGGGTATCTCAGGTGGGCCTTTCATGGGCCTATCACCTAACTAGCATCACACCATGACTAGGGCAAAGAATTTGAGGTTTTAAATTTTCTGAGATTTTGAGATTTTTTGTGGACTACCCCCTTCGAAAAAGTCGTGGATCCAAGCTGGTGGAAAAAGGATTTTTTTTGGGACATCTTCTAGGAGGATAACTCAGGAGACATCCTCGTTAAAGTCGTAAGCCTTGAATTTATCTTTCCAACGAGCTCTCAAATGGCCCGATTAGACCAACGCAGCTTTTGTTATGACCAAAATACCAAGCTCGTGTCCGTAACTCCTATAGAAAGGCACACTATCTTCATTTCGGGGAAATTTGGGCATCTCAGGTGGACCTTTCATGGGCCTATCGCCTAACTAGCATCACACCATGCCTAGGGCAAAGAATTTGGGGTTTTAAATTTTCTGAGATTTTGAGATTTTTTGTGGACTACCCCCTTTGGAAAAAGTCGAGGATCCAAGCTAGTGGAAAAATGATTTTTTGGACTTCTTCGAGGAGGATTTCTCAAGAGACGTCCTCATTACAGTCGTAGGCCTTGAATTTATCTTTCCAACGAGCTCTCAAATGGCCCGATAAGACCAACACAGCTCTTGTTATGACCAAAATACCAAGCTCATGTCCGTAACACCTATAGAAAGGCACACTGCCGTCATTTCTGGGCCATTTGGATATCTCAGGTGGGCCTTTCATGGGCCTATCGCCTAATTAGCATCATACCATGCATAGGGCAAAGAATTTGGGGTTTTAAATTTTCTGAGATTTTGAGATTTTTTGTGGACTACCCCATTTGAAAATGTCGAGGATCCAAATTTGTGGAAAAAGGATTTTTTTGGACATCTTCGAGGAGAATTTCTCAAGAGACGTCCTCGTTAAAGTCATAGGCCTTGAAGTTAGCTTTCCAACGAGCTCTCAAATTGCCCGATCAGACCAACGCAGCTCTTGTTATGACCAAAATACCAAGCTCATGTCCGTAACACCTATAGAAAGGCACACTACCGTCATTTCGGGGCCATTTGGATATCTCAGGTGGGCCTTTAATGGGCCTATCGCCTAACTAGCATCACACCATGACTAGGGCAAAGAATTTGGGGTTTTAAATTTTCTGAGATTTTGAGATTTTTTGTGGACTACCCCCTTTGGAAAAAGTCGAGGATCCAAGCTGGTGGAAAAATGATTTTTTTGGACTTCTTCGAGGAGGATTTCTCATGAGACGTCTTCGTTTAAGTCGTAGGCCTTTAAGTTAGCTTTCCAACGAGCTCTCAAAATGCCCGATCAGACCAACGTAGCTTTTGTTATGACCAAAATACCAAGCTCGTGTCCGTAAAACTTATGGAAAGGCACACTACCTTCATTTCGGGGAAATTTGGGCATCTCAGGTGGGCCTTTCATGGGCCTATCGCCTAATTAGCATCATACCATGCATAGGGCAAAGAATTTGGGGTTTTAAATTTTCTGAGATTTTGAGATTTTTTGTGGACTACCCCCATTGGAAAAAGTCGAGGATCCAAATTTTTGGAAAAAGAGATTTTTTGGACATCTTCGAGGAGGATTTCTCAAGAGACGTCCTCGTTAAAGTCATAGGCCTTGAAGTTAGGTTTCCAAAGAGTTCTCAAATGGCCCGATCAGACCAACGCAGCTCTTGTTATGACCAAAATACCAAGCTCATGTCCGTAACACCTATAGAAAGGCACACTACCATCATTTCGGGGCCATTTGGGTATCTCAGGTGGGCCTTTCATGGGCCTATCACCTAACTAGCATCACACCATGACTAGGGCAAAGAATTTGAGGTTTTAAATTTTCTGAGATTTTGAGATTTTTTGTGGACTACCCCCTTCGAAAAAGTCGTGGATCCAAGCTGGTGGAAAAAGGATTTTTTTTGGGACATCTTCTAGGAGGATAACTCAGGAGACATCCTCGTTAAAGTCGTAAGCCTTGAATTTATCTTTCCAACGAGCTCTCAAATGGCCCGATTAGACCAACGCAGCTCTTGTTATGACCAAAATACCAAGCTCGTGTCCGTAACTCCTATAGAAAGGCACACTATCTTCATTTCGGGGAAATTTGGGCATCTCAGGTGGGCCTTTCATGGGCCTATCGCCTAACTAGCATCACACCATGCCTAGGGCAAAGAATTTGGGGTTTTAAATTTTCTGAGATTTTGAGATTTTTTGTGGACTACCCCCTTTGGAAAAAGTCGAGGATCCAAGCTAGTGGAAAAATGATTTTTTGGACTTCTTCGAGGAGGATTTCTCAAGAGACGTCCTCATTACAGTCGTAGGCCTTGAATTTATCTTTCCAACGAGCTCTGAAATGGCCCGATAAGACCAACACAGCTCTTGTTATGACAAAAATACCAAGCTCATGTCCGTAACACCTATAGAAAGGCACACTGCCGTCATTTCTGGGCCATTTGGATATCTCAGGTGGGCCTTTCAAGGGCCTATCCCCTAACTAGCATCACACCATGACTAGGGCAAAGAATTTGGGGTTTTAAATTTTCTGAGATTTTGAGATTTTTTTTGGACTAACCCCTTTGGAAAAAGTCGAGGATCCAAGCTGGTGGAAAAATGATTTTTTGGACTTCTTCGAGGAGGATTTCTCAAGAGACGTCCTCATTACAGTCGTAGGCCTTGAATTTATCTTTCCAACGAGCTCTCAAATGGCCCGATAAGACCAACACAGCTCTTGTTATGACCAAAATACCAAGCTCATGTCCGTAACACCTATAGAAAGGCACACTGCCGTCATTTCGGGGCCATTTGGATATCTCAGGTGGGCCTTTCAAGGGCCTATCCCCTAAATAGCATCACACCATGACTAGGGCAAAGAATTTGGGGTTTTAAATTTTCTGAGATTTTGAGATTTTTTTTGGACTAACCCCTTTGGAAAAAGTCGAGGATCCAAGCTGGTGGAAAAATGATTTTTTTGGACTTCTTCGAGGAGGATTTCTCATGAGACGTATTCGTTAAAGTCGTAGGCCTTTAAGTTAGCTTTCCAACGAGCTCTCAAATTGCCCGATCAGACCAACGTAGCTTTTGTTATGACCAAAATACCAAGCTCGTGTCCGTAAAACTTATAGAAAGGCACACTACCTTCATTTCGGGGAAATTTGGGCATCTCAGGTGGGCCTTTCATGGGCCTATCGCCTAATTAGCATCATACCATGCATAGGGCAAAGAATTTGGGGTTTTAAACTTTCTGAGATTTTGAGATTTTTTGTGGACTACCCACTTTGGAAAAAGTCGAGGATCCAAATTTGTGGAAAAAGGATTTTTTTGGACATCTTCGAGGAGGATTTCTCAAGAGACGTCCTCGTTAAAGTCATAGGCCTTGAAGTTAGCTTTCCAACGAGCTCTCAAATTGCCCGATCAGACCAACGCAGCTCTTGTTATGACCAAAATACCAAGCTCATGTCCGTAACACCTATAGAAAGGCACACTACCGTCATTTCGGGGCCATTTGGATATCTCAGGTGGGCCTTTAATGGGCCTATCGCCTAACTAGCATCACACCATGACTAGGGCAAAGAATTTGGGGTTTTAAATTTTCTGAGATTTTGAGATTTTTTGTGGACTACCCCCTTTGGAAAAAGTCGAGGATCCAAGCTAGTGGAAAAAGGATTTTTTGGACATCTTCGAGGAGGATTACTCAGGAAACATCCTCGTTAAATTCGTAAGCCTTGAAGATAGGTTTCCAACGAGTTCTCAAATGGCCCGATCAGACCAACGCAGCTCTTGTTATGACCAAAATACCAAGCTCATGTCCGTAACACTTATAGAAAGGCACACTACCGTCATTTCGGGGCCATTTGGGTATCTCAGGTGGGCCTTTCATGGGCCTATCGCCTAACTAGCATCACACCATGACTAGGGCAAAGAATTTGGGGTTTTAAATTTTCTGAGATTTTGAGATTTTTTGTGGACTACCCCCTTTGGAAAAAGTCGTGGATCCAAGCTGGTGGAAAAAGGATTTTTTTTGGGACATCTTCTAGGACGATAACTCAAGATACATCCTCGTTAAAGTCGTAGGCCTTGAATTTAGCTTTCCAACGAGCTCTCAAATGGCCCGATCAGACCAACGCAGCTTTTGTTATGACCAAAATACCAAGCTCGTGTCCGTAACTCCTATAGAAAGGCACACTATCTTCATTTCGGGGAAATTTGGGCATCTCAGGTGGGTCTTTCATGGGCCTATCGCCTAACTAGCATCACACCATGCCTAGGGCAGAGAATTTGGGGTTTTAAATTTTCTGAGATTTTGAGATTTTTTTTGGACTAACCTATTTGGAAAATGTCGAGGATCCAAGCTGGTGGAAAAATGATTTTTTTGGACTTCTTCGAGGAGGATTTCTCATGAGACGTCTTCGTTAAAGTCGTAGGCCTTCAAGTTAGCTTTCCAACGAGCTCTCAAAATGCACGATCAGAACAACGTAGCTTTTGTTATGACCAAAATACCAAGCTCGTATCCGTAACACCTATAGAAAGGCACACTACCTTCATTTCGGGGAAATTTGGGCATCTCAGGTGGGCCTCTCATGGGCCTATCGCCTAATTAGCATCACACCATTCATAGGGCAAAGAATTTGGGGTTTTAAATTTTCTGAGATTTTGAGATTTTTTGTGGACTACCCCCTTTGGAAAAAGTCGAGGATCCAAATTTGTGGAAAAAGGATTTTTTTGGACATCTTCGAGGAGGATTTCTCAAGAGACGTCCTCGTTAAAGTCATAGGCCTTGAAGTTAGCTTTCCAACGAGCTCTCAAATTGCCCGATCAGACAACCGCATCTCTTGTTATGACCAAAATACCAAGCTCATGTCCGTAACACCTATAGAAAGGCACCATGACTAGGGCAAAGAATTTGGGGTTTTAAATTTTCTGAGATTTTGAGATTTTTTTTGGACTAACCCCTTTGGAAAAAGTCGAGGATCCAAGCTGGTGGAAAAATGATTTTTTTGGACATCTTCGAGGAGGATTACTCAAGAGACATCCTCGTCAAAGTCGTAGGCTTGAAGTTAGCTTTCCAACGAGCACTAAAATGGCTTTATCAGACCAACACAGCTCTTGGTATGACCAAAATACCAAGCTCGTGTCCGTAACACCTATATAAAGGCACACTACCTTCATTTCGGGGAAATTTGGGCATCTCAGGTGGGCCTTTCATGGGCCAATCGCCTAACTAGAATCCTAACATACCTAGGGAAAAGAATTTGGGGTTTTAAATTTTCTGAGATTTTGAGATTTTTTGTGGACTACACCTTGGAAAAAGTCAAGGATCCAAGCCGGTGGAAAAAGGATTTTTTAGGACATCTTCGAGGAGGATTTCTCAGGAGACGTCCTCATTAAAGTCGTAGGCCTTGAAGTTCACTTTCCAATAAGCTCTCAAATTGCGCGATCAGACCAACGCAGCTCTTGTTATGACCAAAATACCAAGCTCTTGTCCGTAACACCTATAGAAAGGCACACTACCATCATTTCGGGGCCATTTGGATATCTTAGGTGGGCCTTTAATGGGCCTATCGCCTAACTAGCATCACACCATGACTATGGCAATGAATTTGGGGTTTTAAATTTTCTGAGATTTTGAGATTTTTTGTGGACTACCCCCTTTGGAAAAAGTCGAGGATCCAAATTGGTGGAAAAAGGATTTTTTTGGACATCTTCGAGGAGGATTTCTCAAGAGACGTCCTCGTCAAAGTCATAGGCCATGAAGTTAGCTTTCCAACGAGCTCTCAAATTGCCCGATCAGACCAACGCAGCTCTTGTTATGACCAAAATATCAAGCTCATGTCCGTAACACCTATAGAAAGGCACACTACCGTCATTTCGGGGCCATTTGGATATCTCAGGTGGGTCTTTCATGGGCCTATTGCCTAACTAGCATCACACCATGACTAGGGCAAAGAATTTGGGGTTTTAAATTTTCTGAGATTTTGAGATTTTTTGTGGACTACCCCCTTTGGAAAAAGTCAAGGATCCAAGCTGGTGGAAAAGGGATTTTTTGGACATCTTCGAGGAGGATTACTCAGGAGACATCCTCGTTAAATTCGTAAGCCTTGAAGATAGGTTTCCAACGAGTTCTCAAATGGCCCGATCAGACCAACGCAGCTCTTGTTATGACCAAAATACCAAGCTCATGTCCGTAACACCTATAGAAAGGCACACTACCGTCATTTAGGGGCCATTTGGGTATCTCAGGTGGGCCTTTCATGGGCCTATCGCCTAACTAGCATCACACCATGACTAGGGCAAAGAATTTGGGGTTTTAAATTTTCTGAGATTTTGAGATTTTTTGTGGACTACCCCCTTTGGAAAAAGTCGTGGATCCAAGCTGGTGGAAAAAGGATTTTTTTTGGACATCTTCTAGGAGGATTACTCAGGAGACATCCTCGATAAAGACGTAGGCCTTGAATTTAGCTTTCCTACGAGCTCTAAAATGGTCCGATCAGACCAACGCAGCTTTTGTTATGACCAAAATACCAAGCTCTTGTCCGTAACACCTATAGAAAGGCACACTACCTTCATTTCGGGGAAATTTGGGCATCTCAGGTGGGCCTTTCATGGGCCTATCGCCTAATTAGCATCATACCATGCATAGGGCAAAGAATTTGGGGTTTTAAACTTTCTGAGATTTTGAGATTTTTTGTGGACTACCCACTTTGGAAAAAGTCGAGGATCCAAATTTGTGGAAAAAGGATTTTTTTGGACATCTTCGAGGAGGATTTCTCAAGAGACGTCCTCGTTAAAGTCATAGGCCTTGAAGTTAGCTTTCCAACGAGCTCTCAAATTGCCCGATCAGACCAACGCAGCTCTTGTTATGACCAAAATACCAAGCTCATGTCCGTAACACCTATAGAAAGGCACACTACCGTCATTTCGGGGCCATTTGGATATCTCAGGTGGGCCTTTAATGGGCCTATCGCCTAACTAGCATCACACCATGACTAGGGCAAAGAATTTGGGGTTTTAAATTTTCTGAGATTTTGAGATTTTTTGTGGACTACCCCCTTTGGAAAAAGTCGAGGATCCAAGCTAGTGGAAAAAGGATTTTTTGGACATCTTCGAGGAGGATTACTCAGGAAACATCCTCGTTAAATTCGTAAGCCTTGAAGATAGGTTTCCAACGAGTTCTCAAATGGCCCGATCAGACCAACGCAGCTCTTGTTATGACCAAAATACCAAGCTCATGTCCGTAACACTTATAGAAAGGCACACTACCGTCATTTCGGGGCCATTTGGGTATCTCAGGTGGGCCTTTCATGGGCCTATCGCCTAACTAGCATCACACCATGACTAGGGCAAAGAATTTGGGGTTTTAAATTTTCTGAGATTTTGAGATTTTTTGTGGACTACCCCCTTTGGAAAAAGTCGTGGATCCAAGCTGGTGGAAAAAGGATTTTTTTTGGGACATCTTCTAGGACGATAACTCAAGATACATCCTCGTTAAAGTCGTAGGCCTTGAATTTAGCTTTCCAACGAGCTCTCAAATGGCCCGATCAGACCAACGCAGCTTTTGTTATGACCAAAATACCAAGCTCGTGTCCGTAACTCCTATAGAAAGGCACACTATCTTCATTTCGGGGAAATTTGGGCATCTCAGGTGGGTCTTTCATGGGCCTATCGCCTAACTAGCATCACACCATGCCTAGGGCAGAGAATTTGGGGTTTTAAATTTTCTGAGATTTTGAGATTTTTTTTGGACTAACCCTTTTGGAAAATGTCGAGGATCCAAGCTGGTGGAAAAATGATTTTTTTGGACTTCTTCGAGGAGGATTTCTCATGAGACGTCTTCGTTAAAGTCGTAGGCCTTCAAGTTAGCTTTCCAACGAGCTCTCAAAATGCACGATCAGAACAACGTAGCTTTTGTTATGACCAAAATACCAAGCTCGTATCCGTAACACCTATAGAAAGGCACACTACCTTCATTTCGGGGAAATTTGGGCATCTCAGGTGGGCCTCTCATGGGCCTATCGCCTAATTAGCATCACACCATTCATAGGGCAAAGAATTTGGGGTTTTAAATTTTCTGAGATTTTGAGATTTTTTGTGGACTACCCCCTTTGGAAAAAGTCGAGGATCCAAATTTGTGGAAAAAGGATTTTTTTGGACATCTTCGAGGAGGATTTCTCAAGAGACGTCCTCGTTAAAGTCATAGGCCTTGAAGTTAGCTTTCCAACGAGCTCTCAAATTGCCCGATCAGACAACCGCATCTCTTGTTATGACCAAAATACCAAGCTCATGTCCGTAACACCTATAGAAAGGCACCATGACTAGGGCAAAGAATTTGGGGTTTTAAATTTTCTGAGATTTTGAGATTTTTTTTGGACTAACCCCTTTGGAAAAAGTCGAGGATCCAAGCTGGTGGAAAAATGATTTTTTTGGACATCTTCGAGGAGGATTACTCAAGAGACATCCTCGTCAAAGTCGTAGGCTTGAAGTTAGCTTTCCAACGAGCACTAAAATGGCTTTATCAGACCAACACAGCTCTTGGTATGACCAAAATACCAAGCTCGTGTCCGTAACACCTATATAAAGGCACACTACCTTCATTTCGGGGAAATTTGGGCATCTCAGGTGGGCCTTTCATGGGCCAATCGCCTAACTAGAATCCTAACATACCTAGGGAAAAGAATTTGGGGTTTTAAATTTTCTGAGATTTTGAGATTTTTTGTGGACTACACCTTGGAAAAAGTCAAGGATCCAAGCCGGTGGAAAAAGGATTTTTTAGGACATCTTCGAGGAGGATTTCTCAGGAGACGTCCTCATTAAAGTCGTAGGCCTTGAAGTTCACTTTCCAATAAGCTCTCAAATTGCGCGATCAGACCAACGCAGCTCTTGTTATGACCAAAATACCAAGCTCTTGTCCGTAACACCTATAGAAAGGCACACTACCATCATTTCGGGGCCATTTGGATATCTTAGGTGGGCCTTTAATGGGCCTATCGCCTAACTAGCATCACACCATGACTATGGCAATGAATTTGGGGTTTTAAATTTTCTGAGATTTTGAGATTTTTTGTGGACTACCCCCTTTGGAAAAAGTCGAGGATCCAAATTGGTGGAAAAAGGATTTTTTTGGACATCTTCGAGGAGGATTTCTCAAGAGACGTCCTCGTCAAAGTCATAGGCCTTGAAGTTAGCTTTCCAACGAGCTCTCAAATTGCCCGATCAGACCAACGCAGCTCTTGTTATGACCAAAATATCAAGCTCATGTCCGTAACACCTATAGAAAGGCACACTACCGTCATTTCGGGGCCATTTGGATATCTCAGGTGGGTCTTTCATGGGCCTATTGCCTAACTAGCATCACACCATGACTAGGGCAAAGAATTTGGGGTTTTAAATTTTCTGAGATTTTGAGATTTTTTGTGGACTACCCCCTTTGGAAAAAGTCAAGGATCCAAGCTGGTGGAAAAGGGATTTTTTGGACATCTTCGAGGAGGATTACTCAGGAGACATCCTCGTTAAATTCGTAAGCCTTGAAGATAGGTTTCCAACGAGTTCTCAAATGGCCCGATCAGACCAACGCAGCTCTTGTTATGACCAAAATACCAAGCTCATGTCTGTAACACCTATAGAAAGGCACACTACCGTCATTTAGGGGCCATTTGGGTATCTCAGGTGGGCCTTTCATGGGCCTATCGCCTAACTAGCATCACACCATGACTAGGGCAAAGAATTTGGGGTTTTAAATTTTCTGAGATTTTGAGATTTTTTGTGGACTACCCCCTTTGGAAAAAGTCGTGGATCCAAGCTGGTGGAAAAAGGATTTTTTTTGGACATCTTCTAGGAGGATTACTCAGGAGACATCCTCGATAAAGACGTAGGCCTTGAATTTAGCTTTCCTACGAGCTCTAAAATGGTCCGATCAGACCAACGCAGCTTTTGTTATGACCAAAATACCAAGCTCTTGTCCGTAACACCTATAGAAAGGCACACTACCTTCATTTCGGGGAAATTTGGGCATCTCAGGTGGGCCTTTCATGGGCCTATCGCATAACTAGCATCACACCATGCCTAGGGCAGAGAATTTGGGGTTTTAAATTTTCTGAGATTTTGAGATTTTTTTTGGACTAACCCCTTTGGAAAAAGTCGAGGATCCAAGATGGTGGAAAAATGATTTTTTTGGACATCTTCGAGGAGGATTACTCAAGAGACATCCTCGTCAAAGTCGTAGGCTTGAAGTTAGCTTTCCAACGAGCACTAAAATGGCTTTATCAGACCAACACAGCTCTTGGTATGACCAAAATACCAAGCTCGTGTCCGTAACACCTATATAAAGGCACACTACCTTCATTTCGGGGAAATTTGGGCATCTCAGGTGGGCCTTTCATGGGGCAATCGCCTAACTAGAATCCTAACATTCCTAGGGAAAAGAATTTGGGGTTTTAAATTTTCTGAGATTTTGAGATTTTTTGTGGACTACACATTGGAAAAAGTCAAGGATCCAAGCCGGTGGAAAAAGGATTTTTTAGGACATCTTCGAGGAGGATTTCTCAAGAGACGTCCTCATTAAAGTCGTAGGCCTTGAAGTTCACTTTCCAATAAGCTCTCAAATTGCGCGATCAGACCAACGCAGCTCTTGTTATGACCAAAATACCAAGCTCTTGTCCGTAACACCTATAGAAAGGCACACTACCGTCATTTCGGGGCCATTTGGATATCTTAGGTGGGCCTTTAATGGGCCTATCGCCTAACTAGCATCACACCATGACTAGGGCAATGAATTTGGGGTTTTAAATTTTCTGAGATTTTGAGATTTTTTGTGGACTACCCCCTTTGGAAAAAGTCGTGGATCCAAGCTGGTGGAAAAAGGATTTTTTTTTGGACATCTTCTAGGAGGATTACTCAGGAGACATCCTCGTTAAATTCGTAAGCCTTGAAGATAGGTTTCCAACGAGTTCTCAAATGGCCCGATCAGACCAACGCAGCTCTTGGTATGACCAAAATACCAAGCTCATGTCCGTAACACTTATAGAAAGGCACACTACCGTCATTTCGGGGCCATTTGGGTATCTCAGGTGGGCCTTTCATGGGCCTATCGCCTAACTAGCATCACACCATGACTAGGGCAAAGAATTTGGGGTTTTAAATTTTCTGAGATTTTGAGATTTTTTGTGGACTACCCCCTTTGGAAAAAGTCGTGGATCCAAGCTGGTGGAAAAAGGATTTTTTTTGGGACATCTTCTAGGACAATAACTCAGGAGACATCCTCGTTAAAGTCGTAGGCCTTGAATTTAGCTTTCCAACGAGCTCTCAAATGGCCCGATCAGACCAACGCAGCTTTTGTTATGACCAAAATACCAAGCTCGTGTCTGTAACTCCTATAGAAAGGCACACTATCTTCATTTCGGGGAAATTTGGGCATCTCAGGTGGGTCTTTCATGGGCCTATCGCCTAACTAGCATCACACCATGCCTAGGGCAGAGAATTTGGGGTTTTAAATTTTCTGAGATTTTGAGATTTTTTTTGGACTAACCCTTTTGGAAAATGTCGAGGATCCAAGCTGGTGGAAAAATGATTTTTTTGGACATCTTCGAGGAGGATTACTCAAGAGACATCCTCGTCAAAGTCGTAGGCTTGAAGTTAGCTTTCCAACGAGCACTAAAATGGCTTTATCAGACCAACACAGCTCTTGGTATGACCAAAATACCAAGCTCGTGTCCGTAACACCTATATAAAGGCACACTACCTTCATTTCGGGGAAATTTGGGCATCTCAGGTGGGCCTTTCATGGGCCAATCGCCTAACTAGAATCCTAGATTACCTAGGGAAAAGAATTTGGGGTTTTAAATTTTCTGAGATTTTGAGATTTTTTGTGGACTACAACTTGGAAAAAGTCAAGGATCCAAGCTGGTGGAAAAAGGATTTTTTAGGACATCTTCGAGGAGGATTTCTCAGGAGACGTCCTCATTAAAGTCGTAGGCCTTGAAGTTAGCTTTCCAACGAGCTCTCAAATTGCGCGATCAGACCAGCGCAGCTCTTGTTATGACCAAAATACCAAGCTCATGTCCGTAACACCTATAGAAAGGCACACTACCGTCATTTCGGGGCCATTTGGATATCTCAGGTGGGCCTTTCATGGGCCTATCCCCTAACTAGCATCACACCATGACTAGGGTAAAGAATTTAGGGTTTTAAATTTTCTGAGATTTTGAGATTTTTTGTGGACTACCCCCTTTGGAAAATGTCGAGGATCCAAGCTGGTGGAAAAATGATTTTTTGGACATCTTCGAGGAGGATTTCTCAAGAGACATCCACGTTAAAGTCGTAGGCATTGAAGTTAGCTTTCCAAAGAGCTCTCAAATGGCCCAATCAAACTAACGCATCTCTTGTTATGACCAAAATACCAAGCTCGTGTCCGTAACACCTACAGAAAGGCACACTACCGTCATTTCGGGGCCATTTCGGTATCTGAGGTGGGCCTTTCATGGGCCTATCGCCTAACTAGCATCACACCATGACTAGGGCAAAGAATTTGGGGTTTTAAATTTTCTGAGATTTTGAGATTTTTTGTGGACTACCCCCTTTGGAAAAAGTCGTGGATCCAAGCTGGTGGAAAAAGGATTTTTTTTGGACATCTTCTAGGAGGATTACTCAGGAGACATCCTCGTTAAAGACGTAGGCCTTGAATTTAGCTTTCCTACGAGCTCTAAAATGGTCCGATCAGACCAACGCAGCTTTTGTTATGACCAAAATACCATGCTCTTGTCCGTAACACCTATAGAAAGGCACACTACCTTCATTTCGGGGAAATTTGGGCATCTCAGGTGGGCCTTTCATGGGCCTATCGCCTAACTAGCATCACACCATGCCTAAGGCAAAGAATTTGGAGTTTTAAATTTTCTGAGATTTTGAGTTTTGTTGTGGACTACCCCCTTTGGAAAAAGTCGAGGATCCAAGCTGGTGGAAAAATAATTTTTTGGACATCTTAGAGGAGGATTACTCAGGAGACATCCTCGTTAAAGTCGTAGGCCTTCAAGTTAGCTTTCCAACGAGCTCTCAAAATGCATGATCAGACCAACGTAGCTTTTGTTATGACCAAAATACCAAGCTCGTATCCGTAACACCTATAGAAAGGCACACTACCTTCATTTCGGGGAAATTTGGGCATCTAGGGTGGATCTTTCATGGGCCTATCGCCTAACTAGCATCACACCATGCATAGGGCAAAGAATTTGGGGTTTTTAATTTTCTGAGATTTTGAGATTTTTTGTGGACTACCCCCTTTGGAAAAAGTCGAGGATCCAAATTGGTGGAAAAAGGATTTTTTTGGACATCTTCGAGGAGGATTTCTAAAGAGACGTTCTCGTTAAAGTCATAGGCCTTGAAGTTAGCTTTCCAACGAGCTCTCAAATTGCCCGATCAGACCAACGCAGCTCTTGTTATGACAAAAATATCAAGCTCATGTCCGTAACACCTATAGAAAGGCACACTACCGTCATTTCGGGGCCATTTGGATATCTCAGGTGGGTCTTTCATGGGCCTATTGCCTAACTAGCATCACACCATGACTAGGGCAAAGAGTTTGGGGTTTTAAATTTTCTGAGATTTTGAGATTTTTTGTGGACTACCCCCTTTGGAAAAAGTCGAGGATCCAAGCTGGTGGAAAAAGGATTTTTTGGACATCTTCGAGGAGGATTACTTAGGAGACATCCTCGTTAAATTCGTAAGCCTTGAAGATAGGTTTCCAACGAGTTCTCAAATGGCCCGATCAGACCAATGCAGCTCTTGTTATGACCAAAATACCAAGCTCATGTCCGTAACACCTATAGAAAGGCACACTACCGTCATTTAGGGGCCATTTGGGTATCTCAGGTGGGCCTTTCATGGGCCTATCGCCTAACTAGCATCACACCATGACTAGGGCAAAGAATTTGGGGTTTTAAATTTTCTGAGATTTTGAGATTTTTTGTGGACTACCCCCTTTTGAAAAAGTCGTGGATCCAAGCTGGTGGAAAAAGGATTTTTTTTGGACATCTTCTAGGAGGATTACTCAGGAGACATCCTCGTTAAAGACGTAGGCCTTGAATTTAGCTTTCCTACGAGCTCTAAAATGGTCCGATCAGACCAACGCAGCTTTTGTTATGACCAAAATACCAAGCTCTTGTCCATAACACCTATAGAAAGGCACACTACCTTCATCTCGGGGAAATTTGGGCATCTCAGGTGGGCGTTTCATGGGCCTATCGCCTAACTAGCATCACACCATGACTAGGGAAAAGAATTTGGGGTTTTAAATTTTCTGAGATTTTGAGATTTTTTGTGGACTACCCTCTTTGGAAAAAGTCGTGGATCCAAGCTGGTGGAAAAAGGATTTTTTTTGGGACATCTTCTAGGACAATAACTCAGGAGACATCCTCGTTAAAGTCGTAGGCCTTGAATTTAGCTTTCCAACGAGCTCTCAAATGGCCCGATCAGACCAATGCAGCTTTTGTTATGACCAAAATACCAAGGTCGTGTTCGTAACTCCTATAGAAAGGCACACCATCTTCATTTCGGGGAAATTTGGGCATCTCAGGTGGGCCTTTCATGGGCCTATCGCCTAACTAGCATCACACCATGCCTAGGGCGGAGAATTTGGGATTTTAAATTTTCTGAGATTTTGAGATTTTTTTTGGACTAACCCTTTTGGAAAAAGTCGAGGATCCATACTGGTGGAAAAATGATTTTTTTGGACTTCTTCGAGGAGGATTTCTCATGAGACGTCTTCGTTAAAGTCGTAGGCCTTCAAGTTAGCTTTCCAACGAGCTCTCAAAATGCATGATCAGACCAACGTAGCTTTTGTTATGACCAAAATACCAAGCTCGTATCCGTAACACCTATAGAAAGGCACACTACCTTCATTTCGGGGAAATTTGGGCATCTAGGGTGGACCTTTCATGGGCCTATCGCCTAACTAGCATCACACCATGCATAGGGTAAAGAATTTGGGGTTTTTAATTTTCTGAGATTTTGAGATTTTTTGTGGACTACCCCCTTTGGAAAAAGTCGAGGATCCAAATTGGTGGAAAAAGGATTTTTTTGGACATCTTCGAGGAGGATTTCTCAAGAGACGTTCTCGTTAAAGTCATAGGCCTTGAAGTTAGCTTTCCAACGAGCTCTCAAATTGCCCGATCAGACCAACGCAGCTCTTGTTATGACAAAAATATCAAGCTCATGTCCGTAACACCTATAGAAAGGCACACTACCGTCATTTCGGGGCCATTTGGATATCTCAGGTGGGTCTTTCATGGGCCTATTGCCTAACTAGCATCACACCATGACTAGGGCAAAGAATTTGGGGTTTTAAATTTTCTGAGATTTTGAGATTTTTTGTGGACTACCCCCTTTGGAAAAAGTCGAGGATCCAAGCTGGTGGAAAAAGGATTTTTTGGACATCTTCGAGGAGGATTACTCAGGAGACATCCTCGTTAAATTCGTAAGCCTTGAAGATAGGTTTCCAACGAGTTCTCAAATGGCCCGATCAGACCAACGCAGCTCTTGTTATGACCAAAATACCAAGCTCGTGTCCGTAACACCTATAGAAAGGCACACTACCGTCATTTCGGGGCCATTTGGATATCTCAGGTGGGCCTTTCATGGGCCTATCCCCTAACTAGCATCACACCATGACTAGGGCAAAGAATTTAGGGTTTTAAATTTTCTGAGATTTTGAGATTTTTTGTGGACTACCCCCTTTGGAAAATGTCGAGGATCCAAGCTGGTGGAAAAATGATTTTTTGGACATCTTCGAGGAGGATTTCTCAAGAGACATCCACGTTAAAGTCGTAGGCATTGAAGTTAGCTTTCCAAAGAGCTCTCAAATGGCCCAATCAAACTAACGCATCTCTTGTTATGACCAAAATACCAACCTCGTGTCCGTAACACCTACAGAAAGGCACACTACCGTCATTTCGGGGCCATTTCGGTATCTGAGGTGGGCCTTTCATGGGCCTATCGCCTAACTAGCATCACACCATGACTAGGGCAAAGAATTTGGGGTTTTAAATTTTCTGAGATTTTGAGATTTTTTGTGGACTACCCCCTTTGGAAAAAGTCGAGGATCCAAGCTGGTGGAAAAATGATTTTTTTGGACATCTTCGAGGAGGATTACTCAAGAGACATCCTCGTCAAAATCGTAGGCCTTGAAGTTAGCTTTCAAACGAGCTCTCAAATGGCTTTATCAGACCAACGCAGCTCTTGGTATGACCAAAATACCAAGCTCGTGTCCGTAACACCTATATAAAGGCACACTACCTTCATTTCGGGGAAATTTGGGCATCTCAAGTGGGCCTTAAATTTTCTGAGATTTTGAGATTTTTTGTGGACTACACCTTGGAAAAAGTCAAGGATCCAAGCTGGTGGAAAAAGGATTTTTTAGGACATCTTCGAGGAGGATTTCTCAGGAGACGTCCTCATTAAAGTCGTAGGCCTTGAAGTTAGCTTTCCAACGAGCTCGCAAATTGCGCGATCAGACCAACGCAGCTCTTGTTATGACCAAAATACCAAGCTCTTGTCCGTAACACCTATAGAAAGGCACACTACCTTCATTACGGGGAAATTTGGGCATCTCAGGTGGGCCTTTCATGGGCCTATCGCCTAACTAGCATCACACCATGCCTAGGGCAGAGAATTTGGGGTTTTAAATTTTCTGAGATTTTGAGATTTTTTTGGACTAACCCCTTTGGAAAAAGTCGAGGATCCAAGCTGGTGGAAAAATGATTTTTTTGGACATCTTCGAGGAGGATTACTCAAGAGACATCCTCATCAAAGTCGTAGGCCTTGAAGTTAGCTTTCCAACGAGCTCTCAAATGGCTTTATCTGACCAACGCAGCTCTTGGTATGACCAAAATACCAAGCTCGTGTCCGTAACACCTATATAAAGGCACACTACCTTCATTTCGGGGAAATTTGGGCATCTCAGGTGGGCCTTTCATGGGCCAATCGCCTAACTAGAATCCTAACATACCTAGGGAAAAGAATTTGGGGTTTTAAATTTTCTGAGATTTTGAGATTTTTTGTTGACTACCCCCTTTGGAAAAAGTCGAGGATCCAAGCTAGTGGAAAAATGATTTTTTTGGACTTCTTCGAGGAGGATTTCTCAAGAGACGTCCTCATTACAGTCGTAGGCCTTGAATTATCTTTCCAACGAGCTCTCAAATGGCCCGATCAGACCAACGCACCTCTAGTTATGACCAAAATACCAAGCTCATGTCCATAACACCTATAGAAAGGCACACTACCGTCATTTCGGGGCCATTTGGATATCTCAGGTGGGCCTTTCATGGGCCTATCCCCTAACTAGCATCACACCATGACTAGGGCAAAGAATTTAGGGTTTTAAATTTTCTGAGATTTTGAGATTTTTTGTGGACTACCCCCTTTGGAAAATGTCGAGGATCCAAGCTGGTGGAAAAATGATTTTTTGGACATCTTCGAGGAGGATTTCTCAAGAGACATCCTCGTTAAAGTCGTAGGCATTGAAGTTAGCTTTACAACGAGCTCTCAAATGGCCCAATCAAACTAACGCATCTCTTGTTATGACCAAAATACCAAGCTCGTGTCCGTAACACCTACAGAAAGGCACACTACCGTCATTTCGGGGCCATTTCGGTATCTCAGGTGGGCCTTTCATGGGCCTATCGCCTAACTAGCATCACACCATGACTAGGGCAAAGAATTTGGGGTTTTAAATTTTCTGAGATTTTGAGATTTTTTGTGGACTACCCCCTTTGGAAAAAGTCGTGGATCCAAGCTAGTGGAAAAAAGATTTTTTTTGGACATCTTCTAGGAGGATTACTCAGGAGACATCCTCGTTAAAGACGTAGGCCTTGAATTTAGCTTTCCTACGAGCTCTAAAATGGTCCGATCAGACCAACGCAGCTTTTGTTATGACCAAAATACCAAGCTCTTGTCCGTAACACCTATAGAAAGGCACACTACCTTCATTTCGGGGAAATTTGGGCATCTCAGGTGGGCCTTTCATGGGCCTATCGCCTAACTAGCATCACACCATGACTAGGGCAAAGAATTTGGGGTTTTAAATTTTCTGAGATTTTGAGATTTTTTGTGGACTACCCCCTTTGGAAAAAGTTGTGGATCCAAGCTGGTGGAAAAAGGATTTTTTTTGGGACATCTTCTAGGACGATAACTCAGGAGACATCCTCGTTAAAGTCGTAGGCCTTGAATTTAGCTTTCCAACGAGCTCTCAAATGGCCCGATCAGACCAACGCAGCTTTTGTTATGACCAAAATACCAAGCTCGTGTTCGTAACTCCTATAGAAAGGCACACCATCTTCATTTCGGGGAAATTAGGGCATCTCAGGTGGGCCTTTCATGGGCCTATCGCCTAACTAGCATCACACCATGCCTAGGGCGGAGAATTTGGGATTTTAAATTTTCTGAGATTTTGAGATTTTTTTTGGACTAACCCTTTTGGAAAAAGTCGAGGATCCATGCTGGTGGAAAAATGATTTTTTTGGACTTCTTCGAGGAGGATTTCTCATGAGACGTCTTCGTTAAAGTCGTAGGCCTTCAAGTTAGCTTTCCAACGAGCTCTCAAAATGCATGATCAGACCAACGTAGCTTTTGTTATGACCAAAATACCGAGCTCGTATCCGTAACACCTATAGAAAGGCACACTACCTTCATTTCGGGGAAATTTGGGCATCTAGGGTGTACCTTTCATGGGCCTATCGCCTAACTAGCATCACACCATGCATAGGGCAAAGAATTTGGGGTTTTTAATTTTCTGAGATTTTGAAATTTTTTGTGGACTACCCCCTTTGGAAAAGGTCGAGGATCCAAATTGGTGGAAAAAGGATTTTTTTGGACATCTTCGAGGAGGATTTCTCAAGAAACGTTCTCGTTAAAGTCATAGGCCTTGAAGTTAGCTTTCCAACGAGCTCTCAAATTGCCCGATCAGACCAACGCAGCTCTTGTTATGACAAAAATATCAAGCTCATGTCCGTAACACCTATAGAAAGGCACACTACCGTCATTTCGGGGCCATTTGGATATCTCAGGTGGGTCTTTCATGGGCCTATTGCCTAACTAGCATCATACCATGACTAGGGCAAAGAATTTGGGGTTTTAAATTTTCTGAGATTTTGAGATTTTTTGTGGACTACCCCCTTTGGAAAAAGTCGAGGATCCAAGCTGGTGGAAAAAGGATTTTTTGGACATCTTCGAGGAGGATTACTCAGGAGACATCCTCGTTAAATTCGTAAGCCTTGAAGATAGGTTTCCAACGAGTTCTCAAATGGCCCGATCAGACCAATGCAGCTCTTGTTATGACCAAAATACCAAGCTCATGTCCGTAACACCTATAGAAAGGCACACTACCGTCATTTAGGGGCCATTTGGGTATCTCAGGTGGGCCTTTCATGGGCCTATCGCCTAACTAGCATCACACCATGACTAGGGCAAAGAATTTGGGGTTTTAAATTTTCTGAGATTTTGAGATTTTTTGTGGACTACCCCCTTTTGAAAAAGTCGTGGATCCAAGCTGGTGGAAAAAGGATTTTTTTTGGACATCTTCTAGGAGGATTACTCAGGAGACATCCTCGTTAAAGACGTAGGCCTTAAATTTAGCTTTCCTACAAGCTCTAAAATGGTCCGATCAGACCAACGCAGCTTTTGTTATGACCAAAATACCAAGCTCTTGTCCATAACACCTACAGAAAGGCACACTACCTTCATTTCGGGAAATTTGGGCATCTCAGGTGGGCCTTTCATGGGCCTATCGCCTAACTAGCATCACACCATGCCTAGGGCAGAGAATTTGGGGTTTTAAATTTTCTGAGATTTTGAGATTTTTTTTGGACTAACCCCTTTGGAAAAAGTCGAGGATCCAAGCTGGTGGAAAAATAATTTTTTTGGACATCTTCGAGGAGGATTACTCAAGAGACATCCTTGTCAAAGTCGTAGGCCTTGAAGTTAGCTTTCCAACGAGCTCTCAAATGGCTTTATCAGACCAACGCAGCTCTTGGTATGACCAAAATACCAAGCTCGTGTCCGTAACACCTATATAAAGGCACACTACCTTCATTACGGGGAAATTTGGGCATCTCAGGTGGGCCTTTCATGGGCCAATCGCCTAACTAGAATCCTAACATACCTAGGGAAAAGAATTTGGGGTTTTAAATTTTCTGAGATTTTGAGATTTTTTGTGGACTACACCTTGGAAAAAGTTAAGGATCCAAGCTGGTGGAAAAAGGATTTTTTAGGACATCTTCGAGGAGGATTTCTCAGGAGACGTCCTCATTAAAGTCGTAGGCCTTGAAGTTAGCTTTCCAACGAGCTCTCAAATTCGCGATCAGACCAACGCAGCTCTTGTTATGACCAAAATACCAAGCTCATGTCCGTAACACCTATAGAAATGCACACTACCGTCATTTCGGGGCCATTTGGATATCTCAGGTGAGCCTTTCATGGGCCTATCACCGAACTAGCATCACACCATGACTAGGGCAAAGAATTTGGGGTTTTAAATTTTCTGAGATTTTGAGATTTTTTGTTGACTACCCCCTTTGGAAAAAGTCGAGGATCCAAGCTAGTGGAAAAATGATTTTTTTGGACTTCTTCGAGGAGGATTTCTCATGAGATGTCCTCATTACAGTCGTAGGCCTTGAATTTATCTTTCCAACGAGCTCTCAAATGGCCCGATCAGACCAACGCACCTCTTGTTATAACCAAAATACCAAGCTCATGTCCGTAACACCTATAGAAAGGCACACTACCGTCATTTCGGGGCCATTTGGATATCTCAGGTGGGCCTTTCATGGGCCTATCCCCTAACTAGCATCACACCATGACTAGGGCAAAGAATTTGGGGTTTTAAATTTTCTGAGATTTTGAGATTTTTTGTGGACTACCCCCTTTGGAAAATGTCGAGGATCCAAGCTGGTGGAAAAATGATTTTTTGGACATCTTCGAGGAGGATTTCTCAAGAGACATCCTCGTTAAAGTCGTAGGCATTGAAGTTAGCTTTCCAACGAGCTCTCAAATGGCCCAATCAAACTAACGCATCTCTTGTTATGACCAAAATACCAAGCTCGTGTCCGTAACACCTACAGAAAGGCACACTACCGTCATTTCGGGGCCATTTCGGTATCTTAGGTGGGCCTTTCATGGGCCTATCGCCTAACTAGCATCACACCATGACTAGGGCAAAGAATTTGGGGTTTTAGATTTTCTGAGATTTTGAGATTTTTTTTGGACTAACCCCTTTCGAAAAAGTCGAGGATCCAAGCTGGTGGAAAAATAATTTTTTTGGACTTTTCGAGGAGGATTTCTCATGAGACTTCTTCGTTAAATTCGTAGGCCTTCAAGTTAGCTATCCCACGAGCTCTCAAAATGCCCGAGCAGACCAACGTAGCTTTTGTTATGACCAAAATACCAAGCTCGTGTCCGTAACACCTATAGAAAGGCACACTACCTTCATTTCGGGGAAATTTGGGCATCTCAGGTGGGCCTTTCATGGGCCTATCGCCTAACTAGCATCACACCATGCATAGGGCAAAGAATTTGGTGTTTTAAATTTTCTGAGATTTTGAGATTTTTTGTAGACTACCCCCTTTGGAAAAAGTCGAGGATCCAAATTGGTGGAAAAAGGATTTTTTTGGACATCTTCGAGGAGGATTTCTCAAGAGACGTCCTCGTTAAAGTCATAGCCTTGAAGTTAGCTTTCAAACGAGCTCTCAGATGGCCCGATCAGACTAACGCAGCTCTTGTTATGACCAAAATACCAAGCTCATGTCCGTAACATCTATAGAAAGGCACACTACCGTCATTTCGGGGCCATTTGGATATCTTAGGTGGGCCTTTCATGGGCCTATCACCTAACTAGCATCACACCATGACTAGGGCAAAGAATTTGGGGTTTTAAATTTTCTGAGATTTTGAGATTTTTTGCGGACTACCCCATTTGGAAAAGTTCAAGGATCCAAGCTAGTGGAAAAAGGATGTTTTGGACATCTTCGAGGAGGATTACTTAGGAGACATCCTCGTTAAATTCGTAAGCCTTGAAGATAGGTTTCCAACGAGTTCTCAAATGGCCCGATCAGACCAACGCAGCTCTTGTTATGACCAAAATACCAAGCTCGTGTCCGTAACACCTATAGAAAGGCACACTACCGTCATTTCGGGGCCATTTGGATATCTCAGGTGAGCCTTTCATGGGCCTATCACCTAACTAGCATCACACCATGACTAGGGCAAAGAATTTGGGGTTTTAAATTTTCTGAGATTTTGAGATTTTTTGTTGACTACCCCCTTTGGAAAAAGTCGAGGATCCAAGCTAGTGGAAAAATGATTTTTTTGGACTTCTTCGAGGAGGATTTCTCAAGAGATGTCCTCATTACAGTCGTAGGCCTTGAATTTATCTTTCCAACGAGCTCTCAAATGGCCCGATCAGACCAACGCACCTCTTGTTATAACCAAAATACCAAGCTCATGTCCGTAACACCTATAGAAAGGCACACTACCGTCATTTCGGGGCCATTTGGATATCTCAGGTGGGCCTTTCATGGGCCTATCCCCTAACTAGCATCACACCATGACTAGGGCAAAGAATTTGGGGTTTTAAATTTTCTGAGATTTTGAGATTTTTTGTGGACTACCCCCTTTGGAAAATGTCGAGGATCCAAGCTGGTGGAAAAATGATTTTTTGGACATCTTCGAGGAGGATTTCTCAAGAGACATCCTCGTTAAAGTCGTAGGCATTGAAGTTAGCTTTCCAACGAGCTCTCAAATGGCCCAATCAAACTAACGCATCTCTTGTTATGACCAAAATACCAAGCTCGTGTCCGTAACACCTACAGAAAGGCACACTACCGTCATTTCGGGGCCATTTCGGTATCTCAGGTGGGCCTTTCATGGGCCTATCGCCTAACTAGCATCACACCATGACTAGGGCAAAGAATTTGGGGTTTTAGATTTTCTGAGATTTTGAGATTTTTTTTGCACTAACCCCTTTCGAAAAAGTCGAGGATCCAAGCTGGTCGAAAAATAATTTTTTTGGACTTTTCGAGGAGGATTTCTCATGAGACTTCTTCGTTAAATTCGTAGGCCTTCAAGTTAGCTATCCAACGAGCTCTCAAAATGCCCGAGCAGACCAACGTAGCTTTTGTTATGACCAAAATACCAAGCTCGTGTCCGTAACACCTATAGAAAGGCACACTACCTTCATTTCGGGGAAATTTGGGCATCTCAGGTGGGCCTTTCATGGGCCTATCGCCTAACTAGCATCACACCATGCATAGGGCAAAGAATTTGGTGTTTTAAATTTTCTGAGATTTTGAGATTTTTTGTAGACTACCCACTTTGGAAAAAGTCGAGGATCCAAATTGGTGGAAAAAGGATTTTTTTGGACATCTTCGAGGAGGATTTCTCAAGAGACGTCCTCGTTAAAGTCATAGCCTTGAAGTTAGCTTTCCAACGAGCTCTCAGATGGCCCGATCAGACTAACGCAGCTCTTGTTATGACCAAAATACCAAGCTCATGTCCGTAACACCTATAGAAAGGCACACTACCGTCATTTCGGGGCCATTTGGATATCTTAGGTGGGCCTTTCATGGGCCTATCACCTAACTAGCATCACACCATGACTAGGGCAATGAATTTGGGGTTTTAAATTTTCTGAGATTTTGAGATTTTTTGCGGACTACCCCATTTGGAAAAGTTCAAGGATCCAAGCTGGTGGAAAAAGGATTTTTTGGACATCTTCGAGGAGGATTACTCAGGAGACATCCTCGTTAAATTCGTAAACCTTGAAGATAGGTTTCCAACGAGTTCTCAAATGGCCCGATCAGACCAACGCAGCTCTTGTTATGACCAAAATACCAAGCTCGTGTCCGTAACACCTATAGAAAGGCACACTACCGTCATTTCGGGGCCATTTGGGTATCTCAGGTGGGCCTTTCATGGGCCTATCGCCTAACTAGCATTACACCATGACTAGGGCAAAGAATTTGAGGTTTTAAATTTTCTGAGATTTTGAGATTTTTTTGTGGACTACCCCCTTTGAAAAAGTCGTGGATCCAAGCTGGTGGAAAAATGATTTTTTTTTGGACATCTTCTAGGAGGATAACTCAGGAGACATCCTCGTTAAAGTCGTAGGCCTTGAATTTATCTTTCCAACGAGCTCTCAAATGGCCCGATCAGACCAACGCAACTTTTGTTATGACCAAAATACCAAGCTCTTGTCCGTAACACCTATAGAAAGGCACACTACCTTCATTTCGGGGCCATTTGGGTATCTCAGGTGGGCCTTAATGGCCTTATCGCCTAACTAGCATCACACCATGACTAGGGCAAAGAATTTGGGGTTTTAAATTTTTTGGGATTTTCAGATTTTTGTGGACGACCCCCTTTGGAAAAAGTCGAGGATCCAAGCTGGTGGAAAAATGATTTTTTTGGACTTCTTCGAGAGGGATTTCTCATGAGACATCTTCGTTAAAGTCGTAGGCCTTCAAGTTAGCTTTCCAACGAGCTCTCAAAATGCCCGATCAGACCAACGTAGCTTTCGTTATGACCAAAATACCAAGCTCGTGTCCGTAACACATATAGAAAGGCACACTACCTTCATTTCGGGGAAATTTGGGCATCTCAGGTGGGCCTTTCATGGGCCAATCGCCTAACTAGCATCACACCATGACTAGGGCAAAGAATTTGGGGTTTTCAATTTTCTGAGATTTTGAGATTTTTTGTGGACTACCCCCTTTGGAAAAAGTCGAGGATCCAAGCTGGTGGAAAAAGGATTTTTTGGACATCTTCGAGGAGGATTACTCAGGAGACATCCTCGTTAAATTCGTAAGCCTTGAAGATAGGTTTCCAACGAGTTCTCAAATGGCCCGATCAGACCAACGCAGCTCTTGTTATGACCAAAATACCAAGCTCATGTCCGTAACACCTATAGAAAGGCACACTACCGTCATTTCGGGGCCATTTGGGTATCTCAGGTGGGCCTTTCATGGGCCAATCGCCTAACTAGCATCACACCATGACTAGGGCAAAGAATTTGGGGTTTTAAATTTTCTGAGATTTTGAGATTTTTTGTGGACTACCCCATTTGGAAAAAGTCGTGGATCCAAGCTGGTGGAAAAAGGATTTTTTTTGGACATCTTCTAGGACGATAACTCAGGAGACATCCTCGTTAAAGTCGTAGGCCTTGAATTTAGCTTTCCAACGAGCTCTCAAATGGCCCGATCAGACCAACGCAGCTTTTGTTATGACAAAAACACCAAGCTCGTGTCCGTAACTCCTATATAAAGGCACACTATCTTCATTTCGGGGAAATTTGGGCATCTCAGGTGGGCCTTTCATGGGCCTATCGCCTAACTAGCATCACACCATGCCTAGGGCAGAGAATTTGGGGTTTTAAATTTTTTGAGATTTCGAGATTTTTTTGGACTAACCCCTTTGGAAAAAGTCGAGGATCCAAGCTGGTGGAAAAATGATTTTGTTGGACTTCTTCGAGGAGGATTTCTCATGAGACGTCTTCGTTAAAGTCGTAGGCCTTCAAGTTAGCTTTCCAACGAGCTCTCAAAATGCCCGATCAGACCAACGTAGCTTTTGTTATGACAAAAATACCAAGCTCGTGTCCGTAACACCTATAGAAAGGCACACTACCTTCATTTCGGGGAAATTTGGGCATCTCAGGTGGGCCTTTCATGGGCCTATCGCCTAATTAGCATCACACCATGCATAGGGCAAAGAATTTGGGGTTTTAATTTTTCTGAGATTTTGAGATTTTTTGTGGACTACCCCCTTTGGAAAAAGTCGAGGATCCAAGCTGGTGGAAAAAGGATTTTTTGGACATCTTCGAGGAGGATTACTCAGGAGACATCCATGTTAAATTCGTAAGCCTTGAAGATAGGTTTCCAACGAGTTCTCAAATGGCCCGATCAGACCAACGCAGCTCTTGTTATGACCAAAATACCAAGCTCATGTCCGTAACACCTATAGAAAGGCACACTACCGTCATTTCGGGGCCATTTGGGTATCTCAGGTGGGCCTTTCATGGGCCAATCGCCTAACTAGCATCACACCATGACTAGGGCAAAGAATTTGGGGTTTTAAATTTTCTGAGATTTTGAGATTTTTTGTGGACTACCCCCTTTGGAAAAAGTCGTGGATCCAAGCTGGTGGAAAAAGGATTTTTTTTTGGACATCTTCTAGGACGATAACTCAGGAGACATCCTCGTTAAAGTCGTAGGCCTTGAATTTAGCTTTCCAATGAGCTCTCAAATGGCCCGATCAGACCAACGCAGCTTTTGTTATGACCAAAATACCAAGCTCGTGTCCGTAACTCCTATATAAAGGCACACTATCTTCATTTCGGGGAAATTTGGGCATCTCAGGTGGGCCTTTCATGGGCCTATCGCCTAACTAGCATCACACCATGCCTAGGGCAGAGATTTTGGGGTTTTAAATTTTTTGAGATTTTGAGATTTTTTTTGGACTAACCCCTTTGGAAAAAGTCGAGGATCCAAGCTGGTGGGAAAATGATTTTTTTGGACTTCTTCGAGGAGGATTTCTCATGAGACGTCTTCGTTAAAGTCGTAGGCCTTCAAGTTAGCTTTCCAACGAGCTCTCAAAATGCCCGATCAGACCAACGTATCTTTTTTTATGACCAAAATACCAAGCTCGTATCCGTAACACCTATAGAAAGGCACACTACCTTCATTTCGGGGAAATTTGGCCATCTCAGGTGGGCCTTTAATGGGCCTATCGCCTAACTAGCATCACACCATGCATAGGGCAAAGAATTTGGGGTTTTAAATTTTCTGAGATTTTGAGATTTTTTGTGGACTACCCCCTTTGGAAAAAGTCGAGGATCCAAATTGGTGGAAAAAAGATTTTTTTTGGACATCTTCGAGGAGGATTTCTCAAGAGACGTCCTCGTTAAAGTCATAGGCCTTGAAGTTAGCTTTCCAATGAGCTCTCAAATTGCGCGATCAGACCAACGCGGCTCTTGTTATGACCAAAATACCAAGCTCATGTCCGTAACACCTATAGAAAGGCACACTACCGTCATTTCGGGGCCATTTGGATATCTCAGGTGGGCCTTTCATGGGCCTATCGCCTAACTAGCATCACACCATGACTAGGGCAAAGAATTTGGGGTTTTAAATTTTCTGAGATTTTGAGATTTTTTGTGGACTACCCCCTTTGGAAAAAGTCGAGGATCCAAGCTGGTGGAAAAAGGATTTTTTGGAAATCTTCGAGGAGGATAACTCAGGAGACATCCTGGTTAAATTCGTAAGCCTTGAAGATAGGTTTCCAACGAGTTCTCAAATGGCACGATCAGACCAACGCAACTCTTGTTATGACCAAAATACCAAGCTCATGTTCGTAACACCTATAGAAAGGCACACTACCGTCATTTAGGGGCCATTTGGGTATCTCAGGTGGGCCTTTCATGGGCCTATCGCTTAACTAGCATCACACCATGACTAGGGCAAAGAATTTGGGCTTTTAAATTTTCTGAGATTTTGAGATTTTTTGTGGACTACCCTCTTTGGAAAAAGTCGTGGATCCAAGCTGGTGGAAAAAGGATTTTTTTTGGACATCTTCTAGGAGGATTACTCAGGAGACATCCTCGTTAAAGAGGTAGGCCTTGAATTTAGCTTTCCAACGAGCTCTAAAATGGCCCGATCAGACCAACGCAACTTTTGTTATGACCAAAATACCAAGCTCTTGTCCGTAACACCTATAGAAAGGCACACTACCTTCATTTCGGGGAAATTTCGGCATCTCAGGTGGGAATTTCATGGGCCTATCGCCTAACTAGCATCACACCATGCCTAGGGCAGAGAATTTGGGGTTTTAAATTTTCTGAGATTTTGAGATTTTTTTTGGACTAACCCCTTTGGAATAAGTCAAGGATCCAAGCTGGTGGAAAAATGATTTTTTTGGACATCTTCGAGGAGGATTACTCAAGAGACATCCTCGTCAAAGTCGTAGGCCCTGAAGTTAGCTTTCCAACGAGCTCTCAAATGGCTTTATCAGACCAACGCAGCTCTTGGTATGACCAAAATACCAAGCTCGTGTCCGTAACACCTATATAAAGGCACACTACCTTCATTTCGGGGAAATTTTGGCATCTCAGGTGGGCCTCTCATGGGCCAATCGCCTAACTAGAATCCTATCATACCTAGGGAAAAGAATTTGGGGTTTTAAATTTTCTGAGATTTTGAGATTTTTTGTGGACTACACCTTGGAAAAAGTCAAGGATCCAAGCTGGTGGAAAAAGGATTTTTTTGGACATCTTCGAGGAGGATTTCTCAGGAGACGTCCTCATTAAAGTCGTAAGCCTTGAAGTTACCTTTCAACCGAGCTCTCAAATGGCCCAATCAGACCAACGCAGCTCTTGTTATGACAAAAATACCAAGCTCGTGTCCGTAACACCTATAGAAAGGCACACTACCGTCATTTCGGGGCCATTTGGGTATCTCAGGTGGCCTATCATGGGCCTATCGCCTATTTAGCATCACACCATAACTAGGGAAAAGAATTTGGGGTTTTAAATTTTTTGAGATTTTGAGATTTTTTGTGGACTACCCCCTTTGGAAAAAGACGAGGATCCAAGCTGGTGGAAAAAGGATTTTTTTGGACATCTTCGAGGAGGATTACTCAGGAGACATCCTCGTTAAAGTCATAAGCCTTGAAGTTATTTTTCCAATGAGCTCTCAAATGGCTCGGTCAGACCAACGCATCTCTTGTTATGACGAAAATACCAAGCTCCTGTCCGTAACACCTATAGAAAGGCACACTACCGTCATTTCGGGGCCATTTGGGTATCTCAGGTGGTCCTTCATGGGCCTATCGCCTAACTAGCATCACACCATGACTAGGGCAAAGAATTTGGAGTTTTAAATTTTCTGAGATTTTGAGATTTTTTGTGGACTACCCCCTTTGGAAAAAGTCGAGGATCCAAGCTGGTAGAAAAAGGATTTTTTTGGACATCTTCGAGGAGGATTATTCAGGAGACATGCTCGTTAAAGTCGTAGGCCTTGACAGGCACACCTATAGAAAGGCACACTACCGTCATTTAGGGGCCATTTGGGTATCTCAGGTGGGCCTTTCATGGGCCTATCGCTTAACTAGCATCACACCATGACTAGGGCAAAGAATTTGGGGTTTTAAATTTTCTGAGATTTTGAGATTTTTTGTGGACTACCCTCTTTGGAAAAAGTCGTGGATCCAAGCTGGTGGAAAAAGGATTTTTTTTGGACATCTTCTAGGAGGATTACTCAGGAGACATCCTCGTTAAAGACGTAGGCCTTGAATTTAGCTTTCCAACGAGCTCTAAAATGGCCCGATCAGACCAACGCAACTTTTGTTATGACCAAAATACCAAGCTCTTGTCCGTAACACCTATAGAAAGGCACACTATCTTCATTTCGGGGAAATTTGGGCATCTCAGGTGGGCCTTTCATGGGCCTATCGCCTAACTAGCATCACACCATGCCTAGGGCAGAGATTTTGGGGTTTTAAATTTTTTGAGATTTTGAGATTTTTTTTGGACTAACCCCTTTGGAAAAAGTCGAGGATCCAAGCTGGTGGGAAAATGATTTTTTTGGACTTCTTCGAGGAGGATTTCTCATGAGACGTCTTCCTTAAAGTCGTAGGCCTTCAAGTTAGCTTTCCAACGAGCTCTCAAAATGCCCGATCAGACCAACGTATCTTTTGTTATGACCAAAATACCAAGCTCGTATTCGTAACACCTATAGAAAGGCACACTACCTTCATTTCGTGGAAATTTGGCCATCTCAGGTGGGCCTTTAATGGGCCTATCGCCTAACTAGCATCACACCATGCATAGGGCAAAGAATTTGGGGTTTTAAATTTTCTGAGATTTTGAGATTTTTTGTGGACTACCCCCTTTGGAAAAAGTCGAGGATCCAAATTGGTGGAAAAAAGATTTTTTTTGGACATCTTCGAGGAGGATTTCTCAAGAGACGTCCTCGTTAAAGTCATAGGCCTTGAAGTTAGCTTTCCAACGAGCTCTCAAATTGCGCGATCAAACCAACGCAGCTCTTGTTATGACAAAAATACCAAGCTCATGTCCGTAACACCTATAGAAAGGCACACTACCGTCATTTCGGGGCCATTTGGATATCTCAGGTGGGCCTTTCATGGGCCTATCGCCTAACTAGCATCATACCATGACTAGGGCAAAGAATTTGGGGTTTTAAATTTTCTGAGATTTTGAGATTTTTTGTGGACTACCCCCTTTGGAAAAAGTCGAGGATCCAAGCTGGTGGAAAAAGGATTTTTTGGACATCTTCGAGGAGGATAACTCAGGAGACATCCTGGTTAAATTCGTAAGCCTTGAAGATAGGTTTCCAACGAGTTCTCAAATGGCACGATCAGACCAACGCAACTCTTGTTATGACCAAAATACCAAGCTCATGTTCGTAACACCTATAGAAAGGCACACTACCGTCATTTAGGGGCCATTTGGGTATCTCAGGTGGGCCTTTCATGGGCCTATCGCTTAACTAGCATCACACCATGACTAGGGTAAAGAATTTGGGCTTTTAAATTTTCTGAGATTTTGAGATTTTTTGTGGACTACCCTCTTTGGAAAAAGTCGTGGATCCAAGCTGGTGGAAAAAGGATTTTTTTTTGGACATCTTCTAGGAGGATTACTCAGGAGACATCCTCGTTAAAGACGCAGGCCTTGAATTTAGCTTTCCAACGAGCTCTAAAATGGCCCGATCAGACCAACGCAACTTTTGTTATGACCAAAATACCAAGCTCTTGTCCGTAACACCTATAGAAAGGCACACTACCTTCATTTCGGGGAAATTTGGGCATCTCAGGTGGGAATTTCATGGGCCTATCGCCTAACTAGCATCACACCATGCCTAGGGCAGAGAATTTGGGGTTTTAAATTTTCTGAGATTTTGAGATTTTTTTTGGACTAACCCCTTTGGAATAAGTCAAGGATCCAAGCTGGTGGAAAAATGATTTTTTTGGACATCTTCGAGGAGGATTACTCAAGAGACATCCTCGTCAAAGTCGTAGGCCCTGAAGTTAGCTTTCCAACGAGCTCTCAAATGGCTTTATCAGACCAACGCAGCTCTTGGTATGACCAAAATACCAAGCTCGTGTCCGTAACACCTATATAAAGGCACACTACCTTCATTTCGGGGAAATTTTGGCATCTCAGGTGGGCCTCTCATGGGCCAATCGCCTAACTAGAATCCTATCATACCTAGGGAAAAGAATTTGGGGTTTTAAATTTTCTGAGATTTTGAGATTTTTTGTGGACTACACCTTGGAAAAAGTCAAGGATCCAAGCTGGTGGAAAAAGGATTTTTTTTTGGACATCTTCTAGGAGGATTACTCAGGAGACATCCTCGTTAAAGACGCAGGCCTTGAATTTAGCTTTCCAACGAGCTCTAAAATGGCCCGATCAGACCAACGCAACTTTTGTTATGACCAAAATACCAAGCTCTTGTCCGTAACACCTATAGAAAGGCACACTACCTTCATTTCGGGGAAATTTGGGCATCTCAGGTGGGAATTTCATGGGCCTATCGCCTAACTAGCATCACACCATGCCTAGGGCAGAGAATTTGGGGTTTTAAATTTTCTGAGATTTTGAGATTTTTTTTGGACTAACCCCTTTGGAATAAGTCAAGGATCCAAGCTGGTGGAAAAATGATTTTTTTGGACATCTTCGAGGAGGATTACTCAAGAGACATCCTCGTCAAAGTCGTAGGCCCTGAAGTTAGCTTTCCAACGAGCTCTCAAATGGCTTTATCAGACCAACGCAGCTCTTGGTATGACCAAAATACCAAGCTCGTGTCCGTAACACCTATATAAAGGCACACTACCTTCATTTCGGGGAAATTTTGGCATCTCAGGTGGGCCTCTCATGGGCCAATCGCCTAACTAGAATCCTATCATACCTAGGGAAAAGAATTTGGGGTTTTAAATTTTCTGAGATTTTGAGATTTTTTGTGGACTACACCTTGGAAAAAGTCAAGGATCCAAGCTGGTGGAAAAAGGATTTTTTTGGACATCTTCGAGGAGGATTTCTCAGGAGACGTCCTCATTAAAGTCGTAAGCCTTGAAGTTACCTTTCAACCGAGCTCTCAAATGGCCCAATCAGACCAACGCAGCTCTTGTTATGACAAAAATACCAAGCTCGTGTCCGTAACACCTATAGAAAGGCACACTACCGTCATTTCGGGGCCATTTGGGTATCTCAGGTGGCCTATCATGGGCCTATCGCCTATTTAGCATCACACCATAACTAGGGAAAAGAATTTGGGGTTTTAAATTTTTTGAGATTTTGAGATTTTTTGTGGACTACCCCCTTTGGAAAAAGACGAGGATCCAAGCTGGTGGAAAAAGGATTTTTTTGGACATCTTCGAGGAGGATTACTCAGGAGACATCCTCGTTAAAGTCATAAGCCTTGAAGTTATTTTTCCAATGAGCTCTCAAATGGCTCGGTCAGACCAACGCATCTCTTGTTATGACGAAAATACCAAGCTCCTGTCCGTAACACCTATAGAAAGGCACACTACCGTCATTTCGGGGCCATTTGGGTATCTCAGGTGGTCCTTCATGGGCCTATCGCCTAACTAGCATCACACCATGACTAGGGCAAAGAATTTGGAGTTTTAAATTTTCTGAGATTTTGAGATTTTTTGTGGACTACCCCCTTTGGAAAAAGTCGAGGATCCAAGCTGGTAGAAAAAGGATTTTTTTGGACATCTTCGAGGAGGATTATTCAGGAGACATGCTCGTTAAAGTCGTAGGCCTTGACAGGCACACCTATAGAAAGGCACACTACCGTCATTTAGGGGCCATTTGGGTATCTCAGGTGGGCCTTTCATGGGCCTATCGCTTAACTAGCATCACACCATGACTAGGGCAAAGAATTTGGGGTTTTAAATTTTCTGAGATTTTGAGATTTTTTGTGGACAACCCTCTTTGGAAAAAGTCGTGGATCCAAGCTGGTCGAAAAAGGATTTTTTTTGGACATCTTCTAGGAGGATTACTCAGGAGACATCCTCGTTAAAGACGTAGGCCTTGAATTTAGCTTTCCAACGAGCTCTAAAATGGCCCGATCAGACCAACGCAACTTTTGTTATGACCAAAATACCAAGCTCTTGTCCGTAACACCTATAGAAAGGCACACTACCTTCATTTTGGGGAAATTTGGGCATCTCAGGTGGGCCTTTCATGGGCCTATCGCCTAACTAGCATCACACCATGCCTAGGGCAGAGAATTTGGGGTTTTAAATTTTCTGAGATTTTGAGATTTTTTTTGGACTAACCCCTTTGGAATAAGTCGAGGATCCAAGCTGGTGGAAAAATGATTTTTTTGGACATCTTCGAGGAGGATTACTCAAGAGACATCCTCGTCAAAGTCGTAGGCCTTGAAGTTAGCTTTCCAACGAGCTCTCAAATGGCTTTATCAGACCAACGCAGCTCTTGGTATGACCAAATTACCAAGCTCGTGTCCGTAACACCTATATAAAGGCACACTATCTTCATTTCGGGGAAATTTGGGCATCTCAGGTGGGCCTTTCATGGGCCAATCGCCTAACTAGAATCCTATCATACCTAGGGAAAAGAATTTGGGGTTTTAAATTTTCTGAGATTTTGAGATTTTTTGTGGACTACACCTTGGAAAAAGTCAAGGATCCAAGCTGGTGGAAAAAGGATTTTTTTTGGACATCTTCGAGGAGGATTTCTCAGGAGACGTCCTCATTAAAGTCGTAAGCCTTGAAGTTAGCTTTCAACCGAGCTCTCAAATGGCCCAATCAGACCAACGCAGCTCTTGTTATGACAAAAATACCAAGCTCGTGTCCGTAACACCTATAGAAAAGCACACTACCGTCATTTCGGGGCCATTTGGGTATCTCAGGTGGCCTATCATGGGCCTATCGCCTATTTAGCATCACACCATAACTAGGGAAAAGAATTTGGGGTTTTAAATTTTTTGAGATTTTGAGATTTTTTGTGGACTACCCCCTTTGGAAAAAGTCGAGGATCCAAGCTGGTGGAAAAAGGATTTTTTTGGACATCTTCGAGGAGGATTACTCAGGAGACATCCTCGTTAAAGTCATAAGCCTTGAAGTTAGTTTTCCAACGAGCTCTCAAATGGCTCGGTCAGACCAACGCATCTCTTGTTATGACGAAAATACCAAGCTCCTGTCCGTAACACCTATAGAAAGGCACACTACCGTCATTTCGGGGCCATTTGGGTATCTCAGGTGGTCCTTCATGGGCCTATCGCCTAACTAGCATCACACCATGACTAGGGCAAAGAATTTAGAGTTTTAAATTTTCTGAGATTTTGAGATTTTTTGTGGACTACCCCCTTTGGAAAAAGTCGAGGATCCAAGCTGGTAGAAAAATGATTTTTTTGGACATCTTCGAGGAGGATTACTCAGGAGACATGCTCGTTAAAGTCGTAGGCCTTGAATTTATCTTTCCAAAGAGCTCTCAAATGGCCTGATCAGACCAACGCAGCTCTTGTTTTGACCAAAATACTAAGCTCGTGTCCATAACACATACATAAAGGCACACTACCTTCATTTCGGGGAAATTTAGGCATCTCAGGTGGGCCTATCACCTAACTAGCATCACACCATACCTAGGGCAAAGAATTTGGGGTTTTAAATTTTTTGAGATTTTGAGATTTTTTGTGGATTACCCCCTTTGGAAAAAGTCGAGGATCCAAGCTAGTGGAAAAATGATTTTTTTGGACATCTTCGAGGAGGATTACTCAGGAGACATCCTCGTTAAAGTCATAAGCCTTGAAGTTAGTTTTCCAACGATCTCTCAAATGGCCCGATCAGACCAACGCATCTCTTGTTATGACCAAAATACCAAGCTCCTGTCCGTAGCACCTATAGATAGGCACACTACCGTCATTTCGGGGCCATTTGGGTATCTCAGGTGGGCCTTCATGGGCCTATGCCTAACTTGCATCACACCATGACTAGGGAAAAGAATTTGGAGTTTTAAATTTTCTGAGATTTTGAGATTTTTGTGGACTACCCCTTTTGGAAAAAGTCGAGGATCCAAGCTGGTGGAAAAAGGATTTTTTTGGACATCTTCGAGGAGGATCACTCAGGAGACATGCTCGTTAAAGTCGTAGGCCTTGAATTTATCTTTCCAACGAGCTCTCAAATGGCCCGATCAGACCAACGCAGCTCTTGTTATGACCAAAATACTAAGCTCGTGTCCGTAACACATACATAAAGGCACACTACCTTCATTTCGGGGAAATTTGGGCATCTCAGGTGGGCCTATCGCCTAACTAGCATCAAACCATACCTAGGGCAAAGAATTTGGGGTTTTAAATTTTTTGAGATTTTGAGATTTTTTGTGGACTACCCCCTTTGGAAAAAGCCGAGGATCCAAGCTAGTGGAAAAATGATTTTTTTGGACTTCTTCGAGGAGGATTTCTCAAGAGACGTCCTCATTACAGTCGTAGGATTTGAATTTATCTTTCCAACAAGCTCTAAAATGGCCCGATCAGACCAACGCAGCTCTTGTTATGACAAAAATACCAAGCTCATGTCCGTAACACCTATAGAAAGGCACACTACCGTCATTTCGGGGCCATTTGTGTATCTCAGGTGGGCCTTTCATGGGCCTATCGCCTAAATAGCATCACACCATGACTAGGGCAAAGAATTTGGGGTTTTAAATTTTCTGAGATTTTGAGATTTTTTGTGGACTACCCCCTTTGGAAAAAGTCGTGGATCCAAGCTGGTGGAAAAAGGATTTTTTGGACATCTTCGAGGAGGATTACTCATGAGACATCCTAGTTAAAGTCGTAAGCCTTGAAGATAGGTTTCCAACGATCTGTCAAATCGCCCGATCAGACCAACGCAGCTCTTGTTATGACCAAAATACCAAGCTCCTGTCCGTAACACCTATAGAAAAGCACACTACCGTCATTTCGGGGCCATTTGGGTATCTCAGGTGGGCCTTTCATGGGCCTATCGCCTAAATAGCATCACACCATGACTAGGGCAAAGAATTTGGGGTTTTAAATTTTCTGAGATTTTGAGATTTTTTGTGGACTACCCCCTTTGGAAAAAGTCGTGGATCCAAGCTGGTGGAAAAAGGATTTTTTTTTGGACATCTTCTAGGAGGATTACTCAGGAGACATCCTTGTTAAAGTCGTAGGCCTTGAATTTAGCTTTCCAACGAGCTCTCAAATGGCCCGATCAGACCAACTCAGCTTTTGTTATGAACAAAATACCAAGCTCGTGTCCGTAACACCTATAGAAAGGCACACTACCTTCATTTCGGGGAAATTTGGGCATCTCAGGTGGGCCTTTCATGGGCCTATCGCCTAACTAGCATCACACCATGCCTAGGGCAATGAATTTGGGGTTTTAAATATTCTGAGATTTTGAGATTTGTTTTTGACTACCCCATTTGGAAAAAGGCGAGGATCCTAGCTGGTGGAAAAATGATTTTTTTGGACTTCTTTGAGGAGGATTTCTCTTGAAACGTATACGTTAAAGTCGTAGGCCTTGAAGTTAGCTTTCAAATAAGCTCTCAAATGGCCCGATCGGACCAACGCATCTCTTTTTATGACCAAAATACCAAGCACGTGTCCGTAACACCTATAGAAAGGCACACTACCGTCATTTCGGGGCCATTTGGGTATTTCAGGTGAGCCTTTCATGGGCTTATCACCTAACTAGCATCACACCATGACTAGGGCAAAGAATTTTGGGTTTTAAATTTTTTGAGATTTTGAGATTTTTTGTGGACTACCCCCTTTGGAAAAAGTCGAGGATCCAAGCTGGTGGAAAAAGGATTTTTTTGGACATCTTCGAGGAGGATTACTCAAGACATATCCACGTCAAAGTCGTAGGCCTTGAAGTAAACTTTCCAACGAGCTCTCAAATGGCTTTATCAGACCAACGCAGCTCTTGGTATGACCAAAATAACAAGCTGGTGTGCGTAACACCTATATAAAGGCACACTACCTTCATTTCGGGGAAATTTGGGCATCTCAGGTGGGCCTTTCATGGGCCAATCGCCTAACTAGAATCCTAACAAACCTAGGGAATAGAATTTGGGGTTTTAAATTTTTTGAGATTTTGAGATTTTTTGTGGACTACACCTTGGAAAAAGTCAAGGATCCAAGCTGGTGGAAAAAGGATTTTTTAGAACATCTTCGAGGAGGATTTCTCAGGAGACGTCCTCATTAAAGTCGTAGGCCTTGAAGTTAGCTTTCCAACGAGCTCTCAAATTGCGCGATCAGACCAACGCAGCTCTTATATGACCAAAATACCAAGCTCATGTCCGTAACACCTATAGAAAGGCACACTACCGTCATTTAGGGGCCATTTGGGTATCTCAGGTGGGCCTTTCATGGGCCTATCGCCTAACTAGCATCACACCATGACTAGGGCAAAGAATTTGGGGTTTTAAATTTTCTGAGATTTTGAGATTTTTTGTGGACTACCCCCTTTGGAAAAAGTCGAGGATCCAAGCTGGTGGAAAAATGATTTTTTTGGACATCTTCGAGGAGGATTACTCAAGAGACATCCTCGTCAAAGTCGTAGGCCTTGAAGTTAGCTTTCCAACGAGCTCTCAAATGGCTTTATCAGACCAACGCAGCTCTTGGTATGACCAAAATACCAAGCTCGTGTCCGTAACACCTATATAAAGGCACACTACCTTCATTTCGGGGAAATTTGGGCATCTCAGGTGGGCCTTTCATGGGCCAATCGCCTAACTAGAATCCTATCATACCTAGGGAAAAGAATTTGGGGTTTTTAATTTTCTGAGATTTTGAGATTTTTTGTGGACTACACCTTGGAAAAAGTCAAGGATCCAAGCAGGTGGAAAAAGGATTTTTTTGGACATCTTCGAGGAGGATTACTCAGGAGACATCCTCGTTAAAGTCATAAGCCTTGAAGTTAGTTTTCCAACGAGCTCTCAAATGGCTCGGTCAGACCAACGCATCTCTTGTTATGACGAAAATACCAAGCTCCTGTCCGTAACACCTATAGAAAGGCACACTACCGTCATTTCGGGGCCATTTGTGTATCTCAGGTGGGCCTTTCATGGGCCTATCGCCTAAATAGCATCACACCATGACTAGGGCAAAGAATTTGGAGTTTTAAATTTTCTGAGATTTTGAGATTTTTTGTGGACTACCCCCTTTGGAAAAAGTCGAGGATCCAAGCTGGTAGAAAAAGGATTTTTTTCGACATCTTCGAGGAGGATTACTCAAGAGACATGCTCGCTAAAGTCGTAGGCCTTGAATTTATCTTTCCAACGAGCTCTCAAATGCCCCGATCAGACCAACGCAGCTCTTGTTTTGACCAAAATACTAAGCTCGTGTCCGTAACACATACATAAAGGCACACTACCTTCATTTCGGGGAAATTTAGGCATCTCAAGTGGGCCTATCACCTAACTAGCATCACACCATACCTAGGGCAAAGAATTTGGGGTTTTAAATTTTTTGAGATTTTTTGTGGACTACCCCCTTTGGAAAAAGTCGAGGATCCAAGCTAGTGGAAAAATGATTTTTTTGGACATCTTCGAGGAGGATTACTCAGGACACATCCTCGTTAAAGTCATAAGCCTTGGAGTTAGTTTTCCAACGAGCTCTCAAATGGCCCGATCAGACCAACGCATCTCTTGTTATGACCAAAATACCAAGCTCCTGTCCGTAGCACCTATAGAAAGGCACACTACCGTCATTTCGGGGCCATTTGGGTATCTCAGGTGGGCCTTCATGGGCCTATGCCTAACTAGCATCACACCATGACTAGGGAAAAGAATTTGGAGTTTTAAATTTTATGAGATTTTGAGATTTTTGTGGACTACCCCCTTTGGAAAAAGTCGAGGATCCAAGCTGGTGGAAAAAGGATTTTTTTTGGACATCTTCGAGGAGGATTACTCAGGAGACATGCTCGTTAAAGTCGTAGGCCTTGAATTTATCTTTCCAACGAGCTCTCAAATGGCCCGATCAGACCAACGCAGCTCTTGTTATGACCAAAATACTAAGCTCGTGTCCGTAACACATACATAAAGGGACACTACCTTCATTTCGGGGAAATTTGGGTATCTCAGGTGGGCCTATCGCCTAACTAGCATCAAACCATACCTAGGGCAAAGAAATTGGGGTTTTAAATTTTTTGAGATTTTGAGATTTTTTGTGGACTACCCCCTTTGGAAAAAGCCGAGGATCCAAGCTAGTGGAAAAATGATTTTTTTGGACTTCTTCGAGGAGGATTTCTCAAGAGACGTCCTCATTACAGTAGTAGGATTTGAATTTATCTTTCCAACAAGCTCTAAAATGGCCCGATCAGACCAACGCAGCTCTTGTTATGACCAAAATACCAAGCTCATGTCCGTAACACCTATAGAAAGGCACACTACCGTCATTTCGGGGCCATTTGTGTATCTCAGGTGGGCCTTTCATGGGCCTATCGCCTAAATAGCATCACACCATGACTAGGGCAAAGAATTTGGGGTTTTAAATTTTCTGAGATTTTGAGATTTTTTGTGGACTACCCCCTTTGGAAAAAGTCGTGGATCCAAGCTGGTGGAAAAAGGATTTTTTTTGGACATCTTCTAGGAGGATTACTCAGGAGACATCCTCGTTAAAGTCGTAGGCCTTGAATTTAGCTTTCCAACGAGCTCTCAAATGGCCCGATCAGACCAACGCAGCTTTTGTTATGACCAAAATACCAAGCTCGTGTCCGTAACACCTATAGAAAGGCACACTACCGTCATTTCGGGGCCATTTGGGTATCTCAGGTGGGGCTATCATGGGACTATCGCCTATTTAGCATCACACCATAACTAGGGCAAAGAATTTGGGGTTTTAAATTTTCTGAGATTTTGAGATTGTTTGTGGACTACCCCCTTTGAAAAAAGTCGAGGATCCAAGCTGGTGAAAAAATGATTTTTTTGGACATCTTCGAGGAGGATTACTAAGGAGACATCCTCGTTAAAGTCATAAGCCTTGAATTTAGTTTTCCAACGAGCTCTCAAATGGCTCGGTCAGACCAACGCATCTCTTGTTATGACGAAAATACCAAGCTACTGTCCGTAACACCTATAGAAAGGCACACTACCGTCATTTCGGGGCCATTTGGGTATCTCAGGTGCGCCTTCATGGGCCTATCGCCTAACTAGCATCACACCATGACTAGGGCAAAGAATTTGAAGTTTTAAATTTTCTGAGATTTTGAGATTTTTTGTGGACTACCCCTTTGTAAAAAGTCGAGGATCCAAGCTGGTAGAAAAAGGATTTTTTTCGACATCTTCGAGGAGTATTACTCAGGAGACATGCTCGTTAAAGTCGTAGGCCTTGAATTTATCTTTCCAACGAGCTCTCAAATGGCCCGATCAGACCAACGCAGCTCTTGTTTTGACCAAAATACTAAGCTCGTGTCCGTAACACATACATAAAGGCACACTACCTTCATTTCGGGGAAATTTAGGCATCTCAGGTGGGCCTATCACCTAACTAGCATCACACCATACCTAGGGCAAAGAATTTGGGGTTTTAAATTTTTTGAGATTTTGAGATTTTTTGTGGACTACCCCCTTTGGAAAAAGTCGAGGATCCAAGCTAGTGGAAAATGATTTTTTTGGACATCTTCGAGGAGGATTACTCAGGAGACATCCTCGTTAAAGTCATAAGCCTTGAAGTTAGTTTTCCAACGAGCTCTCAAATGGCCCGATCAGACCAACGCATCTCTTGTTATGACCAAAATACCAAGCTCTTGTCCGTAGCACCTATAGAAAGGCACACTACCGTCATTTCGGGGCCATTTGGGTATCTCAGGTGGGCCTTCATTGGCCTATGCCTAACTAGCATCACACCATGACTAGGGAAAAGAATTTGGAGTTTTAAATTTTCTGAGATTTTGAGATTTTTGTGGACTACCCCCTTTGGAAAAAGTCGAGGATCCAAGCTGGTGGAAAAAGGATTTTTTTGGACATCTTCGAGGAGGATTACTCAGGAGACATGCTCGTCAAAGTCGTAGGCCTTGAATTTATCTTTCCAACGAGCTCTCAAATGCCCCGATCAGACCAACGCAGCTCTTGTTATGACCAAAATACTAAGCTCGTGTCCGTAACACATACATAAAGGCACACTACCTTCATTTCGGGGAAATTTGGGCATCTCAGGTGGGCCTATCGCCTAACTAGCATCAAACCATACCTAGGGCAAAGAATTTGGGGTTTTAAATTTTTTGAGATTTTGAGAATTTTTGTGGACTACCCCCTTCGGAAAAAGCCGCGGATCCAAGCTAGTGGAAAAATGATATTTTTGGACTTCTTCGAGGAGGATTTCTCAAGAGCCGTCCTCATTATAGTCGTAGGATTTGAATTTATCTTTCCAACGAGCTCTCAAATGGCCCGATCAGACCAACGCATCTCTTGTTATGACCAAAATACCAAGCTCATGTCCGTAACACCTATAGAAAGGCACACTACCGTCATTTCGGGGCCATTTGTGTATCTCAGGTGGGCCTTTCATGGGCCTATCGCCTAAATAGCATCACACCATGACTAGGGCAAAGAATTTGGGGTTTTAAATTTTCTGAGATTTTGAGATTTTTTGTGGACTACCCCCTTTGGAAAAAGTCGTGGATCCAAGCTGGTGGAAAAAGGATTTTTTTTGGACATCTTCTAGGAGGATTCCTCAGGAGACATCCTCGTTAAAGTCGTAGGCCTTGAATTTAGCTTTCCAACGAGCTCTCAAATGGCCCGATCAGACCAACGCAGCTTTTGTTCTGACCAATATACCAAGCTCGTGTCCGTAACACCTATAGAAAGGCACACTACCTTCATTTCGGGGAAATTTGGGCATCTCAGGTGGGCCTTTCATGGGCCTATCGCCTAACTAGCATCACACCATGCCTAGGGCAGAGAATTTCGGGTTTTAAATTTTCTGAGATTTTGAGATTTTTTTTGGACTAACCCCTTTGGAAAAAGTCGAGGATCCAAGCTGGTGGAAAAAGGATTTTTTTGGACATCCTCGAGGAGGATTACTAAAGAGATATCCACGTCAAAGTCGTAGGCCTTGAAGTTAGCTTTCCAACGAGCTCTCAAATGGCTTTATCAGACCAACGCAGCTCTTGGTATGACCAAAATACCAAGCTGGTGTGCGTAACACCTATATAAAGGCACACTACCTTCATTTCGGGGAAATTTGGGCATCTCAGGTGGGCCTTTCATGGGCCAATCGCCTAACTAGAATCCTATCATACCTAGGGCAAAGAATTTGGGGTTTTAAATTTTCTGACATTTTGAGATTTTTTGTGCACTACACCTTGGAAAAAGTCAAGGATCCAAGCTGGTGGAAAAAGGATTTTTTTGGACATCTTCGATGAGGATTTCTCATGAGACGTCCTCATTAAAGTTGTAGGCCTTGAAGTTAGCTTACCAACGAGCTCTCAAATGGCCCAATCAGACCAACGCCGCTCTTGTTATGACCAAAATACCAAGCTCGTGTCGTAACACCTATAGAAAGGCACACTACCGTCATTTCGGGGCCATTTGGGTATCTCAGGTGGGCCTATCATGGGCCTATCGCCTATTTACAATCACACCATGTCTAGGGCAAAGAATTTGGGGTTTTAAATTTTCTGAGATTTTGAGATTTTTTGTGGACTACCCCCTTTGGAAAAAGTCGAGGATCCAAGCTGGTGGAAAAATGATATTTTTGGACATCATCGAGGAAGATTTCTCAGAAGACATCCTCCTTAAAGTCGTAGGCCTTGAAGTTAGCTTTCCAACGAGCTCTCAAATGGCTCGATCTGACCAACGCAGCTCTTGTTATGACCAAAATACCAATCTCGCGTCTGTAACACATATAGAAAGGCACTCTGCCTTCATTCCTGGGCCATTTGGAGATCTCAGGTGGGCCTATCATTGGGACTATCGCCTAACTAGCATCACGTCATGCCTAGGGCAATGAAATTGGGGTTTTAAATTTTTTGAGATTTTGAGATTTTTTGTGGACTACCCCCTTTGGAAAAAGTCGTGGATCCAAGCTGGTGGAAAAAGGATTTTTTTGGACATCTTCGAGGAGGATTACTAAGGAGACATCCTCGTTAAAGTCATAAGCCTTGAAGTTAGTTTTCCAACGAGCTCTCAAATGGCCCGATCAGACCAACGCAGCTCTTGTTATGACCAAAATACTAAGCTCGTGTCCGTAACACATACATAAAGGCACACTACCTTCATTTCGGGGAAATTTGGGCATCTCAGGTGGGCCTATCGCCTAACTAGCATCAAACCATACCTAGGGCAAAGAATTTGGGGTTTTAAATTTTTTGAGATTTTGAGAATTTTTGTGGACTACCCCCTTCGGAAAAAGCCGCGGATCCAAGCTAGTGGAAAAATGATATTTTTGGACTTCTTCGAGGAGGATTTCTCAAGAGCCGTCCTCATTATAGTCGTAGGATTTGAATTTATCTTTCCAACGAGCTCTCAAATGGCCCGATCAGACCAACGCATCTCTTGTTATGACCAAAATACCAAGCTCATGTCCGTAACACCTATAGAAAGGCACACTACCGTCATTTCGGGGCCATTTGTGTATCTCAGGTGGGCCTTTCATGGGCCTATCGCCTAAATAGCATCACACCATGACTAGGGCAAAGAATTTGGGGTTTTAAATTTTCTGAGATTTTGAGATTTTTTGTGGACTACCCCCTTTGGAAAAAGTCGTGGATCCAAGCTGGTGGAAAAAGGATTTTTTTTTGGACATCTTCTATGAGGATTACTCAGGAGACATCCTCGTTAAAGTCGTAGGCCTTGAATTTATCTTTCCAACGAGCTCTCAAATGGCCCGATCAGACCAACGCAGCTGTTGTTATGACCAAAATACCAAGCTCGTGTCCGTAACACCTATAGAAAGGCACACTACCTTCATTTCGGGGAAATTTGGGCATCTCAGGTGGGCCTATCGCCTAACTAGCATCAAACCATACCTAGGGCAAAGAATTTGGGGTTTTAAATTTTTTTAGATTTTGAGATTTTTTGTGGACTACCCCCTTTGGAAAAAGCCGAGGATCCAAGCTAGTGGAAAAATGATTTTTTTGGACTTCTTCGAGGAGGATTTCTCAAGAGACGTCCTCATTACAGTCGTAGGATTTGAATTTATCTTTCCAACAAGCTCTAAAATGGCCCGATCAGACCAACGCAGCTCTTGTTATGACCAAAATACCAAGCTCATGTTCGTAACACCTATAGAAAGGCACACTACCGTCATTTCGGGGCCATTTGTGTATCTCAGGTGGGCCTTTCATGGGCCTATCGCCTAAATAGCATCACACCATGACTAGGGCAAAGAATTTGGGGTTTTAAATTTTCTGAGATTTTGAGATTTTTTGTGGACTACCCCCTTTGGAAAAAGTCGTGGATCCAAGCTGGTGGAAAAAGGATTTTTTTTGGACATCTTCTAGGAGGATTCCTCAGGAGACATCCTCGTTAAAGTCGTAGGCCTTGAATTTAGCTTTCCAACGAGCTCTCAAATGGCCCGATCAGACCAACGCAGCTTTTGTTCTGACCAATATACCAAGCTCGTGTCCGTAACACCTATAGAAAGGCACACTACCTTCATTTCGGGGAAATTTGGGCATCTCAGGTGGGCCTTTCATGGGCCTATCGCCTAACTAGCATCACACCATGCCTAGGGCAGAGAATTTCGGGTTTTAAATTTTCTGAGATTTTGAGATTTTTTTTGGACTAACCCCTTTGGAAAAAGTCGAGGATCCAAGCTGGTGGAAAAAGGATTTTTTTGGACATCCTCGAGGAGGATTACTAAAGAGATATCCACGTCAAAGTCGTAGGCCTTGAAGTTAGCTTTCCAACGAGCTCTCAAATGGCTTTATCAGACCAACGCAGCTCTTGGTATGACCAAAATACCAAGCTGGTGTGCGTAACACCTATATAAAGGCACACTACCTTCATTTCGGGGAAATTTGGGCATCTCAGGTGGGCCTTTCATGGGCCAATCGCCTAACTAGAATCCTATCATACCTAGGGCAAAGAATTTGGGGTTTTAAATTTTCTGACATTTTGAGATTTTTTGTGCACTACACCTTGGAAAAAGTCAAGGATCCAAGCTGGTGGAAAAAGGATTTTTTTGGACATCTTCGATGAGGATTTCTCATGAGACGTCCTCATTAAAGTTGTAGGCCTTGAAGTTAGCTTACCAACGAGCTCTCAAATGGCCCAATCAGACCAACGCCGCTCTTGTTATGACCAAAATACCAAGCTCGTGTCGTAACACCTATAGAAAGGCACACTACCGTCATTTCGGGGCCATTTGGGTATCTCAGGTGGGCCTATCATGGGCCTATCGCCTATTTACAATCACACCATGTCTAGGGCAAAGAATTTGGGGTTTTAAATTTTCTGAGATTTTGAGATTTTTTGTGGACTACCCCCTTTGGAAAAAGTCGAGGATCCAAGCTGGTGGAAAAATGATATTTTTGGACATCATCGAGGAAGATTTCTCAGAAGACATCCTCCTTAAAGTCGTAGGCCTTGAAGTTAGCTTTCCAACGAGCTCTCAAATGGCTCGATCTGACCAACGCAGCTCTTGTTATGACCAAAATACCAATCTCGCGTCTGTAACACATATAGAAAGGCACTCTGCCTTCATTCCTGGGCCATTTGGAGATCTCAGGTGGGCCTATCATTGGGACTATCGCCTAACTAGCATCACGTCATGCCTAGGGCAATGAAATTGGGGTTTTAAATTTTTTGAGATTTTGAGATTTTTTGTGGACTACCCCCTTTGGAAAAAGTCGTGGATCCAAGCTGGTGGAAAAAGGATTTTTTTGGACATCTTCGAGGAGGATTACTAAGGAGACATCCTCGTTAAAGTCATAAGCCTTGAAGTTAGTTTTCCAACGAGCTCTCAAATGGCCCGATCAGACCAACGCAGCTCTTGTTATGACCAAAATACCAAGCTCGTGTCGTAACACCTATAGAAAGGCACATTACCGTCATTTCGGGGCCATTTGGGTATCTCAGGTGGGCCTGTCATGGGACTATCGCCTATTTAGCATCACACCATGACTAGGGCAAAGAATTTAGGGTTTTAAATTTTTTGTTATTTTGAGATTTTTTGTGGACTACTCCCTTTGGAAAAAGTCGAGGATCCAAGCTGGTGGAAAAAGGATTTTTTTTGGACATCTTCGAGGAGGATTACTCAAGAGATATCCACGTCAAAGTCGTAGGCCATGAAGTTAGCTTTCCAACGAGCTCTCAAATGGCTTTATCAGACCAACGCAGCTCTTGGTATGACCAAAATACCAAGCTGGTGTGCGTAACACCTATATAAAGGCACACTACCTTCATTTCGGGGAAATTTGGGCATCTCAGGTGGGCCTTTCATGGGCCAATCGCCTAACTAGAATCCTATCATACCTAGGGCAAAGAATTTGGGGTTTTAAATTTTCTGACATTTTGAGATTTTTTGTGGACTACACCTTGGAAAAAGTCAAGGATCCAAGCTGGTGGAAAAAGGATTTTTTTGGACATCTTCGAGGAGGATTTCCCATGAGACGTCCTCATTAAAGTCGTAGGCCTTGAAGTTAGCTTTCCAACGAGCTCTCAAATGGCCCAATCAGACCAACGCAGCTCTTGTTATGACCAAAATACCAAGCTCGTGTCGTAACACCTATAGAAAGGCACACTACCGTCATTTCGGGGCCATTTGGGTATCTCAGGTGGGCCTATCATGGGCCTATCGCCTATTTAGCATCACACCATGACTAGGGAAAATAATTTGGGGTTTTAAATTTTCTGAGACCAACGCAGCTCTTGTTATGACCAAAATACCAAGCTCATGTCGTAACACCTATAGAAAGGCAAACTACCGTCATTTCGGGGCCATTTGGGTATCTCAGGTGGGCCTATCATGGGCCTATCGCCTATTTAGCATCACACCATGACTAGGGCAAAGAATTTGGGGTTTTAAATTTTCTGAGATTTTGAGATTTTTTGTGGACTACCCCCTTTGGAAAAAGTCGAGGATCCAAGCTGGTGGAAAAAGGATTTTTTTGGACATCTTCGAGGAGGATTACTAAGGAGACATCGTCGTTAAAGTCATAAGCCTTGAAGTTAGTTTTCCAACGAGCTGTCAAATGGCCCGATCAGACCAACGCAGCTCTTGTTATGACCAAAATACCAAGCTCCTGTCCGTAACACCTATAGAAAGGCACACTACCGTCATTTCGGGGCCATTTGGGTATCTCAGGTGGGCCTTAATGGCCTTATCGCCTAACTAGCATCACACCATGACTAGGGCAAAGAATTTGGGATTTTAAATTTTCTGAGATTTTTAGATTTTTTGTGGAATACCCCCTTTGGAAAAAGTCGAGGATCCAAGCTGGTGGAAAAAGGATTTTTTTGGACATCTTATTGGAGGATTACTCAGGAGACATGCTCGTTAAAGTCGTAGGCCTTGAATTTATCTTTCCAACGAGCTCTCAAATGGCCCGATCAGACCAACGCAGCTCTTGTTATGACCAAAATACCAAGCTCATGTCCGTAACACCTATAGAGAGGCACACTACCGTCATTTCGGGGCCATTTGGGCATCTCGGGTGGGCCTTTCATGGGCCTATCGCCTAACTAGCATCACACCATGCCTAGGACAAAGAATTTGGGTTTGGAAATTTCTGAGATTTTGAGATTTTTTGTGGACCAACCCCTTTGGAAAAAGTCGAGTATCCAAGCTGGTGGAAAAATGATATTTTTGGACATCATCGAGGAAGATTTCTCAGAAGACGTCCTCCTTAAAGTCGTAGGCCTTGAAGTTAGCTTTCCAACGAGCTCTCAAATGGCTCGATCAGACCAACGCAGCTCTTGTTATGACCAAAATACCAATCTCGCGTCTGTAACACATATAGAAAGGCACTCTGCCTTCATTCCTGGGCCATTTGGAGATCTCAGGTGGGCGTATCATGGGGCCTATCGGCTAACTAGCATCACGTCATGCGTAGGGCAAAGAAAATGGGGTTTTAAATTTTCTGAGATTTTGAGATTTTTTATGGACTACCCCCTTTGAAAAAAGTCGAGGATCAAAGCTGGTGGAAAAATGATTTTTTTGGACTTCTTTGAGGAGGATTTCTCAGAAGACGTCCTCCTTAAAGTCGTAGGCCTTGAAGTTAGCTTTCCAACGAGCTCTCAAATGGCCCGATCAGACCAACGCAACTCTTGTTATGACCAAAATTCCAAGCTCGTGTCGTAACACCTATAGAAAGGCACATTACCGTCATTTCGGGGCCATTTGGGTATCTCAGGTGGGCCTGTCATGGGACTATCACCTATTTAGCATCACACCATGACTAGGGCAAAGAATTTGGGGTTTTAAATTTTCTGAGATTTTGAGATTTTTTATGGACTACCCCCTTTGGAAAAAGTCGAGGATTCAAGCTGGTGGAAAAAGGATTTTTTTGGACATCTTCGAGGAGGATTACAAAGGAGACATCCTCGTTAAAGTCGTAAGCCTTGAAGATAGGTTTCCAACGAGCTGTCAAATGGCCCGATCAGACCAACGCAGCTCTTGTTATGACCAAAATACCAAGCTCTTGTCCGTAACACCTATAGAAAGGCACACTACCGTCATTTCGGGGCCATTTGGGTATCTCAGGTGGGCCTTTCATGGGCCTATCGCCTAACTAGCATCACCTATAAAAAGGCACACTACCTTCATTTCGAGGAAATTTGGGCATCTCGGGTGGGCCTTTCATGGGCCTATCGCCTAACTAGCATCACACCATGCCTAGGACAAAGAATTTGGGTTTTGAAATTTCTGAGGTTTTGAGATTTTTTGTGGACCAACCCCTTTGGAAAAAGTCGAGTATCCAAGCTGGTGGAAAAATGATATTTTTGGACATCATCGAGGATGATTTCTCATAAGACGTCCTCCTTAAAGTCGTAGGCCTTGAAGTTAGCTTTCCAACGAGCTCTCAAATGGCTCGATCAGACCAACGCAGCTCTTGTTATGACCAAAATACCAATCTCGCGTCTGTAATACATATAGAAAGGCACTCTGCCTTCATTCCTGAGCCATTTGGAGATCTCAGGTGGGCCTATCATGGGGCCTATCGGCTAACTAGCATCACGTCATGCGTAGGGCAAAGAAATTGGGGTTTTAAATTTTCTGAGATTTTGAGATTTTTTATGGACTACACCCTTTGAAAAAAGTCGAGGATCAAAGCTGGTGGAAAAATGATTTTTTTGGACTTCTTCGAGGAAGATTTCTCAGAAGACGTCCTCCTTAAAGTCGTAGGCCTTGAAGTTAGCTTTCCCACGAGCTCTCAAATGGCCCGATCAGACCAACGCAACTCTTGTTATGACCAAAATACCAAGCTCGTGTCGTAACACCTATAGAAAGGCACATTACCGTCATTTCAGGGCCATTTGGGTATCTCAGGTGGGCCTTTCATGGGACTATCGCCTATTTAGCATCACACCATGACTAGGGCAAAGAATTTGGGGTTTTAAATTTTCTGAGATTTTGAGATTTTTTGCGGACTACCCCCTTTGGAAAAAGTCGAGGATCCAAGCTGGTGGAAAAAGGATTTTTTTGGACATCTTCGAGGAGGATTAATAAGGAGACATCCTCGTTAAAGTCATAAGCCTTGAAGTTAGTTTTCCAACGAGCTCTCAAATGGCCCGATCAGACCAACGCAGCTCTTGTTATGACCAAAATACCAAGCTCCTGTCCGTAACACCTATAGAAAGGCACACTACCGTCATTTCGGGGCCATTTGGGTATCTCAGGTGGGCCTTCATGGGCCTATCGCCTAACTAGCATCACACCATGACTAGGGCAAAGAATTTGGGATTTTAAATTTTCTGAGATTTTTAGATTTTTTGTGGACTACCCCCTTTGTAAAAAGTCGAGGATCCAAGCTGGTGGAAAAAGGATTTTTTTGGACATCGTCGAGGAGGATTACTCAGGAGACATGCTCGTTAAAGTCGTAGCCCTTGAATTTATCTTTCCAACGAGCTCTCAAATGGCCCGATCAGACCAACGCAGCTCTTGTTATGACCAAAATACTAAGCTCGTGTCCGTAACACATACATAAAGGCACACTACCTTCATTTCGGGGAAATTTGGGCATCTCAGGTGGGCCTATCGCCTATCTAGCATCACACCATACCTAGGGCAAAGAATTTGGGGTTTTAAATTTTTTGAGATTTTGAGATTTTTTGTGGACTACCCCCTTTGGAAAAAGTCGAGGATCCAAGCTAGTGGAAAAATGATTTTTTTGGAATTCTTCGAGGAGGATTTCTCAAGAGACGTCCTCGTTACAGTCGTAGGATTTGAATTTATCTTTCCAACAAGCTCTCAAATGGCCCGATCAGACCAACGCAGCTCTTGTTATGACCAAAATATCAAGCTCATGTCCGTAACACCTATAGAAAAGGCACACTACCGTCATTTCGGGGCCATTTGGATATCTCAGGTGGGCCTTTCATGGGCCTATCGCCTAACTAGCATCACACCATGACTAGGGCAAAGAATTTGGGGTTTTAAATTTTCTGAGATTTTGAGATTTTTTGTGGACTACCCCCTTTGGAAAAAGTCGAGGATCCAAGCTGGTGGAAAAAGGATTTTTTGGACATCTTCGAGGAGGATTACTCATGAGACATCCTCGTTAAAGTCGTAAGCCTTGAAGATAGGTTTCCAACGAGCTGTCAAATGGCCCGATCAGACCAACGCAGCTCTTGTTATGACCAAAATACCAAGCTCCTGTCCGTAACACCTATAGAAAGGCACACTACCGTCATTTCGGGGCCATTTGGGTATCTCAGGTGGGCCTTTCATGGGCCTATCGCCTAACTAGCATCAATTATAGAAAGGCACACGACCTTCATTTCGAGGAAATTTGGGCATCTCGGGTGGGCCTTTCATGGGCCTATCGCCTAACTAGCATCACACCATGCCTAGGACAAAGAATTTGGGTTTTGAAATTTCTGAGATTTTGAGATTTTTTGTGGACCAACCCTTTTGGAAAAAGTCGAGTATCCAAGCTGGTGGAAAAATGATATTTTTGGACATCATCGAGGAAGATTTCTCAGCAGACGTCCTCCTTAAAGTCGTAGGCCTTGAAGTTAGCTTTCCAACGAGCTCTCAAATGGCTCGATCAGACCAACGCAGCTCTTGTTATGACCAAAATACCAATCTCGCGTCTGTAACACATATAGAAAGGCACTCTGCCTTCATTCCTGGGCCATTTGGAGATCTCAGGTGGGCCTATCATGGGGCCTATCGGCTAACTAGCATCACGTCATGCGTAGGGCAAAGAAATTGGGGTTTTAAATTTTCTGAGATTTTGAGATTTTTTATGGACTACCCCCTTTGAAAAAAGTCGAGGATCAAAGCTGGTGGAAAAATGATTTTTTTGGACTTCTTCGAGGAAGATTTCTCAGAAGACGTCCTCCTTAAAGTCGTAGGCCTTGAAGTTAGCTTTCCCACGAGCTCTCAAATGGCCCGATCAGACCAACGCAACTCTTGTTATGACCAAAATACCAAGCTCGTGTCGTAACACCTATAGAAAGGCACATTACCGTCATTTCGGGGCCATTTGGGTATCTCAGGTGGGCCTTTCATGGGACTATCGCCTATTTAGCATCACACCATGACTAGGGCAAAGAATTTGGGATTTAAAATTTTCTGAGATTTTGAGATTTTTTGCGGACTACCCCCTTTGGAAAAAGTCGAGGATCCAAGCTGGTGGAAAAAGGATTTTTTTGGACATCTTCGAGGAGGATTACTAAGGAGACATCCTTGTTAAAGTCATAAGCCTTGAAGTTAGTTTTCCAACGAGCTCTCAAATGGCCCGATCAGACCAACGCAGCTCTTGTTATGACCAAAATACCAAGCTCTTGTCCGTAACACCTATAGAAAGGCACACTACCATCATTTCGGGGCCATTTGGGTATCTCAGGTGGGCCTTCATGGGCCTATCGCCTAACTAGCATCACACCATGACTAGGGCAAAGAATTTAGGATTTTAAATTTTCTGAGATTTTTACATTTTTTGTGGACTACCCCCTTTGTAAAAAGTCGAGGATCCAAGCTGGTGGAAAAAGGATTTTTTTGGACATCGTCGAGGAGGATTACTCAGGAGACATGCTCGTTAAAGTCGTAGCCCTTGAATTTATCTTTCCAACGAGCTCTCAAATGGCCCGATCAGACCAACGCAGCTCTTGTTATGACCAAAATATCAAGCTCATGTCCGTAACACCTATAGAAAGGCACACTACCGTCATTTCGGGGCCATTTGGATATCTCAGGTGGGCCTTTCATGGGCCTATCGCCTAACTAGCATCACACCATGCCTAGGACAAAGAATTTGGGTTTTGAAATTTCTGAGATTTTGAGATTTTTTGTGGACCAACCCCTTTGGAAAAAGTCGAGTATCCAAGCTGGTGGAAAAATGACATTTTTGGACATCATCGAGGAAGATTTCTCAGAAGACGTCCTCCTTAAAGTCGTAGGCCTTGAAGTTAGCTTTCCAACGAGCTCTCAAATGGCTCGATCAGACCAACGCAGCTCTTGTTATGACCAAAATACCAATCTCGCGTCTGTAACACATATAGAAAGGCACTCTGCCTTCATTCCTGGGCCATTTAGAGATCTCAGGTGGGCCTATCATGGGGCCTATCGGCTAACTAGCATCACGTCATGTGTAGGGCAAAGAAATTGGGGTTTTAAATTTTCTGAGATTTTGAGATTTTTTATGGACTACCCCCTTTGAAAAAAGTCGAGGATCAAAGCTGGTGGAAAAATGATTTTTTTGGACTTCTTCGAGGAAGATTTCTCAGAAGACGTCCTCCTTAAAGTCGTAGGCCTTGAAGTTAGCTTTCCCACGAGCTCTCAAATGGCCCGATCAGACCAATGCAACTCTTGTTATGACCAAAATACCAAGCTCGTGTCGTAACACCTATAGAAAGGCACATTACCGTCATTTCGGGGCCATTTGGGTATCTCAGGTGGGCCTTTCATGGGACTATCGCCTATTTAGCATCACACCATGACTAGGGCAAAGAATTTGGGATTTTAAATTTTCTGAGATTTTGAGATTTTTTGCGGACTACCCCCTTTGGAAAAAGTCGAGGATCCAAGCTGGTGGAAAAAGGATTTTTTTGGACATCTTCGAGGAGGATTACTAAGGAGACATCCTCGTTAAAGTCATAAGCCTTGAAGTTAGTTTTCCAACGAGCTCTCAAATGGCCCGATCAGACCAACGCAGCTCTTGTTATGACCAAAATACCAAGCTCTTGTCCGTAACACCTATAGAAAGGCACACTACCGTCATTTTGGGGCCATTTGGGTATCTCAGGTGGGCCTTCATGGGCCTATCGCCTAACTAGCATCATACCATTACTAGGGCAAAGAATTTAGGATCTTAAATTTTCTGAGATTTTTAGATTTTTTGTGGACTACCCCCTTTGTAAAAAGTCGAGGATCCAAGCTGGTGGAAAAAGGATTTTTTTGGACATGGTCGAGGAGGATTACTCAGGAGACATGCTCATTAAAGTCGTAGCCCTTGAATTTATCTTTCAACGAGCTCTCAAATGGCCCGATCAGACCAACGCAGCTCTTGTTATGACCAAAACACTAAGCTCGTGTCCGTAACACATACATAAAGGCACACTACCTTCATTTCGGGGAAATTTGGGCATCTCAGGTGGGCCTATCGCCTATCTAGCATCACACCATACCTAGGGCAAAGAATTTGGGGTTTTAAATTTTTTGAGATTTTGAGATTTTTTGTGGACTACCCCCTTTGGAAAAAGTCGAGCATCCAAGCTAGTGGAAAAATGATTTTTTTGGAATTCTTCGAGGAGGATTTCTCAAGAGACGTCCTCGTTACAGTCATAGGATTTGAATTTATCTTTCCAACAAGCTCTCAAATGGCCCGATCAGACCAACGCAGCTCTTGTTATGACCAAAATATGAAGCTCATGTCCGTAACACCTATAGAAAGGCACACTACCGTCATTTCGGGGCCATTTGGATATCTCAGGTGGGCCTTTCATGGGCCTATCGCCTAACTAGCATCACACCATGACTAGGGCAAAGAATTTGGGGTTTTAAATTTTCTGAGATTTTGAGATTTTTTGTGGACTACCCCCTTTGGAAAAAGTCGAGGATCCAAGCTGGTGGAAAAAGGATTTTTTGGACATCTTCGAGGAGGATTACTCATGAGACATCCTCGTTAAAGTCGTAAGCCGTGAAGATAGGTTTCCAACGAGCTGTCAAATGGCCCGATCAGACCAACGCAGCTCTTGTTATGACCAAAATACCAAGCTCCTGTCCGTAACACCTATAGAAAGGCACACTACCGTCATTTCGGGGCCATTTGGGTATCTCAGGTGGGCCTTTCATGGGCCTATCGCCTAACTAGAATCACCTATAGAAAGGCACACGACCTTCATTTCGGGGAAATTTGGGCATCTCAGGTGGGCCTTTCATGGGCCTATCGCCTAACTAGCATCACACCATGCCTAGGACAAAGAATTTGGGTTTTGAAATTTCTGAGATTTTGAGATTTTTTGTGGACCAACCCCTTTGGAAAAAGTCGAGTATCCAAGCTGGTGAAAAAATGATATTTTTGGACATCATCGAGGAAGATTTCTCAGAAGACGTCCTCCTTAAAGTCGTAGGCCTTGAAGTTAGCTTTCCAACGAGCTCTCAAATGGCTCGATCAGACCAACGCAGCTCTTGTTATGACCAAAATACCAATCTCGCGTCTGTAACACATATAGAAAGGCACTCTGCCTTCATTCTCTGGCCATTTGGAGATCTCAAGTGGGCCTATCATGGGGCCTATCGGCTAACTAGCATCACGTCATGCGTAGGGCAAAGAAATTGGGGTTTTAAATTTTCTGAGATTTTGAGATTTTTTATGGACTACCCCATTTGAAAAAAGTCGAGGATCAAAGCTGGTGGAAAAATGATTTTTTTGTACTTCTTCGAGGAGGATTTCTCAGAAGACGTCCTTCTTAAAGTCGTAGGCCTTGAAGTTAGCTTTCCAACGAGCTCTCAAATGGCCCGATCAGACCAACGCAACTCTTGTTATGACCAAAATACCAAGCTCGTGTCGTAACTCCTATAGAAAGGCACATTACCGTCATTTCGGGGCCATTTGGGTATCTCAGGTGGGCCTGTCATGGGACTATCACCTATTTAGCATCACACCATGACTAGGGCAAAGAATTTGGGGTTTTAAATTTTCTGAGATTTTGAGATTTTTTATAGACTACCCCCTTTGGAAAAAGTCGAGGATCCAAGCTGGTGGAAAAAGGATTTTTTTGGACATCTTGGAGGAGGATTATAAAGGAGACATCCTCGTTAAAGTCATAAGCCTTGAAGTTAGTTTTCCAATGAGCTCTCAAATGGCCCGATCAGACCAACGCAGCTCTTGTTATGTCCAAAATACCAAACTCCTGTCCGTAACACCTATAGAAAGGCACACTACCGTCATTTCGGGGTCATTTGGGTATCTCAGGTGGGCCTTCATGGGCCTATCGCCTAACTAGCATCACACCATGACTAGGGCAAAGAATTTGGGATTTTAAATTTTCTGAGATTTTTAGATTTTTTGTGGACTACCCCCTTTGGAAAAAGTCGAGGATCCAAGCTGGTGGAAAAAGGATTTTTTTGGACATCTTCGAGGAGGATTACAAAGGAGACATCCTCGTTAAAGTCGTAAGCCTTGAAGATAGGTTTCCAACGAGCTATCAAATGGCCCGATCAGACCAACGCAGCTCTTGTTATGACCAAAATACCAAGCTCCTGTCCGTAACACCTATAGAAAGGCACACTACCGTCATTTCGGGGCCATTTGGGTATCTCAGGTGGGCCTTTTATGGGCCTATCGCCTAACTAGCATCACCTATAGAAAGGCACACTACCTTCATTTCGAGGAAAATTGGGCATCTCGGGTGGGCCTTTCATGGGCCTATCGCCTAACTAGCATCACACCATGCCTAGGACAAAGAATTTGGGTTTTGAAATTTCTGAGATTTTGAGATTTTTTGTGGACCAACCCCTTTGGAAAAAGTCGAGTATCCAAGCTGGTGGAAAAATGATATTTTTGGACATCATCGAGGAAGATTTCTCAGAAGACGTCCTCCTTAAAGTCGTAGGCCTTGAAGTTAGCTTTCCAACGAGCTCTCAAATGGCTCGATCAGACCAACGCAGCTCTTGTTATGACCAAAATACCAATCTCGCGTCTGTAACACATATAGAAAGGCACTCTGCCTTCATTCCTGGGCCATTTGGAGATCTCAGGTGGGCCTATCATGGGGCCTATCGGCTAACTAGCATCACGTCATGCGTAGGGCAAAGAAATTGGGGTTTTAAATTTTCTGAGATTTTGAGATTTTTTATGGACTACCCCCTTTAAAAAAATTCGAGGATCGAAGCTGGTGGAAAAATGATTTTTTTGGACTTCTTCGAGGAAGATTTCTCAGAAGACGTCCTCCTTAAAGTCGTAGGCCTTGAAGTTAGCTTTCCAACGAGCTCTCAAATGGCCCGATCAGACCAACGCAACTCTTGTTATTACCAAAATACCAAGCTCGTATCGTAACACCTATAGAAAGGCACATTACCGTCATTTCGGGGCCATTTGGGTATCTCAGGTGGGCCTGTCATGGGATTATCGCCTATTTAGCATCACACCATGACTAGGGCAAAGAATTTGGGGTTTTAAATTTTCTGAGATTTTGAGATTTTTTGCGGACTACCCCCCTTTGGAAAAAGTCGAGGATCCAAGCTGGTGGAAAAAGGATTTTTTTGGACATCTTCGAGGAGGATTACTAAGGAGACATCCTCGTTAAAGTCATAAGCCTTGAAGTTAGTTTTCCAACGAGCTCTCAAATGGCCCGATCAGACCAACGCAGCTCTTGTTATGACCAAAATACCAAGCTTCTGTCCGTAACTCCTATAGAAAGGCACACTACCGTCATTTCGGGGCCATTTGGGTATCTCAGGTGGGCCTTCATGGGCATATCGCCTAACTAGCATCACACCATGACTAGGGCAAAGAATTTGGGATTTTAAATTTTCTGAGATTTTTAGATTTTTTGTGGACTACCCCCTTTGTAAAAAGTCGAGGATCCAAGCTGGTGGCAAAAGGATTTTTTTGGACATCGTCGAGGAGGATTACTCAGGAGACATGCTCGTTAAAGTCGTATCCCTTGAATTTATCTTTCCAACGAGCTCTCAAATGGCCCGATCAGACCAACGCAGCTCTTGTTATGACCAAAATACTAAGCTCGTGTCCGTAACACATACATAAAGGCACACTACCTTCATTTCGGGGAAATTTGGGCATCTCAGGTGGGCCTATCGCCTATCTAGCATCACACCATACCTAGGGCAAAGAATTTGGGGTTTTAAATTTTTTGAGATTTTGAGATTTTTTGTGGACTACCCCCTTTGGAAAAAGTCGAGGATCCAAGCTAGTGGAAAAATGATTTTTTTGGAATTCTTCGAGGAGGATTCTCAAGAGACGTCCTCGTTACAGTCGTAGGATTTGAATTTATCTTTCCAACAAGCTCTCAAATGGCCCGATCAGACCAACGCAGCTCTTGTTATGACCAAAATACCAAGCTCATGTCCGTAACACCTATAGAAAGGCACACTACCGTCATTTCGGGGCCATTTGGATATCTCAGGTGGGCCTTTCATGGGCCTATCGCCTAACTAGCATCACACCATAACTAGGGCAAAGAATTTGGGGTTTTAAATTTTCTGAGATTTTGAGATTTTTTGTGGACTACCCCCTTTGGAAAAAGTCGAGGATCCAAGCTGGTGGAAAAAGGATTTTTTGGACATCTTCGAGGAGGATTACTCATGAGACATCCTCGTTAAAGTCGTAAGCCTTGAAGATAGGTTTCCAACGAGCTGTCAAATGGCCCGATCAGACCAACGCAGCTCTTGTTATGACCAAAATACCAAGCTCCTGTCCGTAACACCTATAGAAAGGCACACTACCGTCATTTCGGGGCCATTTGGGTATCTCAGGTGGGCCTTTTATGGGCCTATCGCCTAACTAGCATCACCTATAGAAAGGCACACTACCTTCATTTCGAGGAAAATTGGGCATCTCGGGTGGGCCTTTCATGGGCCTATCGCCTAACTAGCATCACACCATGCCTAGGACAAAGAATTTGGGTTTTGAAATTTCTGAGATTTTGATATTTTTTGTGGACCAACCCCTTTGGAAAAAGTCGAGTATCCAAGCTGGTGGAAAAATGATATTTTTGGACATCATCGAGGAAGATTTCTCAGAAGACGTCCTCCTTAAAGTCGTAGGCCTTGAAGTTAGCTTTCCAACGAGCTCTCAAATGGCTCGATCAGACCAACGCAGCTCTTGTTATGACCAAAATACCAATCTCGCGTCTGTAACACATATAGAAAGGCACTCTGCCTTCATTCCTCGGCCATTTGGAGATCTCAGGTGGGCCTATCATGGGGTCTATCGGCTAACTAGCATCACGTCATGCGTAGGGCAAAGAAATTGGGGTTTTAAATTTTCTGAGATTTTGAGATTTTTTATGGACTACCCCCTTTGAAAAAAGTCGAGGATCAAAGCTGGTGGAAAAATGATTTTTTTGGACTTCTTCGAGGAAGATTTCTCAGAAGACGTCCTCCTTAAAGTCGTAGGCCTTGAAGTTAGCTTTCCAACGAGCTCTCAAATGGCCCGATCAGACCAACGCAACTCTTGTTATTACCAAAATACCAAGCTCGTGTCGTAACACCTATAGAAAGGCACATTACCGTCATTTCGGGGCTATTTGGGTATCTCAGGTGGGCCTGTCATGGGATTATCGCCTATTTAGCATCACACCATGACTAGGGCAAAGAATTTGGGGTTTTAAATTTTCTGAGATTTTGAGATTTTTTGCGGACTACCCCCTTTGGAAAAAGTCGAGGATCCAAGCTGGTGGAAAAAGGATTTTTTTGGACATCTTCGAGGAGGATTACTAAGGAGACATCCTCGTTAAAGTCATAAGCCTTGAAGTTAGTTTTCCAACGAGCTCTCAAATGGCCCGATCAGACCAACGCAGCTCTTGTTATGACCAAAATACCAAGCTACTGTCCGTAACTCCTATAGAAAGGCACACTACCGTCATTTCGGGGCCATTTGGGTATCTCAGGTGGGCCTTCATGGGCATATCGCCTAACTAGCATCACACCATGACTAGGGCAAAGAATTTGGGATTTTAAATTTTCTGAGATTTTTAGATTTTTTGTGGACTACCCCCTTTGTAAAAAGTCGAGGATCCAAGCTGGTGGAAAAAGGATTTTTTTGGACATCGTCGAGGAGGATTACTCAGGAGACATGCTCGTTAAAGTCGTAGCCCTTGAATTTATCTTTCCAACGAGCTCTCAAATGGCCCGATCAGACTAACGCAGCTCTTGTTATGACCAAAATACTAAGCTCGTGTCCGTAACACATACATAAAGGCACACTACCTTCATTTCGGGGAAATTTGGGCATCTCAGGTGGGCCTATCGCCTATCTAGCATCACACCATACCTAGGGCAAAGAATTCAGGGTTTTAAATTTTTTGAGATTTTGAGATTTTTTGTGGACTACCCCCTTTGGAAAAAGTCGAGGATCCAAGCTAGTGGAAAAATTATTTTTTTGGAATTCTTCGAGGAGGATTCTCAAGAGACGTCCTCGTTACAGTCGTAGGATTTGAATTTATCTTTCCAACAAGCTCTCAAATGGCCCGATCAGACCAACGCAGCTCTTGTTATGACCAAAATACCAAGCTCATGTCCGTAACACCTATAGAAAGGCACACTACCGTCATTTCGGGGCCATTTGGATATCTCAGGTGGGCCTTTCATGGGCCTATCGCCTAACTAGCATCACACCATAACTAGGGCAAAGAATTTGGGGTTTTAAATTTTCTGAGATTTTGAGATTTTTTGTGGACTACCCCCTTTGGAAAAAGTCGAGGATCCAAGCTGGTGGAAAAAGGATTTTTTGGACATCTTCGAGGAGGATTACTCATGAGACATCCTCGTTAAAGTCGTAAGCCTTGAAGATAGGTTTCCAACGAGCTGTCAAATGGCCCGATCAGACCAACACAGCTCTTGTTATGACCAAAATACCAAGCTCCTGTCCGTAACACCTATAGAAAGGCACACTACCGTCATTTCGTGGCCATTTGGGTATCTCAGGTGGGCCTTTCATGGGCCTATCGCCTAACTAGCATCACCTATAGAAAGGCACACTACCTTCATTTCGAGGAAATTTGGGCATCTCGGGGGGGCCTTTCATGGGCCTATCGCCTAACTAGCATCACACCATGCCTAGGACAAAGAATTTGGGTTTTGAAATTTCTGAGATTTTGAGATTTTTTGTGGACCAACCCCTTTGGAAAAAGTCGAGTATCCAAGCTGGTGAAAAATTTATATTTTTGGACATCATCGAGGAAGATTTCTCAGAAGACGTCCTCCTTAAAGTCGTAGGCCTTGAAGTTAGCTTTCCAACGAGCTCTCAAATGGCCCGATCAGACCAACGCAACTCTTGTTATGACCAAAATACCAAGCTCGTGTCGTAACACCTATAGAAAGGCACATTACCGTCATTTCGGGGCCATTTGGGTATCTCAGGTGGGCATGTCATGGGACTATCGCCTATTTAGCATCACACCATGACTAGGGCAAAGAATTTGGGGTTTTAAATTTTCTGAGATTTTGAGATTTTTTGTGGACCACCCCTTTTGGAAAAAGTCGAGGATCCAAGCTGGTGGAAAAAGGATTTTTTTGGACATCTTCGAGGAGGATTACTAAGGAGACATCCTCGTTAAAGTCATAAGCCTTGAAGTTAGTTTTCCAACGAGCTCTCAAATGGCCCGATCAGACCAACGCAGCTCTTGTTATGACCAAAATACCAAGCTCCTGTCCGTAACACCTATATAAAGGCACACTACCGTCATTTCGGGGCCATTTGGGTATCTCAGGTGGGCCTTCATGGGCCTATCGCCTAACTCGCATCACACCATGACTAGGGTAAAGAATTTGGTATTTTAAATTTTCTGAGATTTTTAGATTTTTTGTAGACTACCCCCTTTGGAAAAAGTCGAGGATCCAAGCTGGTGGAAAAAGGATTTTTTTGGACATCGTCGAGGAGGATTACTCAGGAGACATGCTCGTTAAAGTCGTAGCCCTTGAATTTATCTTTCCAACGAGCTCTCAAATGGCCCGATCAGACCAACGCAGCTCTTGTTATGACCAAAATACTAAGCTCGTGTCCGTAACACATACATAAAGGCACACTACCGTCATTTCGGGGAAATTTGGGCATCTCAGGTGGGCCTATCGCCTATCTAGCATCACACCATACCTAGGGCAAAGAATTTGGGGTTTAAAATTTTTTGAGATTTTGAGATTTTTTGTGGACTACCCCCCCTTTGGAAAAAGTCGAGGATCCAAGCTAGTGGAAAAATAATTTTTTTGGACTTTTTCGAGGAGGATTTCTCAAGACACGTCCTCATTACAGTCGTAGGATTTGAATTTATCTTTCTAACAAGCTCTCAAATGGCCCGATCAGACCAACGCAGCTCTTGTTATGACCAAAATACCAAGCTCATGTCCGTAACACCTATAGAAAGGCACACTACTGTCATTTCGGGGCCATTTGGATATCTCAGGTGGGCCTTTCATGGGCCTATCGCCTAACTAGCATCACACCATGACTAGGGCAAAGAATTTGGAATTTTAAATTTTCTGAGATTTTTAGATTTTTTGTGGACTACCCCTTTTGGAAAAAGTCGAGGATCCAAGCTGGTGGAAAAAGGATTTTTTTGGACATCTTCGAGGAGGATTACTCAGGAGACATGCTCGTTAAAGTCGTAGGCGTTGAATTTATCTTTCCAACGAGCTCTCAAATGGCCCGATCAGACCAACGCAGCTCTTCTTATGACCAAAATACTAAGCTCGTATCCGTAACACATACATAAAGGCACACTACCTTCATTTCGGGGAAATTTAGACATCTCAGGTGGGCCTATCGCCTAACTAGCATCACACCATACCTAGGGCAAAGAATTTGGGGTTTTAAATTTTTTGAGATTTTGAGATTTTTTGTGGACTACCCCCTTTGGAAAAAGTCGAGGATCCAAGCTAGTGGAAAAATGATTTTTTTGGACTTTTTCGAGGAGGATCTCTCAAGAGACGTCCTCGTTAAAGTCGTAGGCCTTGAATTTATCTTTCCAACGAGCTCTCAAATGGCCCGATCAGACCAACACAGCTCTTTTTATGTCCAAAATACGAAGCTCATGTCCGTAACACCTACATAAAGGCACACTACCTTCATTTCGGGGAAATGTGGGCATCTCAGGTGGGCCTATCGCCTAACTAGCATCACACCATACCTAGGGCAAAGTATTTGGGGTTTTAAACTTTTTGAGATTTTGAGATTTTTTGTGAACTACCCCCTTTGGAAAAAGTCGAGGATCCAAGCTAGTGGAAAAATGATTTTTTTGGACTTCTTCGAGGAGGATTTCTCAAGAGACATCTTCATTAAAGTCATAAGCCTTGAATTTATCTTTCCAACGAGCTCTCAAATGGCCCGATCAGACCAACGCAGCTCTTGTTATGACCAAAATACCAAGCTCATGTCCGTAACACCTACATAAAGGCACACTACCTTCATTTCAGGGAAATGTGGGCATCTCAGGTGGGCCTATCGCCTAACTAGCATCACACCATACCTAGGGCAAAGAATTTGGGGTTTTAAATTTTTTGAGATTTTGAGATTTTTTGTGGACTACCCCCTTTGAAAAGAGTCGAGGATCCAAGCTAGTGGAAAAATGATTTTTTTGGACTTCTTCGAGGAGGATTTCTCAAGAGACATCCTCGTTAAAGACGTAGGCCTTGAATTTATCTTTCCAACGAGCTCTCAAATGGCCCGATCAGACCAACACAACTCTTTTTATGACCAAAATACCAAGCTCGTGTCCGTAACACCTATAGAAAGGCACACGGCCTTCATTTTGGGGAAATTTGGGCATCTCAGGTAGTCCTTTCATGGGCCTATCGTCTAACTAGCATCACACCATACCTAGGGCAAATAATTTGGGGTTTTTAAATTTTTTGAGATTTTGAGATTTTTTGTGGACTACCCCCTTTGGAAAAAGTCGAGGATCCAAGCTAGGGGAAAAATTATTTTTTTGGATTTCTTCGAGGAGGATTTCTCAAGAGACATCTTCATTAAAGTCGTAGGACTTGAATTTATCTTTCCAACGAGCTCTCAAATGGCCCGATCAGACCAACGCAGCTCTTTTTATGACCAAAATACACAGCTCGTGTCCGTAACACCTATAGAAAGGCACACTACCTTCATTTCGAGGAAATTTGGGCATCTCAGGTGGGCCTTTCATGGGCCTATCGCCTAACTAGCATCACACCATACCTAGGGCTAAGAATTTGGGGTTTTAAATTTTTTGAGATTTTGAGATTTTTTGTGGACTACCCCCTTTGGAAAAATGTCGAGGATCCAAGCTAGTAGAAAATTTTTTTTTTTGGACTTCTTCGAGGAGGATTTCTCAAGAGACATCTTCATTAAAGTCGTAGGCCTTGAATTTATCTTTCCAACGAGCTCTCCAATGGCCCGATCAGACCAACACAGCTCTTTTTATGACCAAAATACACAGCTCGTGTCCGTAACACCTATAGAAAGGCACACGACCTTCATTTCAGGGAAATTTGGGCATCTCAGGTAGTCCTTTCATGGGCCTATCGCCTAACTAGAATCACACCATGCCTAGGGCAAAGAATTTTGTGTTTTAAATTTTCTGAGATTTTGAGATTTTTTGTGGACTACCCCCTTTGGAAAAAGTCGAGGATCCAAGCTGGTGGAAAAAGGATATTTTGGACATCTTCGAGGAGGATTTCTCAAGAGACGTCCTCGTTAAAGTCGTAGGCCTTGAAGTTAGCTTTCCAACGAGCTCTCAAATGGCCCGATCAGAAATACGCGGCTTTTTTTATGACCAAAATACCAAGCTCGTGTCCGTAACACCTATAGAAAGCACACAAAATTCATTTCGTGGAAATTTGGGCATCACAGGTGGGCCTTTCATGGGCCTATCGCCTAACTAGCATCACACCATGCCTACGGCAAAACATTTGGGGTTTGAAATTTCTGAGATTTTGAGATTTTTTGTGGACTAACCCCTTTGGAAAAAGTCGAGGATCCAAGCTGGTGGAAAAATGATTTTTTTGGATATCATCGAGGAGGATTTCTCAGGAGACGTCCCCGTTAAATTCGTAGGCCTTGAAGTTATCTTTCCAACAAGCTCTCAAATGGCCCGATCAGACCAACGCAGCTCTTGTTATGACCAAAATACCAATCTCGCGTCTGTAACACCTATAGAAAAGCACACTGCCTTCATTCCTGGGCCATTTGCAGATCTCAGGTTGGCCATTCATGGGGCCTTTCACCTAACAAGCATCACGTCATGCGTAGGGCAAAGAAATTGGGGTTTTAAATTTTCTAAGATTTTGAGATTTTTTATGGAGTACCCCCTTTGAAAAGAGTCGAGGATCCAAGCTGGTGGAAAAAAGATTTTTTTGGACTTCTTCGAGGAGGATTTCTCAAGAGACGTCCTCGTTAAAGTCGTAGGCCTTGAATTTATCTTTCCAACGAGCTCTCAAATGGCCCGATCAGACCAACGCAGCTCTTTTTATGACCAAAATACGAAGCTCATGTCCGTAACACCTACATAAAGGCACACTACCTTCATTTCGGGGAAATGTGGGCATCTCAGGTGGGCCTATCACCTAACTAGCATCACACCATACCTAGGGCAAAGAATTTGGGGTTTTAAACTTTATGAGATTTTGAGATTTTTTGTGAACTACCCCCTTTGGAAAAAGTCGAGGATCCAAGCTAGTGGAAAAATGAATTTTTTGGACTTCTTCGAGGAGGATTTCTCAAGAGACATCTTCATTAAAGTCGTAGGCCTTGAATTTATCTTTCCAACGAGCTCTCAAATGGCCCGATCAGACCAACGCAGCTCTTGTTATGACCAAAATACCAAGCTCATGTCCGTAACACCTACATAAAGGCACACTACCTTCATTTCAGGGAAATGTGGGCATCTCAGGTGGGCCTATCGCCTAACTAGCATCACACCATACCTAGGGCAAAGAATTTTGGGTTTTAAATTTTTTGAGATTTTGAGATTATTTGTGGACTACCCCCTTTGAAAAGAGTCGAGGATCCAAGCTAGTGGAAAAATGATTTTTTTGGACTTCTTCGAGGAGGATTTCTCAAGAGACATCCTCGTTAAAGACGTAGGCCTTGAATTTATCTTTCCAACGAGCTCTCAAATGGCCCGATCAGACCAACACAACTCTTTTTATGACCAAAATACCAAGCTCGTGTCCGTAACACCTATAGAAAGGTACACGGCCTTCATTTTGGGGAAATTTGGGCATCTCAGGTAGTCTTTTCATGGGCTTATCGCCTAACTAGCATCACACCATACCTAGGGCAAAGAATTTGGGGTTTTAAATTTTTTGAGATTTTGAGATTTTTTGTGGACTACCCCCTTTGAAAAGAGTCGAGGATCCAAGCTAGTGGAAAAATGATTTTTTTGGACTTCTTCGAGGAGGATTTCTCAAGAGACATCCTCGTTAAAGACGTAGGCCTTGAATTTATCTTTCCAACGAGCTCTCAAATGGCCCGATCAGACAAACACAACTCTTTTTATGACCAAAATACCAAGCTCGTGTCCGTATCACCTATAGAAAGGCACACGGCCTTCATTTTGGGGAAATTTGGGCATCTCAGGTAGTCCTTTCATGGGCCTATCGCCTAACTAGCATCACACCATACCTAGGGCAAAGAATTTGGGGTTTTAAATTTTTTGAGATTTTGAGATTTTTTGTGGACTACCCCCTTTGGAAAAAGTCGAGGATCCCAGCTAGGGGAAAAATTATTTTTTTGGATTTCTTCGAGGAGGATTTCTCAAGAGACATCTTCATTAAAGTCGTAGGACTTGAATTTATCTTTCCAACGAGCTCTCAAATGGCCCGATCAGACCAACGCAGCTCTTTTTATGACCAAAATACACAGCTCGTGTCCGTAACACCTATAGAAAGGCACACTACCTTCATTTCGAGGAAATTTGGGCATCTCAGGTGGGCCTTTCATGGGCCTATTGCCTAACTAGCATCACACCATACCTAGGGCAAAGAATTAGGGGTTTTAAATTTTTTGAGATTTTGAGATTTTTTGTGGACTACCCCCTTTGGAAAAATGTCGAGGATCCAAGCTAGTAGAAAATTTTTTTTTTTGGACTTCTTCGAGGAGGATTTCTCAAGAGACATCTTCATTAAAGTCGTAGGCCTTGAATTTATCTTTCCAACGAGCTCTCAAATGTCCCGATCAGACCATCACAGCTCTTTTTATGACCAAAATACACAGCTCGTGTCCGTAACACCTATAGAAAGGCACACGACCTTCATTTCAGGGAAATTTGGACATCTTAGGTAGTCCTTTCATGGCCCTATCGCCTAACTAGCATCACACCATGCCTAGGGCAAAGAATTTGGTGTTTTAAATTTTCTGAGATTTTGAGATTTTTTGTGGACTACCCCCTTTGGAAAAAGTCGAGGATCCAAGCTGGTGGAAAAAGGATATTTTGGACATCTTTGAGGAGGATTTCTCAAGAGAAGTCCTCGTTAAAGTTGTAGGCCTTGAAAATAGCTTTCCAACGAGCTCTCAAATGTCCCGATCAGAAAAACGCGGCTTTTTTTATGACCAAAATACCAAGCTCGTGTCTGTAACACCTATAGAAAGCACACAACCTTCATTTCGAGGAAATTTGGGCATCTCAGGTGGGCCTTTCATGGGCCTATCGCCTAACTAGCATCACACCATGCCTACGGCAAAACATTTGGGGTTTGAAATTTCTGAGATTTTGAGATTTTTTGTGGACTAACCCCTTTGGAAAAAGTCGAGGATCCAAGCTGGTGGAAAAATGATTTTTTTGGATATGATCGAGGAGGATTTCTCAGGAGACGTCCCCGTTAAATTCGTAGGCCTTGAAGTTATCTTTCCAACAAGCTCTCAAATGGCCCGATCAGACCAACGCAGCTCTTGTTATGACCAAAATACCAATCTCGCGTCTGTAACACCTATAGAAAGGCACACTGCCTTCATTCCTGGGCCATTTGCAGATCTCAGGTTGGCCTTTCATGGGGCCTTTCACCTAACTAGCATCACGTCATGCGTAGGGCAAAGAAATTGGGGTTTTAAATTTTCTAAGATTTTGAGATTTTTTATGGAGTACCCCCTTTGAAAAGAGTCGAGGATCCAAGCTGGTGGAAAAAAGATTTTTTTGGACTTCTTCGAGGAGGATTTCTCAAGAGACGTCCTCGTTAAAGTCGTAGGCCTTGAATTTATCTTTCCAACGAGCTCTCAAATGGCCCGATCAGACCAACGCAGCTCTTTTTATGACCAAAATACGAAGCTCATGTCCGTAACACCTACATAAAGGCACACTACCTTCATTTCGGGGAAATGTGGGCATCTCAGGTGGGCCTATCACCTAACTAGCATCACACCATACCTAGGGCAAAGAATTTGGGGTTTTAAACTTTTTGAGATTTTGAGATTTTTTGTGAACTACCCCCTTTGGAAAAAGTCGAGGATCCAAGCTAGTGGAAAAATGAATTTTTTCGACTTCTTCGAGGAGGATTTCTCAAGAGACATCTTCATTAAAATCGTAGGCCTTGAATTTATCTTTCCAACGAGCTCTCAAATGGCCCGATCAGACCAACGCAGCTCTTGTTATGACCAAAATACCAAGCTCATGTCCGTAACACCTACATAAAGGCACACTACCTTCATTTCAGGGAAATGTGGGCATCTCAGGTGGGCCTATCGCCTAACTAGCATCACACCATACCTAGGGCAAAGAATTTGGGGTTTTAAATTTTTTGAGATTTTGAGATTTTTTGTGGACTACCCCCTTTGAAAAGAGTCGAGGATCCAAGCTAGTGGAAAAATGATTTTTTTGGACTTCTTCGAGGAGGATTTCTCAAGAGACATCCTCGTTAAAGACGTAGGCCTTGAATTTATCTTTCCAACGAGCTCTCAAATGGCCCGATCAGACCAACACAACTCTTTTTATGACCAAAAGACCAAGCTCGTGTCCGTAACACCTATAGAAAGGCACACGGCCTTCATTTTGGGGAAATTTGGGCATATCAGGTAGTCTTTTCATGGGCCTATCGCCTAACTAGCATCACACCATACCTAGGGCAAAGAATTTGGGGTTTTAAATTTTTTGAGATTTTGAGATTTTTTGTGGACTACCCCCTTTGGAAAAAGTCGAGGATCCAAGCTAGGGGAAAAATTATTTTTTTGGACTTCTTCGAGGAGGATTTCTCAAGAGACATCTTCATTAAAGTCATAGGCCTTGAATTTATCTTTCCAACGAGCTCTCAAATGACCCAATCAGACCAACGCAGCTCTTTTTATGACCAAAATACACAGCTCGTGTCCGTAACACCTATAGAAAGGCACACTACCTTCATTTCGAGGAAATTTAGGCATCTCAGGTGGGCCTTTCATGGGCCTATCGCCTAACTAGCATCACACCATACCTAGGGCAAAGAATTTGGGGTTTTAAATTTTTTGAGATTTTGATATTTTTTGTGGACTACCCCCTTTGGAGAAATGTCTAGGATCCAAGCTAGTAGAAAAAATTTTTTTTGGACTTCTTCGAGGAGGATTTATCAAGAGACATCTTCATTAAAGTCGTAGGCCTTGAATTTATCTTTCCAACGAGCTCTCAAATGGCCCGATCAGACCAACACAGCTCTTTTTATGACCAAAATACACAGCTCGTGTCCGTAACACCTATAGAAAGGCACACGACCTTCATTTCAGGGAAATTTGGGCATCTCAGGTGGTCCTTTCATGGGCCTATCGCCTAACTAGCATCACACCATGCCTAGGGCAAAGAATTTGGTGTTTTAAATTTTCTGAGATTTTGAGATTTTTTGTGGACTACCCTCTTTGGAAAAAGTCGAGGATCCAAGCTGGTGGAAAAAGGATATTTTGGACATCTTCGAGGAGGATTACTCAAGAGACGTCCTCGTTAAAGTCGTAGGCCTTGAAGTTAGCTTTCCAACGAGCTCTCAAATGGCCCGATCAGAAAAACGCGGCTTTTTTTATGACCAAAATACCAAGCTCGTGTCCGTAACACCTATTGAAAGCACACAACCTTCATTTCGAGGAAATTTGGGCATCTCAGGTGGGCCTTTCATGGGCCTATCGCCTAACTAGCATCACACCATGCCTACGGCAAAACATTTGGGGTTTGAAATTTCTGAGATTTTGAGATTTTTTGTGGACTAACCCCTTTGGAAAAAGTCGAGGATCCAAGCTGGTGGAAAAATGATTTTTTTGGATTTCATCGAGGAGGATTTCTCAGGAGACGTCCCCGTTAAATTCGTAGGCCTTGAAGTTATCTTTCCAACAAGCTCTCAAATGGCCCGATCAGACCAACGCAGCTCTTGTTATGACCAAAATACCTATCTCGCGTCTGTAACACCTATAGAAAGGCACACTGCCTTCATTCCTGGGCCATTTGCAGATCTCAGGTTGGCCTTTCATGGGGCCTTTCACCTAACTAGCATCACGTCATGCGTAGGGCAAAGAAATTGGGGTTTTAAATTTTCTAAGATTTTGAGATTTTTTATGGAGTACCCCCTTTGAAAAGAGTCGAGGATCTAAGCTGGTGGAAAAAAGATTTTTTTGGACTTCTTCGAGGAGGATTTCTCAAGAGACGTCCTCGTTAAAGTCGTAGGCCTTGAATTTATCTTTCCAACGAGCTCTCAAATGGCCCGATCAGACCAACGCAGCTCTTTTTATGACCAAAATACGAAGCTCATGTCCGTAACACCTACATAAAGGCACACTACCTTCATTTCGGGGAAATGTGGGCATCTCAGGTGGGCCTATCACCTAACTAGCATCACACCATACCTAGGGCAAAGAATTTGGGGTTTTAAACTTTTTGAGATTTTGAGATTTTTTGTGAACTACCCCCTTTGGAAAAAGTCGAGGATCCAAGCTAGTGGAAAAATGAATTTTTTGGACTTCTTCGAGGAGGATTTCTCAAGAGACATCTTCATTAAAGTCGTAGGCCTTGAATTTATCTTTCCAACGAGCTCTCAAATGGCCCGATCAGACCAACGCAGCTCTTGTTATGACCAAAATACCAAGCTCATGTCCGTAACACCTACATAAAGGCACACTACCTTCATTTCAGGGAAATGTGGGCATCTCAGGTGGGCCTATCGCCTAACTAGCATCACACCATACCTAGGGCAAAGAATTTGGGGTTTTAAATTTTTTGAGATTTTGAGATTTTTCTTGGACTACCCCCTTTGAAAAGAGTCGAGGATCCAAGCTAGTGGAAAAATGATTTTTTTGGACTTCTTCGAGGAGGATTTCTCAAGAGACATCCTCGTTAAAGACGTAGGCCTTGAATTTATCTTTCCAACGAGCTCTCAAATGGCCCGATCAGACCAACACAACTCTTTTTATGACCAAAATACCAAGCTCGTGTCCGTAACACCTATAGAAAGGCACACGGCCTTCATTTTGGGGAAATTTGGGCATATCAGGTAGTCTTTTCATGGGCCTATCGCCTAACTAGCATCACACCATACCTAGGGCAAAGAATTTGGGGTTTTAAATTTTTTGAGATTTTGAGATTTTTTGTGGACTACCCCCTTTGGAAAAAGTCGAGGATCCAAGCTAGGGGAAAAATTATTTTTTTGGACTTCTTCGAGGAGGATTTCTCAAGAGACATCTTCATTAAAGTCGTAGGCCTTGAATTTATCTTTCCAACGAGCTCTCAAATGGCCCAATCAGACCAACGCAGCTCTTTTTATGACCAAAATACACAGCTCGTGTCCGTAACACCTATAGAAAGGCACACTACCTTCATTTCGAGGAAATTTGGGCATCTCAGGTGGGCCTTTCATGGGCCTATCGCCTAACTAGCATCACACCATACCTAGGGCAAAGAATTTGGGGTTTTAAATTTTTTGAGATTTTGATATTTTTTGTGGACTACCCCCTTTGGAAAAATGTCGAGGATCCAAGCTAGTAGAAAAAATTTTTTTTGGACTTCTTAGAGGAGGATTTATCAAGAGAAATCTTCATTAAAGTCGTAGGCCTTTAATTTATCTTTCCAACGAGCTCTCAAATGGCCCGATCAGACCAACACAGCTCTTTTTATGACCAAAATACACAGCTCGTGTCCGTAACACCTATAGAAAGGCACACGACCTTCATTTCAGGGAAATTTGGGCATCTCAGGTGGTCCTTTCATGGGCCTATCGCCTAACTAGCATCACACCATGCCTAGGGCAAAGAATTTGGTGTTTTAAATTTTCTGAGATTTTGAGATTTTTTGTGGACTACCCTCTTTGGAAAAAGTCGAGGATCCAAGCTGGTGGAAAAAGGATATTTTGGACATCTTCGAGGAGGATTTCTCAAGAGACGTCCTCGTTAAAGTCGTAAACCTTGAAGTTAGCTTTCCAACAAGCTCTCAAATGGCCCGATCAGAAAAACGCGGCTTTTTTTATGACCAAAATACCAAGCTCGTGTCCGTAACACCTATAGAAAGCACACAACCTTCATTTCGAGGAAATTTGGGCATCTCAGGTGGGCCTTTCATGGGCCTATCGCCTAACTAGCATCACACCATGCCTACGGCAAAACATTTGGGGTTTGAAATTTCTGAGATTTTGAGATTTTTTGTGGACTAACCCCTTTGGAAAAAGTCGAGGATCCAAGCTGGTGGAAAAATGATTTTTTTGGATATCATCGAGGAGGATTTCTCAGGAGACGTCCCCATTAAATTCGTAGGCCTTGAAGTTATCTTTCCAACAAGCTCTCAAATGGCCCGATCAGACCAACGCAGCTCTTGTTATGACCAAAATACCAATCTCGCGTCTGTAACACCTATAGAAAGGCACACTGCCTTCATTCCTGGGCCATTTGCAGATCTCAGGTTGGCCTTTCATGGGGCCTTTCACCTAACTAGCATCACGTCATGCGTAGGGCAAAGAAATTGGGGTTTTAAATTTTCTAAGATTTTGAGATTTTTTATGGAGTACCCCCTTTGAAAAGAGTCGAGGATCCAAGCTGGTGGAAAAAAGATTTTTTTGGACTTCTTCGAGGAGGATTTCTCAAGAGACGTCCTCGTTAAAGTCGTAGGCCTTGAATTTATCTTTCCAACGAGCTCTCAAATGGCCCGATCAGACCAACGCAGCTCTTTTTATGACCAAAATACGAAGCTCATGTCCGTAACACCTACATAAAGGCACACTACCTTCATTTCGGGGAAATGTGGGCATCTCAGGTGGGCCTATCACCTAACTAGCATCACACCATACCTAGGGCAAAGAATTTGGGGTTTTAAACTTTTTGAGATTTTGAGATTTTTTGTGAACTACCCCCTTTGGAAAAAGTCGATGATCCAAGCTAGTGGAAAAATGAATTTTTTGGACTTCTTCGAGGAGGATTTCTCAAAAGACATCTTCATTAAAGTCGTAGGCCTTGAATTTATCTTTCCAACGAGCTCTCAAATGGCCCGATCAGACCAACGCAGCTCTTGTTATGACCAAAATACCAAGCTCATGTCCGTAACACCTACATAAAGGCACACTACCTTCATTTCAGGGAAATGTGGGCATCTCAGGTGGGCCTATCGCCTAACTAGCATCACACCATACCTAGGGCAAAGAATTTGGGGTTTTAAATTTTTTGAGATTTTGAGATTTTTTGTGGACTACCCCCTTTGAAAAGAGTCGAGGATCCAAGCTAGTGGAAAAATGATTTTTTTGGACTTCTTCGAGGAGGATTTCTCAAGAGACATCCTCGTTAAAGACTTAGGCCTTGAATTTATCTTTCCAACGAGCTCTCAAATGGCCCGATCAGACCAACACAACTCTTTTTATGACCAAAATACCAAGCTCGTGTCCGTAACACCTATAGAAAGGCACACGGCCTTCATTTTGGGGAAATTTGGGCATCTCAGGTAGTCTTTTCATGGGCCTATCGCCTAACTAGCATCACACCATACCTAGGGCAAAGAATTTGGGGTTTTAAATTTTTTGAGATTTTGAGATTTTTTGTGGACTACCCCCTTTGAAAAGAGTCGTGGATCCAAGCTAGTGGAAAAATGATTTTTTTGGACTTCTTCGAGGAGGATTTCTCAAGAGACATCCTTGTTAAAGACATAGGCCTTGAATTTATCTTTCCAACGAGCTCTCAAATTGCCCGATCAGACCAACACAACTCTTTTTATGACCAAAATACCAAGCTCGTGTCCGTAACACCTATAGAAAGGCACACGGCCTTCATTTTGGGGAAATTTTGGCATCTCAGGTAGTCCTTTCATGGGCCTATCGCCTAACTAGCATCACACCATACCTAGGGCAAAGAATTTGGGGTTTTAAATTTTTTGAGATTTTGAGATTTTTTATGGACTACCCCCTTTGGAAAAAGTCGAGGATCCAAACTAGTGGAAAAATTATTTTTTTGGATTTCTTCGAGGAGGATTTCTCAAGAGACATCTTCATTAAAGTCGTAGGACTTGAATTTATCTTTCCAACGAGCTCTCAAATGGCTCGATCAGACCAACGCAGCTCTTTTTATGACCAAAATACACAGCTCGTGTCCGTAACACCTATAGAAAGGCACACTACCTTCATTTCGAGGAAATTTGGGCATCTCAGGTGGGCCTTTCATGGGCCTATCGCCTAACTAGCATCACACCATACCTAGGGCAAAGAATTTGGGGTTTTAAATTTTTTGAGATTTTGAGATTTTTTGTGGACTACCCCCTTTGGAAAAATGTCGAGGATCCAAGCTAGTAGAAAATTTTTTTTTTTGGACTTCTTCGAGGAGGATTTCTCAAGAGACATCTTCATTAAAGTCGTAGGCCTTGAATTTATCTTTCCAACGAGCTCTCAAATGGCCCGATCAGACCAACACAGCTCTTTTTACGACCAAAATACACAGCTCGTGTCCGTAACACCTGTAGAAAGGCACACGACCTTCATTTCAGGGAAATTTGGGCATCTCAGGTAGTCCTTTCATGGGCCTATCGCCTAACTAGCATCACACCATGCATAGGGCAAAGAATTTGGTGTTTTAAATTTTCTGAGATTTTGAGATTTTTTGTGGACTACCCCCTTTGGAAAAAGTCGAGGATCCAAGCTGGTGGAAAAAGGATATTTTGGACATCTTCGAGGAGGATTTCTCAGGAGACGTCCTCGTTAAAGTCGTAGGCCTTGAAGTTAGCTTTCCAACGAGCTCTCAAATGGCCCGATCAGAAAAACGCGGCTTTTTTATGACCAAAATACTAAGCTCGTGTCCGTAACACCTATAGAAAGCACACAACCTTCATTTGGAGGAAATTTGGGCATCTCAGGTGGTCCTTTCATGTGCCTATCGCCTAACTAGCATCACACCATGCCTACGGCAAAACATTTGGGGTTTGAAATTTCTGAGATTTTGAGATTTTTTATGGACTAACCCCTTTGGAAAAAGTCGAGGATCCAAGCTGGTGGAAAAATGATTTTTTTGGATATCATCGAGGAGGATTTCTCAGGAGACGTCCCCATTAAATTTGTAGGCCTTGAAGTTATCTTTCCAACAAGCTCTCAAATGGCCCGATCAGACCAACGCAGCTCTTGTTATGACCAAAATACCAATCTCGCGTCTGTAACACCTATAGAAAGGCACACTGCCTTCATTCCTGGGCCATTTGCAGATCTCAGGTTGGCCTTTCATGGGGCCTTTCACCTAACTAGCATCACGTCATGCGTAGGGCAAAGAAATTGGGGTTTTAAATTTTCTAAGATTTTGAGATTTTTTATGGAGTACCCCCTTTGAAAAGAGTCGAGGATCCAAGCTGGTGGAAAAAAGATTTTTTTGGACTTCTTCGAGGAGGATTTCTCAAGAGACGTCCTCGTTAAAGTCGTAGGCCTTGAATTTATCTTTCCAACGAGCTCTCAAATGGCCCGATCAGACCAACGCAGCTCTTTTTATGACCAAAATACGAAGCTCATGTCCGTAACACCTACATAAAGGCACACTACCTTCATTTCGGGGAAATGTGGGCATCTCAGGTGGGCCTATCACCTAACTAGCATCACACCATACCTAGGGCAAAGAATTTGGGGTTTTAAACTTTTTGAGATTTTGAGATTTTTTGTGAACTACCCCCTTTGGAAAAAGTCGATGATCCAAGCTAGTGGAAAAATGAATTTTTTGGACTTCTTCGAGGAGGATTTCTCAAAAGACATCTTCATTAAAGTCGTAGGCCTTGAATTTATCTTTCCAACGAGCTCTCAAATGGCCCGATCAGACCAACGCAGCTCTTGTTATGACCAAAATACCAAGCTCATGTCCGTAACACCTACATAAAGGCACACTACCTTCATTTCAGGGAAATGTGGGCATCTCAGGTGGGCCTATCGCCTAACTAGCATCACACCATACCTAGGGCAAAGAATTTGGGGTTTTAAATTTTTTGAGATTTTGAGATTTTTTGTGGACTACCCCCTTTGAAAAGAGTCGAGGATCCAAGCTAGTGGAAAAATGATTTTTTTGGACTTCTTCGAGGAGGATTTCTCAAGAGACATCCTCGTTAAAGACGTAGGCCTTGAATTTATCTTTCCAACGAGCTCTCAAATGGCCCGATCAGACCAACACAACTCTTTTTATGACCAAAATACCAAGCTCGTGTCCGTAACACCTATAGAAAGGCACACGGCCTTCATTTTGGGGAAATTTGGGCATCTCAGGTAGTCTTTTCATGGGCCTATCGCCTAACTAGCATCACACCATACCTAGGGCAAAGAATTTGGGGTTTTAAATTTTTTGAGATTTTGAGATTTTTTGTGGACTACCCCCTTTGAAAAGAGTCGTGGATCCAAGCTAGTGGAAAAATGATTTTTTTGGACTTCTTCGAGGAGGATTTCTCAAGAGACATCCTTGTTAAAGACATAGGCCTTGAATTTATCTTTCCAACGAGCTCTCAAATGGCCCGATCAGACCAACACAACTCTTTTTATGACCAAAATACCAAGCTCGTGTCCGTAACACCTATAGAAAGGCACACGGCCTTCATTTTGGGGAAATTTTGGCATCTCAGGTAGTCCTTTCATGGGCCTATCGCCTAACTAGCATCACACCATACCTAGGGCAAAGAATTTGGGGTTTTAAATTTTTTGAGATTTTGAGATTTTTTATGGACTACCCCCTTTGGAAAAAGTCGAGGATCCAAGCTAGTGGAAAAATTATTTTTTTGGATTTCTTCGAGGAGGATTTCTCAAGAGACATCTTCATTAAAGTCGTAGGACTTGAATTTATCTTTCCAACGAGCTCTCAAATGGCTCGATCAGACCAACGCAGCTCTTTTTATGACCAAAATACACAGCTCGTGTCCGTAACACCTATAGAAAGGCACACTACCTTCATTTCGAGGAAATTTGGGCATCTCAGGTGGGCCTTTCATGGGCCTATCGCCTAACTAGCATCACACCATACCTAGGGCAAAGAATTTGGGGTTTTAAATTTTTTGAGATTTTGAGATTTTTTGTGGACTACCCCCTTTGGAAAAATGTCGAGGATCCAAGCTAGTAGAAAATTTTTTTTTTTGGACTTCTTCGAGGAGGATTTCTAGAGAGACATCTTCATTAAAGTCGTAGGCCTTGAATTTATCTTTCCAACGAGCTCTCAAATGGCCCGATCAGACCAACACAGCTCTTTTTACGACCAAAATACACAGCTCGTGTCCGTAACACCTGTAGAAAGGCACACGACCTTCATTTCAGGGAAATTTGGGCATCTCAGGTAGTCCTTTCATGGGCCTATCGCCTAACTAGCATCACACCATGCATAGGGCAAAGAATTTGGTGTTTTAAATTTTCTGAGATTTTGAGATTTTTTGTGGACTACCCCCTTTGGAAAAAGTCGAGGATCCAAGCTGGTGGAAAAAGGATATTTTGGACATCTTCGAGGAGGATTTCTCAGGAGACGTCCTCGTTAAAGTCGTAGGCCTTGAAGTTAGCTTTCCAACGAGCTCTCAAATGGCCCGATCAGAAAAACGCGGCTTTTTTATGACCAAAATACTAAGCTCGTGTCCGTAACACCTATAGAAAGCACACAACCTTCATTTGGAGGAAATTTGGGCATCTCAGGTGGGCCTTTCATGGGCCTATCGCCTAACTAGCATCACACCATGCCTACGGCAAAACATTTGGGGTTTGAAATTTCTGAGATTTTGAGATTTTTTATGGACTAACCCCTTTGGAAAAAGTCGAGGATCCAAGCTGGTGGAAAAATGATTTTTTTGGATATCATCGAGGAGGATTTCTCAGGAGACGTCCCCATTAAATTTGTAGGCCTTGAAGTTATCTTTCCAACAAGCTCTCAAATGGCCCGATCAGACCAACGCAGCTCTTGTTATGACCAAAATACCAATCTCGCGTCTGTAACACCTATAGAAAGGCACACTGCCTTCATTCCTGGGCCATTTGCAGATCTCAGGTTGGCCTTTCATGGGGCCTTTCACCTAACTAGCATCACATCATGCGTAGGGCAAAGAAATTGGGGTTTTAAATTTTCTAAGATTTTGAGATTTTTTATGGAGTACCCCCTTTGAAAAGAGTCGAGGATCCAAGCTGGTGGAAAAAAGATTTTTTTGGACTTCTTCGAGGAGGATTTCTCAAGAGACGTCCTCGTTAAAGTCATAGGCCTTAAATTTATCTTTCCAACGAGCTCTCAAATGGCCCGATCAGACCAACGCAGCTCTTTTTATGACCAAAATACAAAGCTCATGTCCGTAACACCTAAATAAAGGCACACTACCTTCATTTCGGGGAAATTTGGGCATCTCAGGTGGGCCTTTCATGGGCCTATCGCCTAACTAGTAGCACACCATACCTAGGGCAAAGAATTTGGGGTTTTAAATTTTTTGAGATTTTGAGATTTTTTGTGGACTACCCCCTTTGGAAAAATGTCGAGGATCCAAGCTAGTAGAAAAAAATTTTTTTGGACTTCTTCGAGGAGGATTTCTCAAGAGACATCTTCATTAAAGTCGTAGGCCTTGAATTTATCTTTCCAACGAGCTCTCAAATGGCCCGATCAGACCAACACAGCTCTTTTTATGACCAAAATACACAGCTCGTGTCTGTAACACCTATAGAAAGGCACACGACCTTCATTTCAGGGAAATTTGGGCATCTCAGGTGGTCATTTCATGGGCCTATCGCCTAACTAGCATCACACCATGCCTAGGGACAACAATTTGGTGTTTTAAATTTTCTTAGATTTTGAGATTTTTTATGGACTACCCCCTTTGGAAAAAGTCAAGGGTCCAAGCTGGTGGAAAAATGATTTTTTTGGGCTTCTTCGAGGAGGATTGCTCAAGAGACGTCCTCGTTAAAGTCGTAGGCCTTGAAGTTAGCTTTCCAACGAGCTCCCAAATGGCCCGATCAGAAAAACGCGGCTTTTTTTATGACCAAAATACCAAGCTCGTGTCCGTAACACCTATTGAAAGGCACACAACCTTCATTCGAGGAAATTTGGGCATCTCAGGTGGGCCTTTCATGGGCCTATTGCCTAACTAGCATCACACCATGCCTACGGCAAAACATTTGGGGTTTGAAATTTCTGAGATTTTGAGATTTTTTGTGGACTAACCCCTTTGGAAAAAGTCGAGGATCCAAGCTGGTGGAAAAATGATTTTTTTGGACATCATCGAGGAGGATTTCTCAGGAGACGTCCTCATTAAAGTCGTAGGCCTTGAAGTTATCTTTCCAACAAGCTCTCAAATGGCCCGATCAGACCAACGCAGCTCTTGTTATGACCAAAATACCAATCTCGCGTCTGTAACACCTATAGAAAGGCACACTGCCTTCATTCCTGGGCCATTTGCAGATCTCAGGTTGGCCTTTCATGGGGCCATTCACCTAACTAGCATCACGTCATGCGTAGGGCAAAGAAATTGGGGTTTTAAATTTTCTAAGATTTTTAGATTTTTTATGGAGTACCCCCTTTGAAAAGAGTCGAGGATCCAAGCAGGTGGAAAAAAGATTTTTTTGGACTTCTTCGAGGAGGATTTCTCAAGAGACGTCCTTGTTAAAGTCGTAGGCCTTGAATTTATCTTTCCAACGAGCTCTCAAATGGCCCGATCAGACCAACGCAGCTCTTGTTACGACCAAAACACCAAGCTCGTGTCCGTAACACCTATAGAAAGGCACACTACCTTCATTTCGGGGAAATTTGGGCATCTCAGGTGGGCCTTTCATGGGCTTATCACTTAACTAGCATCACACCATGACTAGGGTAAAGAATTTGGGGTTTTAAATTTTCTGAGATTTTGAGATTTTTTGTGGACTACCCCCTTTGGAAAAAGTCGACGATCCAAGCTGGTGGAAAAAGGATTTTTTTTAGACATCTTCGAGGAGGATTACTCGGGAGACATCCTCGTTAAAGTCGTAGGCCTTGAAGTTAGCTTTCCAACGAGCTCCCAAATGGCCCGATCAGAAAAACGCGGCTTTTTTTATGACCAAAATACCAAGCTCGTGTCCGTAACACCTATTGAAAGGCACACAACCTTCATTCGAGGAAATTTGGGCATCTCAGGTGGGCCTTTCATGGGCCTATTGCCTAACTAGCATCACACCATGCCTACGGCAAAACATTTGGGGTTTGAAATTTCTGAGATTTTGAGATTTTTTGTGGACTAACCCCTTTGGAAAAAGTCGAGGATCCAAGCTGGTGGAAAAATGATTTTTTTGGACATCATCGAGGAGGATTTCTCAGGAGACGTCCTCATTAAAGTCGTAGGCCTTGAAGTTATCTTTCCAACAAGCTCTCAAATGGCCCGATCAGACCAACGCAGCTCTTGTTATGACCAAAATACCAATCTCGCGTCTGTAACACCTATAGAAAGGCACACTGCCTTCATTCCTGGGCCATTTGCAGATCTCAGGTTGGCCTTTCATGGGGCCATTCACCTAACTAGCATCACGTCATGCGTAGGGCAAAGAAATTGGGGTTTTAAATTTTCTAAGATTTTTAGATTTTTTATGGAGTACCCCCTTTGAAAAGAGTCGAGGATCCAAGCAGGTGGAAAAAAGATTTTTTTGGACTTCTTCGAGGAGGATTTCTCAAGAGACGTCCTTGTTAAAGTCGTAGGCCTTGAATTTATCTTTCCAACGAGCTCTCAAATGGCCCGATCAGACCAACGCAGCTCTTGTTACGACCAAAACACCAAGCTCGTGTCCGTAACACCTATAGAAAGGCACACTACCTTCATTTCGGGGAAATTTGGGCATCTCAGGTGGGCCTTTCATGGGCTTATCACTTAACTAGCATCACACCATGACTAGGGTAAAGAATTTGGGGTTTTAAATTTTCTGAGATTTTGAGATTTTTTGTGGACTACCCCCTTTGGAAAAAGTCGACGATCCAAGCTGGTGGAAAAAGGATTTTTTTTAGACATCTTCGAGGAGGATTACTCGGGAGACATCCTCGTTAAAGTAGTAGGCCTTGAAGTTAGCTTTCCAACGAGCTCTAAAATGGCCCGATCAGACCAACGCAGCTCTTGTTATGACCAAAATACCGAGCTCGTGTCCGTAACACCTATAGAAAGGCACACTACCGTCATTTCGGGGCCATTTGGGTATCTCAGGTGGGCCTTTCATGGGCCTATCACCTAATTAGCATCACACCATGACTAGGGCAATGAATTTGGGGTTTTAAATTTTCTGAGATTTTGAGATTTTTTGTAGACTACCCCCTTTGGAAAAAATCGAGGATCCAAGCTTGTGGAAAAATGATTTTTTTGGACATCTTCAAGGAGGATTACTAAGAAGACATGCGTTAAAGTCGTAGGCCTTGAATTTATCTTTCCAACGAGCTCTGAAATGGCTCGATCAAACCAACGCAGCTCTTGTTATGACCAAAATACCAAGCTCGTGTCCGTAACACCTACATAAAGGCACATTACCTTCATTACGGGGAAATGTGGGCATCTCAGGTGGGCCTATCGCCTAACTAGCATCACACCATACCTAGGGCAAAGAATTTGGGGTTTTAAATTTTTGAGATTTTGAGATTTTTTGTGGACTACCCCCTTTGGAAAAATGTCGAGGATCCAAGCTAGTAGAAAAATGATATTTTTGGACTTCTTCGAGGAGGATTTCTCAAGAGACATCTTCATTAAAGTCGTAGGCCTTGAATTTATCTTTCCAACGAGCTCTCAAATGGCCCGATCAGACCAACGCAACTCTTTTTTTGACCAAAAGACACAACTCGTGTCCGTAACACCTATAGAAAGGCACACTACCTTCATTTGGAGGAAATTTGGGCATCTCAGGTGGGCCTTTCATGGGCCTATAGCCTAACTAGCATCACACCATGCCTAGGGCAAAGAATTTGGGTTTTGAAATTTCTGAGATTTTGAGATTTTTTGTGGACTAACCCCTTTGGAAAAAGTTGAGGATGCAAGCTGGTGGAAAAATGATTTTTTGGACATCATCGAGGAGGATTTCTCAAGAGACGTCCTCCTTAAAGTCGTAGGCCTTGAAGTTAGCTTTCCAACGAGCTCTCAAATGGCCCGATCAGACCAACGCAGCTCTTGTTATGACCAAAATACCAAGCTCGTGTCCGTAACAACTATAGAAAGGCACACGACCTTCATTTCAGGGAAATTTGGGCATCTCAGGTGGTCCTTTCATGGGCCTATCGCCTAACTAGCATCACACCATGCCTAGGGCAAAGAATTTGGTGTTTTAAATTTTCTGAGATTTTGAGATTTTTTATGGACTACCCCCTTTGGAAAAAGTCAAGGATCCAAGCTGGTGGAAAAATGAATTTTTTGGGCTTCTTCGAGGAGGATTTCTCAAGAGACGTCCTCGTTAAAGTCGTAGGCCTTGAAGTTAGCTTTCCAACGAGCTCTCAAATGGCCCGATCAGAATAACCCAGCATTTTTTATGACCAAAATACCATGCTCGTGTCCGTAACACCTATAGAAAGGCACACTACCTTCATTTCGAGGAAATTTGGGCATCTCAGGTGGGCCTTTCATGGGCCTATCGCCTAACTAGCATCACACCATGCCTAGGGCAAAAAATTTGGGGTTTGAAATTTCTGAGATTTTGAGATTTTTTGTGGACTAACCCCTTTGGAAAAAGTCGAGGATCCAAGCTGGTGGAAAAATGATTTTTTTGGACATCATCGAGGAGGATTTCTCAAGAGACGTCCTCGTTAAAGTCGTAGGCCTTGAAGTTAGCTTTCCAACAAGATCTCAAATGGCCCGATCAGACCAACGCAGCTCTTGTTATGCCCAAAATACCAATCTCGCGTCTGTAACACCTATAGAAAGGCACACTGCCTTCATTCCTGGGCCATTTGGATATCTCAGGTTGGCTTTTCATGGGGCCTTTCACCTAACTAGCATCACGTCATGCGTAGGGCAATGAAATTGGGGTTTTGAATTTTTTGAGATTTTGAGATTTTTTATGGACTACCCCCTTTGGAAAAAGTCGAGGATCCAGGCTGGTGGAAAAAAGATTTTTTTGGACTTCTTCGAGGAGGATTTCTCAAGAGACGTCCTCGGTAAAGTCGTAGGCCTTGAATTTATCTTTCCAACGAGCTTTCAAATGGCCCGATCAGACCAACGCAGCTCTTGTTATGACCAAAACACCAAGCTTGTGTCCGTAACACCTATAGAAAGGCACACTACCTTCATTTCGGGGAAATTTGGGCATCTCAGGTGGGCCTTTCATGGGCTTATCACTTAACTAGCAACACACCATGACTAGGGTAAAGAATTTAGGGTTTTAAATTTTCTGAGATTTTGAGATTTTTTGTGGACTACCCCCTTTGGAAAAAGTCAACGATCCAAGCTGGTGGAAAAAGGATTTTTTTTAGACATCTTCGAGGAGGATTACTCAGGAGACATTCTCGTTAAAGTCGTAGGCCTTGAATTTATCTTTCCAACGAGCTCTCAAATGGCCCGATCAGACCAACGCAGCTCTTCTTATGACCAAAATACCCAGCTCGTGTCCGTAACACCTATAGAAAGACACACTGCCTTCATTCCTGGGCCATTTGGAGATCTCAGGTGGGCCTTTCATGGGGCCTATTGCCTAACTAGCATCACGTAATGCGTAGGGCAAAGAAATTGGGGTTTTAAATTTTCTAAGATTTTGAGATTTTTTATGGAGTACCCCCTTTGAAAAGAGTCGAGGATCCAAGCTGGTGGAAAAAAGATTTTTTTGGACTTCTTCGTGGAGGATTTCTCAAGAGACGTCCTCGTTAAAGTCGTAGGCCTTGAATTTATCTTTCCAACGAGCTCTCAAATGGCCCGATCAGACCAACGCAACTCTTGTTACGACCAAAACACCAAACTCGTGTCCGTAACACCTATAGAAAGGCACACTACCTTCATTTCGGGGAAATTTGGGCATCTCAGGTGGGCCTTTCATGGGCTTATCACTTAACTAGCATCACACCATGACTAGGGTAAAGAATTTAGGGTTTTAAATTTTCTCATATTTTGAGATTTTTTGTGGACTACCCCCTTTGGAAAAATTCGACGATCCAAGCTGGTGGAAAAAGGATTTTTTTTAGACATCTTCGAGGAGGATTACTCAGGAGACATCCCCGTTAAAGTAGTAGGCCTTGAAGTTAGCTTTCCAACGAGCTCTAAAATGGCCCGATCAGACCAACGCAGCTCTTGTTATGACCAAAATACCAAGCTCGTGTCCGTAACACCTATAGAAAGGCACACTACCGTCATTTCGGGGCCATTTGGGTATCTCAGGTGGGCCTTTCATGAGCCTATCGCCTAACTAGCATCACACCATGACTAGGGCAAAGAATTTGGGGTTTTAAATTTTCTGAGATTTTTTGTGGACTAACCCCTTTGGAAATAGGTCTTGAATTTATCTTTCCAACGAGCTCTCAAATGGCCTGATCAGACCAACGCAGCTTTTGTTATGACCAAAATACCAAGCTCGTGTCCGTAACACCTATAAAAAGACACACTACATTCATTTTGGGGAAATTTGGGCATCTCAGGTGGGCCTTTCATGGGCTTATCACTTAACTAGCATCACACCTTGACTAGGGTAAAGAATTTGGGGTTTTAAATTTTCTGAGATTTTGAGATTTTTTATTGACTACCCCATTTGAAAAAAGTCGAGGATCCAAGCTGGTGGAAAAAAGATTTTTTTGGACATCTTCGAGGATGATTACTCAGGAGACGTCCTCCTTAAAGTCGTAGGCCTTGAAGTTAGCTTTCCAACGAGCTCTCAAATGGCCCGATTAGACCAACGCAACTCTTGTTATGACCAAAATACCAATCTCGCGTGTGTAACACCTATAGAAATGCACACTGCCTTCATTCCTGGGCCATTTGGAGATCTCAGGTGGGCCTTTCATGGGGCCTATCGCCTAACTAGCATCACGTCATACGTACGGCAAACAAATTGGGGTTTTAAATTTTCTGAGATTTTGCGATTTTTTGTGGACTACCCCCTTTGAAAAGAGTCTAGGATCCAAGCTGGTGGAAAAATGATTTTTTTGGACTTCTTTGAGGAGGATTTCTCAAGAGACGTCCTTGTTAAAGTTGTAGGCCTTGAATTAATCTTTCCAACGAGCTCTCAAATGGCCCGATTAGACCAACGCAGCTCTTGTTATGACCAAAATACCAAGCTCGTGTCCGTAACACCTATAGAAGGTCACACTACCTTCATTTCGGGGAAATTTGGGCATCTCAGGTGGGCCTTTCATGGGCTTATCACTTAACTAGCAACACACCATGACTAGGGTAAAGAATTTAGGGTTTTAAATTTTCTGAGATTTTGAGATTTTTTGTGGACTACCCCCTTTGGAAAAAGTCAACGATCCAAGCTGGTGGAAAAAGGATTTTTTTTAGACATCTTCGAGGAGGATTACTCAGGAGACATTCTCGTTAAAGTCGTAGGCCTTGAATTTATCTTTCCAACGAGCTCTCAAATGGCCCGATCAGACCAACGCAGCTCTTCTTATGACCAAAATACCCAGCTCGTGTCCGTAACACCTATAGAAAGACACACTGCCTTCATTCCTGGGCCATTTGGAGATCTCAGGTGGGCCTTTCATGGGGCCTATTGCCTAACTAGCATCACGTAATGCGTAGGGCAAAGAAATTGGGGTTTTAAATTTTCTAAGATTTTGAGATTTTTTATGGAGTACCCCCTTTGAAAAGAGTCGAGGATCCAAGCTGGTGGAAAAAAGATTTTTTTGGACTTCTTCGTGGAGGATTTCTCAAGAGACGTCCTCGTTAAAGTCGTAGGCCTTGAATTTATCTTTCCAACGAGCTCTCAAATGGCCCGATCAGACCAACGCAACTCTTGTTACGACCAAAACACCAAACTCGTGTCCGTAACACCTATAGAAAGGCACACTACCTTCATTTCGGGGAAATTTGGGCATCTCAGGTGGGCCTTTCATGGGCTTATCACTTAACTAGCATCACACCATGACTAGGGTAAAGAATTTAGGGTTTTAAATTTTCTCATATTTTGAGATTTTTTGTGGACTACCCCCTTTGGAAAAATTCGACGATCCAAGCTGGTGGAAAAAGGATTTTTTTTAGACATCTTCGAGGAGGATTACTCAGGAGACATCCCCGTTAAAGTAGTAGGCCTTGAAGTTAGCTTTCCAACGAGCTCTAAAATGGCCCGATCAGACCAACGCAGCTCTTGTTATGACCAAAATACCAAGCTCGTGTCCGTAACACCTATAGAAAGGCACACTACCGTCATTTCGGGGCCATTTGGGTATCTCAGGTGGGCCTTTCATGAGCCTATCGCCTAACTAGCATCACACCATGACTAGGGCAAAGAATTTGGGGTTTTAAATTTTCTGAGATTTTTTGTGGACTAACCCCTTTGGAAATAGGTCTTGAATTTATCTTTCCAACGAGCTCTCAAATGGCCTGATCAGACCAACGCAGCTTTTGTTATGACCAAAATACCAAGCTCGTGTCCGTAACACCTATAAAAAGACACACTACATTCATTTTGGGGAAATTTGGGCATCTCAGGTGGGCCTTTCATGGGCTTATCACTTAACTAGCATCACACCTTGACTAGGGTAAAGAATTTGGGGTTTTAAATTTTCTGAGATTTTGAGATTTTTTATTGACTACCCCATTTGAAAAAAGTCGAGGATCCAAGCTGGTGGAAAAAAGATTTTTTTGGACATCTTCGAGGATGATTACTCAGGAGACGTCCTCCTTAAAGTCGTAGGCCTTGAAGTTAGCTTTCCAACGAGCTCTCAAATGGCCCGATTAGACCAACGCAACTCTTGTTATGACCAAAATACCAATCTCGCGTGTGTAACACCTATAGAAATGCACACTGCCTTCATTCCTGGGCCATTTGGAGATCTCAGGTGGGCCTTTCATGGGGCCTATCGCCTAACTAGCATCACGTCATACGTACGGCAAACAAATTGGGGTTTTAAATTTTCTGAGATTTTGCGATTTTTTGTGGACTACCCCCTTTGAAAAGAGTCTAGGATCCAAGCTGGTGGAAAAATGATTTTTTTGGACTTCTTTGAGGAGGATTTCTCAAGAGACGTCCTTGTTAAAGTTGTAGGCCTTGAATTAATCTTTCCAACGAGCTCTCAAATGGCCCGATTAGACCAACGCAGCTCTTGTTATGACCAAAATACCAAGCTCGTGTCCGTAACACCTATAGAAGGTCACACTACCTTCATTTCGGGGAAATTTGGGCATCTCAGGTGGTCCTTTCATGGGCCTATCGCCTAACTAGCATCACACCATGCCTAGGGCAAAGAATTTGGGGTTTTAAATTTTCTGAGATTTTGAGATTTTTTGTGGACTACCCCCTTTGGAAAAAGTCGAGTATCCAACCTGGTGGAAAAAAGAATTTTTTTGGACATCTTTGAGGAGGATTTCTCAGGAGACGTCCTCGTTAAAGTCGTAGGCCTTGAAGTTATCTTTCCAACGAGCTCTCAAATGGCCCGATCAGACCAACGCATCTCTTGTTATGACCAAAATACCAAGCTCGTGTCCGTAACACCTATAGAAAGGCACACTACCTAATTTCGGGGAAAATTGGCCATCTCAGGTGGTCCTTTCATGGGCCTATCGCCTAACAAGCATCACACCATGCCTAGGGCAAAGAATTTGGGGTTTTAAATTTTCTGAGATTTTGAGATTTTTTATTGACTACCCCCTTTGGAAAAAGTCGAGGATCCAAGCTTGTGGAAAAATGGTTTTTTTGGACTTCTTCGAGGAGGATTTCTCAAGAGACGTCCTCTTTAAAGTCGTAGGCCTTGAAGTTATCTTTCCAACGAGCTCTCAAATGGCCCGATCAGACCAACGCATCTCTTGTTATGACCAAAATACCAAGCTCGTGTCCGTAACACCTATAGAAAGGCACACTACCTAATTTCGGGGAAAATTGGCCATCTCAGGTGGTCCTTTCATGGGCCTATCGCCTAACAAGCATCACACCATGCCTAGGGCAAAGAATTTGGGGTTTTAAATTTTCTGAGATTTTGAGATTTTTTATTGACTACCCCCTTTGGAAAAAGTCGAGGATCCAAGCTTGTGGAAAAATGGTTTTTTTGGACTTCTTCGAGGAGGATTTCTCAAGAGACGTCCTCTTTAAAGTCGTAGGCCTTGAAGTTAGCTTTCCAACGAGCTCTCAAATGGCCCGATTAGAACAATGCAGCTCTTTTTATGACCAAAATACCAAGCTCGTGTCCGTAACACCTATAGAAAGGCACACTACCGTCATTTCGGGGCCATTTGGGTATCTCAGGTGGGCCTTTCATGGGTCTATCGCCTAACTAGCATCACACCATGACTAGGGCAAAGAATTTAGGGTTTTAAATTTTCTGAGATTTTGAGATTTTTTGTGGACTACCCCCTTTGGAAAAAGTCGAGGATCCAAGTTGGTGGAAAAAGGATTTTTTTGGACATCTTTGAGGAGGATTTCTCAAGAGACGTCCTCTTTAAAGTCGTAGGCCTTGAAGTTAGCTTTCCAACGAGCTCTCAAATGGCCTGATCAGAACAATGCAGCTCTTTTTATGACCAATATACCAAGCTCGTGTCCGTAACACCTATAGAAGGGCACACTACCGTCATTTCGGGGCCATTTGGGTATCTCATGTGGGCCTTTCATGTGCCTATCGCCTAACTAGCATCACACCATGACTAGGGCAAAGAATTTGGGGTTTTAAATTTTCTGAGATTTTGAGATTTTTTTTGGACTACCCCCTTTGGAAAAAGTCGAGGATCCAAGTTGGTGGAAAAATGATTTTTTTGGACATCTTCGAGGAGGATTTCTCAAGAGACGTCCTCGTAAAATTCATAGGCTTTGAAGTTAGCTTTCCAACGAGCTCTCAAATGGCTGGATCAGACCAACGCAACTCTTGTTATGACCAAAATACCAAGCTCGTGTCCGTAACACCTATAGAAAGGCACACTACCTTCATTTCGGGGAAATTTGGGCATCTCAGATGGGCCTTTCATGGGTCTATCGCATAACTCCCATCACACCATGCCTAGGGCAAAGAATTTGGGGTTTGAAATTTTCTGAAATTTTGAGATTTTTTTTTCACTAACCCCTTTGGAAAAAGTCGAGGATCCAAGCTGGTGGAAAAATAATTTTTTTGGACATCTTCGAGGAGTATTTCTCAGGAGACGTCCTCCTTAAAGTTGTAGGACTTGAAGTCAGCTTTCCACGAGCTCTCAAATGGCCCGATCAAACCAACGCAGCTCTCGTTATGACCAAAATACCAATCTCGTGTCTGTAACACCTATTGATAGGCACACTGCCTTCATTCTTGGGCCATTTTGAGATCTAAGGTGGGCCTTTCATGGGGCCTATCGCCTAACTAGCATCACATCATGCGTAGGGAAAAGAAATTAGGGTTTTAAATTTTCTGAGATTTTGAGATTTTTTATGGACTACCCCCTTTGAAAAAAGTCGAGGATCCAAGCTGGTGGAAAAATGATTTTTTTGACTTCTTCGAGGAGGATTTCTCAAGAGACGTCCTCGTTAAAGTCATAGGCCTTGAATTTAGCTTTCCAACGACCTCTCAAATGGTCCGATCAGACCAACGCAGCTCTTGTTATGACCAAAATACCAAGCTCGTGTCCGTAACAGCTATAGAAAGGCACACTACCTTCATTTCGGGGAAATTTGGGCATCTCAGATGGGCCTTTCATGGGTCTATCGCCTAACTACCATCACACCATGCCTAGGGCAAAGAATTTGGGGTTTGAAATTTTTAGAGATTTTGAGATTTTTTTTGGACTATCGCCTTTGGAAAAAGTCAAGGATCCAAGCTGGTGGAAAATTGATTTTTTTGGAAATCTTCGAGGAGGATTTCTCAGGAGACATCCTCCTTAAAGTTGTAGGCCTTGAACTTAGCTTTCCACGAGCTCTCAAATGGCCCGATCAGACCAACGCAGCTCTTGTTATGACCATAATACCAATCTCGCGTCTATAACACCTATAGATAGGCACATTGCCTTCATTACTCGGCTATTTTGAGATCTCAGGTGGGCCTTTCATGGGGCCTATCGCCTAACTAGCATCACATCATGCGTAGGGAAAAGAAATTAGGGTTTTAAATTTTATGAGATTTTGAGATTTTTGGTGAACTACCCCCTTTGAAAAAAGTCGAGGATCCAAGCTGGTGGAAAAATGATGTTTTTGACTTCTTCAAGGAGGATTTCTCAAGAGACGTCCTCGTTAAAGTCGTAGGCCTTGAATTTAGCTTTCCAACGAGCTCTCAAATGGCCCGATCAGACCAACGCAGCTCTTGTTATGACCAAAATACCAAGCTCCTGTCCGTAACAGCTATAGAAAGGCACACTACCTTCATTTCGGGGAAATTTGGGCATCTCAGGTAGGCCTTTCATGGGCCTATCGCCTAACTAGCATCACACCATGCCTAGGGCAAAGAATTTGGGGTTTGAAATTTTCTGAGATTTTGAGATTTTTTGTGGACTAACTCCTTTGGAAAAAGTCGAGGATCCAAGCTGGTGGAAAAATTTTTTTTTAGACATCTTTGAGGAGGATTTCTCAGGAGATGTCCTCCTTAAAGTCATAGGGCTTGAAGTTAGCTTTCCAACGAGCACTCAAATGGCCCGATCAGACCAACGCAGCTTTTGTTATGACGAAAATACCAAGCTCGTGTCCATAACACCTATAGAAAGGCACACTACCGTCATTTCGGGGCCATTTGGGTATCTCAGGTGGGCCTTTCATGAGCCTATCGCCTAACTAGCATCACACCATGACTAGGGCAAAGAATTTGGGGTTTTAAATTTTCTAAGATTTTTTGTGGACTACCCCCTTTGGAAATAGGCCTTGAAGTTAGCTTTCTAACGAGCTCTGAAATGGCCCGATCAGACCAACGCAGCTCTTGTTATGACGAAAATACCAAGCTCGTGTCCGTAATACCTATATAAGGGCACACTGCCTTCATTTCGGGGAAATTCGGGCATCTCAAGTGGGCCTTTCATGAGCCTATCGCCTAACTAGCATCACACCATACCTAGGGCAAAGAATTTGGGGTTTTAAATTTTTTGAGATTTTGAGATTTTTTGTGGAACTACCCCCTTGGGAAAAAGTCGAGGATCCAAACTGGTGGAAAATGATTTTTTTGGACCTCTTCGAGGAGGATTTCTCAAGAGACGTCCTCGTGAAAGTCGTAGGCCTTGAAGTTAGATTTCCAACGAGCTATCAAATGGCCCGATCAGACCAACACAGCTCTTGTTATGACCAAAATACCAAGCTCGTGTCCGTAACACCTATAGAAAGGCACACTAACTTCATTTCGGGGAAATTTGGGCATCTCAGGTGGGCCTTTCATGGGCCTATCGCCTAACTAGCATCACACCATGCCTAGGGCAAAGAATTTGGGGTTTTAAATTTTCTGAGGTTTTGAGATTTTTTATGGACTACCCCCTTTGGAAAAAGTCGAGGATCCAAGCTGGTGGAAAAAGGATTTTTTTGGACATCTTTGAGGAGGATTTCTCAAGAGACGTCCTCTTTAAAGTCGTAGGCCTTGAAGTTAGCTTTCCAACGAGCTCTCAAATGGCCCGATCAGAACAATGCAGCTCTTTTTATGACCAAAATACTAAGCTCGTGTCCGTAACACCTATAGAAAGGCACACTACCGTCATTTCGGAGCCATTTGGGTATCGCAGGTGGGCCTTTCATGGGCCTATCGCCTAACTAGCATCACACCATGACTAGGGCAAAGAATTTGGGGTTTTAAATTTTCTGAGATTTTGAGATTTTTTTTGGACTACCCCCTTTGGAAAAAGTCGAGGATCCAAGTTGGTGGAAAAAGGATTTTTTTGGACATCTTCGAGGAGGATTTCTCAAGAGACGTCCTCGTTAAAGTCATAGGCTTTGAAGTTAGTTTTCCAACGAGCTCTCAAATGGTTGGATCAGACCAACGCAACTCTTGTTATGATCAAAATACCAAGCTCGTGTCCGTAACACCTATAGAAAGGCACACTACCTTCATTTCGGGGAAATTTGGGCATCTCAGATGGGCCTTTCATGGGTCTATCGCATAACTCCCATCACACCATTCCTAGGGCAAAGAATTTGGGGTTTTAAATTTTCTGAGATTTCGAGATTTTTTTTGGACTAACCCCTTTGGAAATAGTCGAGGATCCAAGCTGGTGGAAAAATAATTTTTTTGGACATCTTGGAGGAGGATTTCTCAGGAGACGTCCTCCTTAAAGTTGTAGGACTTGAAGTCAGCTTTCCACGAGCTCTCAAATGGCCCGATCAGACCAACGCAGCTCTCGTTATGACCAAAATACCAATCTCGCGTCTGTAACACCTATAGATAGGCACACTGCCTTCATTCTTGGGCCATTTTGAGATCTAAGGTGGGCCTTTCATGGGGCCTATCGCCTAACTAGCATCACATCATGCGTGTGGAAAAGAAATTAGGGTTTTAAATTTTCTGAGATTTTGAGATTTTTTATAGACTACCCCCTTTGAAAAAAGTCGAGGATCCAAGCTAGTGGAAAAATGATTTTTTTTGACTTCTTCGAGGAGGATTTCTCAAGGGACGTCCTCGTTAAAGTCGTAGGCCTTGAATTTAGCTTTCCAACGACCTCTCAAATGGTCCGATCAGACCAACGCAGCTCTTGTTATGACCAAAATACCAAGCTCGTGTCCGTAACAGCTATAGAAAGGCACACTACCTTCATTTCGGGGAAATTTGGGCATCTCAGATGGGCCTTTCATGGGTCTATCGCCTAACTACCATCACACCATGCCTAGGGCAAAGAATTTGGGGTTTGAAATTTTTAGAGATTTTGAGATTTTTTTTGGACTATCCCCTTTGGAAAAAGTCAAGGATCCAAGCTGGTGGAAAATTGATTTTTTTGGACATCTTCGAGGAGGATTTCTCAGGAGAAATCCTCCTTAAAGTTGTAGGCCTTGAACTTAGCTTTCCACGAGCTCTCAAATGGCCCGATCAGACCAACGCAGCTCTTGTTATGATCATAATACCAATCTCGCGTCTGTAACACCTATAGATAGGCACATTGCCTTCATTACTGGGCTATTTTGAGATCTCAGGTGGGCCTTTCATGGGGCCTATTGCCTAACTAGCATCACATCATGCGTAGGGAAAAGAAATTAGGGTTTTAAATTTTATGAGATTTTGAGATTTTTGGTGAACTACCCCCTTTGAAAAAAGTCGAGGATCCAAGATGGTGGAAAAATGATGTTTTTGACTTCTTCAAGGAGGATTTCTCAAGAGACGTCCTCGTTAAAGTCGTAGGCCTTGAATTTAGCTTTCCAACGAGCTCTCAAATGGCCTGATCAGACCAACGCAGCTCTTGTTATGACCAAAATACCAAGCTCCTGTCCTTAACAGCTATAGAAAGGCACACTACCATCATTTCGGAGAAATTTGGGCATCTCAGGTAGGCCTTTCATGGGCATATCACCTAACTAGCATCACACCATGACTAGGGCAAAGAATTTGGGGTTTTAAATTTTTTGAGATTTTTTGTAGACTACCCCCTTTGGAAAAAGTCGAGGATCCAAGCTTGTGGAAAAATGATTTTTTTGGACATCTTCAAGGAGGATTACTCAGGATACATGCGTGAAAGTCATAGGCCTTGAATTTATCTTTCCAACGAGCTCCGAAATGGCCCGATCAGACCAACGCAGCTCTTGTTATGACCAAAATACCAAGCTCGTGTCCGTAACACCTACATAGAGGCACACTACCTTCATTTCGGGGAAATGTGGGCATCTCAGGTGGGCCTATCGCCTAACTAGCATCACGCCATACCTAGGGCAAAGAATTTGGGGTTTTAAATTTTTTGAGATTTTGAGATTTTTTGTGGACTACCCCCTTTGGAAAAATGTCGAGGATCCAAGCTAGTAGAAAAATGATTTTTTTGGACTTCTTCGAGGAGGATTTCTCAAGAGACGTCTTCATTAAAGTCGTAGGCGTTGAATTTATCTTTCCAACGAGCTCTCAAATAGCACGATCAGACCAACGCAGCTGTTTTTATGACCAAAATACCAAGCTCGTGTCCGTAACAACTATAGAAAGGCCCACTACCTTCATTTCGAGAAAATTTTGGCATCTCAGGTGGGCCTTTCATGGGCCTATCGCCTAACTAGCATCATACCATACCTAGGGCAAAGAATTTGGGTTTTGAAATTTCTAAGATTTTGAGATTTTTTGTGCACTACCCCCTTTGGAAAAAGTCGACGATCCAAGCTGGTGGAAAAAGGATTTTTTTTGACATCTTCGAGGAGGATTACTCAGGAGACATCCTCGTTAAGGTCGTAGGCCTTGAAGTTAGCTTTCCAACGAGCATTCAAATGGCCCGATCAGACCAACGCAGCTCTTGTTATGACCAAAATACCAAGCTCGTGTCCGTAACACCTATAGAAAGGCACACTACCTTCATTTCGGGGAAATTTGGGCATCTCAGGTGGGCCTTTCATGGGCCTATCGCCTAACTAGCATCACACCATGCCTAGGGCAAAGAATTTGGGGTTTTAAATTTTCTGAGATTTTGAGATTTTTTATGGACTACCCCCTTTGGAAAAAGTCGAGGATCCAAGCTGGTGGAAAAATGATTTTTTTGGACTTCTTCGAGGAGGATTTCTACAGAGACGTCCTCGTTAAAGCCATAGGCCTTGAAGTTAGCTTTCTAACGAGCTCTCAAATGGCCCGATAAGACCAACACAGCTCTTGTTATGACCAAAATACCAAGCTCGTGTCCGTAACACCAACATAAAGGCACACTACCTTCATTTCGAGGAAATTTGGGCATCTCAGGTGGGCCTTTCATGGGCCTATCGCCTAACTAGCATTACACCATGCCTAGGGAAAAGAAATTCGGGTTTGAAAATTTCTGAGATTTTGAGATTTTTTGTGGACTAACCCCTTTGGAAAAAGTCGAGGATCCAAGCTAGTGGAAAAATGAATTTTTTGGACTTCTTCCAGGAGGATTTCTCAAGAGACATCTTCATTAAATTCGTAGGCCTTGAATTTATCTTTCCAACGAGCTCTCAAATGGCCCGATCAGACCAACGCAGCTCTTTTTATGACCAAAATACCAAGCTCTTGTCCGTAACACCTATAGAAAGGCACACTACCTTCATTTCGAGGAAATTGGGGCATCTCAGGTGGGCCTTTCATGGGCCTATCACCTAACTAGCATCACACCATGCCTAGGGCAAAGAATTTGGGTTTTGAAATTTCTGAGATTTTGAGATTTTTTGTGGACTAACCCCTTTGGAAAAAGTCGAGGATCCAAGCTGGTGGAAAAATGATTTTTTTTGGACATCATCGAGGAGGATTTCTCAGAAGACGTCCTCTTTAAAGTCGTAGGCCTTGAAGTTATCTTTCCAACGAGCTCTCAAATTGCCAGATCAGACCAACGCAGCTCTTGTTATGACCAAAATTGCAATCTCGCATCTGTAACACCTATAGAAAGGCACACTGCCTTCATTCCTGGGCCATTTGGAGATCTCAGGTGGGCCTTTCATGGGGCATATCGCCTAACTAGCATCACGTCATGCATAGGGCAAAGAAATTGGGGTTTTAAATTTTCTGAGATTTTGAGATTTTTTGTGGAGTACCCCCTTTGAAAAGAGTCGAGGATCCAAGCTGGTGGAAAAAAGATTTTGTTTGGACTTCTTCGAGGAGGATTTCTCAAGAGACGTCCTCGTTAAAGTCGTAGGCCTTGAATTTATCTTTCCAACGAGCTCTCAAATGTCCCGATCAGACCAACGCAGCTCTTGTTATGACCAAAACACCAAGCTCGTGTCCGTAATACCTATAGAAAGGCACACTGCCTTCATTTCGGGGAAATTTGGGCATCTCAGGTGGGCCTTTCATGGGCTTATCACTTAACTAGCATCACACCATGACTAGGGTAAGGAATTTGGGGTTTTAAATTTTCTGAGATTTTGAGATTTTTTGTGGACTACCCCCTTTGAAAAAAGTCGACTGGTGGAAAAAGGATTTTTTTGGACATCTTCGAGTAGGATTACTCAGGAGACATCCCCGTTAAAGTCGAAGACCTTGAAGTTAGCTTTCCAACGAGCTCTAAAATGGCCCGATCAGACCAACGCAGCTCTTGTTATGACCAAAATACCAAGCTCGTGTCCGTAACACCTATAGAAAGGCACACGACCTTCATTTCGGGGAAATTTGGGCATCTCAGGTGGTCCTTTCATGGGCCTATCGCCTAACTAGCATCACACCATGCCTAGGGCAAATAATTTGGGGTTTTAAATTTTCTGAGATTTTGAGATTTTGTATGGACTACCCCCTTTGGAAAAAGTCAAGGATCCAAGCTGGTGGAAAAATGATTTTTTTTGGGCTTCTTCGAGGAGGATTTCTCAAGAGACGTCCTTGTTAAAGTCGTAGGCCTTGAAGTTAGCTTTCCAACGAGCTCTCAAATGGCCCGATCAGAACAACGTAGCTTTTTTTATAACCAAAATACCAAGCTCATTTCCGTAACACCTATAGAGAGGCACACTGCCTTCATTCCTGGGCCATTTGGAGATCTCAGGTGGGCCTTTCATGGGGCCTATCGCCTAACTAGCATCACGTCATGCGTAGGGCAAAGAAATTGGGGTTTTAAATTTTCTGAGATTTTGAGATTTTTTGTGGAGTACCCCCTTTGAAAAGAGTCGAGGATCCAAGCTGGTGGAAAAAGATTTTTTTGGACTTCTTCGAGGAGGATTTCTCAAGAGACGTCCTCGTTAAAGACGTAGGCCTTGAATTTATCTTTCCAACGAGCTCTCAAATGGCCCGAGCAGACCAACGCAGCTCTTCTTATGACCAAAACACCAAGCTCGTGTCCGTAACACCTATAGAAAGGCACACTACCTTCATTTCGGGGAAATTTGGGCATCTCAAGTGGGCCTTTTATGGGCTTATCACTTAACTAGCACCACACCATGACTAGGGTAAAGAATTTGGGGTTTTAAATTTTCTGAGATTTTGAGATTTTTTGTGCACTACCCCCTTTGGAAAAAGTCAACGATCCAAGCTGGTGGAAAAAGGATTTTTTTGGACATCTTCGAGGAGGATTACTCTGGAAACTTCCTCGTTAAAGTCGTAGGCCTTGAATTTAGCTTTCCAACAAGCTCTAAAATGGCCCGATCAGACCAACGCAGCTCTTGTTATGACCAAAATACCAAGCTCGTGTCCGTAACACCTATAGAAAGGCACACTACCTTCATTTCGGGGAAATTTGGGCATCTCAGGTGGTCCTTTCATGGGCCTATCGCCTAACTAGCATCACACCATGCCTAGGGCAAAGAATTTGGGGTTTTAAATTTTCTGAGATTTTGAGATTTTTTATTGACTACCCCCTTTGGAAAAAGTCGAGGATCCAAGCTTGTGGAAAAAAGATTTTTTTTGGACATCTTCGAGGAGGATTACTCAGGAGACGTCCTCCTTAAAGTCGTAGGCCTTGAAGTTAGCTTTCCAACGAGCTCTCAAATGGCCCGATTAGACCAACGCAGCTCTTGTTATGACCAAAATACCAATCTCGCGTGTGTAACACCTATAGAAAAAGGCACACTGCCTTCATTGCTGGGCCATTTGGAGATCTCAGGTGGGCCTTTCATTGGGCCTATCGCCTAACTAGCATCACGTCATGCGTAGGGCAAAGAAATTGGGGTCTTAAATTTTCTGAGATTTTGAGATTTTTTGTGGACTACCCCTTTGAAAAGAGTCGAGGATCCAAGCTGGTGGAAAAATGAATTTTTTCGACTTCTTTGATGAGGATTTCTCAAGAGACGTCCTCGTTAAATTCGTAGGCCTTGAATTTATCTTTCCAACGAGCTCTCAAATGGCCCGATCAGACCAATGCAGCTCTTGTTATGACCAAAATACCATGCTCGTGTCCGTAACACCTATAGAAAGGCACACTACCATCATTTCGGGGAAATTTGGGCATCTCAGGTGGGCCTTTCATGGGCCTATCGCCTAACTATCATCACACCATGCCTAGGGCAAAGAATTTGGGGTTTGAAATTTTCTGAGATTTTTTAGATTTTTTGTGGACTAACCCCTTTGGAAAAAGTCGAGGATCCAAGCTGGTGGAAAAATGATTTTTTTGGACTTCTTCGAGGAGGATTTCTCAAGAGACGTACTCGTTAAAGTCGTAGGCCTTGAATTTATCTTTCCAACGAGCTCTCAAATGGCCCGATCAGACCAACGCAGCTCTTGTTATGACCAAAATACCAAGCTCGTGTCCGTTACACCTATAGAAAGACACACTACATTCATTTCGGGGAAATTTGGGCATCTCAGGTGGGCCTTTCATGGGCTAATCACTTAACTAGCATCACACCTTGACTAGGGTAAAGAATTTGGGGTTTTAAATTTTTTGAGATTTTGGGATTTTTTGTGGACTACCCCCTTTGGAAAAAGTCAAGGATCCAAGCTGCTGGAAAAAAGGATTTTTTTGGACATCTTCGAGTAGGATTTCTCTGGAGACGTCCTCGTTAAAGTCATAGACCTTGAAGTTATCTTTCCAACGAGCTCTCAAATGGCCCGATCAGATCAACGCAGCTCTTGTTATGACCAAAATACCAAGCTCGTGTCCGTAACACCTATAGAAAGGCACACTACCTTCATTTCGGGGAAATTTGGGCATCTCAGGTGGTCCTTTCATGGGCATATCGCCTAACTAGCATCACACCATGCCTAGGGCAAAGAATTTGGGGTTTTAAATTTTCTGAGATTTTGATATTTTTTATTGACTACCCCCTTTGGAAAAGTCGAGGATCCAAGCTGGTGGAAAAATGATTTTTTTGGACATCTTCGAGGAGGATTTCTCAGGAGACGTCCTCGTTAAAGTCGTAGGCTTTGAAGTTAGCTTTCCAACGAGCTCTCAAATGGCCCGATCAGACCAACGCAGCTCTTGTTATGACCAAAATACCAAGCTCGTGTCCGTAACACCTATAGAAAGGCACACTACCTTCATTTCGGGGAAATTTGGGCATATCAGGTGGTCCTTTCATGGGCCTATCGCCTAACTAGCATCACACCATGCATAGGGCAAAGAATTTGGGGTTTTAAATTTTATGAGATTTTGAGATTTTTTATTGACTACTCCCGTTGGAAAAAGTCGAGGATCCAAGGTTGGGGAAAAAAGATTTTTTTGGACATCTTCGAGGAGGATTACTCAGAAGACGTCCTCCTTAAAGTCGTAGGCCTTGAAGTTAGCTTTCCAACGAGCTCTCAAATGGCCCGATTAGACCAACGCAGCTCTTGTTATGACCAAAATACCAATCTCGCGTGTGTAACACCTATAGAAAGGCACACTGCCTTCATTCTTGGGCCATTTGGAGATCTCAGGAGGGCCTTTCATGGGGCCTATCGCCTAACTAGCATCACGTCATGCGTAGGGCAAAGAAATTGGGGTCTTAAATTTTCTGAGATTTTGAGATTTTTTGTGGACTACCCCTTTGAAAAGAGTCGAGGATCCAAGCTGGTGGAAAAATGATTTTTTTGGACATCTTCGAGGAGGATTTCTCAGGAGACGTCCTCGTTAAAGTCGTAGGCTTTGAAGTTAGCTTTCCAACGAGCTCTCAAATGGCCCGATCAGACCAACGCAGCTCTTGTTATGACCAAAATACCAAGCTCGTGTCCGTAACACCTATAGAAAGGCACACTACCTTCATTTCGGGGAAATTTGGGCATATCAGGTGGTCCTTTCATGGGCCTATCGCCTAACTAGCATCACACCATGCATAGGGCAAAGAATTTGGGGTTTTAAATTTTATGAGATTTTGAGATTTTTTATTGACTACTCCCGTTGGAAAAAGTCGAGGATCCAAGGTTGGGGAAAAAAGATTTTTTTGGACATCTTCGAGGAGGATTACTCAGAAGACGTCCTCCTTAAAGTCGTAGGCCTTGAAGTTAGCTTTCCAACGAGCTCTCAAATGGCCCGATTAGACCAACGCAGCTCTTGTTATGACCAAAATACCAATCTCGCGTGTGTAACACCTATAGAAAGGCACACTGCCTTCATTCTTGGGCCATTTGGAGATCTCAGGTGGGCCTTTCATGGGGCCTATCGCCTAACTAGCATCACGTCATGCGTAGGGCAAAGAAATTGGGGTCTTAAATTTTCTGAGATTTTGAGATTTTTTGTGGACTACCCCTTTGAAAAGAGTCGAGGATCCAAGCTGGTGGAAAAATGATTTTTTTGGACTTCATTGAGGAGGATTTCTCAAGAGACGTCATCGTTAAATTCGTAGGCCTTGAATTTATCTTTCCAACGAGCTCGCAAATGGCCCGATCAGACCAACGCAGCTCTTGTTATGACCAAAATACCAAGCTCGTGTCCGTAACACCTATAGAAAGGAACACTACCTTCATTTCGGGGAAATTTGGGCATATCAGGTGGGCATTTCATGGGCCTATCGCCTAACTAGCATCACACCATGCCTAGGGCAAAGAATTTGGGGTTTGAAATTTTCTGAGATTTTGAGATTTTTTGTGGACTAACCCCTTTGGAAAAAGTCGAGGATCCAAGCTGGTGGAAAAATGATTTTTTTGGACTTCTTTGAGGATGATTTCTCAAGAGACGTACTCGTTAAAGTCGTAGGCCTTGAATTTATCTTTCCAACGAGCTCTCAAATGGCCCGATCAGACCAACGCAGCTCTTGTTATGACCAAAATACCAAGCTCGTGTCCGTAACACCTATAGAAAGACACACTACATTCATTTCGGGGAAATTTGGGCATCTCAGGTGGGCCTTTCATGGGCTAATCACTTAACTAGCATCACACTTTGACTAGGGTAAAGAATTTGGGGTTTTAAATTTTTTGAGATTTTGGGATTTTTTGTGGACTACCCCCTTTGGAAAAAGTCGAGGATCTAAGCTGCTGGAAAAAAGGATTTTTTTGGACATCTTCGAGGAGGATTTCTCTAGAGAGACGTCCTCGTTAAAGTCATAGACCTTGAAGTTATCTTTCCAACGAGCTCTCAAATGGCCCGATCAGACCAACGCAGCTCTTGTTATGACCAAAATACCAAGCTCGTGTCCGTAACACCTATAGAAAGGCACACTACCTTCATTTCGGGGAAATTTGGGCATCTCAGGTGGTCCTTTCATGGGCCTATCGCCTAACTAGCATCACACCATGCCTAGGGCAAAGAATTTGGGGTTTTAAATTTTCTGAGATTTTGAGATTTTTTATTGACTACCCCTTTTGGAAAAAGTCGAGGATCCAAGCTTGTGGAAAAAAGATTTTTTTTGGACATCTTCGAGGAGGATTACTCAGGAGACGTCCTCCTTAAAGTCGTAGGCCTTGAAGTTAGCTTTCCAACGAGCTCTCAAATGGCCCGATTAGACCAACGCAGCTCTTGTTATGACCAAAATACCAATCTCGCGTGTGTAACACCTATAGAAAAAGGCACACTGCCTTCATTGCTGGGCCATTTGGAGATCTCAGGTGGGCCTTTCATTGGGCCTATCGCCTAACTAGCATCACGTCATGCGTAGGGCAAAGAAATTGGGGTCTTAAATTTTCTGAGATTTTGAGATTTTTTGTGGACTACCCCTTTGAAAAGAGTCGAGGATCCAAGCTGGTGGAAAAATGAATTTTTTCGACTTCTTTGATGAGGATTTCTCAAGAGACGTCCTCGTTAAATTCGTAGGCCTTGAATTTATCTTTCCAACGAGCTCTCAAATGGCCCGATCAGACCAATGCAGCTCTTTTTATGACCAAAATACCAAGCTCGTGTCCGTAACACCTATAGAAAGGCACACTACCTTCATTTCGGGGAAATTTGGGCATCTCAGGTGGGCCTTTCATGGGCCTATCGCCTAACTATCATCACACCATGCCTAGGGCAAAGAATTTGGGGTTTGAAATTTTCTGAGATTTTTTAGATTTTTTGTGGACTAACCCCTTTGGAAAAAGTCGAGGATCCAAGCTGGTGGAAAAATGATTTTTTTGGACTTCTTCGAGGAGGATTTCTCAAGAGACGTACTCGTTAAAGTCGTAGGCCTTGAATTTATCTTTCCAACGAGCTCTCAAATGGCCCGATCAGACCAACGCAGCTCTTGTTATGACCAAAATACCAAGCTCGTGTCCGTTACACCTATAGAAAGACACACTACATTCATTTCGGGGTAATTTGGGCATCTCAGGTGGGCCTTTCATGGGCTAATCACTTAACTAGCATCACACCTTGACTAGGGTAAAGAATTTGGGGTTTTAAATTTTTTGAGATTTTGGGATTTTTTGTGGACTACCCCCTTTGGAAAAAGTCAAGGATCCAAGCTGCTGGAAAAAAGGATTTTTTTGGACATCTTCGAGTAGGATTTCTCTGGAGACGTCCTCGTTAAAGTCATAGACCTTGAAGTTATCTTTCCAACGAGCTCTCAAATGGCCCGATCAGATCAACGCAGCTCTTGTTATGACCAAAATACCAAGCTCGTGTCCGTAACACCTATAGAAAGGCACACTACCTACATTTCGGGGAAATTTGGGCATCTCAGGTGGTCCTTTCATGGGCCTATCGCCTAACTAGCATCACACCATGCCTAGGGCAAAGAATTTGGGGTTTTAAATTTTCTGAGATTTTGATATTTTTTATTGACTACCCCCTTTGGAAAAGTCGAGGATCCAAGCTGGTGGAAAAAAGGATTTTTTTGGACATCTTCGAGGAGGATTTCTCAGGAGACGTCCTCGTTAAAGTCGTAGGCCTTGAAGTTAGCTTTCCAACGAGCTCTCAAATGGCCCGATCAGACCAACGCAGCTCTTGTTATGACCAAAATACCAAGCTCGTGTCCGTAACACCTATAGAAAGGCACACTACCTTCATTTCGGGGAAATTTGGGCATATCAGGTGGTCCTTTCATGGGCCTATCGCCTAACTAGCATCACACCATGCATAGGGCAAAGAATTTGGGGTTTTAAATTTTATGAGATTTTGAGATTTTTTATTGACTACTCCCGTTGGAAAAAGTCGAGGATCCAAGGTTGGGGAAAAAAGATTTTTTTGGACATCTTCGAGGAGGATTACTCAGAAGACGTCCTCCTTAAAGTCGTAGGCCTTGAAGTTAGCTTTCCAACGAGCTCTCAAATGGCCCGATTAGACCAACGCAGCTCTTGTTATGACCAAAATACCAATCTCGCGTGTGTAACACCTATAGAAAGGCACACTGCCTTCATTCTTGGGCCATTTGGAGATCTCAGGTGGGCCTTTCATGGGGCCTATCGCCAAACTAGCATCACGTCATGCGTAGGGCAAAGAAATTGGGGTCTTAAATTTTCTGAGATTTTGAGATTTTTTGTGGACTACCCCTTTGAAAAGAGTCGAGGATCCAAGCTGGTGGAAAAATGATTTTTTTGGACATCTTCGAGGAGGATTTCTCAGGAGACGTCCTCGTTAAAGTCGTAGGCCTTGAAGTTAGCTTTCCAACGAGCTCTCAAATGGCCCGATCAGACCAACGCAGCTCTTGTTATGACCAAAATACCAAGCTCGTGTCCGTAACACCTATAGAAAGGCACACTACCTTCATTTCGGGGAAATTTGGGCATATCAGGTGGTCCTTTCATGGGCCTATCGCCTAACTAGCATCACACCATTCATAGGGCAAAGAATTTGGGGTTTTAAATTTTATGAGATTTTGAGATTTTTTATTGACTACTCCCGTTGGAAAAAGTCGAGGATCCAAGGTTGGGGAAAAAAGATTTTTTTGGACATCTTCGAGGAGGATTACTCAGAAGACGTCCTCCTTAAAGTCGTAGGCCTTGAAGTTAGCTTTCCAACGAGCTCTCAAATGGCCCGATTAGACCAACGCAGCTCTTGTTATGACCAAAATACCAATCTCGCGTGTGTAACACCTATAGAAAGGCACACTGCCTTCATTCTTGGGCCATTTGGAGATCTCAGGTGGGCCTTTCATGGGGCCTATCGCCTAACTAGCATCACGTCATGCGTAGGGCAAAGAAATTGGGGTCTTAAATTTTCTGAGATTTTGAGATTTTTTGTGGACTACCCCTTTGAAAAGAGTCGAGGATCCAAGCTGGTGGAAAAATGATTTTTTTGGACTTCTTTGAGGAGGATTTCTCAAGAGACGTCATCGTTAAATTCGTAGGCCTTGAATTTATCTTTCCAACGAGCTCGCAAATGGCCCGATCAGACCAACGCAGCTCTTGTTATGACCAAAATACCAAGCTCGTATCCGTAACACCTATAGAAAGGAACACTACCTTCATTTCGGGGAAATTTGGGCATCTCAGGTGGGCCTTTCATGGGCCTATCGCCTAACTAGCATCACACCATGCCTAGGGCAAAGAATTTGGGGTTTGAAATTTTCTGAGATTTTTTAGATTTTTTGTGGACTAACCCCTTTGGAAAAAGTCGAGGATCCAAGCTGGTGGAAAAATGATTTTTTTGGACTTCTTTGAGGAGGATTTCTCAAGAGACGTACTCGTTAAAGTCGTAGGCCTTGAATTTATCTTTCCAACGAGCTCTCAAATGGCCCGATCAGACCAACGCAGCTCTTGTTATGACCAAAATACCAAGCTCGTGTCCGTTACACCTATAGAAAGACACACTACATTCATTTCGGGGAAATTTGGGCATCTCAGGTGGGCCTTTCATGGGCTAATCACTTAACTAGCATCACACCTTGACTAGGGTAAAGAATTTGGGGTTTTAAATTTTTTGAGATTTTGGGATTTTTTGTGGACTACCCCCTTTGGAAAAAGTCAAGGATCCAAGCTGCTGGAAAAAAGGATTTTTTTGGACATCTTCGAGTAGGATTTCTCTGGAGACGTCCTCGTTAAAGTCATAGACCTTGAAGTTATCTTTCCAACGAGCTCTCAAATGGCCCGATCAGATCAACGCAGCTCTTGTTATGACCAAAATACCAAGCTCGTGTCCGTAACACCTATAGAAAGGCACACTACCTTCATTTCGGGGAAATTTGGGCATCTCAGGTGGTCCTTTCATGGGCCTATCGCCTAACTAGCATCACACCATGCCTAGGGCAAAGAATTTGGGGTTTTAAATTTTCTGAGATTTTGATATTTTTTATTGACTACCCCCTTTGGAAAAGTCGAGGATCCAAGCTGGTGGAAAAAAGGATTTTTTTGGACATCTTCGAGGAGGATTTATCAGGAGACGTCCTCGTTAAAGTCGTAGGCCTTGAAGTTAGCTTTCCAACGAGCTCTCAAATGGCCCGATCAGACCAACGCAGCTCTTGTTATGACCAAAATACCAAGCTCGTGTCCGTAACACCTATAGAAAGGCACACTACCTTCATTTCGGGGAAATTTGGGCATATCAGGTGGTCCTTTCATGGGCCTATCGCCTAACTAGCATCACACCATGCATAGGGCAAAGAATTTGGGGTTTTAAATTTTATGAGATTTTGAGATATTTTATTGACTACTCCCGTTGGAAAAAGTCGAGGATCCAAGGTTGGGGAAAAAAGATTTTTTTGGACATCTTCGAGGAGGATTACTCAGAAGACGTCCTCCTTAAAGTCGTAGGCCTTGAAGTTAGCTTTCCAACGAGCTCTCAAATGGCCCGATTAGACCAACGCAGCTCTTGTTATGACCAAAATACCAATCTCGCGTGTGTAACACCTATAGAAAGGCACACTGCCTTCATTCTTGGGCCATTTGGAGATCTCAGGTGGGCCTTTCATGGGGCCTATCGCCTAACTAGCATCACGTCATGCGTAGGGCAAAGAAATTGGGGTCTTAAATTTTCTGAGATTTTGAGATTTTTTGTGGACTACCCCTTTGAAAAGAGTCGAGGATCCAAGCTGGTGAAAAAATGATTTTTTTGGACATCTTCAAGGAGGATTTCTCAGGAGACGTCCTCGTTAAAGTCGTAGGCCTTGAAGTTAGCTTTCCAACGAGCTCTCAAATGGCCCGATCAGACCAACGCAGCTCTTGTTATGACCAAAATACCAAGCTCGTGTCCGTAACACCTATAGAAAGGCACACTACCTTCATTTCGGGGAAATTTGGGCATATCAGGTGGTCCTTTCATGGGCCTATCGCCTAACTAGATCACACCATGCATAGGGCAAAGAATTTGGGGTTTTAAATTTTATGAGATTTTGAGATTTTTTATTGACTACTCCCGTTGGAAAAAGTCGAGGATCCAAGGTTGGGGAAAAAAGATTTTTTTGGACATCTTCGAGGAGGATTACTCAGAAGACGTCCTCCTTAAAGTCGTAGGCCTTGAAGTTAGCTTTCCAACGAGCTCTCAAATGGCCCGATTAGACCAACGCAGCTCTTGTTATGACCAAAATACCAACCTCGCGTGTGTAACACCTATAGAAAGGCACACTGCCTTCATTCTTGGGCCATTTGGAGATCTCAGGTGGGCCTTTCATGGGGCCTATCGCCTAACTAGCATCACGTCATGCGTAGGGCAAAGAAATTGGGGTCTTAAATTTTCTGAGATTTTGAGATTTTTTGTGGACTACCCCTTTGAAAAGAGTCGAGGATCCAAGCTGGTGGAAAAATGATTTTTTTGGACTTCTTTGAGGAGGATTTCTCAAGAGACGTCATCGTTAAATTCGTAGGCCTTGAATTTATCTTTCCAACGAGCTCGCAAATGGCCCGATCAGACCAACGCAGCTCTTGTTATGACCAAAATACCAAGCTCGTGTCCGTAACACCTATAGAAAGGAACACTACCTTCATTTCGGGGAAATTTGGGCATCTCAGGTGGGCATTTCATGGGCCTATCGCCTAACTAGCATCACACCATGCCTAGGGCAAAGAATTTGGGGTTTGAAATTTTCTGAGATTTTGAGATTTTTTGTGGACTAACCCCTTTGGAAAAAGTCGAGGATCCAAGCTGGTGGAAAAATGATTTTTTTGGACTTCTTTGAGGATGATTTCTCAAGAGACGTACTCGTTAAAGTCGTAGGCCTTGAATTTATCTTTCCAACGAGCTCTCAAATGGCCCGATCAGACCAACGCAGCTCTTGTTATGACCAAAATACCAAGCTCGTGTCCGTAACACCTATAGAAAGACACACTACATTCATTTCGGGGAAATTTGGGCATCTCAGGTGGGCCTTTCATGGGCTAATCACTTAACTAGCATCACACTTTGACTAGGGTAAAGAATTTGGGGTTTTAAATTTTTTGAGATTTTGGGATTTTTTGTGGACTACCCCCTTTGGAAAAAGTCGAGGATCTAAGCTGCTGGAAAAAAGGATTTTTTTGGACATCTTCGAGGAGGATTTCTCTAGAGAGACGTCCTCGTTAAAGTCATAGACCTTGAAGTTATCTTTCCAACGAGCTCTCAAATGGCCCGATCAGATCAACGCAGCTCTTGTTATGACCAAAATACCAAGCTCGTGTCCGTAACACCTATAGAAAGGCACACTACCTTCATTTCGGGGAAATTTGGGCATCTCAGGTGGTCCTTTCATGGGCCTATCGCCTAACTAGCATCACACCATGCCTAGGGCAAAGAATTTGGGGTTTTAAATTTTCTGAGATTTTGATATTTTTTATTGACTACCCCCTTTGGAAAAGTCGAGGATCCAAGCTGGTGGAAAAAAGGATTTTTTTGGACATCTTCGAGGAGGATTTATCAGGAGACGTCCTCGTTAAAGTCGTAGGCCTTGAAGTTAGCTTTCCAACGAGCTCTCAAATGGCCCGATCAGACCAACGCAGCTCTTGTTATGACCAAAATACCAAGCTCGTGTCCGTAACACCTATAGAAAGGCACACTACCTTCATTTCGGGGAAATTTGGGCATATCAGGTGGTCCTTTCATGGGCCTATCGCCTAACTAGCATCACACCATGCATAGGGCAAAGAATTTGGGGTTTTAAATTTTATGAGATTTTGAGATATTTTATTGACTACTCCCGTTGGAAAAAGTCGAGGATCCAAGGTTGGGGAAAAAAGATTTTTTTGGACATCTTCGAGGAGGATTACTCAGAAGACGTCCTCCTTAAAGTCGTAGGCCTTGAAGTTAGCTTTCCAACGAGCTCTCAAATGGCCCGATTAGACCAACGCAGCTCTTGTTATGACCAAAATACCAATCTCGCGTGTGTAACACCTATAGAAAGGCACACTGCCTTCATTCTTGGGCCATTTGGAGATCTCAGGTGGGCCTTTCATGGGGCCTATCGCCTAACTAGCATCACGTCATGCGTAGGGAAAAGAAATTGGGGTCTTAAATTTTCTGAGATTTTGAGATTTTTTGTGGACTACCCCTTTGAAAAGAGTCGAGGATCCAAGCTGGTGAAAAAATGATTTTTTTGGACATCTTCAAGGAGGATTTCTCAGGAGACGTCCTCGTTAAAGTCGTAGGCCTTGAAGTTAGCTTTCCAACGAGCTCTCAAATGGCCCGATCAGACCAACGCAGCTCTTGTTATGACCAAAATACCAAGCTCGTGTCCGTAACACCTATAGAAAGGCACACTACCTTCATTTCGGGGAAATTTGGGCATATCAGGTGGTCCTTTCATGGGCCTATCGCCTAACTAGATCACACCATGCATAGGGCAAAGAATTTGGGGTTTTAAATTTTATGAGATTTTGAGATTTTTTATTGACTACTCCCGTTGGAAAAAGTCGAGGATCCAAGGTTGGGGAAAAAAGATTTTTTTGGACATCTTCGAGGAGGATTACTCAGAAGACGTCCTCCTTAAAGTCGTAGGCCTTGAAGTTAGCTTTCCAACGAGCTCTCAAATGGCCCGATTAGACCAACGCAGCTCTTGTTATGACCAAAATACCAACCTCGCGTGTGTAACACCTATAGAAAGGCACACTGCCTTCATTCTTGGGCCATTTGGAGATCTCAGGTGGGCCTTTCATGGGGCCTATCGCCTAACTAGCATCACGTCATGCGTAGGGCAAAGAAATTGGGGTCTTAAATTTTCTGAGATTTTGAGATTTTTTGTGGACTACCCCTTTGAAAAGAGTCGAGGATCCAAGCTGGTGGAAAAATGATTTTTTTGGACTTCTTTGAGGAGGATTTCTCAAGAGACGTCATCGTTAAATTCGTAGGCCTTGAATTTATCTTTCCAACGAGCTCGCAAATGGCCCGATCAGACCAACGCAGCTCTTGTTATGACCAAAATACCAAGCTCGTGTCCGTAACACCTATAGAAAGGAACACTACCTTCATTTCGGGGAAATTTGGGCATCTCAGGTGGGCATTTCATGGGCCTATCGCCTAACTAGCATCACACCATGCCTAGGGCAAAGAATTTGGGGTTTGAAATTTTCTGAGATTTTGAGATTTTTTGTGGACTAACCCCTTTGGAAAAAGTCGAGGATCCAAGCTGGTGGAAAAATGATTTTTTTGGACTTCTTTGAGGATGATTTCTCAAGAGACGTACTCGTTAAAGTCGTAGGCCTTGAATTTATCTTTCCAACGAGCTCTCAAATGGCCCGATCAGACCAACGCAGCTCTTGTTATGACCAAAATACCAAGCTCGTGTCCGTAACACCTATAGAAAGACACACTACATTCATTTCGGGGAAATTTGGGCATCTCAGGTGGGCCTTTCATGGGCTAATCACTTAACTAGCATCACACTTTGACTAGGGTAAAGAATTTGGGGTTTTAAATTTTTTGAGATTTTGGGATTTTTTGTGGACTACCCCCTTTGGAAAAAGTCGAGGATCTAAGCTGCTGGAAAAAAGGATTTTTTTGGACATCTTCGAGGAGGATTTCTCTAGAGAGACGTCCTCGTTAAAGTCATAGACCTTGAAGTTATCTTTCCAACGAGCTCTCAAATGGCCCAATCAGACCAACGCAGCTCTTGTTATGACCAAAATACCAAGCTCGTGTCCGTAACACCTATAGAAAGGCACACTACCTTCATTTCGGGGAAATTTGGGCATCTCAGGTGGTCCTTTCATGGGCCTATCGCCTAACTAGCATCACACCATGCCTAGGGCAAAGAATTTGGGGTTTTAAATTTTCTGAGATTTTGAGATTTTTTATTGACTACCCCCTTTGGAAAAAGTCGAGGATCCAAGCTTGTGGAAAAAAGATTTTTTTTGGACATCTTCGAGGAGGATTACTCAGGAGACGTCCTCCTTAAAGTCGTAGGCCTTGAAGTTAGCTTTCCAACGAGCTCTCAAATGGCCCGATTAGACCAACGCAGCTCTTGTTATGACCAAAATACCAATCTCGCGTGTGTAACACCTATAGAAAAAGGCACACTGCCTTCATTGCTGGGCCATTTGGAGATCTCAGGTGGGCCTTTCATTGGGCCTATCGCCTAACTAGCATCACGTCATGCGTAGGGCAAAGAAATTGGGGTCTTAAATTTTCTGAGATTTTGAGATTTTTTGTGGACTACCCCTTTGAAAAGAGTCGAGGATCCAAGCTGGTGGAAAAATGAATTTTTTCGACTTCTTTGATGAGGATTTCTCAAGAGACGTCCTCGTTAAATTCGTAGGCCTTGAATTTATCTTTCCAACGAGCTCTCAAATGGCCCGATCAGACCAATGCAGCTCTTGTTATGACCAAAATACCAAGCTCGTGTCCGTAACACCTATAGAAAGGCACACTACCTTCATTTCGGGGAAATTTGGGCATCTCAGGTGGGCCTTTCATGGGCCTATCGCCTAACTATCATCACACCATGCCTAGGGCAAAGAATTTGGGGTTTGAAATTTTCTGAGATTTTTTAGATTTTTTGTGGACTAACCCCTTTGGAAAAAGTCGAGGATCCAAGCTGGTGGAAAAATGATTTTTTTGGACTTCTTCGAGGAGGATTTCTCAAGAGACGTACTCGTTAAAGTCGTAGGCCTTGAATTTATCTTTCCAACGAGCTCTCAAATGGCCCGATCAGTCTAACGCAGCTCTTGTTATGACCAAAATACCAAGCTCGTGTCCGTTACACCTATAGAAAGACACACTACATTCATTTCGGGGAAATTTGGGCATCTCAGGTGGGCCTTTCATGGGCTAATCACTTAACTAGCATCACACCTTGACTAGGGTAAAGAATTTGGGGTTTTAAATTTTTTGAGATTTTGGGATTTTTTGTGGACTACCCCCTTTGGAAAAAGTCAAGGATCCAAGCTGCTGGAAAAAAGGATTTTTTTGGACATCTTCGAGTAGGATTTCTCTGGAGACGTCCTCGTTAAAGTCATAGACCTTGAAGTTATCTTTCCAACGAGCTCTCAAATGGCCCGATCAGATCAACGCAGCTCTTGTTATGACCAAAATACCAAGCTCGTGTCCGTAACACCTATAGAAAGGCACACTACCTTCATTTCGGGGAAATTTGGGCATCTCAGGTGGTCCTTTCATGGGCCTATCGCCTAACTAGCATCACACCATGCCTAGGGCAAAGAATTTGGGGTTTTAAATTTTCTGAGATTTTGATATTTTTTATTGACTACCCCCTTTGGAAAAGTCGAGGATCCAAGCTGGTGGAAAAAAGGATTTTTTTGGACATCTTCGAGGAGGATTTCTCAGGAGATGTCCTCGTTAAAGTCGTAGGCCTTGAAGTTAGCTTTCCAACGAGCTCTCAAATGGCCCGATCAGACCAACGCAGCTCTTGTTATGACCAAAATACCAAGCTCGTGTCCGTAACACCTATAGAATGGCACACTACCTTCATTTCGGGGAAATTTGGGCATCTCAGGTGGTCCTTTCATGGGCCTATCGCCTAACTAGCATTACACCATGCCTAGGGCAAAGAATTTGGGGTTTTAAATTTTCTGAGATTTTGAGATTTTTAATTGAGTACCCCCTTTGGAAAAAGTCGAGGATCGAAGCTAGTGGAAAAAGGATGTTTTTGGACATCTTCGAGGAGGATTTATCAAGATACATCCTCGTTAAAGTCGTAGGCCTTGAAGTTAGCTTTCCAACGAGCTCTCAAATAGCCCGTTCAGACCAACGCATCTCTTGTTTTGACCAAAATACAAAGATCGTGTCCGTTACACCTATAGAAATGGAGACTACCTTCATTTCGGGGAAATATGGGCATCTCAGGTGGGCCTTTTATGGGTCTATCGCCTAACTAGCATCACACATTGCCTAGGGAAAAGAATTTGGGGTTATAAATTTTCGTAGATTTTGAGATTTTTTGTGAACTATCCCCCTTTGGAAAAAGTCGAGGATCCAAGCTGGTGGCAAAATGATTTTTTTGGACATCTTCGTGGAGGATTTCGCAGAAGACGCCCTCGTTAAAGTCGTAGGCCTTCAAGTTAACTTTCCCACAAGCTCTCGAATGGTCGGATCAGACCAACGCAGCTCTTGTTATGACCAAAATACCAAGCTCGTGTTCGTAACACCTATAGAAAGGCACACTACCTTCATTTCGGAGCCATTTGGAAATCTCAAGTGGGATTTTCATGGGCTTATCGCCTGACTAGCATTACACCATTCCTAGCACAAAGAATTTGGGGTTTTAAATTTTCTGAGATTTTGAGATTTTTTGTGTACTGCCCCCTTTGGAAAAAGTCGAGGATCCAAGCTGGTGGAAAAATGATTTTTTTGGACATCGTCGAGGAGGATTTCTTAGGAGACGTCCTCGTTAAAGTCGTAGGCCTTGAAGTTAGCTTTCCAACGAGCTTTGAAATGACCCGATCAGACCAACGCAGCTCTTTTTATGACCAAAATGCAAAGCACGTGTCTGTAACACCCATAGAAAGGCACACTACCTTCATTCCGAGGCCATTTAGGCATCTCAGGTGGGCCTATCATGGACCTATCGCTTAACTTAACATCACACCATGCCTAGGGAAAAGAATTTGGGGTTTTAAATTTTCTGAGATTTTGAGATTTTTTGTGGACTACCCCCTTCGGAAAAAGTCGAGGATCCAAGCTGGTGGGAAAATAATTTTTTTGGACATCTTCGAGGAGGATTTCTCTATAGAATTCCTTGTTAAAGTCGTAGGCCTTCAAGTTAACTTTATAACGAGCTCTCAAATGCCCCGATCAGACCAACGCAGCTCTTGTTATGACCAAAATACCAAGCTCGTGTCCGTAACACCTATAGAAAGGCACACTACCTGGATTCCGGGCCCATTTGGGCATCTCAGGTAGGCCTTTCATCGACCTATTGCCAAACTAGCATCACACCATACCTAGGGCAAAGAATTTGGGGTTTTAAATTTTTTGAGATTTTGATATTTTTTGTGGACGGCCCCTTTGGAAAAATTCGAGAATCAAAGTTGGTGGAAAAATGATTTTTTTTGGACATCTTCGAGGAGGATTTCTCAGGAGACGTCCTTGTTACAGTCGTAGGCCTTGAAGTTAGCTTTTTAAAGCGCTCTATAATGGCCCGGTCAGACCAACGCAGCTCTTGTTATGACCAAAATACCAAGCTCGTGTCCGTAACATCTATAGAAAGGCACACTACCTTCATTCGAAGGCCATTTGGGCATCTCATGTGGGCCGTTCATGGTCTTATCACCTAACTAGCATCACACCATGCCTAGTGCAATGAATTTCAGGTTTTAAATTTTCTGAGATTTTGAGATTTTTTGTAGGGGTAATAGAATTTGGGGTTTTAAATTTTCTGAGATTTTGAGATTTTTTGTGAACTACCCCCATTGGAAAAAGTCGAGGATCCATGCTGGTGGCAAAATGATTTTTTTCGACATCTTCGTGGAGGATTTATCAGGAGACGTCCCCGTTAAAGTCGTAGGCCTTGAAGTTAGCTTTCCAACAAGCTCTCAAATGGTCAGATCAGACCAACGCAGCTCTTGTTATGACCAAAATACCAAGCTCGTGTCCGTAACACCTATAGAAAGGCACACTACCTTCATTTCGGAGCCATTTGGGCATCTCAGGTGGGCTTTACATGGGCTTATCTCCTAATTAGCATAACACCATGCCTAGCGCAAAGAATTTGGGGTTTTAAATTTTTTGAGATTTTGAGATTTTTTTTGGACAACCCCTTTGGAAAAAGTCGAGTATCCAAGCTGATGGAAAAATGATTTTTTTGGACATCTTCGAGGAAGATTTCTCAAGAGACATCCTCGTTAAATTTTTAGGCCTTGAATTTACTTTTCTAACGAGCTCTCAAATGGTCCGATCAGACCAACCAAGCTCTTGTTATGACCAAAATACAAAGCTCGTATCCGTAACACCTATAGAAAGGCACGCTACCTTCATTCCTGGGCCATTTGGCCATCTCAGGTGGGCCTTTCATGGGCCTATCGCCTAACTAGCATCACACCAAGCCTAGGGCAAAGAATTTGGGGTTCTAAATTTTCTGAGATTTGGAGATTTTTTGTAAACTACCCCCTTTAGAAAAAGTCGAGGATCCAAGCTGGTGGCAAAAATGATTTTTTTGGACATCTTCGAGGAGGATTTCTCAGGAGATGTGATCATTAAAGTCGTATGACTTGAAGTTAGCTTTCCAACGAGCTCTCAAATGGCCCGATCAGACCAACGCAGCTCTTGTTATGACAAAAATACCAAGCTCGTGTCCGTAACACCCATAGAAAGGCTCACTACCTTCATTTTGGGGCCATTTAAGAATCTCAGGTGGGCCTTTCATGGGCTTATCGCCTAACTAGCATCACAGCATGCCTAGGGAAAAGGATTTGGGGTTTTAAATTTTATGAGATTTTGAGATTTTTTGTGGACTACCCCCTTTGGAAAAAGTCGAGGATCCAAGCTAGTGGAAAAATGATTTTTTTTTGAAATTTTCGAGGAGGATTTCTCAGGAGACATCCTCGTTAAAGTCATAGGACTTGAAGTCAGCTTTCCAACGAGATCTCAAATGGTTCGATCAGACCAATGTAGCTCCTGTTATGGCCAAAATACCAAGCTTGTGTATGTAACACCTATAGAAAGGCACACTACCTTCATTCTTGGGCCATTTGGCAATCTCAGGTGGGCCTTTCATGGACCTATCGCCTAACTAGCAACACACCATGCCTAGGGCAAAGAATTTGGGGTATTAAATTTTTTGAGATTTTGAGATTTTTTGTGGACTACCCCCTTTGAAAAAAGTCGAGGATCCAAGCTGATGGAAAAATGATTTTTTTGGACATCTTAGAGGAGGATTTCTCATGAGTCGTCCCCGTTAAAGTCGTAGGCCTTGAATTTAGCTTTCCAAAGAGCTCTCAAATGGTCGGATCAGACCAAAATACCAAGCTCATCTCCGTAACACCTATAGAAAGGCACACTACCTTCATTCCGGGGCCGTTTGGGCATCTCAGGTGGGCCTTTCATGAAGATATCGCCTAACTAACAACACAACAAGCCTAGGGAAACGAATTTGGGGTTGTAAATTTTTTGAGATTTTGAGATTTTTTGTGGACTACCCCCTTTGGAAAAAGTAGAGGATCCAAGCTGGTGGAAAAATGATTTTTTTGGACATCTTCGAGGAGGATTTCTCAAGAGATGTGATCATTAAAGTCCTATGACTTGAAGTTAACTTTCCAACGAGCTCTCAAATAGCCCGATCAGACCAACGCAGCTCTTGTTATGACCAAAATACCAAGCTCGTGTCCGTAACACCCATAGAAAGGCACACTACCTTCATTTCGAGGCCATTTGGGAATCTCAGGTGAGCCTTTCATGGGACTATCGCCTAACTAGCATCACACCATTAGTAGGGCAAAGAATTTGGGGTTTTAAATTTTCTGAGATTTTGAGATTTTTTATGGACTACCCCCTTTGGAAAAAGTCGAGGATCCAAACTGGTGGAAAAATGATTTTTTCGGACATCTTCGAGGAAGATTTCTCAGGAGACGTCCTCATTAAAGTCGTAGGGTTTGAAGATAGCTTTCCAACGAGCTCTCAAATGGCCCGATTAGACCAACCCATCTCTTGTTATGGCCAAAATAACAAGCTCGTTTCCGTAACACCTAAAGAAAGGCACGCTACCTTCATTCCTGGGCCATTTGACCATCTCAGGTGGGCCTTTCATGGCCCTATCGCCTAACTAGCATCACACCATGCCTAGGGCAAAGAATTTGGGGATTTAATTTTCAAAGATTTTGAGGTTTTTTGTGGACTACCCACTTTGGAAAAAGTCAAGGATCCAAGCTGGTTGAAAAATGATTTTTTTTGGACATCTTCGAGGAGGATTTCTCAGGAGACGTCCCAGTTAAAGTCGTAGGCCTTGAATTTAGTTTTCCAAAGAGCTCTCAAATGGTCGGATCAAACCAAAATACCAAGCTCGTGTCCGTAACACCTATAGAAAGGCAAACTACCTTCATTCCGGTGCCATTTGGGCTAGGGAAAAGAATTTGGGGTTGTAAATTTTCTGAGATTCTGAGATTTTTTGTGGACTACCCCCTTTGGAAAAAGTAGAGGATCCAAACTGGTGGCGAAATGATTTTTTTGGACATTTTTAAGGAGGATTTCTCGGGAGACGTCCTCATTAAAGTCGTTGGCCTGGAAGTTAGCTTTCCAACAAGCTCTCAAATGGTCAAATCAGGCCAACACAGCTCTTGTTATGACCAAAATATCAAGCTCGTGTCTGAAACACCAAATTTCATTAGATATGGATTTATTTTTAGAAGATATTAAATGGTCAAATCAGGCCAACACAGCTCTTGACCCAATTTCATTAGATATGGATTTATTTTTAGAAGATATTAACCAAATTTCATTAGATATGGATATTAGTCGTATGAACATATTACAATCTTTTAAAATAATCAATATATGCATAAGATAAAAAATTTTAGAAGATATTTACCAAATTTAAATACTATTATATAAGATAAGATTTTACCTATTTTCGCTATATATGAATATATTTTTAGAAGATAATAACTTTATCAATATGGTCATATTAATTAAATAACTTTATCAATATGAACATATTTTTGAAAGATAAGAGGTTTTGACGAAATTGAAATAATACTTAGCATGTTCATACTAATTAAATAACTTTATCAATATGAACATATTTTTAGAAGGTAAAAGGTTTTGAGAAAATTGAAATAATACTTGGCCGTATAAAATTTATCAACTCATGAAATTCAATTTTTGTTAATATATTTTTCCTAAATGTTTTTAGATATGGATATAATTTCGGGAGAGTTTAATCATAATTTTTTATGGAAGATCTATCACTTTTGTGGATAAAAAAATAAAAGTTTCCTATCTTGAAGGTATTTATATATTTATGAGATATATTTTTGGATTTTATAAATATATAATTATGGATAGACTTGTAGATTTTGACCTATTTATAGTTTAGAATTAGATTGTTAATGTTATTTCACAAATGTTGACGTCTTCTCCCTTCTTTTTGGTGTTGTTATTGCAGGTTATTTACGACTTTATTTACGATTGCAATTTTGTTATGTATCTTTGCTAGAGATATAATTTTTACCAATTTTTTATCCAACGGGTTTTAATACAAAATTTACTTAAATTCAAAAAAATTGAAAGAATAGATATAAATTGATTTCGTCTCATTTGATTGTTGTTTTTAAATTGATATAATAATAAAAAAATCAAATGAAGTTAATTAGTTGAATGGATGTTATTAGAAAAATTACATAAATTCAAAAAAATGAAAGAATATTAGCGTTTAAGGTTATTTACAAATTTTTTATGTGTTTTTTTAATTTAAAACGCATTAATATTTATATTACAAAATCGCACAAGGTGCCGGGTGCTGAACTAGAACAACGGTAAAAGCTCAAATACAACAGCAAAATTGGAATGGTCCAGGGGCAACATAACATGCACTGTGTATATGTATATATGCCTTGCAGGCCATACCAATTGCCAATATTTAATATTTGCATGTTCTATCTCCAACTTAGGTTGATGTTGAAACCACTGATACCCATCAGTCACCATCACTTGTTTATTACTCCGTATTTTTAGACCACTTCCCTGCCTTTCTTGCCTTTATCGTTATCTGTTCTGTTCTGTTATAACTTATAACACTCCATCTACTAGCTTCCTAGGAGTCCATTTTAAGTGCAAATTTCGTTATCCAATTCACCCAACTTGTATCCGTGCTACCAAAATTATCCCAATTCAAACTCGAATAATGGCAGGCAGTTTCTTCAAAATAACTAATTTTATAGATTGTTAGAGTTTACCAAAAAAAAAATTGGATTGTTATAGTTTTGTGTAGGGGTGGGCATAGAACGGGGTGTGAATAAGATAATCTCGCGTCCCGTCTTTCGTATTTTTTACGAGACGGGTTCAAAATATTTTTTTCTACTGAGTATGTTTATATATATATCAAATTCAGTAGATTTTATTTATAAATACAACATATATATATATACATAATAGGTGAAACTTATTAAACCCAACATTATATTTTTTTTATATAAAATATATATAGTTTTATATATGCGGGATGGGACGGGATCAAGACGGGATTGAATTTTTTTTTCAAAATTCCATCGGGATCTGGATAAGATGTGGGACGGGACGAGACGGGATTTGCTGGATTATTCCCACCCCTAGTTTTGTGTTTTGTGAAAGATTTCTTTCCCATGGTTTGTTTCCATTCGTTAATTATTTGACAATGTTCCTTGTGTTTTGATACAATACAAGTCTTCATATGTGGAAAATTTGATTAACGGAGTATTTGTTTACGAACCTTGTAGTTTTAATTCAACAGTTGATAACGAATATTGAAAAGTGATCAATCAAGGAAAACATGAGCGGCGATTTGTCGTTCCCCTAGTCAATGATATATATAAATCCTGGGCCGTCTGATCCATGGTAAAGAATCAGCCACACGTACTGTCCCCAACCCATTATATATATTTTGATCGAAATTATAATTTTTTCTTTGAAAATTAATCTTAATGCCCCTTTTCCTCTGAGAAATGAGGACCGACAGGTTTTGTCCCGTGATCCGCCTTAACTTACGGCCTGATTGCCAATTACTACTGTTCATCGGTACTCATTCCTGAGATTTATCTAATGAGACATTCTCTTTCTTTCTTTCTTTTTATTTTTATCATATAGACATTCTCGTTTTTTAATCCTTTTCTTTTTCTTTAATTTGATTGATGTTATAATTTTTTTTGTAAGATGATATTATAATTTTATACTCCATCTTTTAATTAAAAATTGTCGTTTATTATTTATATACGTTTTTTTAGAATGATGAAAACTATATAAAATATTAACTTTTTTACATTTATTTTTATAAATTTATACTTAATAGTAATAACTAATAAGAATGAAATTGTTTAAAAAAATATATTTAAAAAGTTAATATTTTATATAGTTTTTAACATCTTAAAAAGCGTGCGTAAATAGTAAAACGTCAGGTTTTAATTAACGGAGAGAGTATATTATAATTATCAATATATATATATGGCATTTAATTGTATACATACTCTATACTTTACATTCTTTATTGACAAAATGAAAAATATTTATTGACAAGATAAGTTTAAAGAAATTATACATAAATCTTTTTGTACATTAGAAAATATTTACAAAGTTGACTGAGACTTTAAAAAACATAAATGAGTTTATTAAAATGTTCGATAAGTTCATCTAAATTTATATTTAAAAAAAACAATTGGTATTGCATCATATCAAATACTATGTTAACTTATAGAAAAGGAATCAATATTGAGCCAAATCAAATTGTACATTTGATCTTTTAAACTTGACCTCTTAAAACCCGAATTCAAGATCTTGCATCATGACCACCTCCATCTGATGCTAAGGTCATGTTGGTTACGCAAGATTTTTGAGGTTTGTCTAGCGAGCCTGATTAGGACTTTTACATTCCGATACTAGACACGGAAGCTTGTTTTTTTTACAAGAAAAAGAAAAGAAAGAAAGGGAAAAAAATCATTGCACCCCAAGATTTGAAATTAGGAAAAAATCAAATAAAATAAAAAACTAACATTGAAAACATGGTTGATCCCACAAAACAGAAATTGAAAATTTGAAATTCTGAAGTTGTATTGTGAACGCTTAGGATACCATGCAGTCCAAGCTCAAAGCTTCAAGTGAGGCTTTGTTTAGAAAGATAAAAGATAAAGAAAATAAAAATAATGGTAATAATTGTACAAGAAAAGACATTTGACTCGATCAGGTCTTCAGGAACTTATTAAAAAAAAACATTTGACTTGATCTAACCGAAATCTTACTCGAAAGGATGGTATCGGATAGGCTTGGTCTACTCGAAATTTTACCTAATTAAAGAAAACCTTTGACTTGATCGATCCGGTTTCCTTTTATTCGGATTTTGTTGTTCATGGGTCGATCTGCAATTTGGTGAAGTCGATGATTTTGGTGTGCTTGTGTTTAGTTTCAGAAGAGGTTGCAGTCTTGTACGCCCTGTTGATCAAGAGGATCGTGGCAATGTTCGTGGCTTATGAAGATCTCTCATCTAGGTGAGGGGAATGTCGTTGGTCCACACTTCCCCAAGAGACGTCACTTTCTCGTATTTCTGCTTCAGTCTCTCTGGCAACAAGACATCGTGGAAACTTATTGGTTTCCCCATATTCTCGATATTCACAACTTCATTCCAAAGTCTCTCTCGACTTCCTCATTTGTCAGGTATTTCATTTCTTTGTTTAAACTGGGCTAGGATACTTATGTTTTAGCTTATCAGTATCATGACAGTTAACCCGTCTACCATTTGTTTCGGCCTCTGGTGTTTCGGATATTTCGAATCTTTATTTGATAAAAAAAAGGAAATTAATATGTTTTGATGTTATCATTACAAAATATTGTTTTTTTTATCAGATAACAAAATATTCTTTTTTTTTTACAGTAGGCAAAGAGTTGGATGTACTACAGACATCCATGATCATCTGAAAAGATGATGTTTTGGAACTTGTAACAGTAAGGTCCTAGGATAATATTACAATTTAAAGGAGATTTTGCAAAGAAATCGGCTGCCTGATTTGCCTCTCTGTAGCAATGCTGAAAACTGATCGATTCGAAGTCTTCTTTTAGAGACTTGATTTCTTCAATTAATTGTGCTATCTCCCATGGAGTTTTGATTATATGGTTGATGGCATTGATGATGGTTGCGTTGTCGCTTTCAATTATGACTCTTCTGATCCCCAAGTTGTTTGCTTGTCTTATACCTGCATATATAGCCATAGCTTCTGCTAAAATAATAGAGCATTTTCTAATGTTGCTTTTGTATATATGAATTACCTGATCGTAGTTGTTTCTCATAATGTAACCAATTTGAATTTCATGATTGACTTTAACTGAGGCATCTACATTAATTTTGATCGTGTTAGGAGGTGGATGTTTCCAAAATAATTTATGTTGAGGTCTACTGATTTTAGGTTTTATATAATTATTATTTTCTTTATTCCAAGAGGAAATGTTATCAATTGTTTGGTAAAGCGTGTTGATGATGTTTTTGTTTTTGTTATTTCGGAAGATTATATTGTTTCTGAGTTCCCATATGTTGTGCCATAAGTAGCAAAGGTCAGAGAAGTCTTTATTGAGTGTTTTGGTGTTAATGATATTTTCATAGGCGTTATCTGTTAGTTCCGGTATAATAAATAATTTTTTTAATTTGATGCCAAGGTTTACTATAAGAGATTTGGTGATTTGACAATTAAATAAGAGATGGTTTGTGTCTTCTATTTCAGAGTTGCAGAGAGAGCAAGTGTTGGGAACTCTATTTATATATTTATTTAGACGGGCAGTGGTAGGTAAGATATCGAGGATAATCTTCCAAATAAAATTTTTTATATTTGGAGGGATGCTAAGTTTCCAAATCCAGTTTGCATTAATTTTATTTGTGTTACTGGTATTGAAAAGGGAAGTAGTGGATTTAACTGTAAATTCTCCATTGTTATTATAGATCCAAATAAGTTTGTCATGAATATTTCTAGTTGGGATGTGTATATTGCTGATCATTTGGACGATGTTAGGGGGAAAGGTATTATTCAATTTATTCATATCCCATGAATTGTTTTTAGTGAAAAGGTCACAGACTTTTAGATTAGGGTTTTGATTATTACGGAATGTTTCAAGATATTGTTCATTTACCCATATATCAGTCCATACGTTTATACTTTTTCCATTACCTACAAGCCAGAGTAATCCTTTTGAAAAGAGGTCTCTGATATTTAGAAGTCTTCCAAATTGCCATGAGGTTTTGAATTTTCCTCTTTCCATTAAGGATTCTTTTAAGAGGTATTTTTCTGAGATTACCTTAGACCAGATATTGTCAAGATTGGATATGATTCTCCAGAGGAGTTTCATTTGCATTCCAATATTAATTTCTTCTGCTGATTTAAATCCTAATCCGCCATCTTTTTTTGGGGTGCATAGGTGTTCCCAGCTGATTAATGTGTGATAATTATCAGATTGAAGTTTGTTCCAAAAGAAGTTTTTGTTTATTTGATCAATTTTGTTGAGAATTCCTTTAGGGAGAAGGAAAGATTGCATTAAATAATTTGTTTTGGAGTTGAGGTTAGCTTGAATTAGTACTGATCTACCGGCCTGTGAGAGAGTGTTTGATTTCCATTTTGCGAGCTGTTTTTTGAGACTTAGTATAGCATCATCAAAGGTAGCATTACAAACTCTCCCACTAATGAGTGGTATTCCAAGATATTTTTCCATTGTTTTGGTGATAGGAATGTTTAATTGTTGGGCGAGAGATTGTGCTTTGTTTTGTTGTATATTTTTGGAGACTTGTAGAGAGCTTTTATTGTAATTTATGGTTAATCCAGATAAGTTAGAAAAGTTGTTTAGGATATTTTTAATTGTGTATAGACTTAATTGTTTAGGATATTTTTAATTGTGAGCCATTTTCTAATATAGCAAAGTTTTATCTTTTTGGTAAGTCTGAATTTTTGATTTTTGGTAGGTAAAGAGGTTATATTATCTATTTTAGAATTTATGTGAAACGGAAGTTTTATATTGAGGTTGTTATAAATATTTGGTTTATGATTTGTTTTATGTTGTTTTGTTATAATTGTACATCTATTGTTAGTCTCATTTTTAGATTGATTGTGATTGATTCCAAAAATTTTTATCAGGATAAATTTTTTCTTGTTATGATAGTTATAGGTGGTAAGTATATAAATTTGATGGTGTTTATACCAAATTGGATTATAGTGGTGTAGGTTATACCATATTTTGTTGAGTAAAAGGGGTGTTAATCCAGTTTTTGTGCCGTTAAGCTTTGAGAAAGGATAATTGGGCCAAAGTAATTGATGGGTAGGAATGTTAACTTTTTTGATAGGTTTGAGATAGTTGTGTTTAGTACTATTAATAGTGGCAAAGTGATCTCGTGAATAAGTTGGTTGATGAAGCACGGTATGTTTAACTTCATGGAATGAATATTATAAATAGGTTCACGATTAAGATCATTTAAATTATTTATAATCATTCTATCCATGTTTTTTAACAATAGTTTAAATTGATTGTAGTTACGAGTGGATCTATTAATCAAATTATGACTAGTATTGTTAAGAAAACAATTATAGATATCATATTTTTTAGAATCTTGTAAATCTTTCCAAAACTGTTTCCAGTGATGCAACTCAACATGTGTCAAACTGATCAAAGGGGGTGCTAACCCAGAGAATTTGCTGTTAAGCTCTATAGAGACATATGTAATCCAATATATTTGAGGAACTATGGTTTTGGAAATAGCATCCAATAACAAACAGATGTTCAATGGGCATTCAGAAAGATAGGAATAAGAACCTTGGAAAAAATAAGACACACAAATATTGTTTGAGTTATAAAGCATATAGAGTAAAACGTGAGAGTAATAGTTGTCAATTACCCAGGGAGGGGTATAATACAGTAATCGAATAGATGGAAGAGTAATGTCCATCAGAATGAACATACAGTCCTTGTGAGGCATTACACATGTATGAAGATAATGTAGCTGGGCTTGTAGGCCAATGTTATTTAAATGTTTTGTGCTAAAAGGTATTGCATCATTAAGTGTAGTAATAGAAAGATTCCTGAAGCTCCTTTGAATAAAACCATGACAGAGGTTGTTGTTGTTGTTGACAGCAGAGAGTAGCAGCAACTGGGCTTGTAGGCCAATAAAGCATAAATAAGAGTTTACAATAGTTATAATAGCATGAATGATAGCATCATATTTAGAATTTCGTATTAACAACAAGAGATCTTGGACATCATAGTGACAGGTGACGGTGTATGTGTAATCTAGGATAAGGTTCTTACCAAGATGTTTAAATAAAACTGTGTTGTTTAAAAGAGAGATTGTTTTAGGAGAATCCAGTAAATTATTAGAGTTCATGTAATCAAGCTTATTATACCTGCAGTTCTTGAATTCAAATCTAAGCCAGTTTCTATCATTCCATGTAAACATCCATAAATTAGCAGTATGTTTAAAAGGATAAAAAATAACTTGTAGAGAGATGGACGGGTTATAAGTAAACTTATCTGTCTGGAAGCCATGAAATTCCTTTTTTATCTCCTTTTTGAAGGGCCAGTCAGCATAGGCAAGGCTCTCCATCAGCGGTTGCCGAATAGACCTTGAATTCAGGCTGTTGCACCAAGGGTTCCCGTTACATGCTAGGAGCTGATTGTTGTCATTTGTAAGCACAACCGATGCTAGCTTTCCGTTCATGCCAAGAGTGTTCCACTTCCATGCTGGGATTTGGGCCTGAAAATAGTACATGTTGATTCCAGAAATTTTTACATAATAAAAATTTGATTTAAAGGGTTTGTGCTGAAAATTTAATTTTGGAGATTTAGGTTTATAATTGCAAATATGAAACTTATGAGAACGGATGATAGGAGGCTGAAAAACAAAGGGTCCGCTGGTGCTTCGCTTCCGATCTTCAGCAGATGGATATGTTAGCCACGGTAGTCGGCAGAGGCAGCCGGAAGCCCGTCTGTGGATAGCTATCTGCAGCCGAGTGGAGAGGCGAAGATGGCGCAGATGCGCGGCTGTCTTGAGGAGATACCGCCACCGAAGGAGAGAGCAAGGGAGGAAGCGAGGATAGTCGAGTATGCCGCAAAGATCGCTGAGGAGGTGCACGGGGAAGGAGAATCGGTCCCCAATTTTCCATCTTCTCTTCCATGTTTTCTCTCTTTTCTTGACTTTAAATCTAGAAATGATAGGAAAGGATCTCAGAGCTTCTTTCCTACCCTTGGAGTAAGAGATATGGGAGTGATTTTGTTAAAGATGGGGCTTGGATCTGGAGAAGGGATTAGGCCGAAATTGAGAGGTGCATAGGTTATGGCGGCTAGGTTTTTGATTTGGGAAATGTTTTAGGATGACGTCGCCGAAGCAAGGGGAGACACCAGCGGTCAAGTGGTCAAGGCGTCTCAAACCACCGACGTTGCTGGTGACCACCGTCGTCGGATCTGAGCCTTGGATGGTCATGGAGACTGAAGCAGAGATCAGGTCAGCGAGGCCAGACGGGGCAAGAGTAAGGCAGCAGGGGATAACGAGGATTAGATTTGTGGGAGAGAGTCGGTGAGTCAGCCGCTCAGACAGACGGAGAAAGGGCCAGGAGGCAGCGGCGGCTTGGTGGAGAAGCAGGAAGAGGAAGGGTTAAAAGGGTCAGTTTAGGTTTAGGATTGTGAGGAAGAGAGAGTTTTAGGGAGAGAGTTTTAGGAAGAGAGTTTTTTTTTATCAGCTGTGCTTTCCACTGGAAGTGGTAACAAAATATTGTTGAAATAGGAAATTGAAACCATCAATGGAAGGTGATTATTTTCTCCTTTACTTTATGGAGATTTTGTTTTACTCATTTTTGGCCATTTTCTTTTATCCTCAACGGTTTATCACCATTTAATGAAAATCTTCTTATATATAAAGTATCTTGACAAATATAGTCCATGTAAAATACTCCGTATAAAATATATCATACCATATACATATACAAGTGTTATAGAACTTATATATTATATACCCAATAAGTTGTGCAAATTAGTGTTGTGTCTATTATCCCATTATATAATACATTATATATACAAGTGTTATTTGGTTAAATTCACCAATTTCCTAAAAGACTAGGGGCGAGACAATCGGCATCATTATCGGCGTCATTAACTGAGGCAGAGGCAGAAGCTCGAGTGGCCCACTCGCTCCTTTTCCCCTTTTTTCTGCCCGCTCCCATTTCTTCATCTTCTTGTCTACTTCCCCCACAGCCCTCACCTCCATCCAATTTTTGACAGCTCAAATTGGTCCCCCACCCCCGCTCTCTTTCTTTAATATTTGAGCCAAACACAGCCTCATTAATATTAAACCCCACACAACACCTCCTCACCAAATCCTCCCTCTTCCTCTCTGATTCCCCTTCGCCCAACAAACGCCACCTCCTCCTCCGAGCACCACAGCGCCACCTCCACTGTCTCCCCCTTTAACCTCTGTTTCCCGGGAACCCGCCGAGCTCCATTCCCCCACTAGCAGCCCCTGTTTTCGCGAGCCCAAGCGCCGAACAACCACCAGCAGCAACTTCCTCATCTTCCGTCGAATCCAACTGTTGTCCGAGCATCTCCACACGTCCCTCCGGCAAGAATCCGACTCCGGCGAGGCGAGCCGAGTTCCGATCGAGCGGTTCCGGGCGTGTTGAACCCTTCGGTGAGCTCCTTCTCCTTCTTCTTCCCTTTCTTGCTCGATTCTTGCTCCTTGGTGTCGGGTCGGGTGGTCGGAGTTAGGTGTCGTCGCCGGCAGCCCTTCCCTTCCCCTTCCATTTCCCAGATTGTCGGGCAGAGCTGTGGTTGATGATGATGAACAGTGTCCGGGATTAGGGTTCTTTTTTTTCTGGGTTTAGAAGAAAACCTTTTTTTTTTAGCTGAACCGGGTTAGGGGCTAAGGGATTCTTATTTTTGGGCCGGCTTTGGGCTCATTTTTGGATCCGGAATTTATAATAAGATTAGGCCCCTCTCTTTGGGCCGGTTTTGGGTTTTCAAAAATCAGATTTCAAGGGTTGAAGTGTAAAATAGATTTTAAAAACTTAGATATATATTTTTTAGATAAATATAAATATTAAAATAAAAGGAATATATATTATATATAATATTGTGACCTTTTAATTTGCGGAGATTGAGACATTGAGTTGTGGTTTATATATATACTAGTATTCGTTACCCGCGCGGTTGCGCGTTTTATTAATAAATTATATTTTATTATATTAATTATATTAAAATATTATATTAAATAATTAATTGACGTGGCTTAAAAAAATAAAATCAAATTGACGTGACTCACAAAAATAAAACTATATATAAATATATTATATTCAATTTGATCTAAAAGGTAGAATAAAGCACCAAATATTCCTTCTTCATCTTTTAAAATAATTAATAATATAGTTTATTAACAAAAGCATGAAAATAATAAATATGTATAACAACTAATTCAAGTTATATTGGATAGATTATTGATCTAAAAAGATAAGTTTTTAGCTAACTATATTCATTTATTAATTGATGTGGGCTAGAAATATAATATCACTTTAATCAGAAAATGCCAAGTAAGCAAAAATAATCCCGCTTTAATCCAGAAAATTCCGTGGACGCGAAATCGCACCAGAGCCCGTTTCAGGCATCTGTTTTAGTATTTTATATAGATATTATATATCATAATGCATCTACACAGAGATCTTTTCCATCCGGATTTTCTTCATTATTTTGAGCTTGATAATACTACTTAGCTTAGTAGCTTGTCTCTAGCGTCGGTGACCAGCTCGATTGTAAAATGTAAACTCGTTTCTTTCATTCGTACATGACCAGTTTGAAAATCTTTACGATGCCAAATATCATACCAACAAAATAAAGTAGATTACGTTAATTTGTTTTGATTCTTGGTTGAAATTCTTTTCTGCATTTAGGTATTGAAGGGTGCTTTGAAACTCGAACAACTCGGTTGCTTATATAACTGTTTATGTGCTATTGTGTTTCAGATTACGGGCCGAGTTTCTCAATATTATAAGTTGGACAATCCTTAACATTGGCCACAGTAAATCCGTCAACTGATATAAGAGCAAGTGATGAACTCACTTGGCAGGATAGACATGGGAAAAAAGCAGTTGAATCTCAGTGCACCTCTCTTGTCAGCAAGGCGGTATTCATCACCACTCCGATCTTCTGTCGAAGAAATAAAAAAGGAATCACTTCCTTCCCGCACAAACTCATTTCCTGCCAACAAATCCGATGTGAAGCTGGGAGAGGTTGTTAAACCCGGAGCTATCCCTTTTGTATGGGAGCAAATTCCTGGTAGAGCAAAAGGAGGAGCTACTTCCCGAATCCACTGTCCAGAAGAGCCTGCAAATACACCCAGGCTCCCCCCCGGGAGGGCTTCTTTAGATGCACTTCCAAGGGTCTCAGGTGTTAAATCAGGAGAACTGAGTTTTGTAAGATCCCACAACAAATTATCTGGAGAACTAAATCTGATTAGGCTACCCACTAAATTTTTATCTGGGGAGCTTCCTCTGCTCCGAGCTCAGAATAGACCATCTTCATTTCCAGTCCATGACTTAGTAAAGTCACCGCAGTTGAACATAGCTGTGAATCACAAGGCTAGCAATTCTGGTTCGGACACGGATGATGTGTCTTTCTCTGATGCCCTTGACGCTCTAGAATCGTATTCAATGAACTGCAGCACTAGTGGCTTGAGTGCTTCTGAGTTTCCCATCATTAAAGCGCCTTCAAATTCCTCCACTGATGTAGGGAATCGTGATTTTATGATGAACCGCTTCTTACCAGCAGCGAAGGCAATGACCTTAGAGTCGCCACAGTATGCTTCAAAGAGGCAAATTATTGCAGTTGAACACCCTCGTATTTCTAAAGTGATTGTCCCTAAAATAGTCAAAGGTCCTTCTCACCCGGTGCTCGAGAAAAATATGGCTATTACCCTATATACAGGTCAAGATATTGGGTCTGCACAGAGTGAAGACGGAGAAGGATACGATGACCCAAGGAACATTTCTGTAAAATCATGTGGCTTCTTTCCTTGGTTTTGCTCTAAGAGTGCTTTGCGCCTCTTGAATCCAGTACCATCTATGAAAGTCAAGACCAAGAGTGCATTGGCCTCCGCTACCAAGGTTGGCAGGTTGGTGAAAAATGCATCTTACAAATCTTCTAGCAGGACAAACTCCAAGGTAAATAATACTACAGTAGTTGGTGGTCTTCTATTTAATCATTTTGTTTCAGCCAATGGGAAACCATGCCAATTGATCACAACTTGGGTTATTTTTCAGCAGGCTTCCCCTATCCACCACAAGCATAAAGTGGACCATGTGACCAGGAGTTGTGAGCTGAATCGTATTGAAAGTAAGCCAAAGGACAAATCCAGGCCAATGTTTTATTCTGGTGAATTACCCACTAGAAACGGGAACCTGCAGACTAGAAACGCCTTGTCTCCCTACAGGAATTACAAGAGGAGCAGTGTATCTCCTTGTAGAAATGAATCGCCTTATTTGCCCTTTCACAGTGGGGCTGGTCACCTCATTGTTCCAAAAAGGGTTGACCAGCCTGATGAGTACAAGTCCAAGACAAAGGACAGAGCTTCAAATATATCAGGACCGTTGTCATTCCATCAAAGGAAATTGCAGAGATCTTGCCCAGGAAGTCCGGTTGCCGAGAAAACACTATATATAGATTCTGTAAATATCATAAAAGCTCGTCAATCTTCAGGACGGATGGATATCTTGAAAGCAAGGGGCATGAGTAAACCTGCAGGTGGAACCAGTGACATAATTACACAAAGATCAAGCATTGAGTGTCAAACAGATCTTATCCTTTCTAAGATGAATCAATCCTTTCGATCCTCCAATGTTGTTGGAAATGGCGAGGTGAATTCGGGCAAAGAACTAGTCCTAAGAACAGAGGATCCAACTCACTCACCACTTCCCCCGCCATTGCCGAAATCCCCTTCTGAATCTTGGTTGTCACGGAGCTTGAATGCAGTTTCACCAAGGAACTCAGTTTCTCAGTCATCAACGGGTAATAAGTTCCAACCAAGACAGTAAGTTGTTGCTGCTGCTCAAGCACCGAACAATGGCGGCACCGAGGGGGAGACTATTGTGAAAAGCTCTCATCCGCACTGGGATCATGGACGATTTTCAAAGGTAATATATTCTAGTTCTTGTTTATATTCATCTTTACTCTTTCGAGTGTTGAGCTTTGGAACGCTGTTAATGTGATCTGCCTTTTTGACTTTGACAGGAATTGGTAGCTCGAGTTCCCCATCAGTCACGTACAAGTACAACAAGGAAGTGATGTGTTTGACAAAACCAAAGTAGACAAGGACTTGTGATTTTACCTTACAAATCCAGTCCTTTATTTTTCCTTTTTTCCAAGAGTGGGGGAAGAACAAATTTACACCCTCTTTTTGATATGATTGGTTTGCGTATTAGTTAGCAGAAGGTTCACACCTGAACTGAGATTCATGCAGTATCAGGTAATGCATTAGCTTACAATTTTTATGTACTGTGTTAGAGATTCTCCCGCCTGCTTCTGGTTACAACATATATTTGGTGCCGATTCTTCTTTTCGTTTTTTGGGTAAAAGATAGCGGCTCCATAATAAGTTGATCGATAACCATTGCTATTGTAATATGAATATATCATATATATACAATTTTGTGTGTTTGAAACATTATGTTGCCTAGTTTGTTTTGTTAACCATTGCTGATGATGATGATGATGATGATGCCATAGCGCGGTGACAATCATGAACCATTGCCAGACTGCTCTCTGGCCCCGAGGGTGTCGGATTAAACTTAACCCCTTTTTGTTTTAGGTGATGAAAATACATGTTGCAACTGCACTATAAAAATAAGAGAAGTTAATGAAACAAGATGATGATGGGCTTGAGCTGCAATCAAGGGGAATAACTACAATGTGACATGTGAATTCAATTATTCAAACGTGAGGAAGAGCCACTTTGAATGTCCCTATCCTTTAATAACAAATATCACATTGTTAAAACAATATCATGCCTTGAAATAAAATGAATGTGAATCAGCAATCAAACGATGTAATAAATTCAACGAAACAAGTTTGAGAGAATCCACGTTGAAAGGAATGGAAAAGTGTATGTTTACACCCGGTGTAAATGTTAAATCTTACCCCTCTAATGAAAAACAACCACGTGTTATTTTTTTCCCATTAATACAAAGTAGGAAGATATGGAGTAATTCAAAGGTTAAATTGAAAAGTCATGAACCCTTCGTCTTTCTTACAAGTTTCTTCAAAGAGCACCCTCACCGGTTGGGAGAAGATCTTCTACACCCGAATATGAGATCTTATGTGTGACATAAAAATATTTATGTTATAAATTTACAAAAAAAATTTCAAAAATTATATTTATATTTCATACCTATATGTTTATAAAAACAATTGATGAAAATACATATTTTAATTTTTTATATAAATGAAAGATTGATTATTTTACAATATGATTTTATAAAAATTATAAAACATGTATTTTCATCAAAAAAATTTATAAACATATACTAATAATGGTATGAAATATAAATATAATTTTTAAAAAAAATTTTATCGTAAATTTATAACATAAATATTTTTGTGTCACACATAAGGTCTCATATTAGGGTGTAGAAGATCTTCTCTCCCAATGGTGGGGTGCCCCAAATTTTCGTTCCCATTTCCTTATTAGTCCACCTTACTTTCCACTAACTTTATTATCAATCATCCCCAATTCAGTTCTCCCTCCCCACAATGGTTAGGCTCCCCAATAATCTATTTCATCACTTTTTTCATACCCATTATATTTTTTCTATAATTTCAAATATTGAAAAATCGAATTGATTTATCAATATAAAAATTTAATTATATTTGATAATTAGTTTTAACAATTTAAAATATTTTTAAATAAATTGTTAATAAATTTGAAAATTCAAAAAAAAATTTAATTTAATATTATAATATTATAATTATATTTTTAATTAATTTTAGTAATTTAAAATATTTAAACTAAATTTTTCATAAATTTGATAATTCAACAATTATTAATTTAATTTTTAATTATATTTGATAATCACATTTAATAATCTAAAACGTTCAAACTAAATTTTTAATATATCCGAGAAGTAAAAAATATTAATTAAATTTTCGAATTATATTTGATAATTAATATTGATATTTTAAAATATTTTAATTAAATTGCTAATAGTTTTAGTCTTTAATTAAGTTCTATTAAGGGAACTAAAAAAATGAAATGATTTATTAAGGTGACACGTGTCATCGTTTTATTGGTTTTGGATTTGGGAAGGAGCTCAATATATTGGGGCACCCTAAATTTGGGGAGGTTGTCCACAATGGTTGGACTCTCCAAATCGCATGAAAAAGTGAAATCGGAAGGGGGGCTCCCGACCATTGTGGGTGCTCTAATCCAAAAAATTGATTGGCTTCTTTTGCTGCTTGTATGAGGTGCTCGACTCAATGACGACAAAGGGATCATGAATGTGAAAGTCCATGATGAAGGGGAAGCTCAAATTCGATTGGTTTGATACGAATGTGACTATATTTGACTCGAATTCGGCTTGTTAAACTCGAAATCGACTCGTTGATAAGGCTAATGTTCGATTATCTAGGCATAAGAGCACAAGGAAGAATGAGATCCAATTGTCAAACCTCGATAAAACGCAACCAATTTCCAAATTCAACATCCAATTCACCCAAATCCAGACATATCGAGGAAGGAGGAGGGCATTGGTGGTGTCGCCTAGTGAGGGAGACAAGAGGAGGAAGAAAGATGGAATCAAAATACTGGGTACAAAGGATTTGGTTCTAGAAAGATGGATGATACTGTATATCGTATCCTCAACTCTCGGAAATGGACTTGTAGGCGGGTAATACAAAGAAGGTGAACACTGAACAGATCGACGTGGGTGGAGACGAAACCCTATAGGTGGAGTTTGGAATAATTACAAAAATTGGCCCACAAGTTTCTAAATTTATAATATTTTTCCAATCTTATTTATTTGCTTTTTAAGGAAAAAAAAGCAAATAAAAGCAACCATGTTTCTTGCTTAATTTTGCCTTGTGTCAATATTTTATTAGTAGTAAAACATGAAGTTTACCCCTAGTGTAAATGTATCATTGTCCAAAAAGAATACAAGAGGAAAGCAAGTGGAAAAAGATAGTTTCTTGCTTAATTTTGCCTTGTGTCAATAAGAATTCTTTTGGTTTCTCACACGGTTAAATTTTCGCCAATCGTATTGTCAGTCTCTAATTTGTGGTGTTGACAAATATTTTATATTTAAAAAAGGTTTGTGAACACTAAAAGGCTTGTTGAATAATGTATAACATACTTAATCTTTTGCTAAGAACAGGTAAGACATCAAGTTTACCCTTACTTATTAATCGGTGAGACATAAGTAATGTTGAGTTGGTTACTAACCCATTTTAATTTATATATAAATTAATTAAACTCAAGTATTTTGCACTGATATTCTACGCATGAATTGGACATGCAATAACAAGATAATATTCTTATACAATTATCACTATACAAATTAGCACAAACTGATTTTATCCCTTTACAATCCCTAGCTTGGTCATAAGTATATGTCGAGATAGGTGTAACGGCCCAAATATAAATATTTGGATTACGTTTCGAAGGTTGGATACCTTTGTTCAAATCTTGCAATCCAGGTACGGGTCAAGGTTTCAAAACCTCAAATGATAGCATTTAAAGTGGGGATGTCGAACCCCAAATCAATCGTAGGGCCGTTGGGTACCCTTAACATGTCATATGAGTCTACATTGCTAAATTCGTTTGAGTAGAAATGGTGAAAACAAAAAGTAGAGTATAACTAGCCACGGCGAGGTCGGGTAAAAAACAAAACACGAAATCCCCGATATGCGAAATACTCTAAGCCAAGTGATAATGTGAGTCCGATTTCGATCGCCCGAGCAAATCCTCGCCATAGAACCATAGAGCACTCATAATCTGCAAACAAACCTAAAAAAATATGTGCAGGGCATGGGTTCAGATCGAGGCCCTATTTGCACTTTGTTCCCACAAGCAGGCATACATATACGCTATAACTAATAAAGATGCTTCTAATGCAGTGCGAAATATTTAAACACTCAAGCATGCTGACAGTTTATATATATATACACACATATGATAAATGACCCAAAGAATGTCAAATGACATATCCCTCTCTTACCTCCACCCCCCTTCCCGTTAGGGTGGACGCTGGCGAGCTCAGGCTATAGCATAGCAATCATCATCCACATATGGTATATGTGCATATCAATAGTCTCGTAATCATGCTCATATGGTGAGTAGAGCCTGCAAGCTCAACTCAAATCAGACTTGATGGAGGACAAGCCCGATGGGACTGGGTCATCCTATGACCCTAGCAACGACTCTAGGACACACAGATCATGCCAGTTCTCTTTTCATATGTAGAAAGTAAACAAATGCTCAGTCAAGTGTGCAACCTAAGCATGATACTACATGGCATGCTTCAATGCTTATGCAACACCTAGTATGTCATACGACTACATGTAGAAGGGTATATCTGATCATTCTAAGTAAGTCCATAAAGGAACTTACCTGAAAAGCCAAACAGCAAAGCGTACCACAACTAGAATCCACTCAATCAATCAAGGACCTATCATATTAATATGAAAGTGATAAGCTACAAGACTACTAGTCACACACACAAGGACCAAGTCCCAAAACCATTTCCAAAACCAATCCGAAGTCTAACCATTTCAAATCATTCTCAAAGCGAGAACCTCAAAAGCCAAATCATTCGAATAAGCCAATTCCACAATACTCAAGTCCATTTCCATTTTCAAATATCCATCATTTAATCTAGTTTAAGAATCCCAGCACTGGAAACAAGGCTTTCAAAACACTTTCCAAGCATTCAATTCGACATTTCAAATCCCGACAAAATCCTCTTTTTAAATTATTAAATTAATATTCCAAAATCTCATGTTCTGAAATCAACCTCAAACTCAGACTTGACTAAAAAGGATCGAAACAAAAAACCAACAAATCAATCCAAAGGATCAAGGAGCAGCTCGGCCAAAGCTTTTGGGGTGGTTTTCGCGGCGGCGAGAGGGCCATTTGCAACCGCGAAATCCATCCCAATGCTCCCTCGAGAAGGGAGCTCTCGCTGGTCGTGAAAGTCGGATTTCGCCACGGCGAAACCCGCGGTCGCGGCTGCGAGAGGTGCCTTCTTCCTTACTCTGGTTTGTTCTAACTTGCCGCGGCGAGCATGGTTTCGCCGCGGTGAGATTCGAATATATTTGCTTGTTTTGCTTCAAATCACATTTGTTTTACCTCGATTCAAATCCATTTTAACCCAAAATTATTTCAAAACATTTCTAACACAAAACCGACACCAAACAACCATATATGACTCTAACGAGGACTAGAGGGGAGAGCGGAAGACGGATTACCCAAGGTTTCTTAGAAGCTTTCTTTCAAGCCTTCAATGGTAGTCCTTGGAGCTCCGATCCAACGAGATTTTTCTACGACAAGGCCTATGAGGGACCGATCTTGGTTAAAAGAGGACCTTTACGAGGTTTTAGATCCAAAACGAGAGGATGGAAGGAGGAGAGTTTACCTTGTTCAAAAACAGGGGAAGAGGAAGAAATGAGCTCAAGTCCACTTCGAAGGGAGTTAGATTTGACATTTCTTGACCTTGGAAGGTAGAGGAGAGAGGGAGAACGAGGTGATTTACCGAGCCAACTCCGAATTTGGGCTCCCAAGTCGCGGCGGCAAAAAGGGCACTCGCGGCCGTGAGGATGAGTTTCCTTCTTCTAGGATCTGATCTCACAGTGGCGAAGATGAACTCGCGGTGGCGAGGATATACTCGTTGCGGCGATAAGGACAGAAACTTGGTTTTTCAATGGAATTTGCGTTCTGACTCCGATTATTGGGTTATATTTCTAAGAGGAGGTCTTCTAGAGGGTGTTTTAGGGTTTTTTGGTGGACGAGAAACAAGAAATGAAGGGTGGAGAGTGAGGGAGATGGATTAAAGAGAAGGAAAGTTGGAAACTTTGGATTTTAGGGTTTGATTTTTGAATTGGAATGAAGAGAGAGAAGGGAGGTTGAGGTAAGACTTAGATTTTTATGAAGATATTATTGGAATTTTGGGGATTGATGACTCCCTTAAATAGGGACACATTTTGGCACATTAGGGTTTTAATGGGGAAAAGGACAAAACCATTAAGTTGGTAGTGGGAAGGAAGAGAGAGAGTGAGTGGGAGAGAGAGAGAGATGGGGCCGGGTGAGAGAGAGGTTCTGCTCATCCGACCTTAAGTCCCGACTACCTATCCCGAAATCCGACTCGAGTTTAAATCCGTTTCAAACGACTCACAAGGCTCCATGTTTTAAATTCGAACATAATAGTGGAATTTAGCTCGACAATCTATGTTTTAAAACATGCCGGAATGATTTCCAAAGACCGTACTTTCCATTTTTAGAAATGCGCTCAGGGACGGGTTTTTTTCCGAAACTTTACAATTTTGGCAATTAAATACTTATTTAAAATTCTAGTCTTTACAATAGGTTTGCTTAAACAAATCTTATAAACAATCTTATCTATATCTATTTAATTTTTTAATTTTTAAGAAGATGAAAATTCCACTTTAAGGGTATATAGGTAAAATTTACCGAAAATGCTCTCTCTTGAGAGAAAGAAGAATCCTTCTTCTGTGTATTCACGGGGAAGCACCACCGGCGCCGACGTTCATGTCGTGCAATAGCTTCTCCGGGAGCACCACCCCCCTCCTCCGGGAGGCCTAAAATCTCCTCCGGGAGTCCCAAAATCTCCTTCGGGAGCCACCCAAATAATCTCCTCTTCGGAGGTCGGAATTTCCCTCGCCGGTCCGGGGCCGGTTTGGTCTATCCTCCACTTTGCCGCCTTCCTCCCTCCTTCAGGTTGGGTGAGGAATGTCCCCATTGTATTGAGATGGGCTGCGTACCCTCCCGTTTGTTCTTATTCGGTGTATGTTCAAATCCAAAATCATGTTGGGGCTTGTGATGCTTTTCGCTCCTTATCCCCAAATTCATCTCCCTCCTTGGCAGTCTCGCGTCTGGCAGTTCCAATTTCTTATATTCTCAGCTTGGTGTGTGCTCTGGTCCTCGGGCCTCTTCGCTTTCACTCCATCTGAGGCCAAATCTAGGGTTGTGGAAAGGGTACTTTTCTTTCCCTGCTTCCGTCGGTTGCCTTCCTTGCTACTACCTCGGCTTTCTGCCCAGTTTTGGACCTCGTCGGTGCCGGCCGGCTTCTGCTCGACCTTTGTTCGGGTGGCGGCGCAGGTGTCTGTGTCCTCCTCACTCGGGTTGGGCTGCCTCGACTTCTCCGGTTTTCTCCCACCCATGTCGCAGCCTGTGTCGCCATCGGCGCTCCCTTCGGTTGCCATGGCCGCCGTGTGTCTCTGTTCTGGTTTGTTGCCCTACTTCCCGTTTGTGGGCTTTCCGACTGGAGCGAGGTGTCTGTTCTTCTGTTTCCTGCCTATCGGGCCCGATTCAAAGCCTTGGGCCCAAAGCTGGCCCAATGGATGGGATTCATAGAATAAGGAAGAAAATAAAAAAATAGTTAAAATTAAATCGTTTTAAATGTAGTAAATTATAATAATTTACTATGTATAAATAATTCCATGTAGGGTTTGCGTAAATTCCGATTGGGTTTCTGGTGCGTTGCGGTTCAGGTGTCTTATGGCTCTTCGTTTGGCGTGACTGGACTTTCTTTTCCATTTGATGGGGTTCTGACAGTCGGAGTCAGGATAGGCCGGGGTCGTGGTAGTGTGTATCGAGGCGTCTCCTTTTTCCGGAAGAATGGTTTCTTGGAGGTTCGTCTTCACTGCCCACATGTGACTCCTGATGTGTCGCTGACCTACGGTGCTGCTCCAGGGTAGTGTTTGGCTTCGTCCTTCGTCTACGTCCTTCTCTTGTTCGGATTAGTTGGGTTTTGTTTCGTTTTGTAGAGCTCGTATGCTTGTATGTTGCACCTTATTTGTATTTTTGGCTTATTTTTTTACGGTTTTCGTTTGCCGACTTGTCGGCCATCGAGATCCAAATTTGTCTGTTCTCGAATTTTTACCTAATAAAAAAATATATAGGTAAAATTCACCGCAAACAATACAATTACTAAAAACAAAAACTCAAGGGTATAATTACAAAAAAAAAAACTTGAAAAAGGTACATTCCCTCAAATTTTCACTATTATTTTGTGTATTATGGAGGTGTGGGAGGTGTGAATTTTTTTTAAAATAACCTTATAAAAAAAGATGAATGATGTTTTGTGGGTATAAGATTTGTAAGTGGTTATTTGGATGAAAGTCAAAACGCCCTTCTTCCTCCCTTCCCCTTTAGGGATGGCAATTTCACCCGCACCCGACGGATATCCGTCTCACCCGACCCAAAAAAGTGGGTGAGAATCCGAAACAAAGCGGATATTAAGTGGGTGATGGGTGAACGGGTGATGGGTCGGGTCGGATTCGGGTGAAGACATTCCCCACCCGTCACCCGACCCATCACCCGATCCGTCACCCGACCCGTCACCCGACTTGTATTATATAACTATATTTTATATGTAAAATTACTAATATACCCCTAAACCCTAATTCAAGATACCTATCAAACGATTAAAATGAAAATATCTTGTCATAAAGTAAGTTATGCAATTTTTATTTGAAGATATGCAATGCAATTGGCTCCTTATTAAAATGGAAACGTGAATGCAATGAGCTCCTAATTAACGTTTCTTCGTCGATGTGTTTGACGTATGTTTTTCAATAATTTTTTTTGATGAATTTAATGTCTTGTATTTCACCCGAATTATCACCCGATCCACCCGATCATCCGGTGGGTGGTGGGTGGACGGAGCGGGTGAAATATTTGGTGGGTGATGGGTCGGGTAGGGTGAAGGGTTTTGGGAGGTGGGTCGGGTGACGGAAGTAGATCATCCACCCATCACTCGACCCATTGCCATCCCTATTCCCCTTCTTCTTCCTCCTTCCGCCCTTCGGATTATTCATCTAGAGACTCCAAACGCCGGGACCACAGGGTGAGGTTGGTGGGGGCGCAACCTCCTTCCCATTCTTCCTCCCTTCCCTTTTTTGAAGCTCGCAAGCACAACCTCCTCCCCCTCAATCCCTCCCCATCTTCTTCCGCTTCCTTCTCCTTCCCCTTCCCTCCTCGCCCTTACTCCCTCCTCTTCGGCCCCGATTCTCGCTTCTTGGCTCTCATGCTCGCCGACAGGTGAGGTTGGTGGTGGTTGTGGCTGTGTAGGGTGGTTGAATTCAGGGGAAAATGGAGGTTTATTTTAACACCCACACAAAAAAAAACCTCCCAAAACTTCTCCTCTCAGGGTGCCAAAATCAAGAAAATTAAACCCCTCAAAGCTCCACCTTCACCTCCCACACCTCATGAAAAAGATGCCACCAAATAAGCTATTTTTTTAAACCTCCTCAACCCCACAAACCCCCACCCCCACCTCCCACCAAACACGAGCTTAGATAATTGGGTAGGCGGGATGGAAAGAATTTTTCCACCCCCAAATCATGTCCTTGCCCTTTCAACTTCACTATTTATCAATGGGTTCACAGGGTGCACAAGCTCTTTGACTTCACTCCACCCTCTCCGACTTGATTCTACCCCCGCCATCCTCCTCCCCACTCTCCGCCCTATCCAAAGCGTGTGCCTAGATCCGAGAAGTCGATGAGGTCCTCAAAGTCGACGCTGTCAAAATCCGAGAAGTCTGCGTTAGAGACCACGAAGAAAGCAGGGTATTGCTTGTGCTTTTGAGCCAATAGATGCTTTCTCGATCGAATTCAATCAATCACCAATTTGCTTGCATCTCTCGATCGATTGTTTCAGACTGCCGCTGCCGCCACACTACGATTGACGATATGGGTTGGCAATGTTGTTGGAGTGATATGGGTTGGAAACTTGTCGGAAGAGGGGTCAATCGGACTCCAAAGGATATGGAGGTGGTATGTGTTGGAAATTTGCATTTATGAGAACTATACAGTGGTCTGGTGTACTGAATGGACTTTTCAAATTTTGGGGATCGATTGGAATGGGGAGAAGAAGGGGTAGGTAAGAGTATTTTTGTCTTTTTACTCTATTCCATAAAAAAATCTATCTTCATTCAATCAAACACGTACGAGATTATTTTCTCAAAAATAAGCTCTATCCCGTCCACCCTAAAAATAATCTTCATCTCATCCACCCCTAAAAATAATCCTCATCCCCTATAAATTAATCCTCTCGCAAACACACCATTAGTCCGTTATTTCTAAGTTATAAAAACCTCACCACGTAATAACAAATTTAACCTAATGTATTCTATTTAAATTAAAAACATCATAAAAATTGTCATACTCATCTCGATATGTTCAAAACAATATTCATTCTTAACTCGAAATTCACAATTTATAAAATCATTATGTTTAAAAATTTTTTAAGTAAATATTAATTTATAAAATTGTAGAAATTCCCAAATGTTAATTAAGCACAAATAAATATGATAAATAGTTCAATAAAAATATTCCTAATAAAGTTAAAATTTTAGGTCATTACACACAAACCAAATTTTCATTACATGGATAGAAAAAATAAAAGAAGTGCACATGTTGATTGATTGGCTACCAGAAAATTCCTTCGATGCAAATGACATGGTATGTTCTTTAAAGGTATTCAACTCATATTTAAATAAAAGAAATGAGGCTAAAAGCAATGGAAAAAGGACAAAGAAACAAAATAAAGTTTTGCTAAAAAAATAAATGAGTTTTTGGACAAGCATTTCAATGGCACCTCCTTTGAACCAAATCTCTGACTTATGTACAATGACATTGAACAAATGGAGTGGTGCCAAAAAACGTTGCTATGATTCTTCAACTCATAAACCCTAAATTCAATTAACAAATTCATAAACTTCATTATCAAAATCACATATACACAATAATTAAATGACAAAATTAATTTCCAAAATTACATACCCTAATTCAAATTTCACAAAATTGATTCTCAAAATCAAACCCTAATTTCACTAATTGGTTTCCAAAATCAAAACCTTAAACTAATAGAAGGGCAACGAGTGCGCACTAATTGCACACCTTGACAAGAGCGCAAAGGAACATCCTGCCAATAAAGACAAGTGAGTAAGTGGGTTAGGCATAGCAGAATTTAACCTATGGAACAATGGAGTGGCAATGAGTGTGGACTTCGTGAATCAATGTGCTTCTATCGACGAGATTAAAAGCTTTAGAAAAGTCCAATGAAAGTAAGGATATGTCGTTATCCATACCCAAAAAAAAACCCGAAATTCCAAATACCGGGTTCAGGTCGAGTGATGGGTCGCAGTTTATAAAAATTTGGGTCGTTGAGTTTGACCCGACTTGGAAATATCGGGTCGTTCGACCTAGATGAATCACTCTAATAGGTAGAGGACAAGTAGCTTAGAAGGATAAATAAGACCTAAACATATATAAAATGCATGATATTGGGGGCATTTTTATATGGAATATATGAAAACATAAATAAATATGATGTGATATACAATGTATCATATGCAATCCCTGCCTACTCAACTAATCTCCAACAATGAAATCAAAACAGCTGTCTTCAGCCTAGCTAGAGACAAATCACTGGGACTTGACGAATTCCCTGCCGGTTTCTTCATAACCTACTGGCACATTGTTGGACCTTATGTCATTAAAGTGGCCAAAGGTTTCTTCTCTAGTGGTTTTTTTCTATCCTTTGCTTCCCTACATTAATACTATTGACTTCAATCCAATTTAAATTTGGGAAGAAGCCTGAAGTTGCCTTTCAATTTCATAATTCATTATCTAATACTACTTGAACAGTTGAACCTAATTTTCTAATTCACCAATATTACTAGCAAGTTTTTAATCTACCCAATTTCCTCCATCTTCTTGCTTCCCTTGTAATTTCATATATTTTTTTATACATCTTATGGGTGCAAAGCCCAGAAATATGCATTTGAATTTCTTAATTCATCATCTAATACTACTTCAACCTATTTTCCTAATTCAACAAGCAACTTTAATTTCAGCTTCTAAATCTAATTAGTATGGTAACAAATTTAGATTTGTAAAGAAAAAAAAACTCTAGAATATCTTGACCTACATCGGTTTGCAAGGATGTTGAATGGTCTTGTTCAATCTACTCAAGTAAAAAAAATTGTGTAAAGTCATCCTTAAGTTGTAAGAAATAAATCTTGCTTCTCTGCATTCACATTCAACATATCTATAAATCTAAACCCATTTTGGTAATTTTCAATTCAAACAGCTACCCGAAAAGCTATTACATCCAAACACCCAAGTAACTTTTTAAAAAACAAAAGGCTCATTTCAACGGCTACTTTAAAAAGTTGGCCTAACAGTATCAACTACTTCAACCTCTCCAGCTACCCGAACAACTCCAAACCACTACTATAGCCAAATGCACCCTTAGAAGCTTAGAGTCAGTAGAGTAGATGATTTCATGTTTTAGATTGTTTAAGATTTCAAGAGATTTATGTATAAAATATTCATGAAAAAGTTAAAAATATACGACGAACTCAAAATTCAAAATTTTGAGCCTTAATTTATGTATTTCTTGAAGTAAGATTTCACAATGTAGGTTATTTGTTTGACTTATGTTTCTATTACATATATTAAATATTTATATGACGTACTCCCTCCGTTCAATATTGTAGGATTGTTTAGATTTTTGGCACATAAATTAAGGAATGAGGAAAATAGATTAAATTAAGGGAATATTGCAGTATAGGAGTACGGAGTGTATTAGTTTGTATGGAAGAGCCCAACTGACCTTTAGTATTCCCAGCCAATTTCAATTCAATTCAAATGTAATCCCCGCAACAAGAATTAAGTGGGTAAATGAAAGGTCACCCAGCCAATTTCAATTCAAATGTAATGCCTCTAATTTTGAAAAAAATTCAAATATGTTGCAGTCTGCAGTTGTACCTTTCACTAATTATTGTGACAATTAAGAAAAATTAGAAAATACTAAATAAAAAAGGCTAAACAATCTTACATTGTTAAACAAAATAAAAAACCTAAACAATCCTACAATATTGAACGGAGGGAATATTATATTTTAATCTCAAACGAGTTGAACGAGGGACTTGTGAGTAGTATCTAACGTGAAAATATTTACGGTTACAGGTAGATATATTCCGAGTGAGTGGCGAAATGACTTTTTTCCAGCTTATTGAACAATCGGCCAGACCGCCACTTCCTTCCTTCTAGGTGCCTGAAACGCCGGATTCCCTTGATTCGCACCAACCACCTCTCCTTCATCTGCCCTAATTTGTTCAATTGGAAACCATAGGCATGGCGATGACGGTTGAAGGTACACCTTTCTCTCTCCTATTTCTTCTATTGGACATGCGCCCTTACCTAAAATTCACCTGCATGGTTCGACCAGCGAATCTCCACGCCTGCGATCCGGAAATCTTAGAGATAGTGTGAAATTGGATTAGTTCCTCGTAGGATATGGAAAATTCTCAAGGGGTCATCGTCAAGGTGAAGATGGCGTTGTGGAATGATCCCTTGAAAGTCCAATCACAAGATCAGTACAACGAAGTCGTTTCTCAAATCTTGACATTTTCGCTCATCTTAAATCCTCAACATCTGATTGCTACTTAAACAGCATGCTTTCTGCAACTGGAATGAATGCCATGATTTTTGAGCAAGTTTGGTACCTATCTCAGACTCGATAGGGCTGAGATTTGTACACTACACTAGTTGATTGGATAGATCCAGTGTGTATCTTCTGTTGTGGCTTACTTTCCATAATTGTATATTATGCTAACGGTTAGTTCTGCCTTGTTTCTGTGCTGGCCTTGGATCTCACAATGGTGATCACTAATCGCAGTGTAAGTTCGACAATCGTGAGAAGTACTTCTCTTCATTTGCCGTAGTAAGAAAAATGAATGACTCTAACACAAGTGAATCCTTATGCAGACTTGCTGGGCTTGCTTTTATGTTCTCATCCAGCATCTTGCTACAGATATTGGTATGGCTTTAGTAGATAGAACTTGTGGTAATTTTGTTCCGAATGTAATCCTGGAGTTCATTTAATCAGAAAATGCTCTCCGGGAAATCAATTACTAGCTAGTGCTAAGGGATTTTTGAAAATGATTTTGTCATCTTCGTGGATCAGTTCTATATTGTTTTCTGCCTCAAGCTGCAAAGGATCATAAAAGGTTTTGAATGCCATCTTTTGAATTCTATGCCAGCTGGTAGAACTAACTCGTTTTGGGTGTTGAGATCATCTATTTTTTCGCTGTTATCATAATAAGTGGGGTATTTGTGTTTTTCAATTATCTACTTTAGTTAATATACTCCCTGGCAATTATACCTGTTGGAATGTCAAAGAACCTCCAACTATTATAGATCCATCTTTTCTTATTTTTCATTTTTGGATATAATTACACTTTGTGAATATTGTTCTCGAAGATAATTCCTAAACAAAATGGTTGCATGTGCTTCCTGTTTTTGCCTTTGGTATATCCTGTTTGGTGACTTGTGTAGTGTCATGGTCATGGATAGCCCTATGTTTTGCAATATTGCATTAATTTCTCAGCTCTTGAGCGCTGAATGTCATTTTCTTGTTTATTCTGATGAGTGAGAGTTTAAAGCTTAGATTTACAGCTTGTAAATCAGATGGTGGATATTTTAGTGGATCGAACTACTCTTGTTACACTGCAATGTTCTGTCTTTCTTTTGTTTTTGCTAATCTAAAATCCGGTTTTCATTGAAGGCATGTGCAATATATAGTAACTGGTGGCCACTGTTATCAGGTAGCTTCATTTGTCCTAGCACACAAGTTCAGGAACTTATTTGCTTTCACACTAATTATTGACATGTCATTCTTTCAGCTCTCATGTATGTGCTGGTTCCTATGCCTTGTTTGTTCTTTGGAGGCGGGTCCACTCAGTTCTTACTAAGTCGTGATGGTGGTGGGTAAGTTTATTTCAGTATGAAACTAAACTGAATATGATTCTTTATTCTGTACTAAGGGAGTATGTTATGCATACAACATAAGTGTTGCTGCTAATTTGTGAGTGTTTGACCCATCAGAGTTAAGATTGAAGTTTATTTTCTTACACATAAGTTTAGATTGTGTCAATTGGATCTTACATCTATTCACAGTGCTTTTTAGGTACAACCTCCTGTTTATGTTTCACATTTCAAATCTACAACACTATGCTAGAAAACTTGGCGCCTTTTTTTTTCTTCTTCTTGTTATCCATCCATTTGGAGACCTAGATTGTTGAGCTATCTCATCAAAATGCCTTTTTCAAATTGATGTCTCATTTGAAAAATAGCAACTAGTCCCTTGTACAGCTTAAATTCCACCGTTTGTAGTTTTTTTGTACCTTGGATTATAGTGGAATTTCCTTATACTTGGTACCTTCTTCACCTTTGTGGACAAAAACTCCATTTGAGAACAAAAAGAAATGGTTTATGTCAGATATATAATAAATTAATGTGAGAAAGTTATATTTTCTCTTGGCTGTATTTTTCTAATAATTTGTGTTATTTGTGTTGGTACATAGGGGTTTATTAATGCTTTGAGGCATGAAAGATCACTTTCTTTTAAGTGATATTTGTCTGCATTACTTGTTGGGTCACGGACAAATTCACTCCTAAGATCATCCACTATGGTTGTGTGCAAATGTGTACATTTCTATTTTTTAGGCATTTTTTAGCTCCATTGTTTGTTTTAGGTGTGAGCAAATGTACACATTTAAAGAAGAGGAAAATAATAGGCATTTAATTTGGGTATGACTATTGGCAGGATGTAATTACTCCTAGTTGTTTCTAGTTGTCTTTGGCATGCTGATACAATAACACAGATTTTCCTAGTTTAAAATTACTCAAAGTTTCCTTTGCCTTGAACCCTACTTACTAGGGGAGTAGCCCTCTCTGAACCTTAATGTTTTAATGATGAAGATCCTAAAATAGAGGCAAGGAGTGTCCCTAATTTGGAGAAGTTAGCAACATGCCCATAAGTTTTTTTCTTGTCAATTAAAATCAGTGTTCTAAATGGCAGCTGCCTTTGGCGTCTTGAGACCTAAGAGGTAAGTTGCTTGGCATGGGTGCCTCTTTGTTGGGATATATGGCATCCCTTGTTGGTCTAGGTGGCTTTGTAATAGAGCCCGATTTTAGCCCCCACCCCCAACTCACACGCACAAAATAAAAATAAATAATAATAATTATAATAATAATAATAATAATAATAATAATAATAATAATAATAATAATAATAATAATAATAAATCCCCCCCCCCCTAAAACTACTAAACCTGCAGGCTGTCTTTCTCTTAAGTGTTTCATTCACAATAAACCCACAGGCTCCCGGTTGAACAATAAGCATTATGTTTTATGTTTATTTAATTTTGAACATGTTGCAGCATGTGGAACTGTGGAATACTATGAGAGTTTATTAGTTTATATAGGTCTTGGACATGGCCTATGCGTTAAAATACATGTCAAATTTGTGAATCCGCCTAGACCCTCGACCTAAGCGTTATTTAAAATGTCTATTAAAATCCCTGAATTTTGGATAAGCTTTCAAACGGTTCCTTAAATTTATGTAATACGTAGTACTTTTTTTTGGGTGATTAATATTGATGGAAGGATTGTCTTGAGTCTTGACACCAATTTTCAAAGTTCAAAGACTTTAATTGACCAAAAAATTGTTTAGGTGTCATGTGTCCATCTGCAACTTTCTCCAAAGTTTAGGAGCTACTACCTCCATTCCAAAATACATGGGCTTTTAGCAATTTGCACAAGTTTTAACAAAACACTTCACTTTAAAAAAACATCATCATTCCACTAACTTTTTCCTGAATTTTATTATTTTTTAATACTCACTACACATTTTAACCAATCAGAATCTTTTAAAAAGTCAACGACATACAAATCAATACAAATCATTACAATCCTGTACCTAGAAAACATAAAAGACCATCTATTTTGAAACAAAAACTACCATAGAAAAACCCATTTATTTTGGAACAGATGGAGTATAATTGAACGAAGATTTAGGGACTTATTTGTAGCTTTCTCTAAAGTTCAAGGACCGTTGATGGATTTTTACCCTTTTATTTTGAGCAAGTCCCATCGTGTATGCCGGGGGAATGGGTGAGTAATAAACCAATTGTCGCCTTTGTTCTGCCTGTGTGGTTTTAGGGCATTGCTTACAAGGGTTAATGTTGGATTTGTTCTTCTGTTAATTATTTTGCTCAAAGGTCATCTTCTTTTCTTTAAATAGTTGATTTCTAGTGGAATAATATAACAAGACAGCATGAAAAAGATTTTAGACTTCTCAATGTTCTTTGTCAAGCCTCTCCCAAAATGTGTTTTTCTGCTTCTTTAATCGCAGTTCTACTAACATTTGCAAAAATGACGTGGCTGAGTCCTTTCTTGACCATGGCTGAGTCTTTTTTGTAAATTCAGTTGTTATAACCTTCTGGTAGATTACAACTGACATTTTCTTCTATAGCTGCCACTACCTCTTTCCAACCATGAGTAAATCCTTTTACAAAATGAACTGTTATAGCCTTCTGTTCATACTCCCTAGGGCTTATTGTTGTAATCTGCCCTCCCCTCATAATGGTACTCTCTGACAGTCCGACACATACAACAGGATGGAAAGTTGCTTTCTCGATGCAGAAGTTGTTGCTGGGTGGGCTTATGATCATAAGAGATTACAGAGGCACAAAATCAATAGCTTAAACTCCCCTTTAAGGGTAAAGGGGAGATCAATAACTCTAGAAATATTTAATATCTAAAACTGCTTTATCTGGTGATGCATGAATAATCATTTGGGTCTAATAGTCTAGTAGTACCCATATCTTTTCATAATGTAAGGAAGCTGCTGAAAAGGCTAATGCACATCAATATATCCAACAAAACAAATTGCAAGAATAATAGTTTTTGTATTTCTCATGCCCTTATAGAGTACCATGCCAATCACACTGTTTCTCTTCAAATCTAATTTGCCCCCTTTCTCTCCAAACTTCCAGATGACACATATTTTCCTGTCTCAAGATTACTCATAGTTTCCTTTGCCTTGAACCCTAATTATTAGGAGAGCAGCCCTCTCTGAACCATAATATTTTATTTATGATCTTAAAGCACCAATTTGTTGACTCAACATTGAGGCAAGGGGTGTCCCTAAACTTGGGAGAAGTTAGAAACATTCCCATAAGTTTTTTTCTTGTCAATTAAAATCAATTTCTAAATGGCAGCTGCCTTAAGGGGCTTGGCAGGGGGGCCTGTTTGGTGGGATTTTTGGCGGTCATTTTTTTTAATCTAGGGGGCTTTGTAGTAAAACCCGATTTTAGAACACACCCCCCCCCCCCCAAAAAAAAATCCCTAAACTAGTAAACCTGCATGCTGTCTTTCTCTTCAGTGTTTTTTCACAGTTAACCCGCATGCTCTCAGTTGAACAACAAGCATTATCTTTTATGTTTATTTAATTTGAACATGTTGAAACATATGAAACTATGGAAGACTATGAGAGTTTATTAGTTTATATAGGTCTTGGACGTGGCCTATGATTAAAAATACATTAGCAAATCTGCCTAGACCCTCGGCCCAAGCATGTTTTAGAATATTTATTAAAATCCCTGAATTTTGGAGAAACTTACAAAGGGTTCCTAAAATTTATGTAATACGGGTTTTTTTTTGGTGATTTATTTTGATGGAAGGATTGTGTCGACACCAATTTTCAATTTTCATAGTTCAAAGACTTTAATTGACCAAAAAATTGCTTAGGTGTCCTGTGTCCATCTGTAACTCTCTCCAAAGTTTAAGAGCTTTAATTGAAAGAATTTAAGAGCTTTAATTGAAAGAAGGCTTAGGGACTTATTTGTAGCTTTCTCTAAAGTTCAAGTACCGTTGATGATGGATTTTTACCCTTTTATTTTGAGCAAGTCCCATCTTGTGAGCCAGGGAGTGGGTGAGTAACAGACCGACTGTCTTTTTGTGATGCTTGTGTGGTGTTAGAGCATTGATTATAAGGGTTAATGTTGGATTTGTTGTTCTGATAATTATTTTGCTCAAAGGTCATGTTCCTTTCTTTAAATAGTTGATTTCTGGTGGAATAATAGAACAAGACAACATGAAAAAGATCTTAGACTTCTCTTTGTTCTTCCTCAAGACCCTCCCAAAATGTGTTGTTTCTGCTTTTCAATCTCTGTTGTACTAACATTTGTTAAAAATTACATGTTATTCTGGTAGATTCCGGGGTAAAGAAAGAATTCATCCATAGTTGTAGTCTGCCCTACCTCTTTCTCGACCATGGCTGAGTCCTTTTTATAAATTCAGTTGTTATAACCTTCTCGTAGATTATAAGTGACATTTTCTGCTATAGTTGCCACTACCTCTTTCCCAACCATGGATATGTCCTTTTATAAGATGAACTGTTATAGCCTTCTGTTCATGGTTCATACTCCCTAGGGCTTATTGTGGTAGTCTGCCCTCCCCTAGTAATTGAAGCATACAACAGGATGGAAAGGTGCTTCCTGGATGAAGAAGTTGTCTCTGGCAGTGATCAATAACTTGAGAAATATGGAATATAAAAACCTGCTTTATCCGGTGATGCATGAATAATCATTTGGTCTACCCATATCCTTTCACAAGGTTAATGTACATCTATATATCCAACAAAACAAATTGTATGACTACTAGTTTTTTATTTCTCATGCCCTTTTATCCGGTGATGCATGAATAATCAAGCACGCTGTTTCTCTTCAAATCTAATTTCCCCCTTTTGTCTCCAAACTTCCAGATGGATAGATGCTGCCAAGTTCCTGACAGGAGCATCAGTTGTAGGGAGCATTGCTATCCCTGTCATCCTTCGGCATGCCAATATGATTGAGACTGGTGCCATGTTCTTGGACTTCACAGCCTTCTTCATTTTCGTATGCACAGTCCTCTGCTTCCACCGTGCTAGCCTTGATGATGACTGGTGATCGACTTCTCAAGTCAAACAAGCAGAGGATAGTGCAATTTGTTGTCATCAAGCATTACTGAAACTAAGAACCACAAATCATTATGAAAGGATGCAGATTCATAAATCAGAGTCTGCTTTTATCGCCTATCCTATGTATATTCAGGAGCACATGCTTTGTGTATTTCCCAAATCAATACCAAATTCCTTCAACTGCTAAAAGAACATTGTTGGTAGCGGGAGGATAGCTGCCTCCGTTGTAAACTAAACTCGTCTTGTAACTTCTTTATTTGTACAAACGGTGCTCTCTTGTGATTAGGGTGGCTCATCCGGGTCGACCCGACCCGAACATTCCGGGTGGGGGTCAACCCGAAGGCCCGGGATTTTTAAAAATGTGACCCGCCACCCGACCCGAACCCGAGATTTGTAATTCCGGGTTTTTCCGGGCCGGGTGAGGGGTTCACCCGAAAACCCGAGTTTTAAAATTTTGTTAGTTGTTACTCCATCCGTTTCAAAATAAATGTCGTTTGATTTTTTACACGTTTTTTAACGAGCTAAAAACTCCATAAAATATTACTCCCTCCGTTCGGCAAAACTTGTCATTTTAGCTTCTTTCACAAGTTTTAAGACAATTAACAAATGTACTAATTTACCCTCAATTATTACCCTCTTTTTTTATTTTATCGAAAACTACAACTAACAAACCATAAATCATATCAAGGGCATTTTTGTAAAGTAAAGGGCAAAATACCTACAATGACAAGTTTTTTTGAACAAAAATAACACCCTAAAATGACAAGTTTTGCCGAACGGAGGGAGTATTTTTTTAATCGATTTTTTTTATAAATTGATACTTTTTTTTATTAGGTAAAGATTCGGGTGAGAGGACTCTACCCGAAAGCATCATGGCGGATGAGGTCAAGCAGACCTGTATCGTTGGATAAATTTGGTCCCCTAGTCGAGTAGCAAAGGTGTGCAACCCTATCCGTCACTCAGTTACCAATGCGGGGAATATGTGAGACTACAAAGCTTCTTACACCCAGAAGCATGGTTTGGATGTCCGCCATTACTAGTTCGATTTCTCAAGGGCAGTTGGAGCGTGTATGTAGGACGTCCGTAATTATCTTAGAATCACCTTCAATGATTAAGTTGCTAATCCTTAGTTCTTTGGCCTTTTCTACCCCAAGTCTTAGCGCAAGTGCTTCCGCCATAAGTGGTGAGTTGCCACCCATTATTTTACCACCAATGTTGATGGGGTTACCATTCCAATCCCGAATAATGTAGCCAACAGAACTCTTTGCTGCCGATAAAAAAGATCCGTCATAATTTAGTTTGTACTTGCCAATAGGAGGTCTCTTCCAATGTTGGTCTTTTTTATGTGTTTGGAGTGATCTTTTTTCCCTTTATGAAAAGTGGAGTGACCCTCTTCGATGGCGTTCAGGTTACTAGCCTTTTTCCAATTTCCGACATTCTCCGTAATGATTTTCTTAAGACCCTCTGCATTGGGAATATTGGCTTTCCTGAAGATAGTCTGATTCCTGGTAAACCATATCGTCCACCATCGAAATCCTATGTTTTGTTTATTATCTTTTGAAAGATTTGTTCCTATAAGATGCAATATCTGGTCCATGTCTCTCCTTTTTGATAGAAGAGTGTTGATTGTTTGGGATATTTTCCTTGGAAATTGTGGTTGGAAATTATTGATTGAGCATTCTAGGAACAAGTGTACATCATCTTTCGTGGAGTGATTACAAAAGATACAAGTGGCGGGGACAGCAACACCCTTTTAGGACAAGCGTGTAGCTGTCGGAGGCCTTTTTGCTTGATTTTCCACATAAAGTTTTTAATTTTTGGTGGGGCGTCAATTTTCCAAATCCAGGTAAAATCATCGGACGTTGTGTGAGGCTTGGATGAGATTAGATTATAGGCACTAGATGTAGTGAACCATCCATTTTTGTCGGGCCACCAATAGAGCCTATCCGCAAAGGGGTTGACTGGAAAGGGGATTCTGATAATTTCCTCAACTATTGGTTCAGGGAGAACAGAAACAAGTTTTTCCTTCCACCATTGTCCGCCCATTATATATTCACTTACGGATTCATTCGTGTTTATAGAGATTTTACCTCCTTAAAACGTGCAAAAAGTCAAGCTGACAAGCGACCCCAATCTGCACAAGCGCAAATTACTACAAACCTTAACCATACACATGCACTTAATGCATACATTCAATAATAATATTAGATAACATTAACAATCCTAAGTTTCTTCCTAATTACATTGGATATTATATAATTTATATTTACTATTTAGGATATAGTTTGAGAAAAAATGACTAATAAAGCACACACAACAATAAAAAAAATTTAAAAAAAAACGGGTCAACGGATCAAACTCGAGACCCGGCCCCGACCCGCCTGTTGACCCGAGATTTCCTAGAATTCGACCCGAGACCCGACCCCTGGGGGTCTCGGGTCAACCCCGACCCCGTGTTTTCCGGGTCGGGTCTGGTGGGGTTTCCGGGTCGGGTCCATTTTGAGCCACCCTACTTGTTATATCTTTGTTGCAGTTGAATTGTATATGCTGGTGTGCACATTACGGATGAAGCTCCCATTGGGCTGTATTTTTGCAAGGAACAACATAGACGAATCATGATTGGGATACCTGTTATGTTATTTAATCCTTGTAGTATGTTGTAAACAAAAACATTGGTTCATTTGGTTGTATGATGCATAAACACTTAGGCTAGGTGAAACCTCTTATGGCTAAGTACGTCTTAGTCATGTTGTGGTCAAGGAAAAGCTTATTGGTCCCATGGTTAAGCCATGTGTGGCACCAGTGGCTAGTCTTGAATCACTAGGCGAGATAAATGTGACGTATATGTGCCTAAGTTGTGTGATATGTTATTTCGGTTGGATAAAACTGGAGTGAGAATACAAAGATTTAGACTTGACTTGCTCAGCCTAAATCTTGGCCCAATTCATCTGGTGATATTCTTACCGTTGTAACCCTAGTTATATGCCCTTATGGCAACCCTAGTGAACTATAGCATCAGTTCTCTTCTCTCATTTCTCAATTCCGGGTGGCTAGGGTTTGTAAAGAAGCTAGAGTTTGCTTGAGAGCTCTTGTCGGTGGCGATTCTCTTTGAGGGTTCTCATCCTGTTCGGTGCTACTTGAGACCTTGATCACACGATGAAGAAGACGACGAAGGAGGATTCCTGGTGTTTAAAAATCTCCCTAGAGATTTCTCGGTGTCCTACATGGACGATTTCTAACCCTATTCTCTCTTAACCTTCTTGTCGCGTGTCCTAGGAATCGTCACCTTTGTACTTGTGCATCTAAACCTTTGTAACCTGTTTTTGGCCTTGGAATATGCCTAGTGGATTGGGTGAACCTCCCCTCCTGAGGTTCTGTGGATGTAGGGAAACCGAGTCGTGTAAGCAAAGTCTTGTGTGTGTTTCTAAGTCGAACGAAGAAACCCTAGATCGTACAATACCCATCTTCCATGATAATTCTCCATATATATTGTACTTTTTTTTAAGTAATTTTGAACTTGTTTTCATTTATTATTTCACAATTTTAAAGTGTTTTTTATGCGAGATAATTTCTACTTTTATTTAGTAATTGTAGATTATTTTTAGGGCATGTGTTTGAAATAAGGTTTTATAAAGCTTGTGTAGGTTTTAAAAATTACTACCTAATTATCATCATGTTTGGCATAATAACGTTTATATAGAGGTGATGGTTGCCAAATAGAGGTTTGAGAATAGAAATAATGGAATTTCATGGCAAGAAATTTGGTAGATACAAAAGGGATGTGCCCAAAAAAATGATTATTGACAATATAATTTCAATTAAATTACATAAAAGTCATTTTTAGCTTTTCAAAATATTTACAAATTGGCTTGATATTCCTCTCATCCAATAATCAGTTTTCTCATCTCATTGTTCAAATTCACGTCTTTAGATATGTCAATCTCTCCTTAATTAATGTTTTCAAATTCGGAGCCGACATATACAATTGTATTGTTTTGATTTAAATTTCGGCTGCAAATCTGAGAGAGTTAGCAAAATTCTCACGTCCAGTGGTGGTGGTGCTGAGTGGTGTGGCAAGATTGTGATGGTGTGATCGTAGGTCTGAATAGAGGAAAGAACAAAGGATTGCAAACCAAAACCAACGAAGGGAGAGAGGGGTTGGGTAGGATGAAGAATGGAGGTTGATGAACTATTGGAGGGGAGGGGGCGGAGAGAGAGAGGCATAAGCAATCTCGACAAGTAACAATAATCCTTTTGCTATATTTCTTGAAGTCGGTTAGAAATCGTGCATGGTTAGTTAGATCTATAGATTTTCTATTAGATCTACATATTTTCGACTTTTGATTAAGGGCTTTTAGGGTTTCCTTTGTTTGAATTAGGGTGGTGTGTGGTCGTTCGTAGGGCTGTTATATGAGCCGAACAGCTTGAGCTCGGCTCGGGCTTGACTCGAAAAAGCTCGAGCTCGGCTCATTCAAATTAGTAAAACAAGCCGAGCTTGAACAGGTTTTTGGGCTCAAACCGAGCACGAGCCGAGCTCGGAAGCTCGATGTGCGAATTTACCAAATTACCCCTCCCTAGGGTTATGAATTGAAGTATGAGTAGTTCAGCCAAAGGCGCTTCACTTCAGGCTTCAGCCGCTCTCCCTCTTCCTTCAGTCGCTACTCGCTCGTTGCCTCGCTCCTTAGTCCGTCCTTCCCTCAACTGCTTCTCCCTCTTCCTTCAGTCGCTCTCGCCGGCCAAGTACTACAGCGCACCCGGTTCCTCTTTCGTCGGTGTACCCATTCCCAGGTTCGTTCCTGTTACTCCCTCCTTGTTTTCATCTGCGCGGCCGACTGATGAGATTTCTTGATTAACTTTCCCATTTCTAGTTTTCTGCCTTCTCGATCTCCTTAATCCGAATAGTTTCTTTATGGATTCTTTGGTTTTGATTGCTGTTTTCTCTTGCTAGATCTATGTAATTAAGCACCCGGTTGATGGGTTCGCGGCGGGATTGGTCGATGAAAGCAATGTATTTGAATGGAGTGTCACAATTTCCGCCTAAAACTCTAGTGAGTTCAATCTTGGATATCTTATTGTGGAGACTTGAATTCTTGCTTCCTATTTTTTGGTGTGTTAATTTTGTCACTGTTTGGGTTTCTAGGGTTTGAACTTGCAGGTCTTGGTATGGCTTGATTTAGAGCTTTTCTTTTTTCTTGTTGAAATTGTGGGTGGTTTATTGAATAATTGATGCTTTGTTTTCATGAGTGAGCAAAGTTATTGATTTCAGAGATTGGGTAGACTTACTTCATCGTTTGATTTTGTGTTTGCAGGCTGAGCTTCTAGCAAGAGGGACCAAGGTTTTAAATTTTAAAGAATTTGAGTAATTGATTGATTGGAATTTTGATTCCGGGTTTATGAGATTGCAAGAAGAGTACTGAGTGCTACATTAATTTTGTATATAGATTGCCTTGTTATGAACACTAGGCAAGTTAACTTTTGGTATTTTATAGGATTATTTAAAAGATTATTTTATGTCATATTGTTCCCTAATATAAACTATATGTTTGTAACTGGTTCGGTGGTACTTGGCTTCGTTCTTCGCTGACGTCTTCAATTTTTGGAAGTAGTTCTGCTTATGTCGTCTTGTTATAGATTTTATTTTTGCTTGTTTCATTGCGCCTATTTTGTATTCACTATATGTTTAGACGGTTTTTGTCTGTCGATTCAGGCTTGTCTGATCTCGAATCTTTACTTAAAATTTTTTTTTTGTAACTAGTAAACCTTGGTTTAATATGCTTCATAACAATTTCATTTAAATTATTTATAAAATGTTTATTTTTTTATGTCTGGCATTTAATTTTAATAAATATTATTACGTAATTGTTAATGTCCTAGTTTGATATCTTACATGAAATTCAGCTCATAATTTTATTTGTTAATATTTTTTTTTGATTATCCATATCATCTTGTAAAAGTTAATTGTTTTATGTTGGATTAAACTATTGATGTTGTTTTCACTTCAATCAAAACCAAAAAATAAAATTGGTTGGCTTGTGTATAGATATATCATATATTTATACAGTCTTTAGGATACACAAAAACTATAAAACAATGTTCAAATAGTAAATCTTGATTTTATATGTATCATGATTTGGTTTAAGTTATTTATAAAAATATTTATATTTTTTGTATGCCTTATATTTTAATTTTTAAGAAATATTATTATAGTTAATTGTTAATGACACATATTATGGTATATGTAATGCCCTAGTTTGGTATCTTATACTTGCATGAAATTCAATTCACATTTTATTTTTTCAATATTTTCTCTATTGACTACCCATATCCTCTTCAAATGGTAAAAGCTAATTATTTTATCTTGTATTAAATTGTCGACTTTTTTTTTACTTTTAAACTAAAATATAAAATTGGTTGGCTTGACTAAGAAAAGATTAGTACTTTGTATATACTATACTATTCAACTTTTTCTTTTTGATAAAATTGTACTATTCAATTTAATTACTAAGAAAATAGTTATAATTTTAAAATAAAACATTATATTTTTTCGTAGACATCATTATATATAGAAATTTGTAGATAGACTTATAGAGATTAAAATTAACAACGTAATAGATAACTATAATATTATGTCTTTATTTGCATCTTTAAATCAAACATTATATTTTTTTTGTTCATCTATATTTTAATTGTAAAATCAAAATCAAATGATTATTTTCCCAATCAAAAAAAAAAAGAAAGTGATTATACACAAACTATTGATGGCATTGCTAAAGAAACAGAAAAAAATATATATTTTTTGGTTTTCAAATTAATCAAATGCTAATATTGAGATTTAGTTCAAAAAAAAAGATAAAAATTATATAGATATTTTGAAATTTAGTATATAACTAAATGAGCAATTATCAAATTATAAAATCAAATAAAAGGAAAAAAGAAAAAACATTGAAATGACCTTTGGTGAGAGAATTATTAAGATTGAGATTTAAGAATTATGGGGGAGAGTCATTAAGGGGTCTTGGGACACAATTTTTATAGGTATATAGATTGCTCATCAAATCGATACTCACTCTGATCCAAAATACATATCGTTTGACTTTTTACACGTATTTTAAAAAGCTAAAAACTATATAAAATATCAACTTTTTTAAAATTATTTTTTACAACTTAATATTTGTTGGTAATAAGTATTAAATTGTAAAAAAATAATAATAAAAAAGTTAATATATTACATAGTTTTTAGCTCCTTAAAATATGTATTGAAAAGTCAAACGACATGTATTTTAGATCGGAGGTAGTATGATATAGTATTTGCATGAACAACGAAAGGATGGAAGTTGCATTTAGGCACCGAGCGAGCTCGAACGAGCCTAAGCTCGTTCGTTCAGCTTGTTCGAGCTTAACCAAGCCGAGCTCGAGTTTAACCCTAGTCTCGCGAGCCGAGTTTGAGCGTCAAAAAAAAGCTCGAATAATTTTTGGGCTCGAGCTCAGTTCGGCTCGTTTCCCATTCGAACCAAGCTTGAACATGTCAAGCTCGGCTCGTTCGGCTCGAATATCACCCCTACTCGTTCGGTTTAGTTTAGGTTCAGTTTATTTAGGTTAGGTTTCGAACATTAATGAACCTAATTGACAATTAATTATAAAAAAATTAAGATGTTTAATTTAAAAAAATAATTTATAGAAATTTCTTAAAAATACACAATATCTTATAATGGGTTATAATTTTTTATGAGAATTGATTCAACCTAAACTAGTGTCGTATAATGTTTTTATTTAATTTAATACTAGTTAGGTTTGAACTGAACCAAACCTAAACCGAATGTAAAGCCGAATTTTCAGAAAATGCGAACCGAAAACCAAACATAATCTCTTAAGCTCGGTTTAGGTCTAGTTTAGTTGTCTCGGTTCGATCCAAAATTTTGACTTGAACCGAATTTTGAACAACCCTAGTCGGAGTTTAGAGAAGAAGAAGATTGTCTATGGCGAGGGCATATTTGGGCTAGAAGAAGGATGGTTCGTTGACTAGTAACAACGTTGGTTGGGGTGTGGTGGATAGCGATGAGTTGATGTCATTGGTGCTTGGATGAGCATCTGGTGGAGAGACAACAAGGACGTGAGGAGATTGAGGATGGAGGTGAATGGTTCATTGTGTAATTAATTTTTTAAATGGGACCAACTCTCTACAATTTAAAAAAAAAAATTGTTGTCAATAGCCCCATCTACTTTTCTCTCAATTATATACTTATTTTGTGAACCAAAATCTCATATCAATACCTATTATTGTAATTTCCACACAAATATCTATTTTCTGTCTCAAAATTTAAGTCATTTTAGACTAGTTTTATTGTATCAAAATATATGTCATTTTAGGTTTTCTAGGTATGGTATAGTAATATTTGTATTGATTTGGGTGTTGTTGATCTTTTTAAAGATTTTGATTGGTTAAAAAATATAGTGGGTATTAAAAAACAATAAAATTGATGAAAAAAAAGTTAGTGGAATGATGATGTTATTGAAGGTTGAGTGTTTTATTAAAATTTGTGCAAAATCCTAAAATGACTTAAATTTTGAGACGAATGTATTAATTAATTAGCTAAGATCGATCCTTGTGATACTTGATTTTACCGCCTTTAGTATATTTGCATTAATTAGGTTTTGTTTATCATCAACAACACATAAATCAATACAAATATTACTATGGCTTACCTAGAAAACATAAATGATATATATTTTGATACAACTAAACTGTTCAAAGTGACCTAAATTTTGAGATGGATGGAGTATCAAGAATACTAAAGGCTGTAAAATCAAGTATCACAAGGATGATCTTAGCTGTACTTTTTTTTTGGTTCATGATCTTTAGCTATACTTGTTATCAGTTTATCACCCCAATAAGGAAAAACCATTTGAGACTATAAAAGAACAAAAAATACCTCTTGACAATGGGCAAAACTCATGGATTTAAAATCCGATTTCTGCTCGGGGTTAATTTGGCAGATTGGGAATGGGAAAACTATCAAATTCTAGAAGGACAACTGGATAAACAATGACCCAAATCTAATAGAAAGTCGGCTACATGATAATATAAACGAATGAGAAACTGTTGACCAATATATAAACCCAGACAGAACTTGGAAAGTGCAGAAACTAAAGGAAGTTCTCCCCATGGACATCATTGATCAAATCTGTAGCATCCATATACCACTAAATGAATTCGAGGATAGGCTCTACTGGAAAACAAGTAAAAATGGTTGGTTCTCTACGGCAAGTGCCCTAGACTATACTACCAGATCTCGAAGAAACACAATAGAATCCTTTGAATGGTTATGGAAAATAGACTGCCCGCCAAAGGTAAAAAATTTCTTATGGAAAAACGTTCTAAATGGCACTCCTACCAAAGAGCGACTACGAGATAAAGGAATTCATGTACTAATGGAATGTGCTTTCTGTAACCACTCCCAAGAAGATGCAAAACACATATTCACAGAATGTAAGACCACACTCACAATCATACGAAAAATAGATCAACAGATCGAAAGGATAGCTCGGGATATAAATAAAAATAATAGAACATATAAAGACATTATCGTAGACGTTTTTGCAAAATTAAGTCAAGAACAAAGATCAATCCTTGCTTTCTCCCTATGGGGCATCTGGTCTCTGAGGAATAAAATTATCTTCAATGATCACATATATCGTGGGCTGGAAGAATGCATAAACTATATCAAGCAACAAAGGGAAAGTTGGAAGAAGGCACAAACTGAAGATCTAGATGAGGTAGACATAACCAAATAACCGAGCAACAACCGAAACAAACGACGCCAACCAAAAATCATAAAATGGAAAAAACCACATGAAGGATTCATGAAACTAAATTTCGATGGTGCAAGGACCACCAATGGAAATGCTGCTTGGGGTTTCATTATTCGCGACGACCATGGGAGAACTCTCAAGTGTAGGATGCAGAGTTGTGGCAAGACCTCGGCTTTACAAGCGGAGGCTCTGGGTCTGCTTTATGGCCTGCAGGAAGCTCATCGGTTGGGGATCTCTCATCTTGAGGCGGAGGACGACTGTCTGATGGCTATTAACGCTGTCAAGGGGACGTGGAGCTGCCCTTGGGAGATTGAGATGACGGTGTTCGACACGCTTGCTATCGGTCGCTCCTTTGTTAGTGTGTTGTACTCCCATACACTTAGAGAAGGAAACCAGGTTGCTGATCGACTCGCTCACCTTGGTCTGCTGCCGACTCCTTCCAACTGGAGATCTGATGTTGTAGTCGACGAGCTCGTCCGTAAGGACCCACTTAGGTGGTGGCTCAACCGCGGTTGAGCATTCCCAAATCTTGGCCTTGTATCAAAAAAAAAAAAAAAGTTTATCACCCCAATTCTCTTCTGTTCTCCTGTATCCGTCAAATACTTGTTATCAGTTTATCACCCCAATTCTCTTCTGTTCACCTCTATCCGTCAAATGTCATGAGCAAGACACCCCAAAAGACATGACTTCTCTTTATCTCCGGCTATCGTCTCCAACTGTCTCTGCAACCACCGTCTCATCTTCTTCAACGTATTTCCATGGCGATCGTGAGAGGTCGTTCTCCTCTTTCAAATTCGCCTGTCCCCGCCGCCGGCGTCGCGTCATAACAGGCTATTGTTCCTTGGATTCCTCCGATTCCATTCCATCTAGTGGAGACTCTTCTTCTCAGAGGTTTTTGCATTTCATAACCCTAGCTAGCTCCATTTCATCCCTGCTTTCCCCTTTTCAGCTGCTATTGCCTGTTTGTGCGTGCTTTTGATAGATCAGCTACCTGTTGATAGTTTACTTACTATCGAGTTGAATTAGTCCACTCATTCTAGAAGAAGAAGAATTACAAAGGATTTTTCTCCATTATTTCGCCCTACCTGAATATTTTTGGCGATCGAGCCCCTTTTCTTTTCTTTCTTCTTTTTTTGGATGTTGAGAATTGGGATGTTTGCTTTCTGTTATATTTGTGCATGCAGCAATTTCTGCATTATTGAAGGTCCTGATACAGCTCAGGATTTTATTCGGATGGAGATGCAGGAAATCCGGGACAATATCAGGAGCAGACGTAATAGGATTTTTCTTCTCATGGAAGAGGTGGAACTTTTCACCTGCAATTTGCATCACAGTTGCATCAGCTCATTTTGACCCTTTTCAATCGAGAGATGAATTTCCCCTTTTTGCTGCCAATTTGCTCATGTTTTAGGTGAGGCGATTACGAGTTCAGCAGCGGATGAAGGGCATGGAATTTGACGATGGAGGCAGGGAGGCAGTGGATGAAATGCCTGATATGCCGTCATCCATTCCCTTCCTTCCAAATCTGGTAGTTCAAAGATCCACTATTCAGATATGCTATTATTTACAAGCCAACCCATCTCAAAAATGGCTAGAAGGAAAGTGCCTTTTCAACAAGCCCAAATAATTACATGTGATTTTATAGTATCTGATCTGAGGAGATTGTTGTAGTGAGACTTTAGCCAACCCTCTAATGTGATGTTTATCTTTGGCCATGACAGTATACAATATAAATCCAAACAAGACATTATCTTTAAACCCTCTATCCAAACCGTGTTGTAAGTTTGTTTCCAACGTGAATAATTTTTCTTTGAATTTTTCACTCCCGAGAAATATTTTGAGAAATAAAAATTTCTTAAACAAATAAATGCAAGTTGCTACTGGATAATCTCTGAGCAGAATGTAAACTTTATCTTGGCAGACGGCTGCCATGTCTATGAGCATTTGATGCCACAGTATTCATAGTAATTGGTCGATTCGGATCTAAACTGGGGTTATAATCGTGTTGTTCATTCATGTTCTTATATTTGCCAAAATTGTCTAATGCTTGTGTTCTCTTTGTTTTTCATGTAGACACCAAAGACATTAAAGCAGCTGTACTTCACAAGCTTTTCATTCATATCGGGGATTATTCTCTTTGGTGGCCTTATTGCTCCAGCCGTAAGTTCACAATGCATGAGATGAATCTTTCTTTGTTAGGTTTATTACTTGATAACTCAAATCATTTTCCGTTTTGGAAAGAGATCACCAACAAAAATTTGCATTTTGATTCAGGTAATTTTATTGGAATTAAATGTAACTGTATAGGACTGTAATCGTTATTCCACGAATGGATAGAAAAGTTGTTTGTGGTGGTGCCGAGGCTCAATGCAAAAATGCATTGGAGGTATCTACTGGGTTTAGCACCATTCTTCTAGGTTTTTCTTTGTACTATTATTCTTATGAGGTTTATATTTTTCGTTGGTTATAGTGTGCCTATCAATTGGGTCAGGGTGGTAGGTTTTCCTTGGGTAACTAAGAGTTCAGATCAGTTGTGGGTTAGGTAATTTCAAGTTACAAGTTGGAAGGTTCAACCTTAACACTAAAATTCTCAGGCTTGTATGGTTTCAGGATGGATTGCGGGTTTTGTAAATTGAAATTTGGGTCATTTTAAGTGTTGGGTCAATTACAGGTTGGTTCATTGAAATATGGATCAAGCAATTCTGGACTTCGGGTCATGGGTTGAAAAGTTTGATCTGAGGGTCAAGTTGGGCTATTCTTAAATTTTTTTTTATTTTTTTTAGAAATGGGCTATTCTTTGATATGTTTACTTGCAAGTAACATCTATATAAAATACTAAAACAGAGACCTGAAACGGGGTCTGATACGTGTCATATTCTGGATTAATATGAGGTGCAATTCGCATACGTGTCATATTTTGGATTAAAATGGTATTATCTTAATTATGTTTTTTTTAAATATTCAACCTTATATATTAATTAGATAGAAAACTTATCGTTTTAGATAAATCTATCTAATATTATTCATACCGACAATTTTTTTTAACCTAATTTAACACGTATTATAATTTTTTTACCTAATTATATTTAAAGTGAATATAATGCCACAGATCTAGCTCTTTGCCTACTTTAAGCCATGGAATTATTAAAATAATTCTTATGGATTAAGATAAAGGTAGAAGAAGAAAATAAAATAAAAATAATTAATTTAGGATAACTTTTGCACAAGAAAAATAAAGTTTTGGAAAGTTTATTGGAAATAAATAAAAATGTAGAGTTTTGTTAATAAAAACATATTATGTTGGATTTTTTATTATGTATTTTAAGATTTTAAATAATTTACTCACATTATTGAGGCAGGGCTTTATACAAAGATAAATAAATTTAAAAAAATATGTTGATAAATCAAGGATTGGTGTATGATTACCTGCATTTTAATTTTTTGTTAACGTAAATTAAAAAATATCACTTTTTACTGAATGCTAGAAATAGTTTGGTAATTAAGCTTTAATTTAAAAAAATATAAAAACAAATATCAATAGCTCTTTAGAAGCTAGAAAACACAAATGTACTAAATTTTTTAATCACATAATTTAAAATAATAATTACAATTAACTATTACTAAATAATTTAAATAAATAATATAAATATGTAAGCGTTTGTTATTAAGATCTTAGTTGGCTATAAGTTTTTTTTTTTTTATAAAAAACATAATTATTTTTATGATACTTTATATATTGAATTTCACCGACCATGATCTTAATTTAATTTATGATTGAATGTTTTTATTACAAGATTTCAAACTATTTTAATCTTCACGTGAAATTTAACAAAAAAGGTAATTCAAATATATTGATATAATAAAATATGATTTATAATTTATTAATAAGACGCGCAAGGCGCGGGTAACATTGCTAATATGATTAAAAAAAGGAACTAAAATCCCTAGGTATTCTTGTTTTCAATATTTGGAATTAGTAATAGAGGCATAGAGCACTGATTATGCTGTGAACTTTAGGGGAAAAAAAAAGAGAGTATAGCTTTTGGTATGTAAATTGAGACTTTCGAAACAGTGCTTATGTGTGAAGGGAGTTAAATCCAAAAGAGATTTATGGTTGACTCCTTTTATACATTGCTCCTTATATGATTGAGCTTTATTCGGCAGCTTGAGGTGAAATTGGGGATTGGTGGCACCTCCTATGCAGATTTCATCCAGAGCTTGCACTTGCCTTCACAACTAAGGTATTAATTAAGCATATCCGTTTCTTTGTCAACAATTAGTGTGATATTCTTATAATTGATTCCTTCATCTTTTCACATCGCAAAAGATTCCTAGTATTAGCTTAGCATTCATTCCCATACTCGTAGTCAAAATGCAGGGATCTAGTAGAGTTGTAGCTATCAGCTCCCTTACTGACCTTAACTTTCATCGTTTGTCCGGTGAAATCAAGCCAAGTTGATCCTATTGTAGCATCCTTCTCTGGTGGAGCAGTTGGAGTTATTTCATGTTTGATGCTAATTGAGGCTAACAATGTTCGTCTACAAGAGAAGAAAAGATGCAAATATTGCCTTGGAACTGGTATATCTATGTATACATAAATACATTTTCATTCTCAAACCGATGAAATGTTCTTTACCTTTTGTGCATGTTGATATGCATGGTTTTGAGTTCTGGTTGACAAGGGTGCAAAAGATAATGATCCGAATTACTTGGAGCAACTATAGCATAATGCATTATGTTAGATAAATTTACAATAAGTTTTTTTTTTTTGGAATTGAGAATGTTACTTACAATTGCAGTTTTTGTTGCCTGATCCTCTATTACTCTATTCCATGTGATGAAACCTGTCTTCTCATTTATTATTATTATGAATCTTAGATATGAATCTCTAGGTTGACACCTGGCTATGTGTTCGGATTACATTCTACCCCCTTGGTAGGTAATCTTAAATTAACTGTTTGGCTTTTGGATAGGATACTTAGCCTGTGCTAGATGTGCTGCCAGCGGGGTCGTCTTGAGCACCAAGCCAATTTCATTACTATCAATAGATACTGATCAGCCTCTGAGACTACCCACGACTGAGAGGTGTACAAACTGCTCCGGGGCTGGAAAGGTAACAAAAAATGAGAATGGCCTTAGATTCCAATCTTTTTAGTTACCTTTCAGCGCTCCTTTGAGAGTATAAATACTTGTCTATAACTGAACTGAAGATAGGTATTTAGCAGTTCTAGATATAGCCTATGACCCTCTGATAGTGATTGCGAACCAAAAAGATAAAAGATGCCCTTTAAGGGATTCTTCTGCTTCTACTTTGTGTGTCGGAACATACTGTCTGATTACTAAAACCTATTTCTTGCAGGTGATGTGCCCTGTTTGCTTGTGCACTGGGTTGATAATGGCAAGCGAACATGACCCACGAATTGATCCCTTTGACTGAAACTGAATTGCTTGCTGTTGAGGGTTTCATTAGTGAAATATCTCCGTGCACCATTCCTCAATTTGTGTTGGAGAGTATTTCTCTCTAGCTAACATTATTGGGAGACAAACATGCTGGTTTTTAAATACTACTGACACTAGTGAATTGGGTAGCAGAAATAGTCAAAAGACTAATCAAAGCAAGTATAAAGATTGCATCTGAACAGCAAATGCGATTTATGCGATACAAGGAAACAAGAGATGTAGTAGTATTGATTTTTGAGGTACAGTTTAGGTCCAACTCAACAAACCTACGTAAAGTATACTGGTGGATCAACATTCAAATAGACTCTGGAATAAAGCCCTCGCAGTCACAGACACGAATTAACCCAAGGAGACAATATTATATTATACCGGTTGGCTTAAGGGAGTAATAAGTACAGTACAGTAATAGATCAATATTAAAATGAAGGGCGGGGAGTTTGATAAAATGGCTTAGAAGCCCTGGACGGGGGCTAGCTTTTGAGAGCAATGGTAGAGAGGATCACCAAGATGATGAAGAGAACCACGGCAAGGAAGGAGGCGACGACGGCTCCGCTCGTTCTCTGGCAGAAACTGTTGAATTGCTGGCAAATGGCAATCCAGTTGGCATTGACGTTTCCTTTGTGAGCCAAGTATACTATGGCTGCAGCCGAACCTGAAGCTGATGTTGTCAAGGCCACCGCAATCTGCAAATGATGCAATGCATTGTTATGGTATGGTTTTTAATCAAAGATATGGTTATGTGCTCTTTTTATCTTTAATTGATAGATACTTACAGCGTCGAAGGTGATGAGGAGGAGCCTTGGAGGGGTAGCCAGAGGGCGAACGATGGTGACTATTGATAAAGGCAGCGACAAGACGAGATATGCGCTACTTATGGCGTTGGCTATGACAAAGTAGGTGAAAGTAGGGAGATCGTTGTATTGGGCATGGAACTGGAAGAACTGGGTGAAGAAAGGAAGAGTCTGATCGGTGGTACCCATTGTAATTGTGGCGGCTAAAGCAGCTGCTAAGGCGGCCAGCCTCACCACCAAGTCCAACACCGAAACTCCTCTCTTCACACCATTCGCGTAGGATCTCGTCTTTGCGCTTCCACTTCCAATGAGGGGAGCCTCCATCACCGGAGTCTTGTCCTCTTTCCGCTGCAGTTGCCTCTGCCTCCTGCTGCTCCCCAGCTCGATGCTACCCGACTCTCCATCCTCCATTTCTCTGATCGTAGTAAGTACAAGACCAAAGTAGGCGCCTAGATAGCTAAGTATGTATGTAGGTCTAAACAAGGCAACGAAACTAGCCCGAGAGCTTAATGCTTAATTGTGGTGGATCAGAGTTCGCTGGATGGAAGGGAAGGAGGATGTCAACGCTTTTATATACAAAATGTTACCTACTGTATATACTTAATTTCAGGCTCTCTCTCACTTTTTTTTTTTTAAATATTTTTGGTTGGGTTCGGTTTTTGTGTACTAGGTGGGTGTGGAGTGGGAGTACCGGAGTGGTTAGGTTTTTTATTTTTTTTGATAGCCTGAAGTAGTTAGTAAAAATAAATTCTGTCTTCTGCAAAAATTATTAAATCACCTAATCTTTTTAAAAGTTAGACAAAATACTCCATCTTCAATAGCAAATTTACCATACCAATTAATGGATATCCAACCAGATGAGATATGAAATGATAAGTATCACACCTCCAAAATATGAGCTTAATAAACTCTTTATTTCCTACTATTATCAATTGGTTTTAAAATTAAATTTCGCTCGGCTTATGTGTTAGGTTACTAGCACATGTTCCTTGTACACAAAACAATTTGTCATCAGTTTCAGTCAGGCTTTGATATTTTATCAAAGCAATTAGCTTAATGACCCGTCTTTCGATCCTACCCTAGATTAGTTATAAAGAGAATGAGATGTTAGACCCATTTATCCAAGTGTCAACTAGGTGTATTCTCCTAGTTGTACTTGCGAGGGCGTGCTGAAATTGTTAAGAAATGAAAGGATAAGTGTTTCACATCGAAAGTATAAATTTAACAAGTCTTATATATAAGCTGATTGACTATGTTTATTGTCAATTGGTTTTAAAATGAAATCTCACTCGACTTATATATTAGGCTACTAGAATGAGATAGAGAAATAGAGAGGGAGATTGACAGAGAAGAGGAAGGAAGTTATGTAATATTCATTCCATAACCCCCCGTCAGGGTACAATGAGCCTTATAAGGATAGTGTTGGGTATTGGGACTGTTAGCAATATTATTTAGGAAGTTTATATTTATACATATTTACGATTGTACCCTCAGAGTTTTCACCCAATGATATATATATACAGGAGTAGGCCTCTGAGATCCTTCAAGGACTCAGTTATCCAAACACTTACATGGTATTACAGCCTTTTGTGAAACCCTAATTTTTCGTTTCACAACTTATATCGATCCCGCCGCCGCCGCCGCTCCAACCACTGCCCCCCACTCTCCTGCCGCCGCCGCTCTTTCTAGCCGCCGCCGCTCCAACCGCTGCCTCCCCACTCTCCTGCTGCCGCCGCCGCTCTTTCTCGCCGCCGTCGCTCCCTACTGTTCCCGATGGCTGACGTTGTAAACCACCCGCAGCCACAACACCCTTTTCATTCTGCTCAATACGCTACCAACCAGCCCAGGCCGACCCACCAGCGCGGAGGCTGAGAGCGAGAACGCGGAACCCGCTGCGGCCGCGGCAACGGCCGTAGCAACATGTCGCGGCCGCCTCATCAGTGGTCCCCGCCGCCGCCCTGGTCCGCCGCCCCGCCGCCCTTCCCCTATCCGACGTGGGCGGGCTACCCCCGTCGTCGATGGTCCGCCCGTATCGCCCTCCACCACAGACGACCCCATCCCCGGCGCTATACTCCTCCCAGCACCAGTCGACGTCACCCATGCACACCGACCTCTCCGCCGCTTTCTCCACCATGGGACTTCAGCAGCCGGACGACAACTAGTATATGGATACCGGGGCCTCCTCTCACATGACGAACGCGCCAGGTAACCTACAAACTGTTTTTAATTCTAGCACTTTACCGTCTGTCTATGTCGGAAATGGCGCACCCCTTTCCATTGTCGGTTCGGGTCAAGAAACCCTCCCCACTGGCCCACCCCTTCGCCTTAACAACGTCCTACTTGCCCCTGACCTTGTCAAGAACCTCATCTCTATTCGTCAATTTACAATCGATAATCACGTGGCCGTCCAATTTGACCCTGTTGGTTTTCTTGTAAAGGATCTTCGTACGGGGACCCCAATCTTGCGGTGCAATAGTTCAGGCGACCTCTATCCACTCGCCGCAGCCCGCCGTTCCCCCACTGCCGCCCCCACCGCCCTCGTCACCCTTGGTTCCGATTTGTGGCATGCTCGTCTTGGCCACCCTAGCGATCACGTGCTTCAATGTCTCCGCTCTAGCAATTTTATTTCTTGTAATAAAGCCTCGGGCGTTTGCACTTCATGTGAAATCACCAAGAGCAAAATACTTCTCTTTAGCATTTCCCATTCTCTTACATTTGCACCTTTTGACATTATACATTGCGACTTGTGGACATCGCCTATTCCGAGTGCTAGTGGTTTTCGCTATTATTTGGTTGTTCTTGATGATTTTACCAATTTTGTTTTGGTCTTTCCTCTACGCCACAAATCGGAAACACATGGTCACCTTGTTCATTTCCACAAGTTTGTCCAAACCCAATTTAGTTTGCCTATCAAGTCCATTCAGTGTGACATGGGAGGCGAGTTCGACAACAACATTGTCCGCTCCTTTTGTCAACAAAAGGGGATACCCCTCCACTTCTCTTGTCCACAAACTTCACCTCAAAATGGCAAAGCGGAACGCATCCTCCGCACTCTCAATGACAAAACTCGGACCCTCCTACAACACGCCTCCCTACCCCTCTCCTTTTGAGTTGAGGCACTTCACATGGCCACTTACCTCCACAATATACTTCCCTCCAAAGCCATTGACAACTCCACCCCAACCCTGACACTCTACCGTCGTTACCCTTCCTATAATCATATTCGAGTGTTTGGATGTCTTTGCTTTCCCAACATGAGTGCCACCGCTCCTCATAAGCTCTCCCCACAATCCACCAAATGTGTCTTCTTGGGTATCTCCCCACACCATCGGGGCTATCTGTGTCTTCTCTTGGAGACCAATCGGGTTGTAACATCACGCCATGTGATATTTGACGAACAAACCTTCCCATACGCCTCACCACCCGCCCCTGCTGTCCCCACCCCCCTCGCACCACCCGACACCGACGGGTTCCCACCCCTCCTCCGCCATCTCCTCCAACAAGCCACACCCGACCTTGGCACACCTGCTGCACCAATGCCGCGATCGTAGCAGCTGCTCCCCTCGCCCCATTGCACATTTCCGCGCCCGCCGCCCCTGTGCCGCGCCCGCCGCCTCCTGCTACGGCCGCCACCCCACCCGTCGCACCCCCCTGCTCCACCTTCACCTGCAGCGGCCGCCGCACCCATGCCGCGACCGCCACCTCTTGCAGCGCCCGCCTCACCCATGACCACCGATCCCAATCCGGGATCTTCAAACCCAACCCCAAATACAACCTTCTCACCCCATCCACACACATATCCCCTCTACCCAAGTCACCACAAAAGGCCTTACAGGACCCGAACTGGCACGCCGCCATGGTCGATGAGTTTAGTGCTTTAATTAAAAATGACACATGGGACCTCGTTCCTAGGTCTCGGGACTCTAATATCATTAGCTGCATGTGGTTGTTCAAACATAAGTACAAGTCTGATGGGTCACTTGAACGACACAAGGCTCGCCTCGTTGTCAATGGCAAGTCTCAGGAGGTTGGTGTGGACTGCGATGAAACCTTTAGCCCGGTCGTCAAACCCGCTACCATACGCATGTTTTTGAGCATCGCTCTCACTAAGGACTGGCCTATTCACCAGCTGGACGTCAAGAATGCCTTCCTACACGGTAACCTTCAGGAAACTGTGTATATGCATCAACCGCCAGACTTCTATGATCGCTCGCGACCCTCTCACGTCTGCCTTCTCCGGAAGTCTCTCTATGGGTTGAAACAGGCGCCTCGCGCCTGGTATCAGCGATTCGCCATGTACCTCACTGCGATTGGTTTTCAGGGCAGTCAGTCGGATCACTCACTCTTTGTGTTCCATTCGGGGTCTGACAATGCGTATCTTTTACTGTACGTTGATGACATTGTGCTCACTGTATCCTCTTCATCATTGTTGTCTCGTCTGATGGCATTGCTGCGTTCGGAGTTTGCCATGACTGATCTTGGTCCCCTGAGCTACTTTCTCGGTGTCTATGTGACTCGCACTCGGGATGAGTTGTTTCTTCATCAGAAGAAATATGCCCTTGAGATTGTCGACAAAGCTCGGATGACGACTTGCAAACCCGCCACCACTCATGTCGACCGCAAGTCCAAGCTCGAGGCTGCCTCCAGTCCTAAGGTTGATGACCCTACAACCTATCTCAGTCTGGCGGGTGCTCTCCAGTATCTGACGTTCACTAGGCCAGACATTGCCTTTGCCGTTCAGCAGGTTTGCTTATACATGCATGAACCCCGTGAGCATCACCTACAGGCGCTCAAGCGTATCATCCGATACATCAAAGGCACCAGTGACTTGGGTTTGCACCTGTGTCGCGGCAGTTTCGACACCCTCACAGCCTACTTGGACGCTGACTGGGCGGATTGTCCCGAAACTCGCCACTCCACCTTTGGCTTCTCCGTCTACCTCGGAGACAATCTAGTGTCGTGGTCCTCCAAGCATCAGGCGACCATATCTCGCTCCAGTGCCGAGGCCGAGTATCGAGGTGTCGCCAATGCCGTGGCGGAAATCTGCTGGCTACGCAACCTCCTCTACGAGCTTTGTGTTCCGCTTCGTGCCGCTACTTTGGTCTATTGCGACAATGTCTCCGCCGTTTACCTCTCCTCGAACTCGGTTCAACACCAGCGGACCAAGCACATCGAGATTGATATATATTTCATCAGAGAGAAGGTCGCTCTAGGCCAGGTTCGAGTATTACATGTCCCTTTTGCACATTAGTATGCGGACATCTTCACAAAAGGATTACCTACTCTTCTTTTTACTTCTTTTCGTTCCAGTCTTGCTATTCGCTCACCTCTAGCTGCGACCGAGGGAGGATGTTAGCAATATTATTTAGGAAGTTTATATTTGTACATATTTACGATTGTACCCTCAGGGTTTTCACCCAATAATATATATATATATAGGAGTAGGCATCTGAGATCCTTTAAGGACTCAGTTATCCAAACCCTTACAGGGACTAGGACCTGAACAACTGCTACTATCTCACCAATCCATCTTAGCCCAATACATGACGAGTAACTGCTCAAAATGATGCACCTAACAAGTAACAACCCACACCCAGTGGTGGATGTAGTGGGCTTAAAGTGACTGAAGCCCCTTTAGCTTAGTAGAAAATCATAGGAAAAAATATGGGATTTTTAAAATATTTTTTTTTTACTAATTTTAGGTATAAAAAGATTGTAAAAGGAGTAATGAATCATAAAGATGACTTAGCTTAGTTCAAAAGAAGAAATATTTATCATACGGGTTGTGGGTAGTCCCAAATTGAAAAAATGAGGTGAAAACCAAACCAAAATATAAGAGAAGGTAAAGCCCTACACAATGGCTTAATCTTTTGATTATAAGATCGGGATCCACCTTTATAACACAAAAAAAACTTAAATCATTATGTAGACCTCATTTTTAATGTGAGACTACCCACAAGGCCACAACCCCAAACAATAAACATGTTTGGTAGGGACATGTGGTGAGAGAAACACTCTCTCCTCTCTCTAGAAACTTAGAGAGAGGGAGTTGGTACCCTCCTCGGAGTTGCCCCCCGCCGGTCTCCGCCTGGTCCGTCCTCTCTGAGGCTGAGAACCACCTCTTTGGAGGCTTAGAACCACCTCTCCGGAGGTCAGAAACCCTCTTCGGGAGTCATAAATCACTCTTTGGAGTAAAAAACCCAAGCTTCGGATTTGGGGCCTTTGTCCTCCGATTTGGGGCTTTATCCATGGGGTGGTGTTTCAGGAGAGGTGTGGGCGGTGTTGCTGGCAGATGGTTGGTGATCCGCTTCCCTCTTCCTCGTTACATCCCTTGCAGCCTTAGCCTTCGCCGGCGATTACCCGTGAAATCGCGCTATTTCATTGGGGCTTTTACTAATCCTTGGACGAGGATCCCTTCTCGTCCCCCGATCACATCCAATTCGATCCTACACGCCTCGATTGCTAGTCTTGGGTCTGTCTTTTCTCGACAATCCTTGTTGGAATCGGGTTTCGTTTTCTGGGTGTGTTGTCCGTTAATCAAGCCTCGAACATGGCGTTTCTTGGGGTGCTTGCCTCGAGATTGCCCCGCATCCGCCGACGCTGTTCTTGGCGATTCTGGTGTCTCCTTCTCGGATGGTGGGTGGCGGCCTCATTTGTTGGCTGCTCGGCTACTGTTGGCTTCTCGGCAAATCGTGGCTTCCTCCTTTTGCAACCTTTGGCTTCATTTTTGTCTGGGCCCGTATGACTTGTTTTTTGGGCCTGGATTGTGAACTTTGGGCCCAAACCTTTGGCTTGGGCCCAAAGGAGCCCGAAAATTAAAATATTTGTTTATATATATATATATATATATATTTTTATATATATATTTTATAAATACAAATAAAAGTAATAAAAATTATAAATAATATATTTTTTAGATCATATAAATTTATTTATATTTATAAATCTATATGGTTTAAAAAATATAAACTCCCGCAAGGGTATCAAACCCCGTTCGTATGGACGCGTACTAATTCCCGTTAGGGTTTGACTAAATCCTGTTAGGGTTTTGGGTGCTCTTTCTCAGGCGGTGTGCGACTCTTCGATGGCGTGACTTGTCGGTCTTCTCCGTGGATTTGGTTCTGGCTGTTGGAGTCGGGATAGGCTGGGGCCGTGGTAGTGTGTATCGTGACGTCTCCTTTACTCGGGTTGACTACTTCCCTGAAGTTTCGTCCTCACTGCCCACAAGATGATCGAGTCCTGATGTTTCGCTGGCCTACGGTTCTGCTTCTGGGTGGAGCTTGGCTTCGTCCGTCGTTTTCATCCACATCCTGTTTGGTTTAGGTCTGTTTGGTTTCGTTTTTTTGTAGAGTGTGTTTGCCTGAGTTTGTACTGTTTTGTACTGCTGCATGTTTTTTAGACGGTCTCCCGTCTACCGGCCTGACTGGCCTTCAAGTTTCAGATATGTATGAACTCGAATTCTTACCTAATAAAAAAAATAAAAAAAATAAACATGTTTGGTAGTATATGGTTTATTACTTTAGATAGGACGCAAAAAATTAAAAACCGAGTCCATTAAATTGAGCACAAATTTCATTGTTCAAATTGCAACATAAAAAGGGGAAAGCAGAGCAGGAAAAATAAAGTAGGAAAATGAAGGAATCCGAAGAAATCTCAAACTCGACATTTATATGTGTAAAATATTTGGATAGGCGTCTCTCGCAAGTAATCATCCTACCTTTGAATCACGTTTATCCGATCTCACCCGTCGCTTTTTATTTCAGCCTGGATTTTTGTTTTGTAAACTCAACTACTCAACTACTCAACCCAAACCCAAACCAAAACAAAACCAAAACCAAACCCTTAGGAATTAAAAAAAGGGGAATTCCGATTTTTCAATTCTGTTTTGTCTGTCAATCTGGGAGTTCCTCATCTCATTCGATCTAAAGTCTCCGCAATTAAAAATTTATAAAGTAGAAGCAAATCTCTATAATTTTTGCTCCTCCCAAAAATTCTTCTTGTCGTTCTTCGTCGATCCGGAATTTGATTGTTCCCGGTTGAATATTCAGTGCGGTAATTGAAATTCATTTCGACTTTCGAGTTTAGTGATGTACTTGGAAAATATTTTCCAATGTTGAATGCTGACTGGTACTTGCTGTTGTTAGTTGTCTGGTTACTGCAGGTTCAGGCTTGTTCGTTCTTTCGATTTGGTGCCTCCTCACTCAGAACCTTTGATTTGCAGTCAATTGTCCTGCAACTGCAAGAGATTAATTGATTGTACCAGTTATAGGAGTCTTGAATTTCAAGTTTTCTAAAATCAGATCGAAAATGGTGGGGGAATTCATCAGCAAAGCGCTTGTGTAAGTCAAATCGAATCTCGCGTCTGAATGATTCATCATAATGTTACATATATATAGTGCATCCTTTTCCGATTTCTCCTCAATTGATTATTTGTTCACTTTTTTGCAGGATGATTCTGGGATATGCATATCCAGCACTCGAATGCTTTAAAACCTTGGAGAAGAACAGAGTTGACATGAATGATCTTCGATTTTGGTGTCAGTATTGGTAAGTTGTACAAATTCAATCCACGGATATTATTAGATTTGATTAGATTAGAGTACAGAGTATTGCTTTGAATCATTAATTAGTTTAACAATAATAATTAATCGAAAAAACACTCTTATTCAATAATAGTCAACAGCTTTACACGTAACCTCTTTCCTTTCTTCCATAAATATTTGAGCATCTTAATTCTCAAAATAAATGTTTCGCCTGAAATAATATAATACGTAATGTTGTATTAGATCCAGAAATCATCTGCTATGTACTCCCTCTGCTATCTACTCCCTCCGTTCGGCAAAACATTCATTTTAGCTTATTTCACAAGTTTTAAGATAATTAACAAATGTACTAATTTACCCTCAATTATTACCCTCCTTTTTTACTTTATCGAAAACTACAACTAACAAACTATCAATCATGTTAGGGGCATTTTTGTAAAGTGAAGTACAAAATACCTACAATGACAAGTTTTTTTGAACAAAAATAACACTCTAAAATGACATATTTTGCCGAACAGAGGGAGTATCTATCTATATAGACCTAACCTAATGGTTGGGCGGTTGGGAGTTGGTTCACATGCATTTCCACTTAATTTCACCACTATAAGATTAATTAGAGCACCCATATCTGACGGTTGTGGTTGGACAGCGCGCCGGTAGAGGTACTGGAATTGAATATATAATGACACTACTCATACTCACAATCACAATCACAACCAAAGCAGCAGCTAAGAATTGATACGTGTCTGATTGAATGATGCATCAGACACGTATCAATTTCCGGTCACCCACCAATACCAATTGTAAATACCATCTACAGTACGTACATGTAAATTGATTATAAATGTACGTACCGTAACGTTAACGTACGTACGTGCATCTTCAATTCATATGAATTGAAAGATGCGCACATGCAGTACGTACGTTGGTTTGGGTTTAGGGAATTTGGATGATGATGCTGATCGATATTAATTGATGCTTACTGATTGATGATTAAATCTCGATCAGTAACATGTACACAATACGTCTTATACTTGGTTGTAGATCGAGAAGTAAATTACGTTTGAGCGAGGTAGCTGCAGGTTGGCTATATATATATATATTGATTGAGATAACTAGTACGTACGTAAGTTATGTTTCTGAGTCGATCTAGCTTTGATTTGTAGGATAATCGTTGCCCTGCTGTCAGTATGTGAAAGGTTTGGGGACATATTCATTTCATGGTAAGTGAGTGACGACTGACAATGCAAGCTAGGTTCCTTCAAAGTTCTAATAGTATATTATATATATATATATATATATATATATATATATATATATATATATATATATATATATATATATATATATATATGTACACCAATTCAAGTAGACGTCGTACGTACTTACGTATTTAACTAATTAATCAATTAATTGCTACCTAAAATTAATGTGAATCTACACTACACTACTGCATGACTACAGGCTCCCTTTGTACGAGGAGCTAAAACTGGCATTCATCATATATCTCTGGTACCCAAAAACTAAGGTACCCTACCCTCCGTCCTAGCTAAATCCATTCCCGTATGTAGTGTGTGTATATATGCCATTTGAACTGAGAGTTGACAAACTACTCAACATTGCAACATTGACTGCATGCAGGGAACCAGCTATGTGTATGACACCTTATTGCGGCCACTGGTATCAAAGCATGAAACTGACATCGAGAGGCATCTTAAGGATCTGAGATTGAGGGCATGGGATCTGGCCTTGTACTACTGGCAAAACTGCACTGACCTGGGCCAAGGGGCGTTTTTCCAGGTGATGGACCACATGTTAAAACAGTCTCAAAGCCTCAATACTACTAGTGCACCTGGCTGCAGGGTTCAGCCGGTTCCACTAGCACACCCACTACTGCAGGTAAGGTAACTACTTAACGTACAATCGGACAGTCGTAGCAGTAGCTGCACATTTATTCCTAAATTAACTATTACCGACTCACCATCCAAATCCAATCCATCATATATATATATATGAAATTATGAATTGATCCATCTTTTAGAAAAAACACTACAAGGATCAACGGGCCAAATTAGCCAAGGGAGTATCAGACGTCCCGCCCCCGTCGCCCATTCCCATGGAATACTTCCCTTCATCTTCTTCTTCCAGTCCATCTTCGTCTCCCACCGGCTTCTTCAGGAGGTGGCGACCAGCGCTGCCCACTCCCCACAAGTCAACCTTCTTTCGCTCGGTGGCGCTATCTCCTAATAATGCCGACAAGGTTGAGTTGGAGCCTGATGAAGCCCACATCGAATATGTCCACGTCCAGAGCTGGACAGAGTCCAGCCCAAAGAAAAAGTCCAGCCTCGGCCGCCTACGCCTCGGGAAGAACAAACCGTAACCATAATCATATTCATAGTGGGAAACAATGCGTAACCAACTTCTTAACATCTGCCTCTTCTCACCAAATTCTTCACTAAACATCTGCATCAGTAGCAAGACTGCGCAGCTGCTGCTTGTAAAAAAAAAAACAAAAACAAATCTTATATACAAATAGAAGGCTAGTTAGCATCTTTATTTTAACATTTCTTAAATTCCTTATCGAATGTTTGTAAATAGTTTGAAAATTTGATAATGGTGCTTATGCTAATACAAATCTATAGCAGCCCTATAGGAGATTGAGATGTGTTTTGCGGACTTCAAATGTCTGCTCCAATCTTTCAAACTGTTTGTAAATAGTTTGAAAATTTGATAACGATGCTTATTCTAATACAATATCCGTTGGAGATGGAGATGTGTCTTACATATTCCAAATGCTCGCTCCAAGATTTTTACTTCGCCACATCAACCGTAATACATATAAGGTAGCCCAATTTCGTCACATTCTGGATCTAGACTCCCCTCTACTCCAGAGGTTCTATCTCTTATCACACCACCCAAAATTGGTAGCCAAGCCAACCTAGCCTAAAATTGGTAGTCATTTGATGTCACCCTGCCTCAACAATGCACACACCAACTCATTCACCCATCTCTCATCTCTCTTTTCACCCATCTCCTCAGCCACATCTCAACAACTCACACACCAACTCATTCACCCATCTCTCATCTCTCTTTTCTTAGCTTTTCGGTAAGCCATACTCGGCAAAACCTTTTCTATAGTTTTACTTATATTCAATGCATTGGTTTAGAACATGTGAGGGTTGTTTCTATACTATTTTATAGTTAATATATTATTTATGCATATTTGGTTATTCATTACTCTTGTTATCCACATGTTTATGTTGTTTATTCGTCTTAATTGGCCATTAGGATAGATAAACAACGTGCTAAGGATTATAGTTATATCCGCTATTGTGGGCCTTAAACCAACAAAGAAGCAAACATATCTTGAAGAACAGGTTGAAAATCATGCATATGTGAGAGTAATTATAGATAATTAAGTGCTATTCTTAGCGGAAGCAATAGCTGGGTTAACAACCAGGTGACACGTCGAATTATGCGAGAATTACATGAGTTACATGCTTAGATAATTAGGGAACTATTGCTTCTCGAACCCCATATAAGAGTTAGGGAGTTGAATATTGATCGAATAGGAAGTCATAGAACTCTGTGCACAAACCAGCACTAAAATAGCCAAACATAACCAAAACAACCCGATGATCATGAAGTTACCAATGTTGGATTATAACTGAAGCTATATTACTATTTGGGTTGTTAGAACACACCACATTGAAAATATTGAGATATCTTAAACACCATATAAGCTTGACGAGTTGCTCCTCACATTGTCAATTGGTTTGGAAATGGAACCCCGTTGGGTTTGTATGTTTTCGTGTCTTTTGTACGTGGACCCGCACACGACCTTCCTCCAACTTGTCTTGACCTCACCAGGCTCAATTGACTTTAAGATTGAGGGAGGGTATTGGAATCTGGGTTGTCCCACATTGAAAATATTGAGATATTTTAAACAACATATAAGCTTGGTTGGCTACTCCTCTCATTGTTAATTAGTTTTGAGATTTAATCCCGTTGGGTTTATATGTAGTTCATGTCTACTGTGTACAGATCATACCTGAGGAAACCTTATGTGGACGTGCCTTGACATGTCATCAATAAAGTAGGATGAACCTAATATGCCCCGAAGAAGCGAATGCGGATCAAAGCACTAAAGAGATCCCAAGGACCCAAAAACAAGGTTTTTAGGGCATTTGAACGAAATCTATAAAGTGATAACAGACCGTAGATGCATTACCTAAATGACATATTCCCCTATAAAGTGATAACAAACCGTAGATGCATTACCTAAATGACATATTCCCATCTGACAAAAAGACTTTACATGTGGCGGGGATGCCCTCCTCTTATGTGGAGAAGCAATTTAATGACCTGGCTAATCCAATACGACGTTTTTCAATAAGCGTTCATACAAGTTGTATAGTATATAAAGCAATTTGGGACACTGAAGTAAAGGCTTTTTTTTAATTAAAGTAGAGGAGAGAAATTAGTAGAAAGAGTAATAGAGTAAATATCTCCACGTTCGAATGCAAGCAAGGTAACAAAGTGATGGTGAGAGATATCTAGGCTCCGAGGATTCTCCAAATAAACACTTCGCGTAGAATTTCATATAAGAAAGCCATTTGAAGAAAGTGTTGTTGAAATGCCCATGTGCATCATTCACCGATCAGATTGCTATGACATATTATCTATTCACACGTAGGTAACAACAATCTAAGTCAACCTTTGCATGTATGTGAAGTAGCAGGTAAGTCAAACTCATAATGTAGGGACGGTTTGACCCGATCCTAGGGTTATAGGATTCCAAGGTCGCTTTCATCATTGGCACCGTCTGTGGAAAATTTTTCATCCTAAAAGGTTTTCGAAAGGGATATGCAGTCCCTTAATCAATTATAAATTTTAAATTGTTATACTGAACTTTGATAGATGTGCATGTACACATTCAATCGTGGCCATTTAGGCTCTATCCGAACGCAGTGACAAACCTCTTACCATGAAATCGAAATCGCAAATCATGAATTTCAAAACTTTTTTGACGAGTTTGAAGAGGCTTACAACCCATAAGAAGCTACCAGCAGTATTGGGGCACCATCACAACATCACCACCGACTACAGGTTATTACGGGTTGCCCCCTAGTTTCCCTGTATATGCACTACCGAAATATCATCATCTTGAGTAGGTTTACATTCCCCAAGCTCCAGTATACAATGGAACCCAAGGATTTGCTCAGCAGCCCAGCCTCGGTCTTGCATCGTGGCCTTTTGGATACTCTTTTGGCGACCAATACGAAAATGGTTACCTTGAGCCGTAGCAATCCCAGTTCTTCCCAAACGAGACTCCTTACCAACCCCCCAACCTGCGGAATGAGAGCATTCATCCAAGCAAGTTCCAATAAGGAGAGAGGTTCGTAGACATCTCATCTTCTACGAGATCAGATTCTGCCCAAATGCGAATTGACCAAGAAGAAAGTTCTATTCCGTCGGCATTCACGGAAGAAGTTTGCGAAACCCCCATGCCTAAGAGATGGAGGGGTGTTGCTATGATGAAGTATGATGGGACCATCGACCCGAATGATCATCTATGCCATTTTGTGACCTCAATGGGCTTCATTGAGTATAACGATGCCATCATATGTCAAACTTTCCCATCTATGTTGACAAGATAGCTCTCACTTGGTTCACCAACTTGCCACAAAACACTATTGCCAATTTTTTTTCAACTGACACAAGTATTCAAGTCTCATTTTGGAAGCGCGTGCCAAAAAAAGACAATGTTGGATCTTAATCCCATTAAGCAAGGAAGGGATGAGACATTGGGTATGAAGGTGCCCGCTTTTTCGTATGTTCCACCATCGATCGAACACCGACTCTCTATTGTTTGGTACAAATCCCGCTTTGAAAAAGACCGAAAACCTAACCAAAAGGATTGAAACCCTCTCGATATTAAAATATACCGATCTTTTCACCTTTGGCAATGCCCCCTATTTATAGGAAAAATAAGGAAGGGCTAAGGATGGCCAGTGGGCACCTTATGGTACCTCATGGGACAATCATGTTGGTAGGTAAGGTCCATTTTCGTTTATTAAAAGGGGAAATATTTATTTTGGACACAAGACAAACTTTTGCAAAACCTTATAACACCCACATTGGGGTGTTTAAATGAGGAAAGTAAGAAACATAACGATAAAATAATAAAGGAAGGAAATATTTTGTTAAAGAATAATGTGATGAGTTTATTAGTAAGAAACGAAACCCCTTAAAAACTAAAGAAATAAAGGAGGGGACCTAGGTGAGAGGGTAAGAAAGATAAAGAGAGGGATTTGAGGTAAGTGGTGAGAGTTATTTTTAATTTTATATTATTTAGTTTATAATAAAATGGGTTGTAAGGATGTGAATAAAAAAATAAGTTGAGTTTCTTAAGAAGAAAATAAAAATAAAAATGAGAGTTAAGGAACCGAATTGGAGTCTATGAAGGTAGATACTCTAGGGGTACCATCCGAAAAATCAAAAATAATATGAAACACCATCCTAAATTGCCAAAACCTCAAAATCACCAACCGAAATTTTTCAAGGAAAAAAAACTTGATAATATATAAAACATATACTCCATAGTTCTGCTTTAGTGTGGGGTTTGAGTTCGTCCGTTGTCTTCGTCCCAATCTTGTTTGAATTAAGTCTGGTTTCGTTTTTTTGTAGAGGTTATTTGCCTAAATTTATACCGCTATATTTTGTTGTATTTTTATAGTTTTTAGACAGTTTTCTCATCTACCGTCTTGTCCGGCCTTCGAGTTTCCGATACCTCTAAACTCAAATTCTTAGCTAATGAAAAAAAAAAACATATACTCCGTAATTCCAAACACGTAAGCGAAAATAGAAAAGATAACAAAGCGTATTTTGGTAATTGACTCGGTGTACAATGAAAACATCCATCAACACCCAAACAAAAAAAAAATTCCATTATATAAGAACAAATCGGAAACGGCGGCCGGCTACCGGAAACGGCCGCTCAGAAGTAGTAGTCGCATTTGGTGATCTCAAATTTAGTCCCTGAAGAAGAAGAAGTGAAAGGCACAGCCAGATCGCACTTGACCTTTGGCTTCCACTTGCCAGTCTTGAAGAGGCCAAGCTTGAACCTCACTTGCAGATGCATTCTCACAACAATGTTCATCTTACCGGCGCTCTTCTGGCTCTCGTAGCTTGAGCTCTGTTCCGATCCCAACGAGAACGCCTTCTGCCCCTTGAACGCCACGGGCCCTACTTCCGTGGTGTTCTTCGTCTCCTGGAAGAACGGATCTACCTCCTTGGTGGCAAATCTCTGTCCTTCGTAGAACGCATTGACCTCGAAGGCGTCGTAGTAGATCCCGAGCCGTCGATTAGGGTTTCGGATGGTCAGATTGTTTAGTGTGAAGTCGTATGAGAGCTGGTTGCCGGAGTAATTGAAGGTGGCAAGGGAGGCGTCGGATGCGTAGAACTTAGGCTCGTGAGGGAGGACGATCAGCCAGACGACGAGGACCAGGATTCCAATAAAAACTAGGATGGAGCAGATGATCTTGAAGATGCAGCCGAAGAGGCAGCAACCGCAGTCGCAGAGGCAGTCGAAGAGGCAGCAGCCGCATCTGGCGCAGCAACCACGGCCGCCGCTGCGGCCAGAGCGATGGGAGTATTTTGGGGGCGGAATCGCGGGGCCGTAGTAAGCGCCGTTGAGATGGGGCTGTTTCTGGTAAGACATTTTTGGGGATTAGGGTTTGGAATTGAGGTAGAATATCGTGGAAAGGGAATTTATACATACAACATAATATAATCAATTATCAATGTAAATGATGGGAATAGGTCGAGTTTGAAGTTGAACAGTTGAAATTCGTAGATTTGAACGCGTTTTGGATTCAATGTGGATATTTTTTTTTCAAAGTTATAAAATGAAATCTATCTGTTATATACTCCCTCCTTTCGGCTAAAGATGTCACTTTACTATTTACGCATTTTTATGGGATAAAGACTATATAAAATATCAATTTTTTAATAATTTTTTTAACAATTTCGTAGTTATTATTAATAAGTACAAACTTGTTAAAAAAAATTTGTCAAAAAATAAATATTTTATATAGTTTTTATCATTCTAAAAAAGCGTGCGTGAATAGTAAACGACATGTTTTGCCGAACAGAGGGAGTATTATTATATATTATTAGTACTACTATATATAGGTTTAAATGAAAATGTTTTTTAACATGTACATGAGTCTTAACGTGTAAGTAGACCTAATTTATTTGTAAATCGATCTAATTTTATGGGATAAATTGGTCTAATTATGGGTAAATGTCATCGTCTCCCTATACTTTATATTCCTACTCCCTATACTTTATATTCCTACAAATATTGCCCTTATTTCAATGGCGAAAATGCATAAAACCACCCTTTATTCACCTTTGTTTGCAATTAACCACCCCTTATTCAAAGCTTTTCACTTAACCACCCCTTATAACAAATTGTTTGCAAGTAACCACCCATCCTCCCATTTTTCTTTAAATTCAAATTAAAAGTAAAAGACGAAAATGCCCCCAAATTTGGTCATTTCGGGTTTCACGTACAACGGGTCCCGTGTAGATCCGAGTTGACTTGAACTCGAGTTTGGTCCGATTTCGGGTCAAATCGGGTCGATTTCGGGTTTGTCAATTTCTATTTTTTAAATTAAAAAAATCACGATTTGGTAATTTTGTGATAATTTTTAAATGCTAAAATTAAAGACGTGGTTCTTAAGTTCTAGCGCTTGTAATTATATACTATATTTGATCTAAAATATTTGATTTTTACTATTTCTTGTAATTTTTAATACAAAAGTTGATTTGAAAATGAAAGATCAAGTGATTGTAATTATAAAATGTAATAAATTGGAATCTCCATGAAAAAAATTAATCATATATAATTATAAATCAATCGGGTTAATCGGTTCACCGGATCAATTGGGTCAATCGGGTCAAAATTACTGGGTGAATCGGGTCACCGGGTCTAAACCCAGATGACCCGGAAAATTACCCAGTTTTCGGGTTCGGGTAGGAAAAAAAATTGGGTCAAAATTTTCGGCTCGTGACCAAAAAATTTCGGGTCGTTCGGGTCGGGTCGACCGGTTCGGATCGTGTTCTGACAGGTCTACTATCAAGCATTGCCAGAGGAGGGTGCAAATAAAGCGTCAATGACCGAAAGAGGTATGACTACATCTGACCTACTAGCAGAGGTGGGCATAACTTGCATACATTAATGGTAATTTTGTATAAATAATAATAAATAAAAACTATAAAACCAAATTTGGGTGCATTTTCGTCTTTTACTTTTAAGTTGAATTTAATAGAAGTTTAATTTAAAGAAAAATGGGAGGATGGGTGGTTACTTGCAAATAATTTGTTATAAGGGGTGGTTAAGTGAAAATTTTTGAATAAAGGGTGGTTAATTGCAAACAAAGGTGAATAAAGGGTGGTTAAGTGAAAAGTTTTGAATAAGGGGTGGTTAATTGCAAACAAAGGTGAATAAAGGATGGTTTTGTGCATTTTTGCCTATTTCAATTATAAAAATTATAGATTTTAACCCGTAATTTTTATTTAAAATAATATTATTAGGTGAAAATATAAAATTACAAAATGCAACAAGAATGTTACATCATATTTTTTGCAGCATTACTTGCTGGATCTATCCATCTCTTTGCAACTTTGCAAATTGATCGAATGACACCCAAGTTTACCAAGGTTTCGGTATGTAAACGATTAATCTAATCCATAGAATTCTTAATCCTAATTTTATTAAGCTGTCCGAATGCAGAATCGAAAGTATAACATTGGCTCAGAGTTAGCATATTCCTAATGGTAGATCAAGTTTTAAATTGCCTCTGAAGTATAAATTTAATTAGTACCGGCAAAGGGCGGCATGCCAAATTCCTCTGAAGATTCCCAACGAGCTCCGACGCCGTGAATGAGTTGCTGACAAGCCTCATTAGGATCAAGCGGACCTGAATTGCCAGTCTCTGCTTTAGGCTCCGCGTCAAATATGCAGCCGCATAATTAGTTCATCATCTTCGTCTTCTCGATCTCCTTCTCTTCCTCGACCTTCAAGTATGGAATGTCTTCCAGGGAATCGTACAAGAGGAAGTGGAAAGGCGAGAATGACACGGAAAACGCACGAGAAATACACAGAGAACGCAACATCTGGATTTCCCAAATCAATCGAATCGAAGCAGGACCATCATACAGCATAATCCCAAATTCCCTAACTCTAATAAGAAGATGAGAAAGGACTAAAGGATATATAATACTATTGATACAACATGGATTGCTTGCTTTAAAATTTAAACCCTCCAACCCCAACCTCAACCCCAATCAATCCAATCCACCCATCATTTGATTAGTTGGCATCCCCATATATATATATATATATAGTATTCAATTCAATCGTAGCTGACCTGCCCCGGTAGTGATACTAACTCTGGCCTCCAAAGTGGTAACGTTACAATTGAATTCAATTAATTGCTTATTTGCTTGGTTAAAATTAAATTACCCGACTAATTTAAGCAAGCAATTGCCAATTGGAGGGAGGGCAATATTTTTAACAACAATACTCCTACTATACTAGCTAGTAGTCTGTACAATACTAACAAGTCATTAGAATACAAGTGCAGTAATAAAGAGAGGGTAGTAAAACTGAGAGATGATCATCATTTCATTTCATACACCGTTTCTTTCTTTCTTTCTTTCTGTCTGTCAATGCTAATGCCAATGCGGCAATGCCAAATTGCTAATGCCAATGTAGGCAGGCATTGACACTGGCAGTGGTACTGGCAGGCCCTCTCTCAAACTTGCTCCTACACTACTTGGGTTGATAACAAAAGCACTCCACTGAGCAACAACCAGTTGCTCAGCCCTAATTTCCAATCATCTCTCATCACGCCCACACCCCACACCCAAAATTACTAGCATTCAAAACAAACAAAAAAAATGATATTTTATCATTTCCCCCAAAAACTCTGCTATGGATGCAAATCATTCCCCATGAATCACATAAAATAAATTCGGAACACACAAAATCCAAATCCAAATCCAAATCCAGTGAGCTCCCTTTCCTTCTTTTTCTCAATGGCAATGGCAATGGCTGGCTATTGTCTTCATCTACTATGTACTGATAGGATTCAAAGGTCCATACTGGATAGATAGATAGATATAGTATTTAGTATTTAGTAGTAGTATATTGCTGTGCACTTAATTTCTTAGTCAGGCTCAGACTCGGTGGTTTTACCTCTTCTTAGTACGTTCTTCCTTTCCAATATAGAAGCATATGCCTTCCTCTCTGTCTCCAGCTAAGAATATGATTCCATCAAATCTCAATCTCCGGACGGGTCAACAATCCTCTTTCTTGCTGGCCGAGCAATTGGCCCTGCAGGGGACCGGAACACAGTTGTCAGAACCGCATCGCACTTACACCAGTGAAACGGCGCCGTTTGCCCTTCCCTCTTCGCGCTGCTGCACACCTCGCACACCAGGGCCGCCCTCTCCGCTGAACCATATGACGACGCCCCGTCCTCGCTCGTTATCTCGCTCCCCGACACCCAGTAGCTCCGATTGCTCAGAACATCCAAATCAGAATAAACATTCGAGTTCAAATTCAGAGACATCATGTACCTCTCCTTCTCCACCTCCAAAGCCCTCATCATCTGGTTGCTATAATCAACGTAATCAACGCCCCCAATCCCGATCCCGATAGGGGGGAACCAGTTCGAGGGGTAATTCGATCCACATCCGCCCAACCCCAAGCCCAATCCCAAGGGAAGATCGGCGTTCCGGCGGAGCAATTCGAAGCTCCTAGGCGAGTTCCCTCCTACGCTCTGTTTGTTCTTGCGACGGCGAACGCGCCTCGATCGCTTGGAGACGACGAAGAAGAAGCAGTTGCGCTCCCGGAGGATGGAAGCGAAGTTGAACTTGTTGGTCACCGGAATCCGGCGGCCTCCCCCGACCTTTCCGAAAGGGAGGGGCCCGCGCTCGAAGTAGATAGTGATCTGGTGGGGCGATACTCCGATTTTCTGGCTGATGATGGATCGGAAGGATTTGAAGTCGAGGGAGGGCTCTACAAGGACGTTCCCCATGTCCATGGTGGAGTCGCCGTCGAAGAAGGCAACCGAGAAAGAAGCTTCGAAGCCGCTCTCCATCATCGGTGGAAGGAAATATTATTAATAGGGTTTTCCAGAGAGAAAGTGCTGGGGTACGGTGGAAAAGGCGACGGTGGGGTGGGGGGAGGGGATGGTAAGGTGAAGGTTGAAGGGAAGTAACAGAGGATTTGAAGAACGAGGGGGACGACCTTTTATATTGACTGTAGGGCTAATTTGGTAAATCAATAGATCTTGCTGGGATATTCCCGTAGAAGTTTCATAGGCCTCCTTGGGGCGCAAGTTTACTTTCTTTTTCTTTTTCTTTTTTTTTTTTTTTTCTTTTTTTTTTTTTTTTTGATTTGGTAAAAATTCGGTTGGAGAACCCTAACCGAGAGCATCCTGCCGAGTGCGACGAATAGGAGTGCTATCCGAACGCATCCAGCCGGATGAGGTCGAGAAGACCTGGGTGATGATATAACTCGGGCTCCTTGGTAGAGTAGCTAAGGTGTGCAACCTTATCTGCTACTCGGTTACCTAAGCGGGGTATATGGGATATACTGACTTTTGTAATTCCTATAAGAAGGGCTTGGATATCGGACATAATCATTTCTATTTCCCATGGACAACCGTTTTTTTTATTAAGGTAGTCCGTAATTATCTTTGAATCGCCTTCGATTATTAGGTCCGTAATGTTGTGTTCTTTGGCCTTTTGTATTCCTAGTCGGAGCGCTTGGGCTTCCGCCATAAGGGGTGATTGTCCCCCAATGGTATTCCCACCCAAGCTAATGGGGGTCCCTTGCCAATCTCTAATGATGTATCCTATAGAACTGTTGGAGTCTGAAATGAAAGATCCGTCAAAGTTTAGTTTATGTTTTCCCTTAGGGGGTTTTTTCCATCGGAAAGCTTTGTTGTTGTTTTTCTTCTTACAGATTTCTTTTTTGTGATTTAATGTATCTTCCGAATCAGATGAGTTTCATCTGCTTGCTTTTTTCCACAGCTGTATATTTTCATCTATCATTTTCTCTATCCCTGTTGCAGAGGGAGTATTAACGTTCCTAAAGATCCTTTGGTTTCTGATAAACCATATTGTCCACCATCTGATTGCTAGGTATTGTCTTTTTTCCTTTGGAAGAGAAGTGCCAACAAGTTGTAGGATTTGATTCATATCTCTATCCTGCGATAATAGGGACTCAATTCGTGGAGCCAGATTGCTAGGGAATTGTTGTTGGAAATTGTTGATAGGACATTCTATAAACAGATGAATATCATCTTCCTCGCACTGGTTACAAAAGATGCAAGTGTTTGGCACCGCAATCCCTTTTTGAGCTAAGCGGACAGCCGTGGCTAGGCCTTTCTGTCTTACTTTCCAAATGAAATTTTTTACTTTTGGGGCTACGTCAATATCCCATATCCATGAAAACTCACCTGAGGTTCTTTCCGAGGTGGATGTGACTAGATTGTAAGCACTAGATGTTGTAAACCAACCCTTCTTGGCCGGCCACCAGTATAACCTGTCTTCGAAGGGCGTGGTAGGCAGAGAGATGTTCATAATTTCTTCTGTTGTCGCGAGTGGGAGAACGGAGAGAAGCTTCTCCCGCCACCACTGATTACCAATAAGGAAATCACTGACGGTTTCATTTAGATCAATGTTTTAGTGCGTGTCAACTCTATCCATAAGAGGTGTTGTTGTTACCCAATTGTCTTTCTAAAAATTGATCGATTTCCCATTTCCCACCAGCCAGAGGAGTCCAGATTTGAATTTTGGAATTAAAGAGCTAAGTTTTGACCACTGCCATGAGGCATTACCCTTTTTATAATAGGAAAGGATGTGGTATTCTTTCAAGTATTTAAACTTTATTATTTTGACCCAGTGGTTTTCTGGTTCAGCCAGGATTTTCCATAGAAGTTTTAATTGGAGTGCTTCATTCAAATCTCTGGATCTTCGAAGACCTAGGCCACCCGAAGCTTTTGGCTTACAAATTTTATCCCAACTAATAAGTGGGCTATGCTGAGCATCTTTGTTCTAGAAGAACGTTCTGTTAATTTGGTCTAATTGTTTATGAACATTCGCTGGGAGCATGAAACTGTGCATTGCATATAAAGGTTTAGATGAGAGGTTTGATGCGATTAGTGTTGCTCGTATTATCGCAGGATAATACGAGCAATCTGGCTCGTATTATCCAGAACTCTTGCCCTTGTTCTAGTGATTCCCGGACTAGTTTGGAAGGAAGATTTATGGTAATTCACTCTTTGTCCCGAAAATTTACAGTAGTCTTCAATAATAGTTTTAACTTTTGAGCAGGCTGCGTTACTTCCTTTTGAGAAAATTATTATATCATCCGCGAAGGCGAGAAAAGGAATACAGGGTCCCGAGCGGCCAAAACTAAAGCCAATGCTATTTTGGTCGGAGTCGGCCGCAGCCGACAGTTTTCGGGCTAGGACTTCTGCCCCAAGGAGGAAGAGAAAAGGGGAAAGTGGGTCCCCTTGCCTCAAACCCCTCGAAGGAAAGAATAGGTCTGTCGGGCCATTATTGACTAATACAGAAAACGAAACTGTGGTTACGCATTCCATAATGATGTCAATAAATTTTTGATGGAAACCAAACCTCTGGAGGACCGATTTCGTAAATTGCCAGTCTACTTTGTCATATGTTTTTTCCATGTCAAGTTTTATTGCCGTCCAACCCTTAGATCCCTTTCTAGTACGGAATGAATGGAAGATTTCATGGGCTATTAGGATGTTGTCTTGGATTGCTTTGTCAGATACGAAAGCTCCTTGAAGTGGGTGGATAAGCTTATCGGACGATAGTGTGCAGTCGTAGAAGGGTTGTCATTTTTTGGTAGTAAGGAAATAAATGTGTGATTAATTTGTTTTAATAAATGACCTGAGTGGAAGAAAGCTTTTATAGCCCTGACCACATCAGGGCCCACAATGTCCCAATATTTTTTATAGAATTCGGCCGTCATACCATCCGGACCGGGAGATTTGTTGTGACCTATAGAGAAAACTGCTCTTTTGATTTCACTATTAGAAGGATTTTGGATGAGTAGCATGTTTTCTGCTTCTGAGATATTTGGGGTAATGGCTGAAAGGTATTCATTTAATTGAGCCGACGTGTAAGTGTGTTCACTCCTGAACCGTTTTTCAAAATCCTGTTGTATTTCTTTTTTAATATTTTCATTACCTATGATTTGGGTTCCTTCTGCTGTTGTAATTGTTCTAATAATCTTCCTGTTTCTTCTTCCAGTAGCTACCCTATGAAAATAGGAGGAGTTGGAATCTGCTAGTTTCAAATGCTTTGATTTAGCTCTTTGGTTCCAGTAGGTTTTGTGGAAGTGGAGAAGCTTTTCTTTTTTAACTAGGAGATTCTGTTCTTTTACATAAGATGCTGGGGTGGGGCAAGAGGTATGGTTTGATTGCAGCTCTACCAAAGCCTCTTCAATGTCATGGAGTTGCCGGAAGATATTCCCGAACGTTTTCTTATTCCATAGCTTAGCTTTTTGTTTTAGTATTTTTGATTTATGGACAATTTTGTACATCGCAGAACCTCCGCATGAGGCTCTCCAAGCTTGTTTCACAATATTTCGAAAATCTTTTCTTTGCAACCAGATATTTTCAAATTTAAATGGGGGTGGTTTGAAAGTAGTATCTTTGGATAGGGTGATTGAAATGGGACAATGATCAGATAGTGTAAATGCACCGTTTTTTGTTACCAGCTCAGGGTACATATCGATAATTTCATGATGAACTAATACCCTATCAAGTTTTTCTAAAATGTTATCTGGGCCTCCTTGTTTCTTTCTCCAAGTAAATGGATTACCAATGGAAGGAATATCTACCAAAGCGCAACTATCTTTGAAGTCCATAAGTCGTTGGAATCTTCCCGGTAGAATTTCTGCACCACCAAGTTTATCCGATGGTTTGCTGATTTCATTAAAATCTCCCATAACCAAGCAGGGGAGAGAACTTTGTGTGATCAGTGAGCACAAGCTTCTCCAGAAGTCCTCCTTTTCATTAGGATTGGGGGGTGCGTATATAAAGAACATAAGACAACAAAAATTGTCTTTAGCGTTCACATATTTTATACCTATTATTCTCGGTAGGTGGGTCACTACTGAAATCGACACATCAATACAAGCATTTTCGTTCCATAGGAGCATGATGCCCCCAGCGCGACCAGATGCCGGGGACCAGCAGATGTTAGTGAAGCCTGCATTCCTCCATAATGAATCCACAGGTTCTGACTCAGTTTTTGTTTCCGCTAGAACGAGCATTTGTAAGTGATCTGATGTACGCCATCCTTTAATATTTGACCAGAAGGTTTTTTTTCCAATTCCCCTACAATTCCAAAATCTAATATTCATGAACACTCTGAGATAGTATGGTCGAGCCGAAAATGATCTCTCCCATACTAATACTTTGCTCTATTTGTTATTGTCCTAAGTTTTTTAGTATAGAGAGGAGGAAGTGTTACCTGTTGCCCTTTTTTATAATTTCCAAACATGTCCGACGGTCTTCGGGCTAGGGTGGTATTTTTCCTTCGGAAAATTTTGCCACACCAATTTTTAGACGTAAAAGAGGTCAGATATTGTCTGTAACTGACTGAGGATAAAACTTTGGGATAGTAAAGTACGCTTAGGGAGTTTGTGGTTAGTTTGATTAGGAGTGACCAGAAACACTTATACAGGAAATCAAAAGCCCAACATACCATAACAAATATATAAACGGGCCCCAACAGAAGCTTGTACTCACTCAAGTCCATATGAGCCCAATTCTGTGCTTCAATTAAGTAATATAATGCCTTGACCTTTACGAGAATGTGTTTGGAGAGTATTTTTCTTTTTTTTTTTATAAAATAAATAAAATGAATTGCCTTTCTTTTAATACTCCGTATTATCATTTTCTTTTTCTTTTTTTTTACGAAAAGATAACTATTCACCTTTTTTTATTAAATAAAAATTCAGTGTTCGAATAAGTCGGCAGACAGTAAACCATTAAACATACCACATAAATACATAAATACAGAAAATGTATAAAAGATCGACAATACAAAGTTACAAATAACGAAAGATGAAACACAGCAGACCTAAAGTGATGAAGGGAAAACAAGTGGTGCTTATCAACAAGTTTGAATTCGTTCTGCAGATTTGACAGCTTTGCGACGTATCAGTAAAATGGGTCGTTCGGAGTCCATATTAATTGGATTGGGTCGTGCCATACCTTGTTGAAACGAGGACGAAAAGATCTACAACTTTTCTGTTGAAGGTTTTTCCAGAATCTACTGGCCGAAAATCAACATCTTTGCAGCTGTTTACTGTTTGGACGAAAATAATTATGTTTTCATATTTATTTTATCATCTTAAGCATTATATTTATTTAGGAATAATGTAAATTAGAATAATATCTATTAGTTGACTTTTCAATTAATTGATATTATATCTAATTAGTTTTTATCTTTATTAATTATGATATTTTTATCTAGTTAGGATTAAATTTGACAAGCAATCTTTAACCTCTAAGGAAGCCAATCAAACCCTAGATATTTTTCTATTTAAACGTTTCATTCATTCAATAAAATTAGATATAATTGAATTTTTGACAAAAAGTCAGATTTGGAGAGTTCTCCTAGGGAGGAACCGAGTTCCCCTGCGTGGGATAGGTTTCGATGTGTTGTTCTTAGCTTGGTTTGTCTTGTGTGTGTCGCTCCTCGTTGAAGAGTTTGTGCTACCACATGTTTGGTGTGTGTCGATCCTCGTTGAAGGATTGGTGCTATCCATCATGATTGGTGTGTGTCGATTCTCGTCATCGGACTGGTGCTATCAAGCATCCACGAGCCCCCTTCTTGTGCCTCCAAGTTGTCCGCTTGGTTGTGTAAGGTTGTAGAGGCGGGCTTTATAGTCGTTGGTATTTGGTTCCTACCCTCTACGGAGGCCTGGGGTCTTTATCTCATTCTATTTTAGTTCGATTCAGTCCCTATCGGTCGTGTCTTGCTTTCAATTTCGAGTCTTTATTCTTGTTCATCGAGTCCTTGCTTCCGTTCTTGCTATTTCTAGTTTGATTGTCGAATATCGGGCCATCCTACGGCTAACCCCGTATCAAATTGGCATCAGAGCTTAGGTTATCGACATCAAAGTTGAGTCTTTTCATTCATCATCCAAAAAAAAAACACAAAAAAAAACACAAATTTTTTTCCCCTTTAAAGACAGAGTCTCATAGTGTCGTCAAGTTGCATCCGCCACAACCATCCGTCAGCTGCACCACAACAAATTGCATCTCCTTGCTCAAATAACATCCCGGATTCGAGGACGAATCCTTTTCAAGAAGGGGAGAATGATGAAGGGAAAACAAGTGGTGCTTATCAACAAGTTTGAATTCGTTCTGCAAATTTGACAGCTTTGCGACGTCTCAGTAAAATAGGTCGTTCGGAGTCCATATTGATCGGATTGGGTCGTGCTATACCTTGTTGAAACGAGGACGAAAAGATCTACAACCTTTCTGTTGAAGGTTTTTTCCAGAATCTACCGAGAACACGGCCGAAAATCAACATCTTTGCCGTTGTTTACTGTTTGGACGAAAATAATTATGTTTTCATATTTATTTTATCATCTTAAGCATTATATTTATTTAGGAATAATGTAAATTAGAATAATATCTATTAGTTGACTTTTCAATTAATTGATATTATATCTAATTAGTTTTTATCTTTATTAATTATGATATTTTTATCTAGTTAGGATTAAGTTTGACAAGCAATCTTTAACCTCTAAGGAAGCCAACCAAACCCTAGATATTTTTCTATTTAAACGTTTCATTCATTCAATAAAATTAGATATAATTGAATTTTTGACAAAAAGTCAGATTTGGAGAGTTCTCCTAGGGAGGAACCGAGTTCCCCTGCGTGGGATAGGTTTCGATGTGTTGTTCTTAGCTTGGTTTGTCTTGTGTGTGTCGCTCCTCGTTGAAGGGTTGGTGCTACCACATGTTTGGTGTGTGTCGATCCTCGTTGAAGGATTGGTGCTATCCATCATGATTGGTGTGTGTCGATTCTCGTCGTCGGACTGGTGCTATCAAGCATCCACGAGCCCCCTTCTTGAGCCTCCAAGTTGTCCGCTTGGTTGTGTAAGGTTGTAGAGGCGGGCTTTATAGTCGTTGGTATTTGGTTCCTACCCTCTACGGAGGCCTGGGGTCTTTATCTCATTCTATTTTAGTTCGATTCAGTCCCTATCGGTCGTGTCTTGCTTTCAATTTCGAGTCTTTATTCTTGTTCATCGAGTCCTTGCTTCCGTTCTTGTTATTTCTAGTTTGATTGTCGAAGATCGGCCCATCCTACGGCTAACCCCGTATCATAAAGTTAGCAGATTTGGGAGGTAGACTACGGAAGAAGTCAATCACCATCGTGAAATAGCTCCGTACTATTCAACTTTTCTAATAAAGATTAGGGAGTTTTTCAAATAAGGTTTGTGGGAAAAAATACCTTTTGAGGGTGAAAAATATAACCGCATTCTACCCCGCTCTCTACCACCGGAATATTTATGATCTTTGCTATCTCACTCGAATATCAACTTCCTTTTCAAGAGGTATCGAATCTCACCTAAAATCCACCAAACTCAACCCTATTTCATGGTAACAAGCATGAATGAGTTTCACTTAAAATCGAAAGTCGATTTATAAAATTCCTTAAATATTTGTGTTCGATTTATAACAATCCTCAAATTTTTATGTTAGATATAGGTTTAAACCCACTAAATAAGGGTTTGAACACCGATTTCGATGACTTTGGCGGTGTCTCAATTTGTCGTCATCATTGTCGGTCGGCGCCACCATCCCATCACTACCCCTCTGATCCCCTCTTCTACAAACCTAATGCCTAAATCCAACCGTTCCTGTTCAATTGTTGACGTCATCATGGGGTCTCTCTTGTTATAATCAATTATAGCTAACTTGGTCGCCCTCGGTCACCTTGACCACTAGCTCTACTCCTTGGTGGCCAAGGAGGTGAAGACCCTTATGGGCTATGGAATTGAATTTCCTTCGGGTCAAAAGAGATTGAGTTTCTTAATACCAAGGAGATGGAGTTCCTTGGGGGTCAAGGAGGTGATAAAAATAACAGGATTGTATTTTGCCTCATCTCGGATATTAGAAAATTTTGGATGTGAATTGAATTCTTGATGAATGGCATGTCTCATCTTTTGTTCATGATTTAATTTGTCCTTCGGTGTGGTGTCGCTCCTTAGTGTTGTTAAGTTTAGTTTTGAAAGGGTTGGAGTATTGGGCACCCTATTTGATCGAGCGGATTATGAAAGTGTCTATGTACTGTCAGAGCACTGTAATCCACCCTTAGCGTGCAAGGTGCACTAGTTGGGCATTGCAAGCCAAGGCTCAAAGAGGGAAAACACGGAAAAAAAAACTTTATATATATATATATATATGTATAAGTTTAAGCCCTTGCTTTGCAACCCTTATTTTAACGAGATTTGAAATCCGTGTCAAGATTGGTTGGTTCTCTTAGTGCAATTGGCTCGGGTAGTCTGTGGCCCTGAATTCGATGTGTCTTGGCGATCTACGACTTGGTTGGGTTTGTTTTGCATCTAGAGTCGAGATTGGCTAGGGTCATGATGGTGGGCTTAGGGCGAATCAGTGCCTGGAAAAGAGATTCCTTGGAGCTTCGTCTTTACTATCCATAGGAGATAGATTCATATTGTACCACTAGCCAGCGATACTTCTTCTTCATGACGGTGCCTGACTTCGTTCTGCGACATCAACTTAGACAACTTGTGAGTCATAGTTTTGCTTTGATTCTTCCTGTTTAGAGTTCTTACTACTCGTTTGGTTGCTTTTTTTGGGTTTCTTATTGTATGTTTGATGATTTATCCATCTGTCGACTCATCTGCCTATTGAGGATCAAGTCTGTTTGATCTCTCGAATTTATCAAAGAAAAAACATTCAATGTTGACATGACCATTTTTTTATGACGAGGAAACCCACTATTTTGTGGCAAATCCCAAGCACGTGACCCAGTCGACAAGAACCACACACCAGGTAAATCAGCTTGCGCCGACCGGCTTGACCCACCGATAAGCAGAAAGACAAACAGAAAAAACAAGGAATGAATCGGGACCTCCTCAGTTCCACACACGCATACTTAGGCTCCGTTTGGCAAAGCAAGTAACTTTTCGGAGCTTATGATTTTTATATTATTAAGTCTTAAATGAAATAAATATAAGATTTTAGTTTAATTAGCTTTTAAAATCTAAGCTTTTCAACAGCTACCCACCCGAGCTTTTCTGAGCTTTTGGGTTTTTATTCACAAGTTTTCAACAACTGTCCTAATAGCTAGGTTTACCAAACATTATACTAGCTTATTATTAGACCATCCACATTGGGGGTTTCTTAAGGGGTTTTAAGACAACAAAAATAATTAAATAAAGAAAAGAGGGATAAATAGTTTAAGAAATGATGTTGATGGTTTCTTACCTAGCAACTCAATAATAAACTCAAGAAACCCAAAAAGGGGTGATGGTGGGGAGTGAGAAGAGGAGAGAGTAAAAAATGGTGGGGTATTCAATTAATTTAATTGTTAAATTAAATAGGTATAGTATTAAAATGGGTTGTACGAATGTGAGTTGAAAATAGAGTTGGGTTTTTTAAGGAGAAAGAAAGTGATAAAGGATAGTTAAAAAACTGTAGAAACCGAAACCAATGTGGATAATCTATATTTAACACAAATAATCCAACAGCTTCAGCTACCTAACATCTTCCACTAATCCAATAGCTATTATTTTACCAAATGCATCCTTTTTTTTTGAAACGGAAATAATTCGACACACCAGACTTGTCTGGAAGACCGAGAGGCCGAAAACGGCAGACAGACTAACTGTCGTGATACAACAACGGAGCCAAAATAAAAAAGAAAAAAAAAAGACCTGCCACAATCAATCACAATAACGATCCGCCCAACCATCAAGGAAGTCGAGGAGGCCTAGGGAAAGACTGTGAATGCCGAGAGCACGGGAGAGCCAAGGGACTAACACGGTGTCTTGACGTCGGGGAGACGAGAACAGAAGCCCACCAAGGGAAAGAGACGTCACCTGGGGAAGTGTGGATCACCGACGTTCCCCTCACCTGGATGAGGGATCTTCGAAAATCACGAACACTGCCACAATCAAGAACAGATGAACAGGGCGTCCGAGACTGAACCTCATCCGAAACTAAACACAGCAACACCAAAGGGCGACTCGAAAGACGGATGAGCAAAACCAAAACGTGATAAAAAAGCGCGAACGAGTCACCAAAATTTTTTTATTTATTTAATTTTATTTTGGTTAAAAAACTTAGCAAGTTTCACATTGTAGATATATTTTTAATTTAAATTATAACGTTTTTAGTTGTGGGATAAGCAACACCAAAATTATAACACAAATTATAAAAGTCAAAACCGGTTTTAAGTTGTGGGATAGAAAATATTTTGGGCCCGAAAACAAGAGAGGTAAGATGGGCTGGGCCCAATAGTTGGTGCTGGCAAATATATAAATACACACAGCCTTACTTTTTGGGGGGGGGGGGGAATTCGACGGCAAACAGGGCTAGACTCAACCACGAGGAGCGCAGCCGGAAGAGCCTGGAGATCTAAGGATAAGGGTTAGAGATTTGTGTAGCGGCGGCGACGCCGGTAAGCAACATGGAAGAGGAGGAAGATGAAGCCGGCAGTGGGTTGACAGAGGAGAAAGAACTTCGTCGAATGGGGAGTGGAAGAGATGGTTGTTTCCGCCAGCGTGGGGCGGCGGTGAGAGCGAAGGAAGGTGGGAGCGAGGCAGCCCTAGAGGGATGAGGAGAGAGCAACAGCACCCCAAACCCCCAAATCAGGATCGATAAAATCATAGTCATCGACAATGAGATCCGACGAGGTTAAGGAGGTAAAAGCTGAGAAAAACCCCAATTGAAGGGGGTATGGAGATCTGAAGTAGCTTGGTGGTGGTGGTGAATTGGTTCACAATCTGGCCACCAGCGAGGACCCGAGACAGGCCCAGTAACAAACGGCGGCGGAGGATACAAGGGGTCGAAGCGAGACCGAACGATAACGAAGCAAGTTCCGTTGTGAACGGGTGAGTAAAGGTGGTGGTTAATTGGAGAAATCGGACCCAGTAGAGGTGGCCAGGAGACGAGACAATCGGAGCTGAGTTGCCAAATGCCAATGGTGATGATGGTGGAGGTTGAACAATTAAAGACCCAAAAAGGCCCTTAATCGAAAGAAGCGGCACTGTGGTGGCGGTGGTAGGGTGGAGATGGAGGTGGAGGAGCGCCGGAGGGCACCCAAGCAACCGGGAACAACATAAGCCAAGGTGAAAATCTTTAATAATGTTAGTTTTTGATGATGGGGATTACCTAAACGGGTGTTGTTGTTGTAATACTTGAATTAGTTTTTGATGATGGGGATTTCCCAAGACTTAGTTGTTGTTGTTATACTTGAGTTGGGGTTGAGATTATATTGTTAATCTCGGTTTGTCCCCTGAGTGTTGTTGTTGTTGTTGTTATACTTGAATTGGGGTTGAGATTGTTAGTCTCGGTTTGTCCCCTGAGTGTTGTTGTTGTTATACTTGAATTGGGGTTGAGATTGTTAATCTCGGTTAGTCCCGGAATGTTTTCATGATAGTGGTGGTGAAGATGATGGGGGATTGGTGGTGGTGGATTATTGATGGGGGTTAGGTGGTGGAGTTTAGGCTTCCTCTCTCTAGATTTTCTAGAGAGAAGGGAGAGCCTAAAATTTCTCTGTACCAAATGCATCCTTAGTCACTTTGACAGGGCCTCGACTTGACCATTTCTATATACCAATTCTGGTACTCTAATACGAATACCGAATAAGAGGTCAGCTCAAACTTCTTTCTACAAAGCTTGGGCTTCGTTGGTTGAACCAGTTGTTCCAATGTTTTTGTCTTTTACTTCTCCTTCTAATAAAAAAAGGTTTATTAAAATAGTGTATATGGTTGTAATTTATGTAAAGCCGTTATAATTTATCTACCTTACCTATATATAAAAATTTTAGTAATTGTGATTTAACTAAAAATACCTTTTTTATGGCGAAATTGCACGAAACCACCCATTTTGCGATAAACAACCTTTTAAATATAGTAGTTTGCGGAAAACCACGCTCTAAAAATTTATTAAGTAAATCGGAATTACCCTAGCTTTTACCCCTTATATATATAGTATGGATCAATTGTGCACACCCCTTATGGTGTACTTTGTGCACAATTGTGGGTCATTGATCGGTTGTGGATGGATGAATGAGATTAAAAAGATTTTTTTCCATTTTTTTTAACTAAATTACGGTGGGGCCCGCGCACGAAGGAGCCAATTCGGATCCACTCTCTTATAGATGCTGCTTGGCGCGTGTGAAGAAACCCTAAATCCCTATTAATTTCTTCTTCGTTTGAGCGGCCAGAGAGATCCAAATCGGTGTCCATGGATGGAGCTTCTTCAATCAGCGTAACGGAGAGGAAGATGGCGATATTGGCATTCCGGCAACGAAGAGAGTGGCGGTGGTTGCAGGAGGAATCGAGTTCGAAAGCGCGACGGCGGTTGCAGGAGGAAGCGAGTTCGAGTGGACGACGGTGGCCGCCTTCTTCTTCGTCGATGTTGACCTGTGAAGCCAAAGCGAACCTAGATGAGGCGGAGGCGCGAGCCCAAGCGAGACGGAGTCGAGGAGGCGAATTGGAGATGGAGTCGAGGAGCCCAGGCGAGTTGCAGGAGGAAGCGAGTTCGAATGGGTAGTGGTGGAGGAGGCGAGGAGGAGATTCGGCGGGGAGGCAAGGCGGCGGTGGTTCTCACATCCGGTGGTGGCGAGGGTTCCCTCAGTGCTAGCAGTAGTCCGGGCGAGTCGTAAGCTTTTTGAATTGCAATTTGCAAATTCAAGCCCCTGCTTTTGCTTTTCCTTTTGATTTTTTTCGTGGGGGTGGGGTGGGGGGTGGGGGATGGCCGGATGGGTGTTTGGGTGGAGGGCAGGGGTGGGGTGGGTGGTGGTTCGTGTTGGTGCTAGGGCCAGCCAAATCGGGTGGTTGGGTAGGGTTTTTGATATGCATAATTTGATTTAATATTCGTCAATTATTTAGAGGTATGTGTAGAATTTCGATTGCTAGTGGTAATAAGTTGGTAAATTATTCGGTGAAATCTTGCTCATTAGTCGTTAGAATATGGAGTATTCGGTTTGGCAAACAGAAAACATAAAACAAAACATTATTCGGTGAAATGCATAATTTGTCGTTAGAATATGGGTTTTTGATATGCATAATTTGATTTAATATTCGTCAATTATTTAGAGGTATGTGTAGAATTTCGATTGCTAGTGGTAATAAGTTGGTAAATTATTCGGTGAAATCTTGCTCATTAGTCGTTAGAATATGGAGTATTCGGTTTGGCAAACAGAAAACATAAAACAAAACATTATTCGGTGAAATGTGAGATATTATTCGGTGAAATATGAAGCATTATTCATATTAATTGGTTTAGGGATTTGAAGTTTCTTTTATATAAAATTGATTGACAAAAAAAAAAGAAAATATTATTCGGTAGAATGTGACAAAGTATTCAATGGAATTGGTAATTTTTTATATGAAATAGATGGAAAAAAAGATAACAGAACATTATTCGGTAGCAAGGAAAACATTATTCGGTGGAATTGACAAATCTTTAAAACGAACTAAATTGGGTTTAACAAACTCCAAGATAATTAGAAATCGATGTTTCGAAATAGATAACATAATATTATTCGGTAGGATGTGAAATAGTATTCGGTGGAATTACAAATTTAAAAAAAAAAACGAAATCAGGTGGATCGATTAACAAATGAATGATAATTATTTATTTTTCCACAAAACCTTAAAAAAAACAGCTAACCAAAAAATATTAAAAAAAAGGAAGCAAAATTTGGAGTTGGGTGGATTACACGCTCTCAAGGAAAGGAGTTGGTTATTTTTTTTGGCAAGTGGGTCCCATTATAATAAAAGGAAACAACAAAAATCTCATTTAATCTTAGCCTTCCATTTCCTCTCAATCAACGGACAAGATTTCTGCACAAGGTACACCTTAAGAGGTGTGCACTCTGGAACCACCCTATATATATATATATATAATGGCCAGATTGGGGATGAGATTAATAATGATGGTGGTGGTGTTTCTGAGAATGAGGATGACGGAGGTGAAAGGACAATTGGAAGGGTATATATGTTTTTTTCTTGTATTTCATAAAAAAATCTATCTTCCTTCAACCAAACATGCGGGAGATTATTTTTCAAAAAGTATCTCCATCTCCTCCATCCCTACAAGTATCTCCATCCCCAAAAACTATCTCCACCTCCTAAAAAAAATCTCACTCGCAAACACACCCTTAGAGTTTAGATAACTTGGTGTCATCCAACCATAATCCCTTTTTATCTTCTTTATGTAAGATTAACCTTACATTAATTTTTTACATACAATTTCATCCATTCATATAACCAAAATATTTGTTTTTTTTCAAGAATCCTATGGACGATGTCCAACGCAGCAATTTCATCGATTCATATATTTATTCACATATATGTTAACATAATTCACTATTTGTGTGTTTTATTATTTTTTCATTCTTATAATAGATATTTTATATTTTTTTCCTCTCGCACGCGTCATGGCGTGGGGATTGCACTAGTCTCTTAATTAAGAGATGACTTGTAATGTTCATAAAAAGGAAAGACATCTCGTAATTATGATAGTATTAGAATTATTAATAGTAGATTTTTTTTAACTTTACAAAAAAAATATAGTAGAGTTTTTTTTTTATTATCTTAATCCAGTTCGATAAGCTCAGCGGCTCTACATCTGGATCAGATATTGTGTGGTCCATTTAAGAGGTTGACCCTCTCACTCACAAACAACTCCATGTTTTCAAAATTCGGATTTCAAACCTCTTGATATAGGGTGTAGCCCACCACTACTACATCAACTTGTGATTTGTTAGTTAGTAGAGTTTTTTCAAAACTTTATTAGAATACTTTCTATAACTAATACTCCGTATATTAGGGCTTGTTTGGTTAAACATAAAGTTACTTTCCATGAATTCAATTCCCATGAATTATAATCCCCACAAATTTTAAAAAGTTGTTTGGTTAAGTTATAAGGTGTAGGGAATTTAAATGGAGGAAGTTGAATTTTTCCATAAAAAATGGTGGAATTGGAACTTACCTAGTCCCCCCTAGCTAAGTGAAATTCCTCCATTTTGTAGGAATTAGAATTCCTGGGAAATCAAATTCCTGAATTTTTTCGTGTTAAAAAAAGCAACCAAACACATGTATTTAACTTACTTCCTGGGATTTTAAACTTCATGTGTTTTTTAAACGCTAGCTCTTAATAAATAAATTTTTTAATTATATGACATATTGGATAGATCTAGACCTGTCAAAACACAACCCGACCCGGTCAACCCGACCCGAACGCCCGAAAAAATTTCGACCCGAACCCGGGAATTTCGACCCGGAAATTTTTTCCGACCCGAACCCGAAAACCCAAAAATTTTCTGGGTAATCTGGGTTTCGACCCGGTGACCCGATTGACCCGGTAATTTTGACCCGATTTACCCATTTGACCCGTTGACCCGATTGACTCGATTGATTTATAATTATATATGATTAAATTTTTTTATGGAGATTCTAATTTATTACATTTTATAATTACAATCACTTGATATTTCATTTTCAAATCAACTTTTATATTTATTTGTATTGTGTAATACTCCGTCCGATCGATAGTATTTGATTTTTTATTTTTCAACGGACTTTTTTAAGAAGATAAAAATTCTAAAAAATATTAAAACATTAAAACAATTCTATAATTATTACTAATTGCATGAAATTATTTTTAAAAAATTATATGAAAATTTGATATTTTATATATTATTACATTTTATTAAAAATTACGTGAAATAATAAAAATCAAATATTTTAGATCAAATATAGTATATAATTACAAGCACCAAAACTTATGAACAACGTCTTTAACTTTATAATTTTAAATTTATCGCAAAATTATCAAATCATGATTTTTTTAATTTTAAAAAAGAAAAAATTGACCAACCCGAAATCGACCCGAAATGACCCGAAAATCCGGTCAAACCCGTATTACCCGGGATCCGAAAATACCCGAAACCCGTATTACCCGGGATCCGAAGTGACCCGACCCGAATGACCCGTTTGACAGGTCTAGATAGATCTATTGGTCATTATTAATTAACCTAATTCTTGTATTAATTGGAGTATATGACATTCTTCGGTCCGCGGGTGCCCGGTCCACCTTTCAATCAAGCGAGCTAGAGTCGTATACATTTTCATCCTCTCTCTCTCTGTAAATATGACGTTAATCTATGCATGATAACATCTTTTTATTGGATTATATAAAAATACCATTTTTGCAAACAAAGTAGGTAGGTAGGAGTAACAATATACAGTATATATTTGACACAATTAAGTTTGTTGTGAATTGTTTCAATTACGTACTGATCCCAAATTTCAAGTCCAGGCCAGAATATATATAGAGTACGTGCATTAAACCTCCAAGTTTGGCGCTTAATAATTAATTTGAGGGTCAAACCTCACCTGTTCCAAACTCAACTCTAGTATAGTGCATCTTCGATCGATCAGTTCACCGTGTTGTACTTAATTAATATATAGGAGTATATTCTTCAATAAGAAGACTTATAACCTCCACCCACATTTTCATTTCCCAAAAGCCCCCCCGGCCGGCCTGTATATATATATATGCCTATCACCGCCCTTAATTTCCTAAAGGAGAGCAGAAGACTTGAATTGATGCTGTAACGGCTCAAGCTGTCCGGCTGATGAGTAGTTAAGGTGGCTCTCTCGATCATGCTATCTTCGGACCACGGTGGAAGACTGTTTAATTATGTGCACTGCTCAGTCGCCGCCGGCCAGATGCTTGAGGAATAAGCAAACCACTGCAATGTCGTCGGTTCTAGAGCTCGGGTAACGGCTTCTCCATGCTCTTGACGCGTAACTCACTAGTAGCCTGGCTGCCATGGATCGGTTCTTGGCCGATGATATTATCTCCACCACCTCCAAGTTTGTCAATACATCCCATACCTACATATGAATATATGATACATCCATCTCCATCCATCCAAAAACATCAACACGTACGTACGTACGTACAGTCAAATTTCAGTTTATATATATATAGTACTTTATAATTAAATTGCTTGCTTACACCATCGGTTGCCAAGATGACGAATTCATCCCTTTGGGTGAGCTTCCGGTGGAAGATTTGAGGAGTGGAGATGACACCATAGTCTTTTAGACAAAAGTCCCCAAAGGCCCTTGTCATAGCAAGGCCAGGGCAGTCCTCTTCCGGCTGCCATACCCTAAGAACCTCCGGTTCCTCTTCAAGAGCGAAAACTCTTCCTGACCTATGTCTGATCCTCTCGGCTTCAATTCCCACGCTCGGCTTCAAATCTATGGTCAGTTGAATGGGGACAATTTGGCCCTTGTCCCCACGAGTGCCTAGAATCGCCCTTGAATCCCCCAAGTTTCCGACGATTAGGTCATCACCCTAGATCGACAACAATTACAAAATTAATATATATCACGTACAATAGAATAGAATGTATATATACACGTACACATGGATCGAAACTACGTACGTACGTACCTGCTTAATGACGGTTACCCCTGTTGCACCACTACAATAGGTATCAATGGACACGTTGCCTCCAAGCTCTTTATCCATATCCTTGAAGGATCTTACAATACTAGGCTTCCAAGAACTCAATACAGGGTCCTTGGCATCGTCTTTTCTGTTATCATCAGAATTAGAATAAGAATCATCAGACTCATGGATGAAATTAACAGTGCTCAGCTGGTTGCTATCTCCGTGTTGGAACAACTTGTACAACGCGCCAATCTTGCAGGGAAGATTGTCACGCACACAATGCGAAACTCTATGGCCAGAGGGGCCATGCCCGTCAAACACTCCACAAAAGAACACATCCTTCTCTCCAATAAAATCCTCCCAAACAGTCATAGCATCTTGATTAACTCCTTTCTTTCCTTGTTGTGTGGACATGGAAACAAAGGTGGATGATCCCTTTAACCTTATGGAGGCTTCATAATCCCCCTTATAAGTAACATCATTCTCTTCTTCGTAATCATATTCATCCATTTCCTCCTGGGCTGTGATTGCAGCAAAGCTTGCATCTTTTGTACAACAAGCTCCCATATTCTTGCCCTGCACCCTCGATCGATCACTTTTAATTAATTAATTTCGGAGCTAGCTACCTCATCCTCATCAACGTACGTACGTACAAGACTCAGGAGAGATTAAGTTGATTTGGGCCAAAAGCTAGGAGATGGTTTTGGGAAAACAATCCACCATCCTCGTACGTATACGGTATACCGTATACGGTATACGTACGTACAAATATTAATTCTAGATAGGAAAAAATTGCTCGATCGATCGATCAGGAACCTCACAACAAACACAATATCGATCCAAGTTCGAATTGTTGACAGGACACGTATATTAATTAATATGAGCAAGCTAGGATAAATCAACACAACACATATATATTGTTTTTATCCTTGTCCGAGTTTCTGATCACGATATAGATATAGATATCGATTCTGCAAGGCAAGAGGGAGGGGGATGTAACGAAAACCTCCCACGGATTGAAAATTTTGAGGTCAGATCAAATAAATCGCTTCCTCTGACTCGTTGAATAAATATATAAAGATATGATGAGAATGAATACTCCACCCTCCTCCCTGCTCCATTGATGGCCTTTTTTTTTTATGCCTCCATGGCGACAATCACAATTTTGCAGCTCCATTTATCTAAATATGCAATGCATTTGTCTAAATCTGAACCCTTTTTTAAATAAAAAAAAAATACTATATATTATCATTATTTATTGGGATGACCCCTATTTTTAGCATCAAAGAAAAGTGAAAACAATGTTGATGTCTTTTGTAATGTACCCTATGCAGGTTGACTTCGTTGGAACTTAATGGCTAGGAACAAGGTTGAGGATAAGCTGGATTAATTGGGCGTGTGTCTTCGCCAACACACGGCGCTGGAGAAATGGCCGAGTGTTCAAGGAAGATAGTAGTGTATGGTCTAGTGTAACGGCCCGGAAAATAAGGATCTTCTTTCCCCTATTTGCCCTCCCTTGGGCCTAGGAAAGAAAACCTAATTATCCGAGTTACGTTTAAGAAGGCAAGGTTACCTTCCAACTAGATCTTACAACCCGAGTACGAGTCACAAGTTTTCGCAATAAAAAGAAGCAAGGTTTAAATCAAAATACAATCCAAAAGAGTGCCACGACTGAGCTGGGTCAAAACGATGCAAAAGATTTTAAAAGAGAGGAAGTTTATTGGTCTCTCAAGCTCTCAATCTAACGCCAAAAGTCTGAACCCGCCAAGCATCCATATGAGCAAAGATAACAGCTAACGGTTACCTGAATCTAAAAAAAAAAGAAGGGGATCTGGGTCAATCATCGGGTCACTCCTGCGCGTGTGTAAACACTCTGAGAGGCATATAATAAGCATCCTATTCCTAAGATGAAATGCGTAATGCAAAACGGAATTTAAACAGATAAGCATGCGGATAAGTAAATGCAGAAATAAATAAAGAAGCGCGCCAATTACAAGAAATGCCAAATAGCATGTCCCTCTAGGCTCCTAAGAAATCCTATAGCAACTCACCATCAAAGGAGCTACCTCACCCTACGGTGCAGGCCAACCCCACGCAATGAGCCTACTAACTATGAAAGGAAGGCAAGCAACGACACTTATATAAGGCCTAAGGCTCTAAGAGTCCTAATGCACTTACTAGAAAGCCTACCGCATCATCGAGTGCAAGCAACTTTCCATACCAAAAGCCTACCGCATCATCGAGTGCAAGCAACTTTCTATATAAGCGCCAACTAGGATGACAAGAATAAAGAAAAAGGTCCCAACCAATAAACACCTATAACGGCCGTTTTCTAGCAAAGACAGATAACAAGTCATATGGTTTCCGTTTTACATCCTAAGCTTGATTTTATGTCGTATGGTGCATGAACACTAGCCTACTATATAACACCCAGTGCATAAAGCGCCCATCATGAGTAAGTTCAAGGAACTTACCTGGAGAAGCGCAGAATCCAAGCAATACAGTAATCAAGCAAATCCAAACAGATTAGAGATCACCTAGAAGATAAGTAATATAATAAGTTTAAGTCTAACTTACACAAAGCATATCAAATAACACACATAAGATTCACATAAAACATATATAAGTTAACCATCCCATCATCATCAACATTAATGTCTCAATTTGATTCCTTGTCTTGATTCCACAACTTGGGCATATTCTTATCATCACATCTTATTCATACCATCATCATCTCGCATCTTGTCTCAACATCATCTCTCATAAATAACTAAATAAACAAACAATTCTTTTAAAATAATCCCGATATATTTTAGTCCAAAACATTATCCTAATAAATTTACGACACTTAGAAATATTTTCCAAACAATCTAAATAATTCAAAACTAACTTTTCAAATGCAAATAGTTATCAAATAGATTATTCACATAAGTAAATTTCTTTACAAATCAGATTAAATAAAACATCTAGATAAATCAGAATACATACTTGAATAATTTAATAAATAATAATTAATAACGAGTTAATAAGTTAAGGAACTATTTTAATAATACTATCATATATATATAACAATTAAATAAACCCTCAATTAAATCATATTTTAAATAACTTATAATAATTAATTAAATAATTAACTAATAAATATAATATAATATAATAATAATAATAATAATAATTTATATATAACGATTATATAATGTATAAAATAAGTTAATTAAACCCTTAAAGTAATTTTCCCAACCGGATCCCGAACCAAACCAATTCAAACCGAACCGAACCGAACCCATAACATTTAACCCAAAACCGGCCAAAAAGCAAAACAAAATATTTAAAAGAAGATGGGGCCCATGGAATGGCGGGGCAAGCAGGAGGCGCTGGTCATCTCCTTCCTCGAGCTCGGTTGCTCCCGTGTGCCTGACGTCGATCGCGCGCCTAGCTCCTCCAGCTCTCTCGGACTCGCCCAGCTCGCCCGGACCCGCCTCCTAATCCTCGGTGCTAGCCCCTCGATCCCATGACCTCATCCCCGGCCCCTCGCTCAGCTCAACCTCTCCACTGTACACTCGCTCTCACGCTCGCCTTTGCCTCGCACTTGAGCTCGGCGGAGCTCTCGAGCTCTCTTGACTCCCCGCACTCAGCTCTCGCTCACTCGCCACTCGCCCATAGCCCGACCCAAGGAAGGAATCGAATCGAAACGGAGAAAGGAAAGGCGGAATCTCACCGAGGTAATCGCGACTTCGGAGCTCTCGATCGGAGTTCTGGGCGTCGTCGGAGGCTCACGATGGCTCGTCGGTCCTGCGTGGGACATGGGTGAGCGCGATGGTAGGGCTCGAGAGTGGTTTGGATCGGAAACGAAGAAGGACGGCTTACCAGAAGTTTTGAACGAGAACATGGCGATGGCTTTGAGCTTGAAAGAAGATGAAGGGTGGGTGTGTTCGGTTCTTCTTCAATCCGGGAAGTCCAGGTTTGATGCTCAGCCGAGGAGAAGGTGGTGGCGTCGGGGCTTTCAGAGACTTCGACGTCGATGAGGAGATGAAGCAGAGGTCGTGCACGTTGCTTGAATCGAAATCCGAAGAGGTTGCAGCTTGTTGATCGAGGAGGAAGTTTTGTGGCTGCTGGCTGCTGGGGAGAAGAAGAGGGCTGCGATGGTGGATGTTGGCCGTTCTGGCGCAACGGAAACAGTGGGTAAAGTGGTGGTGGTCTGGAGGTTGAAACAAGAAGGTTGATGGAGGTGGGCACCGATGGTGGTACTGATCAAGAGGAGTAGGTGTAAGGGGTGTGGGAAGGGGGTGATGGTGAAGGGTGAATGTGAAGGGGATGGTGCCATGGTGGTGACGGGTAGCTAATAGAAAGAGGGTAGGAGTATGGTGATGGATGAAATAGGGGGGTAGGGGTGAGGTGAGGGAGTGGTGTGTGAGTTGAGTGTGAAAGTGTGTAAAAGAAAGTCAAATTTAATACCCGTAAATAAATTCCAAAACTCGCTTTCCGACCTTACCCCAACACAATTAAAATTATTTTAAAATAAACCTTCGAATCCGAATTAGATAATGAAAACCGAAAATATTTCTAAGCCTTAAAATAATAGAGCGAAATGAATTCATCTTTGAATTTAAATAACAAATTGATGCCGAAATTTGGTCGAAAGAATTCACACACTTCGTTTGCTCGACGACAGAATTATTCAAAATTTTCCGAATCCTTAGAATTCAAATCCCAATTAGATCAATATTAAATCAAAATTAATTCTTAATTTAGAAACTAATATTTTAAAATTCCGAGTCTTTACATCTAGGCCCAAAGTATTAAGTGCACTAGGCCCACTTATATTGAGCATTTTGTATAGGAAGCAGACAAATGAATGTCGTTGTCTTCTAGCAACTCCACCTCCTTCAAATATAGATGTAATGACAACTTCCCATTGTATTGAATTCCTGCAGTAATTTACAGAGCAACAAGCTCTTTTCCACTATTCCCTAATTCACAGTATGGTATCAGAGCAACAAGCTCTTTTCCAAGTTCGGCCTTATCTCGGCTCTCAAGGCCTTCTTCCGTTTGTTGATGGGAGCCACCCTCGTCCCTCTCCGATGACCCCTGACGGTGCTCCGAACCCGGCATACAACGACTGGGTCACTAGAGACCTACTTGTTATGGTCGTCATCACTTCATCGCTGACCGAAAACATCCTTGCTCAAGTCATAGATTGCGAGACATCTGCAGAAATTTGGAGCTTCTTGCACGAGCTGTATTCGGCTCGATCGACGGCACAAATTGTTCATGCGCGGCTGCAGCTTGCTTCTCTTCGGAAAGGTTCAAGTAATGTCACCGACTATTTCAATCGCGCCAAAGCACTGGTAAGCTCCGTTTCTGCTGCTGGTCAGGTTGTGTCTGACATTGAGTTTATCACATATGTGCTTGCTGGGCTAGGAGCAGAGTATGAATCTTTATTCACATCTTTATCCACACAACCAGTTCCACCAGACCCCAAAACCATCTCTCTCATATGCTTAATCATGAAGCTCGTCTTGCCACACCAACCCACTCAAATGGCATCTTACCCACTCCTCCTCCTATCCAAAGAAACACCCCTCCAGTTTCAAACCTAGAGGCAAACTATACATTCGGTGGCAGGGGAGGCCGTGGTGGCTACAATCGTGGTGGCCGTGATGGAGGCAGGGGGCGAGGTCGCGGTCGAGACACCCCAAATAGCACTCCCTTCACTCCAAACCACAATCTCAACTGCTCCAACACCACCTTCAATGGCTTACCTGATAACCGACCCATCTGTCAATTATGCAACAAGAGAGGGCATGTTGCCCCGTCTTGCTGGCATCGATTTGATCAGGCATATCAGTCACCTCCTCCGTCGTTGATACAAGCCAACTATACCTCGACCTGGTACCCGGACACAACGGCAAACAGGCACTTCACCCCGGACATTGGAAACTTGAGACTCGATTCGCTTCCGTATGCCGGGACTGAGCAGGTATCTCTTGGTGATGGTTCCTCCATTCCAATTCATAATCAAGGATCAGCGCAGTTCACCTCTCAAAACCGTAACTTCCTTCTCTCTGATCTCCTACATACACCTTCTATCTCAAAAAATCTTTTGCCTGTCAATAAATTTTGTATTGATAACAACGTCTTCTTTGAGTTTCATGGTAACGCTTTTGTGGTGAAGGATTCACAGACACTTCGTCCTCTTCTTCAAGGAACTACTGAAGGAGGGCTATATCGGCTGCCTATTGATCTCTGTTCATCGCCGCCGTCGCCGCCTCAACTCCATTCCACCGTAGCTACTGTCTCTCTCCATCGTTGGCACTCTAGGTTGGGCCACCCCTCTCAAACCCTAATTCGGTCTGTCCTAAGAGCCCTTCAGAAGCCCGTTCTCCACGGCCCAATAACTGATTTTCCATGTCAGAGCTTCTCTTGGGCCAAGGCCCATGCACTCCCCTATCTAGCTTCATCTAGTAGGTCCACTAGTATTTTACAACTTTTGTTTGTTGACGTGTGGGGTCCCGCTTAACACATTTCCGAGAATGGTTATCGTTATTACTTATCTATTGTAGATGACTACTCGAAGTTTATTTGGTTCTTTTCTATCGCCTCGAAATCCGTTGTTGCATCTATTTTTATTACATTTTCTAGGTTGGTCACAAATGCTTTCTCCACCACTATCAAAAGTGTCCAAACCGATAATGGAACCGAATTTAAACCACTTCGTCTCTTCTTTGAAGAAAATGGTATTGCTCATCGCCTCACTTGTCCTTATGCTCATTCACAAAATGGTTCCGTTGAGTCTCGTCATTGACGAATTGTTGACATGGGCTTAACGCTTCTCAAGCATGCTTTTCTTCCTCTCTCATATTGGGACTATGCATTTGAAACCGCGGTTTATCTCTTGAACCGCCTTCCCACTAGAGTCCTTCAAAACAAGTCCCCTTTTGAGCTTGTCTTCCACACATTTCCGGATTACACTTCTCTTCGGGTCTTTGGTTGTCTTGCCTTCCCAAATCTCTGTCCTTATAACACTCACAAATTAGCTTTTCGGTCTACCCCCACCATTTTTCTCGGTTATAGCTCCCAACATTGAGGCTACATTTGTTTTGATTGGGTCAACTCTCAGAGTTATGTGTCTCGGGACGTAATATTTCATGAGGACTCATTTCCATTCTCACATTCTAGTGGACCTCCTACATTTGAAGCCCCAAATCAAGACCATTATTTACCACTCCTTCAATGCCATCCATTATTGAGCCTCCTCCCAACTCCCTGTCCTCCTCTTTCCTTGAGCCCAACCTTATTAATTCTTCACACCCAAGCCCACTCTCTCCTAACTCATTTACAACACCCCCGTCATCCCCTTCTACAGACACATCTTCAGCCTCTTCTCCCTCGCCTTCCTCTTCACTTGAGCCTATTCCTCCTGATAATCCAAACCCCAATCATCATCCAATGCTCACAAGATCAAAAGATTCTATTTCCAAACCCCTTCTTCGCACTGACGGAACCATTCCCTGGCCCCCTCCTCCTCCTCCTCAATGCTCCCTCACCCAAACCTCCTCCCCTATTCCTGACGAGCCTCGGTCCTATACTGAAGCCTCTAAACGTCAAGAATGGCAATCCGCCATGTCCCTTGAATTCAATGCCTTACTCGCCACCAACACCTGGACCCTTGTCCCCTCTAATCCTACTTTCAATGTCCTTGGCACCAAGTGGGTTTTTAAAACAAAACGCCTCTCCAATGGCCAAATCGAACGGCGTAAGGATCGGCTTGTCGCTCAAGGATTCAATCAAGTTCAGGGCATCGACTTCTCTGAGACTTTTAGTCCAGTAGCTAAGCCCACCACCATACGCTTATTGCTTTCCCTTGCCGCGATGAATGGATGGTCTGTTCGGCATCTCGATATTCAAAACACTTTCCTTCATGGGGATTTGAATGAAGATGTTTTCATTCATCAACCACAAGGTTTTATACACCCTCTCTATCCTGATTTTGTTTGTAAACTTCACAAATCTCTTTATGGCCTGAAACAAGCTCCCCGATCTTGGTTTGCGAAATTAAGTGATGTTCTAATTCAACTTGGCTTTGCTCCTTCCCGCGCTGATTCTTCCCTCTTTAGCTACCATCACAATGGATACCTGGTTCATGTCCTTGTATATGTGGACGATCTTCTTGTCTTCTCTTCTGATGTTCGCCAGTCTGAGATGTTTATTGGTGCTCTGTCCAAGCGCTTTCCAGTTAAGGATCTTGGGGACTTACATTTTTTTCTTGGCATTGAGGTTTCTCGGACCAATGCAGGTTTCTCCTTATGTCAATCTCGGTACATCAACGACCTCCTACCTCGGACAAATATGCAAAACTCGAGTCATGTCTCAACACCAATGGCTCTCTCCATGCCCGGTGAGAGTGCCCCATTTTCGGACCCACTTCTATATCGAAGCACCGTTGGAAGCCTCCAGTACTTAGCCTTTACCAGACCGGATATCTCCTTTGCTATAAACAAGGTGTGTCAAGCTATGCACTCCCCTCAGGAGCACCATTGGCAAGCCGTAAAAAGGATCCTTCAGTACCTCAATGCCACTTCCGACCTTCGTTTTCACATCTCTGCTCACACAGATTTACGTATCCAGGCATACTCCGACTCCTATTGGGCTGGTGACTCTCTTGATCGACGCTCAACAGCTGCCTATTGTATCTTTTTGGGCAATAACTTGGTCTCATGGTCCTCGAAGCAGGATACCGTCGCTAAGTCTTCTACGGAGGCCGAGTATCGGAGTCTTGCCATTGCGGCCTGCGAATCTCTTTGGCTTCAGCTTTTACTCTCTGAATTGGGCATTCGACTTTGTCATCCTCCTATTCTCTGGTGTGATAATTTGGGTGCTACATACTTGGCAGTCAATCCCGTGTTGCATCATCGTATTAAGCATGTGTCTCTTGATTACCACTTTGTTCGGGAGCGCGTGCAACAAAAGAGTCTCTAAGTGGAGTTCATTTCCTCCAAGGACCAACTGGTTGATCCTCTCACCAAACCTCTTGCTGCACCACGTTTTCTGCAGATTCATCCCAAGTTGTGCCTCTTCCCAGCTCGGACTGAGGGGGCGTAGTAGTGTATGGTCTAGGCCCAAAGTATTAAGTGCACTAGGCCCAATTATATTGAGCATTTTGTATAGGAAGCAGACAAATGAACGTCGTTGTCTTCTAGCAACTCCACCTCCTTCAAATATAGATGTAATGACAACTTCCCATTGTATTGAATTCCTGCAGTAATTTACAAAGCAACAAGCTCTTTTCCACTATCCCCTAATTCACAGTAGAAGAGATGCAGCAATGCAGCTCAATTAGTCTGTTAGTCAAATTGTCATAAGGACATGTCGAAGCAGCAATGCAGCTCTAGGAAGGATGTGATCCAATTTAAGACAAGATGGCCATGCAGCGCCCATCCGAAACATCCACAAAGCTATCAAAAAAAAAAGAAACGTTGATCAAGCCTTATAATTTAACTGAACGACACAGAGCATACAATTTCTAATCTAGATAGATTTGAATTTTTTCTAAGGATAAAATCGCACCCTCTCTAGAGCATAGAATTTAAAATTTTCTTTTTTGTTTTTTGCAAATTCAAGATATTTCTGTGGACTAACTACATACTATAAGGCATCGACATGAACTTCTTTTGGGTTTTTTTTTTATATTTTGTGTGGCTGTTTTATGGAAGTTTTCCCTTGAATAAGATCAAATCATCTTTAGAACAACGGATTTTAGATTTTCATTTTTTTAGATTTTGAGAGATTTCCGTGGATTAAACCCTGCGAAAAATGTATAAAATTTTTCCAAATTCCAAACTGATGGTAAAATATAAAAAAATTGGGCCTCTTTGAAGTGGAAGTTAGTTTTTCAACGAGTGCTCAAATGCCACTATCGAACTAACGAAACTTCTATTTTGACCAAAATACCGAGCATGTGTTCGTAAGTCATATTGTAAGGCATCAACATGACCTTCTATTTAGGGCTTTTTGGATATCTCCGGTGAATGTTTTGTGGATGTTTTGCCTTAATAGAATCAAATCCTCTCTAGAGCAAAAGATAGATTTGAGATTTTTCATATTTTTTTAGATTTCGAGAGATTTTTGTGGAATAATCCCTTTGAAAAAGTTAAGTTTTGTCCAAATTCCTGGCCAATAGAAACATGAATTTTTGGGCATCTTCGAGACGGACTTCTATGCAGACATCTTTAGTAAAGCCATATATCCAAAGTTTTTTTTTTCCAACGAGTGCTCAACTATCGTCATCAGACCAACAAAGCTCTTATTTTGGCCAAAATACCAAGCATGCATGTATCCTTAAGTCATATTGTACCTAATGCATCAACACTACCTAGCTTCCTTTTTAGGATTTTAAGACACATTGGATGATTTTTTTATAGACGTCTTGCCTGAAATACAACAACATGACCTTCTTTTCATTTTGTTTTAAGTTGTCGAGAGATTTTCATGGACTAATCCTTTGAAAAAAGTCTAAAATTTATCCAGATTCCAAGCCAAAGGAAAAATGGACTTTTCAGGCATCTTCGATGCAGATTTCTCAGAAGACTGCTTTAGTAAAATTGTAGCTCTTGAAGTTAGCTTTCTAAGAATGCTCAAATGGAACCATCAGATGAATGGAGCTCCTATTTTAGCCAAAATAACGAGAATTTATTTGTTAGTCATATTGTAATGCAACCCTCTCCCAAGGCTTCCAGAAATCACTGAAATTAGAGATATGTTGATGGCTTTCAATTTGTCTACCCGACACATGCTCAATATTTTGGTCATAACAATTGTATTGGTCCGATGGAGGTGTTTTTTCACTATTTGGAAAGTTGACTTCTAGAGTTATGACTTTGTTGAGATGTCTTTTGGTAAATTTGCCTTGAATAAGCCCTCGATATTTTGAAGTGTGGACAACTTTTGGAATTATTTTCAAAAGAGTTAGTACACTAAAAATCTCTCAAAACCTAAAAAAATGAAATTAGAAAACCTAAGGAATACAGCGCGCTATAATTGTTGTTGTTGCATATTTTTGTTAGATTGTGCTATATGCACTAGAGGCATGCGTTAAATGCACTCCAACGAACAGATTAGGGATCCGTTGTAATTAAAAAAATATATACAGGAAGATCTAGGATTTGACCTAAGAGATTAAAAAGAAAAAGAAGAAGAAGAAAGAATTAAAAAAACAAGGGCAGATCTGATATATATTGGGGTAAATTATAGAAAATCACCCACTAAATATTGTATTAATTTTTCCACTCAACCATTTGATAAATTTAAAATTACACAAAATCACCTGCTAAATACGATTTGTTAACAAATCACCGCCCAAACAAAAACATACGTCAAAATCAATAAAATGACTAATTTACCTCCACTTTTTAATCAAATTTTCTTTTCAAATCCATTGAAACACCTTAAACTTGTAACTAACTGAAAATAAAAAGGGTTTTTTTTATTTCACAGTCATAATTCAAATAAGACCTTAAATTTATAAAGTTTAAGTAAATATGCATCTACTATGCACAAATGCAGATGTTCAATTCCCCAAAAAAGTGTATATTGGTTACTACAACATTTTTTCAAAAAAAACATAGACATAATTTTATTATGGGTGGTGATTTGTTAACAAATTGTATTTAATGGGTGGTCTTGTATAATTTCTAACTTAACAAGTGGTTAAGAGAAAAACTTGATATTTAGTGGGTGGTTTTTTATAATTTACCCTATATATTAAAAAAAAAAAAGGACAAAAAAAATACGATGACATATCATGAATCCATCGTATAATACCCCAAAACATGGACGGATCTAGAGTCCGTCTGTGTATTTTTTTTTAACAACTTATAATGATTATTGAATATGTGTCAAAGTGTGAGGAAAACGAATTCAGAAGTGGTCCGTGTATATACGTTTGCGCACCTCGTTTTAGTTTTGGTTCCTTTTAGTAATTAAGTTAATATGCGTAACACAATCTATCTATTATATATAATAAAGGATAAGTCGTCTAAGACACATGCCGGCTTCTCCTTAATCATAATCCTGTAAACCAATCATAAAATTTTGAAATAATCAATATATGCACAAGATAAATTTTATTATAACTCTATTTAATCAATATATCTATATATGTACAAGATAAAATTTGACCCAATTTCATTAGATATGGATATTATTAGACGTGTGAACCAATCACAAATTTTTGAAATAATCAATATATGCATAAGATAAAATTTGAGCCAATTTGATTAGATATGGATAAATTTTTAGAAGGTTTAACTAATTTTAAATGCTATTATATAAGATAAGATTTTACCTATCATTACATGGATAAAATCATATTCTAACTCTATTTAATCAATATATCTATATATGCATAAGATAAAATTTGACCCAATTTGATTATATATGGATATATTTTTAGAAGATATTAACTAATTTTAAATACAATTATATAAGATAAGCTTTTACCTATTTTCGCTATATATGAACATATTTTTAGAAGAAATTAACTTTATCAATATATTACATGATCATACTAATTAAATAACTTTTATCAATATGAAGAAAAGTAAAGGTTTTGGGTAAATTGAAATAATATGTAGGCGTGTAAAGCTTTTTATATGCTGTCAATTATTTTTACCAAATTTTGTTAAATCTCGATATATTTTTATAAGATTTTACCCATTTTTATAAAAACATGGATATATTATATTATATCTCTTTTATTGGTAATCAATTAAATATATTGTCAGAAAATAATACAGTTAATGCTTGATTACAAGTTCTTTGATATGTTTTTAATATCAAACGAATTAATATTACAAAAATCGCACACAAATGGGTATTAATATCATATATTTAAATTAAAAAACCGCACACGGTGCGGGTACTGAACTAGTGAATCCAATATATGATTATATGAATGAATCCAATAATATGATTATATGTGGTTGAATGATTCATGGGAGAAAAGGAAGTATCGCGAATTAAGACAGCTCACTAGCTTAATCCTCTCTCAATTGCAATGTCTCATCCTCAACTTCCAACAGAAACGCCCTCCAAATTCCTTTCATCCACTTGAATTCTAAATAAATCACAATTTCACATTCACATATATCTTTAATTTGTTACCCCCTTCCGCTTCCGCTTCCTTGTGAAATTTCTTCTTCCATAATTAATCAATCTAATTAATGTCGAATCCCGATGAGCCAGCTCCCCAAAAGCATCAACCGGAAACCCAATCTCCGGCATCAGCGGCTCCAACCGGTGTATCGTCAGTGCTCCGGCGGTGGCGGAGGGAGGATTTATTCAGAAAAGGGTCGGTGGCTTTGCGAGCCGTGGCTCTTGTCTTCTCTCTCCTCTCCTTTATCATCATGGCCAGTAACAAGCACGGTGATTGGAAGGATTTTGACAAGTATGAAGAGTACAGGTATGTGATCTTGTTCGCGATTGCAATAATTTCAATCTCTAAGCAGTCAATTCGGGATTTGATTGGCCTGCCCTGGCCTGGCCTGGCCTTTATAGAATATTATGGATCCGAGTATGATAATTGAGAATTAGGGTTTTGAACGTACGTAATCTGTAAATTAATCGAGGGATGGGCAGGTTTGTGTTGGCAATTGCAATAATGTCGACGCTGTACACTGGATGGCAGTCAATACGAGCTCGCCTCTTTGTCTTTACCACTTCAAGTTCAAATCAATTGCCTGCTTCTACGAATTCAGCTCTGATCGACTTCTTTGGTGATCAGGTAAAAATCAATTATCTACTTCTTATTTTTAATTAATTAATTAAAAGAGGAGTTCTTTCTGGCTGTTAGGCTTCGAAGCTCACCACATTTCCAATGCAGAAATGCATAATGACTAGAACTTAGTTAGTGCCTGGTAGCTTAGCTTACGCACTCCGTATTGACTATTGATGATCATTCATATGGATAGATGCTGTTGATATGTGATTTGGGCATATCCTCTTTTTGACAAAATGGGAGTCTGCTATGCACTGCAGATTGTCGCATACTTGTTGCTCTCCTCAGCATCTTCGGCGGTTCCTATCACCAACAGAATGAGGGAGGGATCCGATAACATCTTCACAGACTCATCAGCCGCGGCTATTAGCATGTCATTCCTTGCTTTCTTCTGCCTCGGCCTCTCAGCTCTCATCTCCGGATATAAGCTGTCTACCCAGTCTCATCTCTGAATATTTTCTTCTTCCAAGCATAATGCGAACTCCTTCCTATCATATCATATCATATCATATATACGGGTATTTCTTGTCCATTCATACCTTTTTTTTCCTTTCCCAAGTTTCACTCCCTCCTTCATTCTTTTTTTTTTTTGACATTAATATTGTTGAGCCAAATGTTCACAGGATACTTCAGTATTTGTATTTGATCATGAATAGGTTTTAAATGTTTTACGAAAGAGACAGACATTAGATATATTCATATTATTTCATGATTCAATTTGACTCATTTTGTTGGTTGTTGCTGATGTTTTTTATATGCTTATACTGTTTTTCCAAAATATTCGTATCTCCTATATAGATATTCATTGCATCATATAACTCTTACAACTCGTCTGAACAACTAATTACTCCCGAGACTTTTTATTGGTATGTACAAAACTCTAAAACCTGGGGAGTAAGCACCACATCCTGTGATTTAAAACTCTACATCTTAATATGATGCAGCTAAGGTCCGTTTGCGAGTACACCCGAAGAAAGAAAAACAAAAAAAGGCTTAGCCTTCATCTGGAGATCTTATGAAGAATCAATGTTCCAATTCCTCCAAAAGATGCTTCCAACTCTCTGCATCCAATTCTTCCTGCACCAGTCAAGTACACAAACAACAAATCAATACACCTGAGAAACCCCTGATAAAAATGCTAGCATCCATCTTCAACCAAACATATGACGTACATTTCAGATCAATGTATGAAGGGAAAACATGTCTTAAGATCTATTGAGTAAATATTTATGTCTTTATCCTAAAGATTCTACCAAAGACAATTTACAAGCAGCGCTGCCTTTGTTATTGCTTTTCTTTAAAGCTAAGGATGAAGTTATTCTTTTATGGACCCTTTATATGTTATGGGCAAGTGAAGGAAAATAAAACTGACCTGAAATTCTTTTTCTCGCCATATGAAGATGCAACCACGGGCTTCTAGATGTTTAAAAATCAATTGTGGTAAAAGAGACTTGAAGGACGAGTGGAGCTTAACCTTCGTCAGTGTCCCACAAGCCACCAAAGCAGCAGCTAGACCTCTTGGGGTCAAGCCCTGCAAGTGTAAAATGATCATGGTTTGGAGGCAGCTGATGCTAGCCAGAGACAACAGCCCAACATCTGTGATTGAGCTGTACGACAGGTTTATCTGCAGACCATTAAGAGACAATGAATAATGCCTCCGATTTTGGCTCAAGATATCAATCATGCAAGACAAGGATGATGGGGTAACTTTACCTGTCGGAGATTCTGAGAGAAGTGAGCAAGAGGAATCATTCCGAAATCGTCAATGCTATAGCACTTTTTTATGTCGAGCTTGGACAGTTTCCTACATCCAACGGCAATGGCAACTAGTCCCACAGATGTGATAAGAGGGCATCCTCGGCACTCTAAGGTGTTCAAATTTGAGCATTTTGACAAAGCCATTAAGGAGTTGTCCGTGATATCCTGGCAGTAAGACATGTTAATCATTTCTAAGCCAGGACAGCCATGAGCAATAGCTAATATCGCTGAATCGGTGATCCCAATGCACCTGAGAAAAGGCACCAGGTTTAGCCAAATGTGCATGAGTAGACAAAAGGAGAGTAAATGTGAAGAACAACTAATTTAGGATTATCTAGCTCCATCATCCTATTTCTCACACTCAACAGCTTACCCCTTCTCTCAATGAGAACAGATTTCACCCTTCTCTCAATGAGTGTTAAAAATAGATCTGCTCTGATCTGATGAGAAAATCGTTTTATTCAAGGAGCTTTAAGAATTTGTTGTATCATCAGAAGCGATTCTGCAAGAGTGTAACCGCTCTTTTACATAATCATCCATTCTTCCCTTAAGGATGTCGCGAGAAGAGGTGTAGCCATGTAGGTTAACTTTATAATCTTCAGAAGTTCTTTTATATATTTATACCAACGGACAAGAGTAGCCATTTTTTTTCTTTTTGTGAATGAGTATCGTTACAGCCAACTCTCACGGCAAGTTAAAGTTGAATGAAATTGAGATGCCAAACAGCAAATCTAAAACCACAAACCTGTACAGATCAAGCTCAACAAGCTTAGAGCAGCACATGCCAACTTGGACAAGCCCTTCATCAGTTACATCATGGCAAATTCCTAGCTTTAAGCTTGTAAGATTTCGACATCTTGAGATGGAGTTTAAACCTGCAAGGCAATATCAGAATGAGAACTTCATCCATCAACTGGGATCAAAAGTGAATAAAAGCATTTTGAAAAAAAAAATACATAAAGATTAGACCTTCATCATCAATCTCATTATCAGTGAGGTCAAGCTCCTCCAGCAAGCAGCATCTCTGCCCGATCAACTCAAAGGATTTATGAGAAACCGTTGCACAGGATTCCATCCTCAAAGATCTAAGACGTGTGCATGAATTTGTAATAAGAGCAATGGATACATCTGTTATCTTCCGACAGCAAGTGATGTCCAGCTTCACTAGCTCCTTCTGCTTTGTTACGAGGTAGAAAAGGCCTTCGTCAGTCACCCCTGTGCATTTACTCAAGCTTAGCTCTCTTAGTGAAATACCCGAATTGCCGATGGCTTTAAGACCAGAGGACGAAACAATGCAACCATCTAATTTGATGCTCTGCAATTTGGGAAGCCTCCTCAAGCTGTCTGCTAGATCATGAGTCACCTGAACCCAACAGAAAGAATTAATCAACAGTTTACAAAGACATTAATTCCGGGAAAAGAAAAGGTGATGGAGTTTAATTATCTTACAGGCGAACCATATGCTAACAGGAGTCGCTGTAGACACCCTGCTCCCCTCGTTAAGGAACTCAACCCAACATGGCTTACATTTTGGCAGCTGGACAGATCAAGAGTCTGTGGAAGGTAAAACAGAAACTGGTGTAAGCACCATGAAAGCGGTTGTGTAGATGGTTTATAAAGAAAATCCCAAATGATGAGCCACAGCCAGTAGCCATATACAGTATAGAAACTCAAGGATATACTACATGTAATAAAAGGAAAAAAAAAAGGCCATAACATAATCAGCCAAAATTAACAGCAAAGACCCATCCACAGCCACAGCAACAAACTGTACCTTGAGTGATTTTGACCCTTGGTTGAGGAAAGAAAGGTTTTCATCATCGATTCCAAAACAACCTTCTAAAATCAGGTCTTGGAGATATTGCAACTTGAAAATTGCAGGCAAACACTCATTCGTAATCTGCACAAAACAAATGAAAATGGGGGAAATATGAAACTCGCATCCACAACCTAATTGCCAGCTAGCTTGAGACTTGTTAAAAATTGAGCAAAAGAGAAAAGGGGTACCGGCAAATAAGAGAGATCCAAGCACCGAATCTGGTTGCACTTGATAGCAATGAGGGCAACCCCTAAATCCCCAATCCCTAGACACCATTTCAAGCAAAGTAGATTCAAGTTGGGACACCCGACGGCTAGACAGCCAATTCCGATATCGGTGAGCAGCTTACACCTGGAAAGCCACAAACTTTGGAGATTCTTAGCCTCGGCGACGGCAGCCATGGCGGAATCCGTGAGGAAGGTGGCGTTTGAGAGATCAATCTGGGTTAAATTGAGAGAGGTAGAGACGAGAGCAGAGAGGCCGGTGGGGGAAAAGCCCCTGGAGCGGGAGAGATCGATGGAGTGGAGGTGGGAGGAGGCGACAGCGGAGAGGGTGGAATCAGAGATGCGGGGGCAGAGGGAGAGATCGAGGTTGGAGAGGTAGGGGTAGCGGGGGAGAAGTTTGGGGAGGTGGTGGGAGCGGAGGGGCTTGAGGGTTTTGCGGTGGCGGGATTCGAGGGAGAGGAAGGATTTGCAGACGAGGGAGAAGGACTTGATATGAAAGGAGTGGAGGCGGTCGAGGATGGAGAAGACGAGTTCGTCAGAGAGAAGGTCGAATGGGTTGGGAGTGGGACATCGCTGCTTCTGAAGCTTCATTTTGAAAGTGATGGATACGGATGGGATTAGAAATGTGGAAGAAGGGGAAGCTGGGTTTTGTAAGGTGTTGTAACTTGTAAAGTTGTATGGGAAGAGGAAGAGGGAGAGGAAGATGAAGATGAAGATGGATATCAGACGAAGACGGAGAAGATGAACAAGTAGAGAGAGGAAATTACATTTGTGTCCTTTGGCACCGCTTTGCTTTCTACTCCGTAATAAGAAGTTAGGTCTTTGTCGTTTGATTAATGTATTGTATGTGGACAAGTTTGGCCCTCACTTCATAATATATTGTTGGTACTGGTAAAACAGAGCCACAGAGTATTTATAGTAGGAAAAGAAAAGAGGGGTGAAAGGGGGAATTAAGGAAGGAGGATGGTACGGAGAAGGACGGGGAAAGGACGGAAGGGCAAAACATTTGATAAATTTTGATTTTGAATTCCCACGTAGACGTAGACGTAGACGTAGTAAAGGGATGGGATTAGGGAAGACTTGTTCGGGGGAGATATTAAACGGGGGAGGAGGCTACCCGGGAACACTTTTGTTTTCTCTTTCTCACATTCTTATTCTTCCTTTCCTTTTCTTTTTCTTTTGGGTACTACTACTTCTTCTAGATATTACCTACCCCTCCTTTCTTCTTCACTATTTACTCTCTCTCCTCTTTATTAAGATTCATTATTTTAATTTGTTTATTTTATTAAGATTGATTATTTTAAATCAATTATTTTATTCTTCACATAAAATTTAATAAAAAAAAATTACTATGCCTAATAATAATTTTTTTTAAATGCGCAAAACTGGTAATTGGTTAAAAAAGCTTAGGTGGTTGTACAAGTAGTTAATTGTATGAATAAACCCACCCCAATTCCACCTTGCAGAGTATAATACAGTAAAAACTAGCCCACAGTAGACTACAGATTGATCGATCGTTCCATTTCCCTTGCTGGGAAGGCTTTATCTGTTCCTCTTCCCTTTATTTTTATCGCACAATATGTTTTTTTTTAAAAAAAAATTATGTGTGTGCTTTTTAGAAAATAAAATAAAAAAAACCTTGCATACAATACACAACAAGTTAAGAAAATAAGTGGTGCATCTAATAAAAATTAGTGGGGTATTTATCAATTCCCTAAATATATCATAAACTATACACAACAAATGGTGTAACAAATTATCACATATATGTTGATAAGCAACAAGTTTATGATATCCCAAAAGGGAGAAAAAGCAGCCAAAAATTGATCACCTAATTTGAGAATTGAGATGACAAATTAATACGGATATACTCCGTATTACGGAGTATAAGACCCATCCATCATCCACGTTGAGGTGAGCAAATTGTGATTATAAAAATATGCACTTGCAGTGTAATTGGAAGGGTCAAAGTCAATGGTACATATTAATATTTTAAGTAAAATCTCTGTACCAAATACTCCATTCCTCAGTACTGCCTTTGTACGGCTTATTATTTGCCGCTCCCTCCAACGGTTATTCTTTCCTTGGGCTCACCCAAATTCTATTTTCTAATTTGGTGCCTAACCATGATATAAGGGTGAAAATTAAACTTTACGCCCGTTAATAGTTATGCAAACAGACTTTTAATTAAAACATCAGATAAGTAAACTTCTTTTAAATATAAGGAATTTCAATTTATATGAAGTTAAAGTAAACTTCTTTTAAATATAAGGAATTTCAATTTATATGAAGTTAAACTTTTATATTTTAAAAAAATGTCAACCAAATATCTACATTTTCTCAAATTTATAGAGATTTCTATTTCCCTAGAAGTATGCTTTTTTTTAAAAAAAAATATGTAATTTTACCTGTTTTAGGTTCTACACTTTCAATTATATTTACTTTATGTATTTACAAAAAAATAAATAGTTATACAAAATTACTAAACATATCGACCAACGGGCTCCAATAATAGATTGGATCTTTAAAGGAACCTACTTGGTTATAGTTTTTTTATTAGGTAAGAGTTCGGGTGAAAGCCCTGTCTGAGTGCATCCTTACGGATTAGGTCTTGAAGACATATGTCGTTATAGATGTCGAGATATCTAGCAGAGCGGCAAATGTATGCAACCTTATCAGCCACTTTGTTGTCATCACGGGATATGTGAGAGAAAGACACACTCCTTTCTCACTCTCAGCAGAAGGGTTTTAATATCTGACATAGCCATTTCGATTTTCCAAGGGCATTTGGTTTGTGTTTTAAGGAAATTTATGATTATTAAGAAATCTCCTTCAATCAGTACTAATTTGTTTATGATCAGCTGCAATGATTAGGTAATGTCTTGTCTTAGAGCAATGACTCCTGTCTTTAGGGGATCTAGTTACCTATGTTGTCGTAGCGAATATGAATGGGACAGCCCACCCAGTCACGTATAATAAAAATCAGTCGAGCTGTTGTTATTCGCAAGAGTTGATCTATCAAAATTGAGTTTGAACGTCCCAAATGGAGGAAAGGCCCTAGTTTTTTCTATCTGATTGTTTTTCGTTGAAGATTTTTCTTAGTCCTCTGGTTATTTGTTTTGGCATAATTTAGATCTGAATTGATATTTTGTTATAAGTGATGGTTTTCAAATAGCTAACCATGTCTCGATTATAGTTGTTTCTACTATAATTATTTTCCTAACTTTACAAAAAAAAAATTAAAAAAAGAAGAGAGAAAGGAAGACTGGATCTCTGCAAGATTGCAATTCACACATCACAATAATAGCTTGCTACGAAGTCGATAGTTGTTTCTTGTTTCTTTTAAATTAGCTAGTACATGTATGATGTATATATGTCAACTGGTTGTAATATAAGTAATGGGTATGAGCATGTTATTATATATTCAATTAAAAATGATGTTGTGAAAGAACAAGTGTTTTACATCAAATATATGGGGTAAAAAAGTCTAGTATTTAAGCTTATGGGTCCTATTGTCAATTGTTTTTATGATAGTTACTCACTCAACTTGTGTGTTAAACTACTAGTGCATGTGTGTTGGTGCACGTCATGGCCCCGATCATTAGTTTGAATTGAACTTTGATATGATATCAAAGCGGACCATATGAATCATTCCTAATTACACTTTCAAGGGCATAAGCATGACTTACCCAAGTCTTGTATATAAGTTGGTGGGTTATTCCTCCTATTATCATCGAAAGTATAAAGTAAACAAGTTATATAAGTTGATCGATTAATCCTCCTATTATCTACTTTAATTTATAGGGAGTACTTAATGGAATGAAGTAGGGTATATTGAAGTATTCAAAACTTCTGGCCCTCAAAACATAATTGAACAATTGTCCCTTGAGAGTTTAGCTAGACCAGGTATATATTTGAATTTCTAATAGGCAAGAGTCAGGATGAGGTTCAAAGTGGATCAGGAGGAGGAGGAGATGGTTTCTAACCATCCGGAAGTAGCCTCGTATGCGACGAAGGTGACTGCGGCAGCTGGTGCAGCTTTGACAATTGAAGGAAGAATGCCCTTGTAAAGGCCTGGCCAGCCTTCTTTCCTCATGATAATGCATAGGGTGTCAACCATGTTTCTGTTTGTATGATAATGATGGTCCACCCTTGCCCCGTACCTCGGATGCCTCTCCAGGCCCTCCACCTTCATTCACGACGTACGTACACCAATTAATTAAGTTAAGGCTAGCTAGCTAGGTTTGTTGAATTGAACTGGTCGGTCTTAATTTGTACGTGCGTTTTACATACCTGGAACCTCTTCTTGACGACATCAAGAGGATGACACACTGCTTTGGCAGTGGTACCCGCTGCTAATCCACAAACCCAAAGCTGAAAGCTTGAAAGACTACCAGCCCCTCCCTCAACCTCAGGGGATCTAATCTGATTCCAACCCTAAATAACGTACATCCAATTATATAAATTTTAATAATTCATTCAATTCATATAGAGCGCGCTCAACGTACGTACGTACGTACAGATCGAAGGTAACAACGTCAAGTTTAATTATATCAAGGAAAATCGATCATATCCAACGTACTTACAATGGCCCAGCGCTTGAAGGTATCATATGTGCCAAATTGAAGACCAGCATAGGGGACAATTTCAACCATAGTGGGTGATAAACCAGCATATAACCCCCTTATACCTCTTGTCTTGAATATACCAACAAATGCTGACCTCATGTTTGGATACACCTGGAAGATTAAATAATAATGATGCATACATATAAATAATATATATTAAAGCATGAATGAATGGATGGTACAAGTACAATTACAAAGGACATAAAAGATCGAATGTTCAATTACAAAGGACGTAAATTCTTTCAAAATAAAAGGGGGCATAAAGCATGAATGAATGGATGGTACACAATTAATTAATGACTAGCTAGCTAGCGCGCATACCTTTGGTTCACCTTGTGAAGCTAGAACGGTTCTTATTAGATCAAATGGATATGAAACAATTGTGGCTGTACATCCTGCTAATGCTCCACTCACGTAAGATAGATAAGGACTTAAATGGATATGCTCCTCTGTATGCAACAAACAATTGGCCGTGAAGAAAATGCAAGTTGTCAGTACGTAGAAAAACACCTAACAGAGAGCACAACGTACGTACATACGTGATACATACATCATCCTTCTCGATCTATCTATATCCAGCAAATGGTTTCTTACATTTCCATTTTCTAACACTGCAAACATATTTCATAGTTGCAACGCAATAATATCAGCTTGCCACATCGATCAGGGCAGCATCTAAATTACGTACTAATACGAGGAGAACAGCTACCATATATGTACTGCACATACCTAAAATCTAAAATCAATAGCATGTCAAAGTTGAATTATGGCTTGTTGTGAAAGTCAAAAAGAACCTAGTATTATTATGACATGAAATATACCTGCCTTTGAAGATCCAGCCATGTATGTCTTGAATTTGTGGAGAACAGCAAATTGTATGGATGTGTAAGGCACAACCATAAGAAGAGCTGGCACATTACCACGCCAAAAACCCTGCAGTTCATGTAAAACCCCAAACATTATACATGATATGAGATCATTCCAGTTTGAAGTATTAGAACTGCCAGGGAAAAAATCTCTAGTTCCAAGAGAAAACAGTTGAGCATTAATTAGCAGGCGTAGAAAACAGCATGTTGAGCGGTAAGCAAATTTTGGCCAGACAAGAAAACTAGTGACACATCATGCTGCTCTTTTGAAGAGGCAAATCTCATCAAGAGGAGGGAAAAGCTAAAGAAAAGATAACAAACACATCAAGATGGAGCAGCAAGCCACTTGACAGGCCAAAGTACAAGGAACTATGTATCTTTTGTTAAGAAAATGACACTGTAAGGTAAATTTTGATCCATTTTCTTAACCTATCCTATTTTCCATTAGGAAAACTCCTCATGTTGTAATCACACAGACTAAACCTGGAGATCTGATGAGTTAAGGCAATATCTCTCAATTTATAATCACATTGCAAAGTGAGTATCAAATAGATTGGTTACATAAGCCTCATGAGGAAGGGGAAAACATAAGCCAAAATGAGTACCGGTAATCCTTCTTCTCTGAAGATATCTTTAAATGCTTGTAGCATGCCAGTGTATTTTGATGGAGCATACAAGTCTTTGTTTAGCAATGCCCATCTAGTTGTGGGTTCAAGTTGGACCTGCCGGAAATTCTAAATGTGTCAAAACAACAGAACATGCTATGGATAGGATAGCTCTTGCTTAATTTTACAAAATAATCATGCCAATCACGACACGACTGTATATATGTGATCATGCTCAGAGGGCCAGAACCTAACTTAACAACAAAATATCCTAAAAAAGGATTCAAGTGGTTCAAAAGGTGAAAACATATAGCAATTGATTATTATGATTCTTCATGTCAGAACACATGGAAGGGCAACCACATTAATTCTTAACTAGAGCTCACCCTTATACACATACAGATGGCATTGGGAGTGTGTTCAAGTTATACTACCACTTCCATTGACCACTTTGCTGGAACTGGAAGTGTTAAACTGATAAAGGAAACAAAAAACCTAGTTATTACATTAGTATTTCAATAAATTAAATGAGCAGAAACCTAGATAGTTAAGTATATTTTGATGGGATAAAAGAAACTAGAATGCTAACAGGACAATTAAGACACCAGCAAAAAACAGCAATTGGCACATGGAGTGACATCAACAGAAACATTTTTTCTTTTTTGGTAAGGAGCAACAAAGAAAGTAAAATCAACCTGAAACCTGATCTTGATGACATCCAATGGTGAGGTAACTGTCCGTGAAATAGCTCCAGAAAATGCTCCTGCCGTGGCATCTACCAAAGCACGTCTTAGCTGACTGGGATCTTCCATCAACCAATTGTCCTTAGCTCAGGCTAATACCTCAAACTGAATTTCCAGAATACCAGAAAAATACGAAAAAATCAAAGGACAGCCGGTCGATTTTTTGGGTTGGCCAGTCAAATCAAAATATGAACCAATTGCAGTTCACAACTACTACCTATAGGCTATATATAGCAAGGCAATGCAAAAATAGATGGGTAAAAGTCAAGAGTGACTACAACATCTGAAACAAAAAAAGGAGAAGAGACTGAAGTATCTGAAACAAATTAACTGAAAGCAACAAGAAGACAAAATTAAATATTACGTACATACTAGCTGAAAGTGATTGAGGTTGTAAATTAAAGGCCGCAGACAATTGTCAACAAGTAGGGGCCAAGCTTAAACTTTTGAGTTCCGAGTCCTTTAAAAATTTTGAGATATAACAACTGAAATTAGGGGCTAAACAAGATGCAAACTATATAGTGTCACAACACAAGTCCCCTTGAATGATATATAACCAAAATGTAACTAACAAAATGGACAAGAGCAAAGTAGGTTCATGTAGTAGAACTAGTAGAAGTTGAACATGTTGGGATCAAGTCTTAGAGAATTGATAACCAGGACTTGAAAGAAGAGAAACCAACCTCTCACTCTGATAGTCTGTAATAGTAATTGTTGGAAAATTCCTTTCCCTATGAGGTTAACAAGCAGGGGTTATATAGTGGAGGACCCAGGAGGAGCAGGGGCGTCTACCACTCCTACATAAAAGATGAAATTATTCACCATAATATTGCGATCGATCATTATATTAAGAAACTGTCTGAGATAAATAAAGGAAAAGCTTAGCAGCAGCTTGATAAGGAATCATCTGATTTTTTATTTATTTTTTATTCATTCTTAATCTAGAAGGCAACAGCATTTTTATTTTTATTTTTTTAAAAAAAAAAAATTGTATTTAGACATATATATATATATATATAGCTTATATTCACCGAATTCCAACGAATTGAAGCAATTTCCTGTGTAGAAACTAGAAAATGGCAATTAATATATAATTTATCCAATGAATCGTATCGATAATCAAGCACATGAGAAGGCAATCCGAAATCTAAACAGCATAATAGAAAAGGCAGCGTCGGAGGGAGAGAATTGAAAGGAACCTGCAGGCCGGATGGATTTAGCGGGAAAAAGCTTACCTCAAGAGATGTCCAATCACCCTGGAAAGCTTCGATCGCGGTTGAAGAGAAGCAAAGGAGCAATTGGAAGGGGATAATGGAGAGAAAGGCACGCATTAAGAGGAAGACCGAGGGAGCCAGCAAATAGAGAGAAGCCAGCTGAGCTGGTGGCGGTCAGCCCGTCAAACTAATTCCGCCCTCTTTTCTTCTCTTTTTTTTTAAAATAAAAAATAAAAAATAAAAAAATTAGTTAGTACGGAGGATATTTGATTTTGACTGGAAAGGTCAACCCAACTTTTTTCCATTTCTTGGCTTCTGAATTTTAATCTCTAGTCCTAACAATAACGGGATTTCTATGTTATGCGAGAAAAATTAAAGTAATTTAAATTTAGAGAATTTTTTTTATTAAGGTTTTTAGTCTATACTCTTGGATATATAATTAGGATAGAAAACCAATAATAATAATAATAATTTGAATCAAATTTTCTGCATCACTGCCTAAGGCTGATCAATTTGAAACGTTTAAAGTACATCGAAATATTAGTAATCACTCTTTGTCAATAAGTGACTTTTCCAAATTATATAAATATAATATTATTTTTAAAAATTAATTCAAATTTTGATATTTTATATAGTTTTCATACTAAAAAAATGTGTATAATCTAAAAAAAGTCACTTGTTTACACACAAGTACTATACTTTGTTTTTCTCACTAGTATTTATTTACTATATTAGGGAGTATTGTAACTTTTTAACCATAAACGTAAATAATTTAATACTCTCTATTTTAATTAAAACATGTCATTTTACTATTTATGTGCGCCTTTTTAGAATGATAAAAACTAAATTAAATATCAACTTTTTATACATTTGCTTTTATAAATTAACACTTAACAGGAACAAATGTGAAATTATTGTAAAAAATTATTTTAAAAAGTCAATATATTTTATATATTTTTTAACACCTACATAGTGTGTTAATTAACCGGTAGTAATTAACGGTTAAGAGTATACAAATTCCAATTCTTTCAATTCAATCGTCTACGTGACATGAAAAATTGGAAAAGTTATCCAATTTCGACGGCTTTCACCGCTTTGAGTGAATGCTCAAAGGTAATTATGTTTTAGCAAATTCAGCAATGTAAAAAATAGTGTAGAATTTACAATGTCAATGTGCTATTCCTTTTTCCGGCTGCCAGATTAGTGATTACTTGATTGCAAGTTGCTAGAAATTAGGTTTGGACCAAAATCCATTCTTAAAGCTTAAGCAAAGTCTAACTACCACACCCATCATTCATCATTTTCTTGGAAAAACGTTTCCCTTTCAAAGTTGTTTTTCCAATCAGCAAATAGAAACGCAATTGCAACTCCAAAATGTCAAGAAAAGAACGCTTCAAGTACATCAATGAAATCACAAAAAACTAAAGTCACAGCAAATGTACAGTTATGCGTCATTATACAACTTTTTTTTTCTGGGTTACACATTTTTCTGACCGAAACTTGGAGCAGGGAAAGAAAGGAAGAGATTTGGGCAAGCCACCCTTAACCACAAGTCTGTCTGGCTGCAAAGGTTTTCTTTGGAGTAGTTGGAATGTATTTCATAACCTGCAAATACACACCCAACATAAATTAAACTCAAGTACCATCTCAAATCTTGAACCCGTGAAAAGTGTAAGCTTTCAGAGAACAGCTTCAGGATCGGTAAATGCTGGCATGTAAGCAAATCAACCTAACAAGTTGAGATGAAAACGTCCTGAGGAGAATCCATCACAGGATGTGGAAATATTGGTTCAGTTTAAACCTCTTAAGGTATCTTCATATGAAAATATGCTCTTTGTCCCCATCTTCAAAGGCGGAATTCCCATACCCTATTTACACTGATTATACCACAAGACACCATCAATACATAGTACGGGCTTTGGGTATAGAGTTGAAATGTTTTTCCACAATACCCCAGTTGATACTCTTGCACGATTCTCAAATCCCACACCCTCTGGTGAAAAGATTTGAATGGTGGGAAGATTAAGTCTTTTTTTGGAAAGTGATTCAATATTGCAGGAGCAGAATACTCAAAGAGGCATATGAATAGCAATTTAATGAGCAGCTAAAGTCTTTTTTGGAAAGTGATTCAATATTGCAGGAGCAGAATACTCAAAAGAGACATATGAATAGAATTTAATGATAGAGATTGAGAATTGAAGCCACAATCCAAGGGATAAATATGATAATTCGCCCTCTAAAAAAACAAACCCCAATGGCAATACTAACATCTGTGCAATAGAGATTACACAAAAAATGCTGGAACCAAAAGAGAAATAAGCAGGCCTGCAAATGCTCTACAGGAAATGTAGACATAATATGCTGGATTATCACCCAGCTCATATTTATCGAATTCATTATCATCATAGGTAGTAATGAAAGAAGCCCGCATTAGACAGGGATTAGCTGACAAATTAGTTTAAGCTTAGTAATTCTTCAGCTTCAGCCATTCCTTATAAACTAATGAAACAACAGAATGGAAAAGGTTTCATGAAAGTAAATAATGGTTGTTCGAGTAAAAGTCCAAGAGAAACATAGACCAATTTCTTTTTCGAAACAGAGAAACTTAGAACTCACTTTCTTGCCAATAATCGACACCACGAGGCAAGTCCCAAATGTATCATGATGCACCCTCCAATTCATCCGAATCTGAATCACTTGCATTATACCCTACAGAGATAATTAACAAGCATACTAAACCGTAAGGACCAACTTCGGTTCATGCTCCTGCATCAATAGTGAAACGCACAACACGAGCAAAAAGGATGGGCATACCTGGACGCTTATCACTAACTTTCCAGACAGATGATCTATGCTTAGCAGCTCTTGCCATCCACAATCTTCCCTGTAGACCACAGGCATAAGAGAAAATTCTAGTAACCACAACCAAATAACAAATGAGAAGAAGAAGAAGAAGAAGGTCACGTCACGATATAGCAAAACCCAAGTCAACAATCATAAAGAATGAATTTGAATAACACATCCATTTTTCAATATCAATGAAGCAGTTCCTTTGACCACAGGCAACAATCCATTTTTAAAACATATAACGGACTAATGATTAAGTCTAGCAAATTAAATTATCTATCATTAGATAATTCAGACAATAGAAGAACAAGTTGAAGCGCAAGAGTTTATGGCAACTAAGAAAGAAATCAAAGCATCAGTAACAATACCCCCAAAGATCAGACAAAGCAAGCAAAACACTTTAACAAATTGGGATCCAAGCCTGTGGGGACCTTTAGGAACGCCATAGCCATTAGCCAGTGTATTTGGAAAGGAAAATACTGGCAACCTTCAATAGGAATTAGGAAGGATGCAAAAAATTTTCAGAAAAGTAGCTCAGCAGAACCCTAAAACCCCAAAAAGCCAAGATACAGGGAGAGGGGAAACCTTGTGGGGATCTTTAGGAACGCCATAGCCAGTGTAATACATCTGGCTGACGAGGACTTGCATATTAAGATCGCCGGCTCTGGCTTCCTTGAGAGTGTCCGCGTACCACCTCTGGACGCAATCAGCCACAACCTTCGAAAGCGGCTGCCTGGAAACGGCAAAGGAAACGTTGCCGTTGCCTAGCGGCTCGGAGGTGGTTGTAGAGGCGGCGGAGGCGGCGGCGGATGCGCCGTTGCCGTTGTATTGCATTGAGACCAGCTCCGTGATCGGAGAAGAGAATAGTTGTGGCGACGGCTGTAAAGATTTGAGCTTTGTATGTGGAAATAGAATTGGGTGTCTGGATTCAGAGATAACGGTGTCCAGCGACAGCGATGAGGCGGTGATCGAATCCTTTGGTTTGTTTGGGGCCTTGATTTTGGTCGCTCAATTTTAGCCCTAACGCCTTTTTCTACTGGGTGGGGCAAGCTGGTTTGGGTAACCCTTTTTTTTCGGTCAACGTGTCTAACAACCACAACGACGTCGTTCCTTCCTTTCATAGCTTCTACACGCTCTCTCAAACCCCATCGCTCTTTTTTTTTTTTAACTAGTCTTACTACCCGCCCGTTGTACGGTTTCTTAATAACAATTATATTTAATTAATGGTTATTACGTGGGCATATGTATAAAATTTAATTACATATAACTTTTTTTACATAGGTATAAGTTAGTTAAAATATAAGTATAACTTTTTTTTATGCCCACATAATAACCAAAAAAAGATTTAACTAATTAATATTGTAGTTTTTTTTATACCTATACATATGCCCATGTAATAGTTTTTAATATCCTTTTTTTTGAAATTTTAAATTCTTAGTTGATACGGTTATTTTCTCTAACTGCTAATCTATTCAACTTAATTAACATTAATTAATATGTACTCCGTATTACAGTACCATTGCACACATGTACTATTTATCTTTAAAGATTCTTATCATTCACTTTATTATAAATACGTATTATAATTTAAATATTTTGGTAATACTAAAAAAGATATAAGGTTATATTGGATAGATTATTGATCTAAAAAGATAAGTTTTTTACCTAACTATATTGACTTATTAATTGATGTGACCCAAAAATATAATACAAATTTAATCCAGAAAATGACACGTAAGCAAAAATAATTCTGCTTTAATCCAGAAAATTCCGTGGACGCGAGATCGCATTAGAGCCTGTTTCAGGCCTCTGCTTTAGTATTTTACTAGTATTCGTTACCCGTGCGGTTGCGCGTTTTGTTAATAAATTATATTTTATTATATTAATTATATTAAAATATTATATTAGATAATTAATTGACGTGGCTTAAAAAAATAAAATCAAATTGACGTGGCTCACAAAAATAAAACTATATATAAATGTATTATATTCTAAAAGGTAGAATAACGCACCAAATATTTCTTCTTCATCTTTTAAAATAATAAATAATATATTTTATTAACAAAAGCATGAAAATAATAAATATGTATAACAACTAATTCAAGTTATATTGGATAGATTATTGATCTAAAAAGATAAGTTTTTAGCTAACTATATTCGTTTATTAATTGATGTGGGCCAGAAATATAATACAACTTTAATCCAGAAAATGCCACGTAAGCAAAAATAATCCCGCTTTAATCCAGAAAATTCCGTGGACGCGAGATCGCACCAGAGCCCGTTTCAGGCCTCTGTTTTAGTATTTTATATAGATATAGATAGATTAGGTAAAAACGCCATCGCTCATCTTTTTTTTTTATTAGGTAAAATTCGAAGGTCATCGAGAGGCCGACAAAGTCGGCAGACGGCGAACCGTCAAGCGTACAACCTAAAATACAGAAATACAAATAACGAGTGAAATGAAACAAGCAGAAATAAATTCTACAACAAGACGATCCAAAAAGACCAACTCCAAGAAAGTTGAGGAAGCTGCCGAAGAACGAAGCCAAGCACCACCGAACAGTGGCACCGCGGGCCAGCGGTACAGCAGGACTCTATCTCCTGTGGGTAGTGCAGACGAACTCCAAGGAAACTCAATCCTAGATACGGAGACGCCCTGAGCGCACCACCACGACCCCAGTCAGTCCCGACTCCAGACTCCACACCCCCCAACCAAGCAGAAGACCTCCAAGAAACATCGGAAGCAGAGCTGCAAGCTGCTCGAACAAACCACCAACAAGATTTAACCTACAAGAATATCGTCAAGCCTTTGCGGGATTTACTCAAACCCTTTCTGGATGAACACGGAAGTACGCTACTTCCTTTAAATTTATAATTTAATTAATGAGAATTGAACTTTTTATGATTTAAGAAAATATATTTGGATAAATTTAACTTTATATCAATTAAAATACTGCGTTGAATGAATATGAACTTTCATAGGTTTATATATTTACCTTTTCAAGCAAATGAACTTTCATAGGAATTTGTGTAAAATTACTTTTATAACCCTTAATAATAAAAGTTATTTATTTAAATTATGGATAAATAATTAATTTGTTATTTAAAAAGAAAAAATTTTTGAAATAAATAAAAAGGTGGAATTCAAATTACCCATTTTGAATGAATTGAAATTTCAAAAAATTCTACTTCTTGGGATTTTGAAAAAATAAAATTCTAATCCAAATGCAAATACCTCTTTAATTATAAAAAATTACCCATATCCCACCCAATAGTCCACAGTCCACCCCAACTCACCTCTCTCTTTCTCACACAGCACTCAACCCCCAAACTACCAGAGTCCAAAGAGAAACCAATGGTTGAAATCAAAGGGTTCGAAAAAAGAAAACATTAAAAAACAACTAGTAAAAGCATACAATTATTTTTTTCCAGGACGGAAAAAACGCATAGATGAACAACAACAGAAGTTAACAAAAACAACACTAGAAAAAACTGAATCCGATTTTGGCAAAATTACTCATACTCGAGAAAAGAAATTGGCCTTCGTTGACGACCGCCACTAAACAAAGTGGAGAAGTTACAAATTGGCCTTCGTTGGGGGGTGGTCGGTCCGGCCAAGGGTTGTTTGGTCGGGGCGACCATGGTCGTTGCGATTAGTTGGCCTAGTGGACCAATGGTCATTGCGACCAGACCATGCGCTAAATGGAAAAAATATACTACGCTAAACAGAAAACATGGTCTTTTTTATTGGGAGTGAGATGGAAAAAAGTGATTTTAGAACTCAACTATTGTAGGAAGTGAAAAAATGAATTGAGAAGGATTGAGAATAAAATTATTGGGCACCCCACCATTGGGATGCTCTTATCCAGGTTGACTGAAAAATGAGAGCATGTTTAACACTGAGCCCAATTCGGGGCTCTTAATTTACTTTTCATTTGCCACATCAGCGTAAGAGTCCGATTTAAGTTTTTTATTTTTTCACAAGTTATTGATGAGCCCGACTTTAGACCCTTAACTCACTTTTTACTTTTTTTATTTTTTTTTTTAAATAAATTGTTCAAATAGAAAATTATTATTATTATTATAAAAATGACTTACATAAAGTTAGTTGGAAGCCTCGTAACAAATTGAGCTCCAACCCCTTTTTGAATAGTAAAACTAACTCTATAAAATATGAAATCACCATTATCAGCCCCCTTCCCATGACTTTTCGTAAGCAATTAAACCCGCTTCATAAAATCAAAGAGCATGTTTATTAGTGAGCCTCGTTTTGGGCTCTTTACTTACTTTTCAACTGCCACGTCAGTTAAAGAGCCCAACCTAATTTTTTACCTTTTCAGCAAATTATCAGTGAGCCCACTCCCGGACTTTTAACTTCATTTTTTTTAAAAAAAAAAACATATGCAATATGGGTGTCTATGGGTAGATAAAAAGAAATTACATTCAAAAGTAATTTTTTTTTAAATTTTTTACATTAACAAAAATAGAGAAAAATTGATTTAAAAGAAAAATTAATCAAGCGCTGCCACATGGCAGCGCTGCAGTGGCCCTCCCTGCAATGAGCCCGGACTCATCTTCAAGGTTGTTTTTCCCCGGGCTCATGGCCACCTCACTTATTATTTCATTTTTCTTTTATTTTTTTGCATATGTGGATTATTGGTGAGCCTAAGGGCTCACCAATAAACATGCTCTAACATCATCTCCCAGTTCCCTAAGGCCCAAACTTAGAGAATGCAAATATCATGAAGCAATACCCCTTAGTAGGAACAAATGTGTTAAAAAATTATTATTATTATAATTATTTAATAAAAGGAAAAATCGTGTTAAAAAATTAACCGTTTAATGTTTAAAATTAACCGGAGAAGATGAAGCCACGGGAACGGGTGTGCGAAAAATTAAAACGAGGGTAGTTTAGGTATTATGAAAGATTTTTGGACAATTACTTAAAATAGGGTGGATATTATCTAATGGATTTTTAGAAATGGATATTGGACCCAATTATTTTATTTGTAATTTAATATAATTGATTGACATACTTTATAATTTATTTTGTTTAAAATTTAAATTATTTTAAACATATTGTAAAATATGTTAATTAAACATTATTTAGTTACTTATATTTATAAGTGTATTATAATTATAATGCTTTGGAATCCAAACACGCCTTATTACTAGGCAACTTAAATGTTCTTACTAACTTTTTTGGCAAACAATTTTTTTTAATATCATTATTTACTGTCAATTAAAATCTTATTTGAAAATCTTGTAATCTCAGTATTGTAATTTTATGAGAACCCAAAAAAAAGTACTACTACGTATAATTTTATCTTGTTTTTCAATATGTGAGTTATTATATACTCCGTATGACTTTATTGTATGTGACATTTCACTGCATTTTTTTAATGGCATCAAATTATTAATAATAGTCATTTTAGAAGGCAAATCAGTATCCAGACTTGGAATGGATCCAAATTCCAATTAACCAAGCAAAGCAAGCCCATGACCATCTAACAACTTCCCAGCTTGGTCTCAGAAATTTCTAGTTGTGGGCACAAATACATCACAGAAACTGTTGCCCAGATACCATTTGTCCATCGCAATTAACAATCATGGAAGAAGAAAAAGACATGCGCCCAAAATGTTATAGCTAATAGCCAATAATAATGCAAAAATGGAGGATGTTGTGCAACTAATACCAGAGGCAGAGAGTGATTGCTCCCTTTAAAATGTCGCTTGGGAGTCTAGCAGACCCAACAAATTCACAGTAATCTGTAATCACTATGATACCAATCAATGTAGTACATGGTTAAATCAACATTTAATCACAGACAAAAATTTCATAAAAATGGTAAGTAGACAAGGAAGATGCAAAGCATACTAATCCAGCGCTTGCGCACTGAGCCTTGCTTGTGAATTAATATATATATATATATATATGGGCATGCATCCGTGCATGCATAGTCGACTCTGTAAAGATTAACGAAAAGGTAAAGAAAACACCAACAGAACAAGATAACATATTACACAGATAACAAACTTCTTCCTATACACTATAGATTGAAACAGATCTTTAGCTACCTTTCGCAATATTAACAGCAAATGTGGAACTATATGGCACAATCAATTTTTCAACTATCACTCCAGCCATCTGAATCATCTTCATCATTTCCAGCTATAGCCTGTTTTAACAGCCAAAAAAAATATACATATATATATATATTTCAATATTTGCCACATTCCACGATAAAAAAAAGCCTACGAATGCTTGGTATTTGCCAATGGTGAAGTATAAACTCTTAAAAGTACCTGGCGAATCATGTTGGCTTTCTCCAAAATGGCAGCAACCTTTAAGTTGGTTTGGCGGCCCTGAATGCTTGGCCTGTTTGTCGACATTGTCGTGGCAGGTTTCAGATTGAAGGACTGGTCAGAAAATCACTACACTCGTTAGTTTGCATGAACAGATTGGCAAGGGAAACAAACATGTTATAATGAATTTCCTAGTGGTCTAACCTGGTTTCTTATCTGCTGCAGCCAATCTTTATTTTCAGGCTGTGGTCCGTCCTGATGTTTCAGTCCCCCTCCTACACCTTTTAATGACAGAAAGTTTTGTTTTTCATCTTCAGCCTTTGGTTCATCCTGAGGTTTGATTCTTTCCTCGACCTTTCTCAACTGTGGAAGGTGCTGGACAATATCTTCTGCTGATGGTAAATCCTGAGGTTTAATTCTTTCTCCCGTTTTTCTCAATGGTGGAAAGTTTCGAAAACTTTCTTCATCCTTGACTGCATCCTGTCGCTTAACTCTTTCCCCCACCTTTCTCAACTGTAGTAGATGTTGTTCTCTTTTTTCGGCTTCTGGTTGGTCCTGAGGCTTAACTATCTCTCCTATTTTCCTCAACTGCAAAAAAAAAAAAAAAAAAAAAGTCACAGGAAAGACACATCAAAACCACTTGAGATAAACGGACCATACTTTCTATGTACAACAATGAAAAGGAAACTTCCACGTGATAAGACAACATATACCTTGCTTTTGTCCACTGCAACAACTGCATCAATAAGAGGGTTGCGAGGTCTTTGAATCTTCTTCTGCAAAGAGCCACTGACATTTTCAGGTCTTGCTGTGCCAAATACATCTGCTGGCCATAATTCCTGTCTTTTAGGAGCCACGAACCCATGTGCAAGTTGATTCCCATATTGCATTGCCACTGGTGGCTCAAATTGAGCAGAAGTTGTTGGTATTTCCTTCTCTTCTTGATATTCAAGCTGCTCACCTACAACAGTTGTTTCTTGCCCTGCTGAAGAGGAGATATGCTCACATTGCTCATGTGCATCCATTGTTTCCATCTGGATCAATTCAGGGGTTCTTAAAGTGGCATCATCAACCATCAATCCAGAATGCAAGGGAGTAAAACTGAGCTTATTCACTGGTGCATCTGAAGCTGGCACCAGCAAATTATCTTGAGACCCCGTAAAAAATTGAGCCTCTTGTCTTTGATCAAGAGTGATGGTGAATTGTTGAGCATCTTCATGACACATATTTGGCATAGAAACCACAGAAACTGTTGGCTGTTGAACATGACCATCTGAATAGCCTGTCACGTGTTGGGGGTTTGCACCTTCACCAGATAATGACAAAAATGGATTCATATGTTGAGCCCCCAAAGAACTCTGAGATCTTAGACCAACATTATCACTTGTTTCCGGCTGATCCAATCTTTGCGATGGGCCAAAAGGCTGCTGCATGAAACACTCAGAAGCAAGAGAAGTATGCTGGTTTCTGCCAAGTCTCCACTGGATAGGAGGAAGAGGTGGAAGAGGTGGCATCTCCCCTGGTTTGATGTGAGTTGGATTGGATGATCTGCCAAATGGAAGTAGGTTCACTTGTAATAGATCCATAGTTCGTCCTGCGTTTTCAATTTTGAGGCTTTCTTGAGATTCAACAAGAAATCCACTGATGGAAGAGTAGTCTGTAGGCGATTTCTCCATTGCTTGCCAAGAGCTCTGCAGATTACAATCAGCTGATGATGCTGACACTTCAGCTACCAATGGCTCTCTAGGAGGTGAGACTAAGACGGAGGAGGCTGAGGGCTCTCCCTCCACAAGTTGACTCTCCACTTTGTAATTACCTGAATGTACCAAGAGATCAGAAACCAAAGGTTGGCTTAAAGGTGAGCATAAACTTGAAATGGAAATAGGATTAATGGCGCCACTGTCTTTTAGAGGTTGATTTTTCTCAACATATTCCAATGGCGCCACTGCATTAAAAGATTCGACAATCATTTCAATACCTTGAGTCACTATTTCTTTGTCCAGGGAAATCTCTGTTTTTTTGTGAACATTATCAAACGCATCCACTAAATGCTCCTTATATTCTACATGATAGTGATTACATTCTACAGAAGAGAACGGGGCTTCCTCGGGACTAATTGGATATAGACGTGTTTGACTACCCTCGGCTAAGCAAGTTTCAGGGACATTAGCAGCCAACCTCGAAACAATAGAGGTATTGCATACAGTGGAATCTGAATTCACAGAGTCATGCCTACCATAACTCAAAGGATTCTGCGGATCTGCTTCTGCCTGGCACTGCAACGAATGTATTTGGCTACCCTCTTTGTTTTGATATGGACCCTCGTCAGTAGAAAGAGACTCTTCATACCATGTTGACGAGCTAACGAGCACTGAAGAAAGAGTAGTTTCTGAGGGATCTAATACTTGTACTGAATGTTCCAAGTCTAAATCATTCTTCCCTTCAGGTAAATGTTCAGAAGGTGAATCAGCAAAGGTAGTTTCAGAAGAAATAGCTGCATCCTTTCCATGAGTTATGTCGTCAAAAGAAATAGTATCCCCTTCTGCCTGTAAAGGTTCAATCACATCATAAACCAAACATGCATGACTGCTGCTTACTGGTGCTGCACCTGGCTGGTCCAGATACATGGCAAGGTGATCAGTATGGTTTCTAACAGCGTCTAGACTTAAATGAGATTCAACTTTATGAAAACTGATTGACTTGGACAAATCTTCAATATCAGCAACAGTTGCAGAAGCTGAACCACCAGCTTCGTCCATGTGGCTGTCAAATAGTACAGGGGCATCAGGAATCTGTGAGACTTGGTCTGACTGACTGTGAACTTCAGAGGGAATCACCACAAGGTTCAAATTGCTGGAATCATCCCTATTCATATTTGTCTTTTCACCAGTAGACTCACAAACTTGACCACTAGATTCATCTACAGAAAGAGTGACTTGATTTTCTGAAGAATCAAATTCATGTCTTCCAATATACTCAGAGCTCTCAAAACACAGAGGTTCCGGAGAGTTGTGAATTTCAATTGTAGGAGATTCTCTATCAGCAACTTGGGCAGATAAATCTTCACTATTTGCAGCTGTCGAACCCCTTGGCTCAACTGTTCCATCAACATCAGTAGCCACGGATTGAAGGGCATCTTCTGATAAATCAAGTTGACCAGGCATACAAACATCCGGTATTCCGACAACCTGCCCCTTTGGTTGTTCATGACCCAGTACCGCACCCAAAAGACGAGGTTGATCCTCTGATTTTTCTTCGGTAATTGGTATCAAATCATTGTCCTCACAAGGAACATAAACTGCTTCTGAGTAATTAAGAACAGAAACTAATGAATTTTGAGGCACTGTTAAATCATCTGAAGTAGCTTCTACTGGTTGCCTCAAATCATGAATGGACTTTCCTGCAGGAGAACTAGCTGAAGAAGAACTTTTCATTTCAATGAACAAAGCTGACTCACCATCTCTATCACATTCTGATTGAGGATGCGATGAAGTTTCTTCGGGCATGTGTGAATGTCTCAATGAGACATCAGAAGAGGAAACGGAGCTTGCTTCAGCGATCTCATCCACTGGGGGAATTCCAATAGACGTAAGATGATCATAGCCACCATTTAGCACAGCATGTGCTACAGCTTGTTGTTTTGACTCTAGATCAGTTTGCTCTATCCCTTCGTTACCTTTTTTTGTAAATGCAGTACCAGCATTAACAGAAATCCAGGGTAGTTCTTTAAATTTAGCAGATTGAACCAGTGGATTCTTCTGCATACTTTCTGCATCAACAGAAGCTATACATTCCCCTATTTTATTTCCCTGAGCCTCCCTGGTAAATGATTTCTCATTATCTGCTAAAGGATTCACTGACCCTGCAGTAGAGGATTTTGCAGTAGGTTCTACAGTAGTATCTTCAGCAAAATTGCTCACTTTGTCCGAGCAGGAAAAACTATCTATGTCCTTCTTCAGCAAACTTCCATCATCATCGGATATGGTAGAGTTGCCTACTGAATGATAGTCCAAGAATGTATTCTGCTGCTGTTTATCTTCACTACCATCAGAATCTATCATTTTCTTCACATTATTTGGATATCGTTGATCTCCTTTGTTCCTATAATCAGAATCTGTTTCAGTTTCAGACTCCATGGTAGCAAGGGCATCAACATAATTTTCAATCTCACTTGCAATATCATCAACATTAGACTCCCCTACACTGCCTTCTGATTTGCTGCCCGTATCAGCAGCTAGTTCTTCATGAGTTATATCTTTATTAAACAATGAAAGGTTATCTACATCAGCTTCGTAATTTGTGCCAGGAATTTCCATGATTCGAGCATCTGTGACCTCATTAAACTCATTGACTGATGGTTTTACCACTTCTGGTTTATTGAAAGGGGAATAAGCTGCTTTATCTCTGTAGAATGGTTCTCGAGGACTAACAGCGTCCATTTCAACTATTTCAAGTCCTGATTGACAGGTATCACTTGTTGATTCTAAATGCATGGGCACAAGGTCAAGAGAAATCTCATGGACAACTTTATTATCTGATGAATAAGTGTCCATAAGTTTCTGCATGTAACTTTTTAACTTATCTTCACGTTTGAATCCATCCAATTGCCTCTTCTTCAATTTCACACGACGTTCAGGATCATTTGCACCAGTTTCAATACGCTCTTCCAAGAGCAATTGATGTAACCTGAATCAACCAAAATGATAAAATGTCACTGCTAAACAGTTTACACATGTAAAAAAAATTCTGGAAAACTATGACAAGAAAACACAGAGACTGCAAGCAGAAGACACATACTTGGCATGTGATGATGGAAAAGTATCTGGAGTATCTCCATTTCTCCACTGCAATCCTCTCCTCTGCTAAGATACGTGAATATATATCACTCAGAGTCTCAGACCAAGGAGATCTTTAAAAGCAATGTGGTTTATTTTTTTACTCCATACTATCTTTGCATGGACCACTGAACCAAGGAAATAAACAGCTTTCATAAAAGAGATCAGAGGTTCTGAGTCCCCTAAGACGAAAACCAGTTACTTTCAAGTTTTATTTCATCCTAAGATCAGCTGCAGCCTAAATACACTAAAATTACAAAACAAAAAGAAGCCGAAATATACTAATGTTGCAATAAGCATATCAAAATTTAGTAATGCTAAAGTTTGTTGGTCCTAATACCTTAACTTTGCGAATTCTCTTTTCCCTTTGACCTTCTGACTTCTTAATGCTAAAATCTGTTGATTCTGCTTTAAAGCAAGAAGGATCAGTGTAGCGTTTCAAACACGCTCCAGCACCAGCAACATCAAACCTGTAAAGCCAGCAAAAAATCACCAATGTATTTAAATTGCAGGGATCGTTGCGAAAAACGTGATGCACCAAAAGAAAAAGAATCATACTTGTCCAGTAGGAACAATCGAGGAGGACCTCGACATTCCTCATAAGAGTCCATCACAAATCGAGGCATATCCCCCTGAGTAACTAAAGTCTCATCCATGCGGATGCTTGGATGCCAGTCAACCCCTGCAATTATTAGATGCATAATATAAATTTAAAAACTTATCTTTACTCCCAGCAAAGGTATATGACTAGTTTGAGATAAGAAGTGGTAAAATTAACTCTCTACAAACTGTTAAAAGACAACTATCTTATATTTTCCAGCAAAATTGGAGTTGTGAGAGTATTTTGCACCTGAACTATATAGCAAAGGTATATGACTAGTTTGAGAGAGAAGCGTTCTCTCTGCTGAAGGAAATTCTGCTTCTAGTTGTTGAACACGAGCAATAAGAGCATGACCCCTGGAAGCTGTGGCCATTACTTCTTCATGCAAATCATGGAACATCTCAGCAGCAAACCTTCAGGGAAAAGAAGAGTAATGCTAAGCTACGAACAAATAAAACAGTTAGCTACCGAAATAACCCACACCAATAACCCAGAGTCTACAAAGGGTGTATCCAATATCCATAACTATTTATCATACAATGAAGTACCACATGAGCAGCTCATCTATCAGATGTCTTGGAAGAAGTCCTGTTAGGGATTAATTTAAGCTCGTGAGGTCCAGACTACCTGAACCAGTGCAATTGATCAAATTGACAAGCCTGATTATAAGTTTACCTGTAGTTTTCTATCAATACATAGACCTGCTTGAAACCACGTATATATTATGTGAGCAAACAAAAACCTAGTATTTAGTACTAGAGGCTATAAGCCTGCTTTATTCCTCTCAGCCATTGCAAAGGATGCATCACGACTCATGTACTTTTGTAAGTTCTGTTGGGAACCTTCTTTTCCATCAGCCAACTTGAAGACTAGTGATGATTACAGAAAAAAATGGATCGAGTATCGGAACTACACACTATTCATTTTGATGTTATGGAAACTTCACTGTTCAGTATCATAATGAGTATGCAATCAGATCATGCTATCATTTTCTAAGGAAGGAAGTGGAGCTTTTTTCAGATATTTGGCCAAACATGACATCTTAATCTCCCTCAAATGAAGAAAATAATATAGGAACAAAAGCAGTGTAGGAATAGCACCAAGATTTGGGTTTTCAATAGGCTTTCCAAGAGTAGGCTTACCATAGAGATATCCTATCTTTTTTGAAACAAACCGCTTATTTATAGCTCATCCTTTCTAACTTTTTTCTGTTCTTTGCATATTCACTATTAGAGGTAATAAGCTTAGAGAGATCAAATATAAGCACAAAATTTGAAGTACTCTTGGTGAAAGGGCACAAAGTTGAATCACAAGATGGACATAAAGGCAATGGAAGAGGATATAAAACTGAGCGAATCCTACCAAATATGTAGCAATTTCGATAAGGAATCCTTGTGGAGAGTCAAATTAACTCATCTCAGAGCCCCCAAATCCCACAATTAAATATCCTAAACCAAGTCCCCTCTCTTCTTTTCCACAGCTATCCTTTTTAAATCCCTCAATCCAAACAGGGGGCAACAGAACACGGAGATCCACTGCTATCCAGCCTCAAATAGTAGCTTAATTACCAATTACGATGTTGAATCTACATTTAAACATTAGATCGATAAATGAGAATGGACGAACTATAACAGTAAGACTATAATCACTAGAGTTCTAAATCAAGCAGATCCCATCTATTCGATTCACATTCATAAAAACCAGCGGACGAACTGAACAAAATAATCCCGAATTCCTCGTTCAATTTCGTTCAATACATAGAGAGAGAGAGAGAGAGAGAGAGAGGGGGGGGGGGGACTAACTCAGCTAGGTCACCGAGCTGTCGAAGGACTCCAACCAGGCCGGCCATGGCGACACCTTCCAACAAAGCCTCGGGATCATCCTTGTCGGCAGCCCTGTAAAGTTCCGGATCAGCCAATCCATACTCGTTCCTCACCAGATACCTGCTCAATGGCATCCCTGCCGAGTACCGTCTCCAACTCCCAAATTCAAAAACTCCTCAAAAGGCACAAACCCTAATTCCCTCACCCTCTCTCTCTCTCTCTGTCGCGCTATCTCGCAGTGAATGAAACTCAAGGGAATCGTCTGTCTCTCAGCATTTCAATTTCAACCATAGCGGTGAAATCAATCGAGTCCCCTTTCAACTGAATTTATATGAGAGAGAAAAGGGACAGCTGCTTGACCTGCAAACGCAGAAACATACAGAGATTACAGAGAGGGAGAGCTTTTTTCTCCCTTTTTCTCACAGTGCTGTATTAAATACTTATTTTTATGAAATAGTTGGAGGAAATTAAATGCCCAATTCCACATTTTACGGTTTATATTGGATCACGGGAACTATATACCGATATACGGAGTAATGTTTTAATACAGTAAGGTAATTAAGAGCATCTTTAACCATAATACTCATATTGAGAATCATAACTTACTTTTTGTCATTTCTCTCTCATTCACCTCATTTTAATATTTGATACTTCACAACCATGATACTTGGTATGAGTATCTTATTTCACCTTTTGCATCAAAATTGTTTTTTATAATTTTTTTTTTAAGTAAAAATCAAATAGGACCCACTATTAATATTTGATTGGGTAATATTCTATGGTATTGTGTCATATTGAGTATCATATGTATGATACTTGAGCTCACTTTTTCTTTTAGGTTCTTTAAAAAATATGACTTTTTTTTACATTTCTTTTTCTTTTATTGTTATGGTACTTGGAATACCACCATTAAAGATGCTCTAACGACAAAGTCCAAAGTATTCATCTTACTTGTTCTATACTACTGTATAATACTCCTCCGTTAACAAAAAAAATATATATATAAATCTTTTAACTTTTTAACATATTTTTTAAGTATCTACAAATTATATAAGATAATATTTTTTTATCAACATTCAAAAATAATTTTATAATTATCATTAATAAATATTAAATTATTTTATAAAAAACATACAAAATTAATATTTTATATAGTTTTTAATTTTTAAAAAACCTGTAAAAAATTCAAAAAAATCTTGTATTTTTAAGCAGAGAGAATAAAAATAATCTTTTTTTTACTACTAAAGAATGTCACGAGCTTTCTAATACTGTAGTACATTGTCAATTGAACTAATTGATATATTTATATATTTTAATTTAAAAAATATCTATATAATATACGTAAACAAAGACTTAAAGTTTATGTGTTGTTTTCTAGTGTAATCTGAAATGGTTTTTTTGACAAGTCAATTAATTATAATCCAATATATTTTAGCTACGTTAGAAATTAACCTCATCTATTTTATTCACATGTCATCCTATGTGTCCATCTCATACTTAAATAGTTACAAAATCTATCATTTTACCATGAATTATTTTATAAATATTATACTTTAAATTATTTTATCTTTAGTCATTAAGATTAAGATTGACTATTTTAGTTCATTATATCTAATAATAAGATTGTATTATTAATTAATTATCTATTGAACAATAAAATTTTATCATCAAAATATTTATATTTATTCTCAACTTCATATCTTAAGTCGTTACAAAACCTATTATTTTTATGATTGTAACCTATTATTTTTATGATTGCTTGAAAAATTTTATTAAAAAAATTTCAAATAAACTATTTTAATCATCACAAAAAAATTCAATAAATAATAATTTTAATATAATAAAGCGCATGGCAAAAATGAAATTTGTGGGTCCATATGAAAATAGTTATGATAGATGACTTATATGTATGATAAAAACAACTCACAAACTTTTTAATATTGCTGGTGACACAACCAATTTATCGTCATTGACACGGTGGCGACCACGGTTTCAGAAACCGTGAAACTGTTTAAGAGACGGCTTTGAAAACCGTCGCCATGAGTCCCATTTGCCTCTCCACCCCCATTGGTCGGCCACGGTTTTAGAAACCGTAAGAATGTTTATGGCGACGATTTTTCAAAACTGTCGCCATAAGTCCCCATTTGCATGATTGCATCCAAGAGATGGGCTATTTTCTTAACACGTCTCCCACGGTTTTAGAAACTGTGTCCGCTCGATGTGAGAGAGGCAAATGGAGACTTAAAGCGACGGTTTTAAAAACTATCGCATAAACTCTCTCGTGGTTTCAGAAACCGTGGCCGCGGATATTTTCACTGTGTGGATTGTCCCCCATACCTTTTTAGGCATAAAACTTTATTAAGGATGCAATTCTTATTTCCAAAAGCAGCGGAAAACAGTAGAGAAATCAATGCCTTCTCATTTTATATGTCGGATTTCAATATGTGAAAAAACAAAGCCTATGCCCTTGAGTGAAATCTTCCACATTCAGTAGTAGTTAGTATAACGATGGATCTTGTTAATCATGAATACATGATATTTAAAGGGTGACATATGGCTGCTTTTTGGAAAATTAGATGTCAAAATGAAACTTGTACAAAAATAAAGTTTTTGTGAAAATCATTATCTGGTCTATCATTTTTGTAGCTTAAAGGAAGTTGGGGCTTTAGACTCTAGTTGGGCAACTTTCTTTTATAAAGAATTTTCCGTGTTATGTTTACAAAGAAACTAATCGTCTTAAAATCATTTCTTTAACATCATCTTTTATAAAATTTGTTTCTTTATGATTAATAATTGAGTTACTAATTTTCGTGTAAATTAAGAGGTCACAAGGAATTCATTTCACTCTTTTATAGCCCATAGGACCGGAGGGTACTTCCATACAATCTTCCCATAACTTCCTATTGCCAATTTGTTTATCAATTATATTTAAAATTTCTTTCTCACATTTCAATTATTAAAATTGCTTTCCATCCATTTCAGTCAATCAAATTTTTTATGGGTTTTACAGGAGCAAGAACATTAAGATAGATTCTTCAAGATTTCATGATGTTTCTTGAGCATGATATGTTGTGTTCCATGTAATGTGAGCCAAGAATGCCAAGTAGTCCATGTCCAGCTTCTCCATTTTTATCATGACAGACGACATCCTTTTGTTCGTTGTCCTTTGCAGTGAGTCAAAACACCAATGGCAGAGTTTCTTGGTTCAACATTATTACTTCCGACATTATGTCTCTTGGAGTATATACATCTTTGCTTCCGACTTGCAAGTATTGTATTGGAGTGACTACTTTAGGAAGAAGAAGCTTATAAGGCCATTTTTATTAAGTAATACTAGGAATACTAATATTTTATTATTTACTTTCCGCCGCATCATCCTAGCATCTCATTTTCATTTTTTCCATTTTATCCATAGCATTCATAGCATCCACAAACCCATCTTTTTCTACCAACCCAATTTACAAATATAACTCTCTCCAACAATTATTTTCATTCTCGATTATATTTTTATATTTTTTATTATTAAAATATTAATATTAAATTAATATAAATGAAGATGTGAAATGAAAGATACTTCAAACATATTAAAAACAATTTTTGGGTACTAATATACATAACTAGTATCATCCCGCGCCATGGCGAGGTTTTTTATAAATAAACTCTTAGTAATATATTAAATTAATATTATAAAATAATAGTAAAAGTTTAGATAATTAAATGCTTTGAATTAAACCCATTGGTTGAGAAAATAATTAAAGTAATATATATAGATATATATTACTAATATTAATTTTATGTTTCCTTATTATCAATTTTATGTTTTGAATTAATCCCATTGTTTTTTTAAAAACTACTAAAATTATAATATAGGCTAAAATCATGGATTAATTGAATTTTTTTTAAAAAATTGATTAAATAACCTACTTTTAAGGAGAGAGTGACACCTCATAAAAATGCTTCTCTTTTAATAGTTAGATATAGATATAGATTGGTTGAGAAAACAATTAAAGTAATATATATAGATATAGATATAGATTACTAATATTAATTTTATGTTTCCTTATTATCAATTTTATGTTTTGAATTAATCTCATTGTTTTTTTTAAAACTACTAAAATTATAATATAGGCTAAGATCATTTATTAATTGATTTTTTTTAAAAAAAATTGATTAAATAACCTACTTTCAAAGAGAGAGTGACACCTCATAAAAAATTCTTCTCTTTTAATAGTTAGATATAGAATATAGATAGATAGATTGTTTTTTGAAAAAACTACTAAAATTATAATATAGGCTAAGATCATGGATAAATTGAATTTTTTTTAAAATTTTGATTAAATAACCTACTTTTAAGGAGAGAGTGACACCTCATAAAAAATGCTTCTATTTGAATAGTTAGATAAGAAGAAGAAAAACTTGTCGTGGCAATGGGCCAAATTAATTGAATTAAAAGAAGAATTTTGCTCAGGTCTCATCTGGCAGGTTGGAAAAGGAAAAACGATACACTTTTTGGAAGGACAAATGGCTAAATGACGATAAAAAAAACTTGAGGACCATCGACTAACTCTTAGCATAGATGAACACGAAAATGTTGAAAACTACTTACTATCAAACAAAACATGGAATGTGGATAAGCTACAAGGAGTGCTGCCAGCAGATATTATAGAAACAATTATTAATGTGTCTCTTCCATCGCATGAATTTGAGGATAGATTATATTGGAAACCAAACCCGAATGGCTGGTTCACTACTTCTAGTGCGCTAGATTTTATCATGAACTCTAATGGATATGAAATAGACCTCTTCAATGGGATCTGGAAAATTGATTGTCCACCCAAGGTGAAAAACTTCTTATGGAAAGTGATGCTAGATGGACTCCCGACCAAAATAAGACTAAGAAACAAAGGTGTACACACTCCCATGGATTGTACCTTTTGTAACTCCATGGAGGAAGACGCTATTCACCTTTTGATGGAATGTCCAACAACATTAAGAATGATAGGCTCACTGGACAAGAATATTGAGCGACTAATTACAACTACCGACAAAAGCAATAAAAGTATAAAGATTATCACCAACGGACTTTTCCGAAAACTTAACCCTGAACAAAAAGCCATTATTTCTTTCTCTTGGTGGAGTATTTGGACTAAGAGAAACAAGATCATTTTTGAAAACCAAAGCATGAGAACAATAGATGAAGTGATAGACACAATCCATCATCACATGAAAAACTGGAAAAATCCAAACAGGACAACCTAGATGAAGTAGCGTAATCACAAGAACACTCAAACCAATGAATAACCCCCGCCAAATAAACGTCATTAAATGGCATAAACCCGAGGAAGGTAGTTACAAGCTCAATTTTGATGGTGCTAAAATCTCTTTTGGATGCGCGTCTGCAGGTTTCCTTATTAGAGATGACGAAGGAAGATTGATCGCATGCGACGCAAAAAGATGCGGGAAGGTGTCGTCATTACAAGCCGAAGCAGTTGGATTGCAGCTCGGGCTGATGGAAGCTCGGAAGAGGGGAATTCGAAGACTTGCTGTGGAGGGCGATTGTCTCGCAATCGTGAATGCGATCAATGGAGCCTGGCGGACGCCTTGGGAGATCGAGATGCTTATTTCGGATGCCCTCCTCCTGCTTAGTTCCTTTCAGACGATCTCCGTTTCTCACGTCTTTAGGGAGGCTAACAGAGCTGCCGATCGTCTTGCTCACCTGGCCTTCGACTCCTGTTCTTCCCCTTGGAGTGCCGACCTTGAGTTCCAAACTCTCGTCCGCAAGGACGCTCTTGGGTGGTGGTACAACTGTGGTTGACACACCCCAAATAAGACAGACAGACAGACAGACAGACAGATAGTATTCAAAGAAATTTTTTTTAGAATATGATCAAACATATTCGAAATTGATGTATATGTGTAGAGAAAAATGAATCTAGTGTTGTAGTAATTTTTTTATTTTATATTTTAATACCGAATTTTGAGTTTTAAATATGTAAAACAATTTCGCACAGGTGAAATAACAGTCGTCCCTTATGTAGCCATGTGTCGATCATCCGACACTTCGCTTTGCAAGCAAATCAGGAAACACCACGTGTCACTTTTCTGCAACCTTCCAACCCCTATACATCAACTCCAAACACAACGTTTTGTCCCTTTTGTAATTAAAACTACGTCGTTTTTGCTTAGCCCATCCAAAAAAAGCGCACAACATAATTCTGACACAATTCATTCTCTCTCCCCCAAGTATCAATACTTGACTAGTATCGCTCAAGCATTCCAAACACCTTTTCTTTTAATTTTTTAATATCAAATATTCAAGTATCGATACATTATTGATGCTGATAAACATGGCCTAAATCATCTATATTATGGAAAGTAGACTTTCCAATCTCATCTACACTATGAAATCAGTATGGTATGACTTAACCCACCTTTAGTGGTAAACCCCATGCACGTGATCCCGCTGGCAAGAGCCACGCGCTAGGTAAACCGGCTTGCGCTGATCGGCTAGACCCAATGATAATAAGTAAGATGAACCCTAATTATTTCACCAAGAGAAGGGGCGGAGGCAATAATCAAACCCGGAACTTCTCAAAATTTGTCCTTGGTCCTACAATAGTAGGTTGTTTTGATGCGGTACTTCCTACGGACTTTTGCAAGATATTAATTTAAACCTCAACTTTGAAAGCAATTTGTCCTCGTGAAGGTTGTTAATTAACAAACTAGTATTATTAAATACATATATAGCAATAATGTTTGTAAAATAAGCAAACTATCTGCCCCGGCCCTTATTTTTGTCTAATAAAAAAGCATGAATCTAGGTTTATGTTACGCCAAAAATGGTGAGCCGCAGACTTATCACATTAGTCATTTACTGTAATTGACAAAAAATACATTATGAGAAATTGCGAACAATATATAAAGGAAAATCACCTCCTAGCTCCCAAAAAAAAAACAAAAAAACAAACGTAACTAATAGCCAAAAATGATGAGCGGCCATGATAAATTGAGGAGGGCGATCAAGTATTCAAGTTTGATAAGCCAACTAGACAAGTGGTTGAGCAACGTGTCCAAAACCTAAACAAGTCAATAAAATACAAAACTAATATCCTTTTTCGCACCCAAAAAATGTCGTTTTCAATTTCACCAAAACATATATGCGAGGTTGTGACAACAATCTCATCTACGCAAGGTCCACAATTAACTCCTAAATTCCAACAATTATTCTATTATTATTATTATTTAATTTGATGCCATTATTATATATGAAATGAAAAGCCAAAACTAAATATACCTTACTAGAGTCATATGATAGGAAAAATTAAAATAGTATTTCTTCAGTTCATATATTTATAATTAAATAATATAATCCTTCGTTCCTTCCGATGATAAATATAAGTTGCACATCTTTAGAGTATAAAATTTTATCAACATTATATATGGGCCATTTTTTTTTATTTTAAGAAAATTAATTAAGGGAGAAAAAATAAATATTCATATAATAAAATCTAATTAATTAAATATCCATCATTCAAGATTTATTAGTTAAATGTTCACCTGTCACCCCCTAATTATTGCCCACTTCTAATCATGACAGATAACTAATAAACAAAACTATGACAGACAACTGACAAAGCATGACAGACAGTTGACAAATGATAGAATATAAGCTGACATTCGTAATTACGAGGCGAAGACAATCCTAATTATGAAGGGCATGCATGTGCAAACACTTGTTCAAATTCAGAAACCAAACAGAAACTCAAACCCTTGACTGAAAAGCTAATCTTATGTTTAACTTTATTGATCCAACATAATTACAGTTAACTAATAAATTATTCGTTTGTTGCAACATAATTATTCATATGAGTTATGTACGAATAATCATGTTATTTCAGATGAATAATCTTGCTCTTCAAAATTTTCATCAAATCTCAACCGTTGATCTTCCTAATCCAACGCTTCAGATTTGTTCACAAATTACAATTTATAAATGAATATATATATATATATATATATATATATATATATATATATATATATATATCATTTGTACACAAGTCTTAGGGTGTACCTTATACACAAATATTATTCGGTGAAATATTAAACATTATTTGGTGAAATTTGAAGCATTATTCGGTGAAATGTGAGTATTGTTTAGGGGAATGTGAAACATTATTTGGTGAAATTTGAAGCATTTCGTATAACTGGTAAGTATTGTTTAAGGAATTGAGGTTTCTTTTATTTGAAATAGATGAATAAAAAAAACTAAACATTATTCGGTAGAATGTTACAAATTATTCAGTGGAATTGAGATGTTTTCATCTGAATCGAACGGAAAAATAAAACATAACATTATTCGGTAGAATGTTTCACATTTCACCGAATAATGCTTCACATTTCATCGAATAATATTTGTGTACAAGGTACACCTTAAGAGGCGTGTACACCCGAACCACACCTTATATATATAAAATTTTGAAGAGCAAGATTATTCGTCTGAAACAACATGATTATTCGTACATAACTCATACGAATAATTATGTTGCAACAAACGAATAATTTTCATGTGAAAAACAATTCACACATAGGAATAATTAATTTACGTTAAACGAATAATTATAGTGATACCTATGAATAATCAGTTTGTTCATAGCTCACACCGTAAGAGGTGTTTACACCGGATCCTCTCTCTCTCTCTCTCTCTCTCTCTCTCTCTCTCTATATATATATATATATATATATATATATATATATATATATATATATATATAGAAAAGTTGTTCTATATAGAGGATCTTTCCGGTGAAACAACTCTTACCATGTAACAGAGGGACAAATTTGAGCAATAGATTTAAAAGAATCAAGGGCCAACATTTGTTTTGAAAGAAGCGTGAAACTACCTAATATTCACATTTAGTGTTAAATATGAATACTAGTTGGTTAAACGCTTAAAACTTGTAACCACTAACTATTATTCGCCAAATATGTTAATATTCATATTTAGTAACTTAATTATTCAAATCTAAGTTATTAAATATTCATATTTTACAAACTAATACAAATTTACTATTGCATATTAAATATTCATATTTAAAGATATTGTTACACCAACTAGTATTCATATTTAATGTTAAATATGAATACTAATTGGTTATACGATTTTTTTTTAAATCAATCTCATCCATTCATTTTTTGATCCAAGGGTCCACAATTGTCCCTCCGTTACATGGTAAGGGGTGTTCTCATAGGAAAGTTGTTCTATTATATATATATATATATATATATATATATATATATATATATATATATATATATATATATATATATATATATATATATATAATAGAACAACTTTGGTCATTTAATGAAGAAGATCAACGAATGAGATTAAAAGTAACTTATGATTATTCATTGGTATTGGGAGATTATTCGTTGGTATTGGACGATTATTCGTTAGAATAAAATTTATATTTTTTTACACTATTTGTATAGACGAACAATTACATAATTATATATGAATAATCATATGAAAACAGATGAATAATTATGAGCAAATAAGCGAATAATGTATGCATACATGATGAGACTGAGTACACCGGAACTAACCTCTATATATACGTATTTTTTTGTAATTTTTTATAATTTAAGAGTTAGAATCATGGGTCTTGAGTTCCAAATCTCAATAGATTTATTAATTTTGTGGAATTTTTTTTCACCTCTTGGCTTTTTAAAATTAAAATAGATATTTAAATTACACATTTAATTAATGTTTTTACTAATATATTCTTTTAAAAAAATTTATATCTTATACGGAGTATATATTTAAAAAAAATGATAATCAAGTTGATGGAGAGAGTAAGTAGTACAGTATAATAATGCAAACTTAGCTTAGAAGTGTAATTAAGAAAGACGGGTGGATGGAGCTTCGCCTCGCTTCGCTTCATTTCAAAGTCATTGTTTATGGAATTTTCAAAGTACGTCATGTCAACTACTTAACCCACTTGGAATTCAATTTAGTGCCCCAAAGTTAGTTATCGTCGAATTGGGATTAAAGGGAAATCTAAGCCTAAAACTTAAAACTAAAACATTTGTACGTGTTTTGTGGTCCAAGTTATTATTTATACTGTGTACATTGGCGGAGCCAAAACCCGAAGAGGGTGGGGGCATACCGATGATAAACAATAATGAATAACACGAACTCATACAACATATAACGTCTTCAACACTACAAAATAGCGATAAAAATAAAAGAGTTCACTAGTACAAAAAATTCTTCATTGCTACCTAGAGTTTTATAATAAAATAGTTCAACTCGACACGGGGTAAATCTATTTTATGGGTTTTCATACCCTAAAATATATTGAATGATAACCTCACTATCAATGCGCTTGAAAACATCATTTTCAACCTAGTTGACAAAAGTCTCAGAGAGAAAATATTCTCTTATCTTGTCGCAAATATGGTTTGATAATACCCATAGTAGAGAAAACTTTTTCCACTATACAAGTCGTCAGTCAACAGAATGAGAAGTCGATGGAGATCCAAGATGCGCCACAAGTGTCAAGAACGCGGGAGAGTCCAAAGACTCACGACAGTACCCCAGACAGAAAAAGGCGACACATGAGGAAGTGTGGAGACCGTTTTGAAATGCTATATATTATATAGAATTGGTTTTCCAATTGTAAAACCACTTATATATATTATATAGTGAAGACCGTTTTGAAATGCTATATAAAACTTTATAAGATGCATGTGTATTGTGTAGTGTAGTTGTGTATTGATTGATTCCATATATGTTAATATTTTTCCCTTGGTTTATGTATGATCAAAAAGTATTGAGATTGTTTCCATAATTTGGGGATGAAAGTAGCAAATTAGTCCACTTAATTAATTCTAGGGAGTTGTAGTGAGAGGCTAAGAGATGAAACTAGCAAATTAGTACACTTGTGATGCTAATTAGGCTACTTACCTCACCTTACCTTACCGGCTTCAAAGTTCAAACTAAACATGGTCGCACGAATTACGTTCACTATTTTTTTTTTGGATCACACTATTATCTACTCCGTATCATATACTACGTAGTATCATATACAGAAAAGAATAAAAAGGGATTATACTCATATAAATAGGTGTAGCACAAAAAAAAATGACTTGGAAAATGAATAGCTACATAACAACCCAAAGGGTTCATGTCGTCACTAGCTAACAAGGCCCAAGTAGCTACTTGTGAGTTGTGGGCATCAAGCTAGCAGGCCTAGGCCTTGGATTAGGTGCGGCGCATCAACAGATAACAACCAGTCATGATCGATCGATCGATCATATATTCATATATCATCTTGCACATAGTAACTAAGAGTGCCATCTATCTATCTATAGATATAAATAGAATGAAATATGCATGAATGGTTATTATATTGAATAATTGCTCCTGAGATTAAACCTTGGCCTCTGAATGGAGTGAATGCTCTTCTCCTCTTGTTATTGTGAATAACGAAGGGGGGGATTTCATGATCCCATTCCCATCTGCTTGTGCTTGTGCTTGTGCTTGTTGTAACCAACCAGAAGCAGAAGTAGAAGCAGAGGTTGGGTGAGCCCGGAATTCAGCGCTTTCCCGTGGCAGAGGGGTCAGTCGTCGTGGGATTGGCAGAGGGTTGTTCTTGTTCTCCACATCTTTATTATAATTATTATTATAGTAGTAGTAGTCTGCTGTCCGGACCTCTTGAGCCAGGGAGCACCAGCAGCAGCAGCAAAGCCAGTCCATACAATCTTGTATTATTTCGGGTCTCCACAAGCACACCTCTTTTTCTTCTAGTTTTTCCCTCCTAATAACCCCAATAATGTTTAACCTCTTCCTCATCTGGTTCCTCCAGAATCCACCATACATCAGACCCAGCAAGCATAGCAGTATCCCCGTTATTCCCAGACCCTCTCTCATCCTCTCATTCTCTATGTTTGAAGCTGCAAGGTTGAAGATCCAGAATGGCGCCGTGCACACCAGCACAAACGTCGCAATGTGCACGTACATATTTCCAAATCCTACCCTCTCCATGTTCCACCCAAACACACAGCAAGTGCAGAATATCGAAACATACGCTACTCTCATATCTTCCCACATATCAAACAGGCTGCCCTTCCATTTCCGCATTTCCCCCTCCCTCCCCCTCTTCTCCATTGACTTCCTCCTTTCATCATGCCGCTCCCCGTCTTTACCTGAACCTTCACAATCCCAATCCAGCTCATCAGATTCATAATCTTTTCCAAGGGGGCTGACAATGCAGTACACTCCTGCCGCTGCTGAGGCTGCAATTGCTACTACAAGGCATATGCCGACCCCAATACCAGGCCTTTCGGATCTTTTATACCCTAGATTCAGGCCACACAATGCATACTGAGCGAAGCAATTGAGATGGAGCAACAAGATGACCACCATCATGTGTGCCCATTCATGTGGCTTGTAAGTCCCATTTTTGCAATAAATCTCCCTCAGTCTTGTAATATCCTCCGGCTTCCACCTAAGCAACAGCACAAGGTGGTGGAAGCGCTTCGGATGCTGGTACAAGCACATAAGCGTGAAGAGGGCGTTGAGGATCTGGTTGTTCACCTCAAACCACTCATCTCTCTGTGACTTCCCCCGAATTACATGATTTAGCATCCCGGTCATCACAAGGAACAATATTGCACCCGATACAGCAACACAAGTTACCCATACAAGTAGGGCCATGTTCAAAGGGTTCTTGATCCATTCCTTGCCAATATTCAGCATAGACCTACAATCCAAGCTTCTCACCATTTCATAGCTGAAACCCTCTTTAAGACCTCGCGGCGCCGAAGGAACAAAGCGAGAAACTACATCTCTTTTCTCAGCAATCTGTCGGAACCTTGCTGAAGGAGAAGCCAAATTCCCAGTGCCCCCAAACTTGATCAGCTTTAACTTGTTGATATAACTCAGACGGCGCTCACTAGATTCTGCTGGAGAATTATCATCAGTGAGTAATCCTTTCCTAGATGTCGATACACTAAGAGGAGCCCCGATGTTGATTTTATAGCCATTTGAGGCCACATCATTTCTAGATTCTTCCCCACAAACTCCATGTTCCTGGCCATTACAACTCAAGGCCATTACACAGTCAATATTATTGAGGAAAGATCTTTCTAACTTCCTTCAGTATGAAACTTAAACTTCAAAACCTACAACCTGCTTTCATGAAAAACAGACATGAAAGCGTATGTCTATTGGAGCTTCAATCACAGGCAGAGGTCCATTGTTGTACTCAAAGCAGCAGCAAGAGTTCCTTGCAAAGACACAAACACTTGCTAATCAGCCTCAAAATGCATCAAACTATTAATTGGTGTATTTTCTACCAGCATATTCGTAGGGATACGGACAAGAAAACCCTCCATGAAAGGTTAAAATAAAATATAGAACCTGCAGATTTCAACTTGAAAAAATCTGACTTACAAGCAGCAATTCAGCTATGTGGGCAGTAGATGAAAACACAGATCAACTGAACAATCAATTAAAGTTTTTTATTTTCCCTAGTCCGTACGAGGCAAACAAAACCAAGAAGATTCGGAGTGAAACTGAAAGTGCGCTTTTAAAAGAAAACTCAACAGTTAAGCAAAGAATCTACCAGGAAGAGGGGGAGCTTGTAATTAGCACAAGGACGGCAAATATATGAGCATAAAGCAAGCACCTTTAGCTCAAATTTAGTTGTTTGGACTTATTTTTTTGGTTTGGAGTGAATAATAATCTTGCAAAGACACAGATGTCTAACAATTACCGACAGGAAATACACAGGGGAATCGGCATTTGATAACTCGTAATAAACCCAATGATGAGATGGAGGGAGGAGTGAGGTGAAAATCCAAACCTGAACAAGACAAACTCAAAATTGGGAAAATTGAGAGCAAGCAGAAGCTAAAGCTGAATTCCAAGCCGAAGAGGAAGGAAAGGGGCAGCGCTGTGCTGTGGAGCCGTGGAGCCTGGACTCTGGAGGAGAGAGCACGCAGGTACTTGGGTTCAAGCTAAAAATAAAGGAAATTAACATCTCTTTGTCTAGACTAGAAACTGGTTTGAACTTTGAATTGAAGAATGGGTAGGCCCGCTCCTTTTCAAAAAAAAAAAAAAAAAAAAAGCAGAGTTTAAAATGGTAAAGCGACTTGAAAACCGCGCTTTGATTTTTCTCAATTAAAGAGTATTAGGGGTTTGTGACAGACGCGCTTAATCACTTGAATTGAAGTTGAAGGTTTAAAAAGGGTGATACTATACATATTCCCGCAGGCCGCAGCTAAAAATAACTCCACCTTCTTCTAGATGAAGATGACAACGGAGTACATTACATTTGTAGTTGTGGACGATTCGGTCATGTATTTAGTTTAACAGCTTTAATTTATACAGCGAGTGAATCAAATCTGACCACCTTTTTAATTCATTTGAAGAAATTTATTGGACAGTTACTTTTCACAATACGATTATTATTTCCTGATTGACTGCTGTAACCTATTGCCTACTACTACTACTACTACTACAAGTCTACAACAACAACAACACAGGCTCTTTTCTCCCCTTCTAGAACACCTGAGACCGTTAGTTTTGGGACATAAATATAATACAGCCTTCTAGTTGACTATCCATTAATTAATAATTATTAACAACACACACACACTCTTTTTTCACGAGATTAAGGGTGCCAATACATTACTGTTACCACAGGACAGGAGGTGAGATGAGTTGGCAAGAGACTTGTTGCTCAACCAAAATTTTCAACTGGAGCCCTCCAAAACAAGGATGACCGTATGTTGGATTTTCACACACCAGTTTAGCATTCAGAGCCTTCAAATCTTACTTACTTCACTGTTTACACCTCTCTATCTCGCTCCAGCGCTAAATCCAGGACCCTGCGGAAGAACTGCCGAGGATACATAGGAGGCTGCTCTGCTAACGCCTGAAAACCACAACCACCTCTTTCTCAAAACTATGTCTGCACCCAACCTAGCTTTCTAGTTTACACCAGAAACAAAAGGTTCCTGTTCTGGTCAATAACAAGGGATGCATGTTTTGGATTCTCTTTCTTACTTTGCCATGGTCATGTCATCATGTGTTCAAGTGATTGATAATGAAGACAATTTTGCAGTTTCAGCGGGAAGGAAATATGCTCAGTTCTCTCTTAAGAAACTCAAAAAAGTTCAGCTCACCTGATGAACTAAGACAGTGGATGGTGTCATTCCCGGAACAGTGTTAACTTCTATGATCAGCACCTGCAATTTTGCAATTGGCATGATGTGTTAAGGTGAAATTGATCTGGAAACTTCTCATTACCCACTACAGAGATGGGTAATTTTGCAATTGGCATGATGTGTTAAGGTGAAATTGATCTGCAATTTTGCAATTGGCATGCGGTTCCATGGATCAAGAGCAGAGAAGAGGTGGAACCGTTTTTTTGGAAAGATACAGTTAAAAAATAAATAACAAAGTTCTAGTGGAAAACAAAATTTGGTTATAGAGAGACATGATGGCACCTCCCCACTGTCGACATTAACAAATGCATCAATGCGTGAAAATCCTTCCAGCTGAAGAGTGTTGGCTATAAGTTCAATATGTTGTTTACATCTCTCAAGAGCCTCCTTACTGATCCATGAAGAACAAGTTAGTGCTACAACGACAACTAATGCATTCAAACTGTTTTTGCAGTTTGTGTAGGACAAATTGGACAATCAATACAACTCTCCTATTGGAGGCTTAACATGGAAATTTGTCTCTCCTAGACTCCTAGTACTGCTACAATGGTGGCATCTTCAAGAACTATCATCTCCATAGTATACAGACAACAAAATTGCACAAAAGATCTATGCCCTCTCTACAATTTCAATGACTTCAGATGTACTATACCATATCAGCTTTTACAAATGTGATGGAAGGAAACCGAACCAAACATAAAATTCAGCATCCACAAAACAAATCAAATGAGCTCGTGCAGTTCTTGATCATGCACAAATGAACAGGTGTACCAGGGGCATTTATAATTTTATATGCATAAAGAACATATAAGTGGATGCAGTTTCAAGAATTCAGAGTACCAGACTTCCGAAAATGCATGTATTTTTTATCAGTCACATATTTGTGTCACGGAACATCATGGCATGGAAATGGGAATTTCAGCTCAAGAAGAGGGTAAGTTTAAGATTCACAACTTGCCTAATAATTGATGGTGGTGGTGGAGTCAGATTGATGCCAGTTCCACCTGTCACGTAATTCCATTCATCGGGAGATGAGTGGCACATTCACACAGCAAAAGTCGCCATAAGCAAAAGAAGAAATTGATGGTGATGTCATATCTATTGTGACCGAAGAAAGAAAGAGAATACCCTGGAATTTCTCTTCAAGAGATAAGATGTCTCCGGTTTCTTTAACCGTCACACTAGGACTCAAAGAATGCATTGATCCACGCTTTCCCATGACACCAACTGTTATTTCCACCCATCTACTTTGCCCCTCCCATACAAGGCCACTAGAATTTGTAGATTTGGATGACACTTTAATCTCATCAGTCTCAATGAAAGGTTCAAATATTACGAGCTCTGGAGGAGGGTTTGGCATTTCAATCAGTCCATGTGCCTGATATTAACAAAATGAGAATAGAGAAATATGAAAGAGAGTCTATCAATCTCTGAATGTTACAGTTATGCTTAGAGAGAACCACAAAAGGAGGACTGGAAGTGCACGGATGCATCATTTAAGGACGCAATTTCTGATTTTAGGCAGCACTTGTTAATTCTTATAGGGCAGGACTCATGGATTGCACAACAACCAGCAAGGTTTGAACCAGGGCTGAATACGTCACTCATTTCATTAAATACACAATATTTTATCTCCTGAGGAAACGGTGCAAGATGTATCTATTAAATATTTTTTTCTCATGTTATTCTTCTTCATCTTTCTTGCAATGCCTTGGTCTTTCTTGCATTTGTTTTTATGATGTTACCGAGTCTTTCAGAAACACCCTCTAGACTCGGTTGAGGAAGGGTGCATATACCTCAACCCCCAGACCCCGCTTTGAGTAGGATATATTGGGTTTGTTGTTGTTGTTGAACGAATCATGAAAAAATAAGTTCTTCCAACAGGAATCTGAAGCAGTTTTCACTTCCCATAAATGATATTTCCAAGGTGTCCTTAGAACGTATAGAGCACATGTATCTAAAACAGTTTCTACCTTTGAGAAACTATTTGAAGGAATCTGTAGAAGGCAGTCCTTCAGAGCCTTTATGTAAATAGCCAAATCTTCTTTGCAGCTGCACAGTGAGTGCAAATATAGCAGACCGAGATGAAAAGAAATCATAATAAGCACATTAAAATACTCATAACCCATACTATCTAATTAAAGGCTGGAGGGCAAATGTGATCTTTCTATTGGAAGCTAGGGAATTTCATGGAGAAGATAGTAATTAGGAGCCATGAATGACCACAAAAGTCTTTTTATTTTATTTTTTATTTGCTGAAGGGAACTTTCTCAGGGAAAATGTATCATGCAGATTTGTTAGTTCTAACATATTTTTTTACACATATACTGCCTAGTGCCTAGCAATTATGTCTAACATGTCAGGCTTGTCCTCAAGTGATTCATGAACTAATTCTCATTCAGAAAGGTATAGACTGGGTCTTATCTCAATTTGTTCTAGGATGTAGACTTTAGAATATTGAACAAACTTATACTCCCTCCGTTTCAAAATAGATGGGTTTTTAGATGATAGATTTTGTTTCAAAATAGATGGTGGTAGGGGATTGTAATGATTTGTGTGTTGTTGACTTTTTAAAAGATTTTGATTGGTTAAAATGTGTAGTGGGTATTAAAAAATAATAAAATTTATAAAAAAGTTAGTGGAATGATGATGTTTTTTAAAAGTGAAGTGTTTTATTAAAACTTGTGCAAACGGCTAAAAGCCCTTGGAACTCGTAGGGAGGATTTTCTTTCTTTATACTAATATTCATCAACTAAACTAATTTTGCAAGTAAAAGGCCACCAGATGCATCCTAGTTATCTAATCCAACAACATACCGCAATCTTGCAACACCAGTAGAGCATCCATCCCTGGCAGGTTTAACACATAAAGTTTCACTCTGAAGTTTTAAGGTCAAATCACGCCAGGTATCAGCAATGGATGAACTGATAAGTTCCCTTCTTGCCAGCACCTCCTTCTTTATTGTAAGAACTCCATGCTCTTCAAGCTAATAGCCCCAGAGAATCACACAAACAAAATGGTATTATGATCAGAAGAGCAATACAGCAAATGATAATTGGTTGACCATTAGTGTTTTTTTTTTAGAATTTTTTTTATAGAAGTTGACCATTAGTTGATTGTAGATGGATAGATATAACTGATAGTGCACTGCACAAGAACAGAAAATATTCATAATTCTTATAAAGAAGAGAGAATGGGATGAACAGAACAGAGAATTTGTGATTTCAAAGAAATACCTGATCAAACATCGTATAGAAAGTAAAAAATTATCTAGGATGATAAATTATTTGGACCAACATACATGCTGAAGAGCCAGAGACGTTGCAACTTTGTCCATGCACATTTTTGAAGACATAACTCCAGGACCTTCGAAGCACATAATTAATAGAAAGGTTAAGCTTTATTTTATTAGCACCAGCAGGACAACAACTAATTTAGAATATTACCCATATTTCACCATGATACCTGTATAAGGAACTCCCTCAACTTCCAGCAAAGATTGAAGTGTACCATCTTCACCAATGCCTCCATGCACTATTGTATCGGTTTTTTCAAGAATTAATCAGAAAGCATCTCAAAAGTTGCAAATGTGTACAGCTGAACAACATCCTTGGTGTGGCAATCACACCTAATTAGCTGAATGTAATTTTGGTCCTTTTCCAGTTTTTATGATAATAAATTTTCGAGACTCATCATTCTGAAACCACACTTAATTTAATTCTCACTTTTACATACATCAACAACCACAACTAGTTTAATTCTCACTTATCAGGCCTTTACATGCATTAGAAGTGAATCGGTTGAACTAACCAAACAACATGCATGAAAAGAAAACAGGGAATCCCCATTAATGCATACAAACTTAGTACGTACTCCCTCCGTTTCATAATACATGGTTTTTTGGAAGATAGTTTTTTCTCAAAATAGATGGTCTTTTATGTTTTCTAGGTAGGGAATTGAAATGATTTATATTGATTTGTGTGTTGTTGATTTTTTAAGAGATTTTGAATGGTAAAAATGTGTAGTGGGTATAAAAAAATAATAAAATTTATGAAAAAGTTAGTGGAATGATGATGTTTTGTAAAAGTGAAGTGTTTTATTAAAACTTGTGTCAACGGCTAAAAGTCCATGTATTATGGAACGGAGGGAGTAGTAATTATGATACACAAACTCAATAGTAATTATGATTCTATAAGATATTCATCAGTATAAAGAGAAAAAGAACCTGCAATAAAAACTATAGCATTGACTTCCTTAGCTAGCTTGATCCACTCTACCAGTGAATACTTTCGAGGTAGTTGATCAGATATATCGAATCCAGTAAACCAGCTGTGGCTACTCAAGCCTTCCATAAGATCATCTGTTACTTTTCTCCTTAAGTGAGATGTCAATTCAGCAGAAGCAGGCTCAATTGCGTCTGCACATGCTTCCAAGACTTCCTCTACTGTATGCCTCAGCACAAGAGAATAGCTGTATCAAAAAACCAGCATCAGAATGAAAGGAGAGATGCAAGCAGTTAGTTAGGCAATAGAAGAAAGAAAAGAGGGAAAATTCCTGCATCAGGCAATTTGCCCCTGAACTGATGCTACTGCTAATCTGCTATGAAGCCAGAGTATTTCCTCCTCTATGATGCTACCAAATATGATCACTACTTTTTTTTGTGAAATAATTCTCCTCTGAGAATAGTGATAAACTGTTCAAAATTACAAATTCTCTGAGTAAACTGCTTCATCATTTTGAATTAATGCACATTACATGGATGAAAGAAAGTAGTAAGTAAAAAAATTGCTGAAACCAAAAAATACCACGCATTAGAACATTACGGCATTTTAAAATTTATGAATCAAATTCCTGACAACTTTTCTCTGTCTGGATTACTATATGGATAAGGAAAAAAAAGATCGGATCGCAGCACAAGGTTTCCGATGCATGGATCGTTATCGTCCAACAAAGCTTTAATCTGGAATTAGAAAAGGTGGCAGAGAAAATTGATGCCAACATAAAGGGATTTCCAGTCTCCTGTACATCAACTGAGTCGGTCTAATCCACTTTCCAGTAGGATACAACCTTTCTATTTGCAATTAGCTTGATTTATATAGGCACAGGTGTACAGCATAGGATCAGGCATTTTCTAATATAATTACTCAAATCAACCTCCATATTAAAATACTAGGTAAATAATTTCCATGAAGAAAATAGAAGATGAAGATTTTTCACTTTACAAAACATCAAAAAGATGTTGAAAAGAAGAGATAAATACTTACGGCAAAGACCAAACTGATTTAGAACCCATGTCCACGTCTTTTTCATTAGTTTGTGTAGAAGATGAAGAACCTTCCGGTGCCAGCAAACATGGAGTTACATCAAGCTGGAAGAGAGAGAATTTTCACTTGTGTGTCATCAACTTGGAATTAAAAAGAAAGGTGAAACTTTAGAATTCAACTGGGGCTAAATTACAGACTATTGCTAGGAGAATGAACTGTGGCATTGTTCCAGATAACACCAAAACACCTTCAAAACATCTTATATGCATTATGTAGATATTTACGTGGTTTGAAGCACTATAGCCACACAAGAAAACTTTCTATAACCTCACTATTAATGTGAGAAGTCATATCGTTAAAGATATAGAATACAACCAAGTTTTATTTTCTTCAGATGCAAAAATGGCTATTTTTGTCCTGCCCATTTCACAGGTTTGATATCTAGATCAACGAGGCAGAAAAGTGACGAATACTCACATCATCAAATTCTTGCAAGTTCAGCCATACATTCGTCCCGCTCATTAGGGATACTTGTCTCTCTGAAGTGTCCCCTCCAAAGATAACAAAAACTTTACGAACTTCTTTTCTTGAGATAACTGTCTTTGCTATCTCAGAGTACTTCGACCTTTCAAGCAAGGAATTCACTTCACCACCATAAGATGCCAGATTGGGTAACCGTAAACATGCATGCTGTACAATGCTTCGGAGGATATTTGAATGTGAAAATCCAACCTGGAGTTTCACATAATGTGCTTAAAAAGCAGCTGACAGTGTTCCCACTTCCCACAGCATGCTACAAGAATAGATCTCACCATTCCCCCCAACCCCCAAAAAGAAGATAAGATTTACAAGGGAAAACAAATTATTCCAGTCCAGTCTGGACTAGCTTCGTGGTTCATGCAATTCTAGTCCAGATGGGAATCTGTGAACCAAGCAACATATTTCTGAATGAATTATGCCGACAAGGGGAAAAAATTCAAAGGCATCCTTGTATGTTACAGAATTGATACCTTTGAAGCTTGCTGAAATAGAAAACTGGTCTGTTCCATCCCACTAATCTGAAAAGACATACAGAGTATTAAGCGAGTACATTGTTATACGCTCTAAAGCAGTAAAGCCTAGTGAATGTAGGTGGTACATTGCTCTCACCAAATTGATGTCCGTGAATAATACCATCCCATGACCAGTCTTTCCAAATGCCTTTCCTTCGGTTGATATATGAGAAGAGGAAGGCAAATACCAACCATCGATTCGGGCAAAATCACACAATCCTAGTAGTTTGAACAACAATGCTGCTCCCTCTCGGATGCTCTCAATCACATGCAGAGGGAAATGTGGTGGAGTATGATAGGCAACCTTTAACAAAAAAAAATTGTTGAATACAAAATCCAAAATTAATTATATCAAAGATTATACAATTATAAGATCAAACTATGTCAAATAAGGATGTACATAAGTAACAAGAAACTTCACACTTTTGTGCACCTGTTGGGTCGGCAAATACTTCCTTCTGTAATTGAATATTGCATCCTTCTCCAATCCATCAAAACTACCTTGGAGTAGAAGCTCTACCTGCCATTTTTTTTTATTATTATTGTTGGAACACAATAAGAGGTGAGGATGCTGTGCCAAAGACCTAAATTTTAAAGCTCAGACTAAGCAAAGCTAGAATGCTTTAATCTGAACCAGTTCTATGATAAGAGAATTCAGATACTTTTTACATGTCACTTGCTCAATGAATATAAATTTTCAATAAATGAAGACCAACATGATAGAATTGATGCATAAGCAAAGTTAAGGGAAGCCTGACATATCACAAGGTCAGCATTCTTGATTAAAAAATGGCACTGATCAGAGCTAGCAAATGCAAAGAATAAAATCAAATAAAAAAATGACTCACTTCTGTTGGCAATAGAACAACGGGAAGACAATCTGAAGCAGGACCTACATCAAGGACAATTGCAGTGAACTCCCTCCCACCTTCAAGGAAAATCTCAATAAGGACTTTATCATCAATTTCCTGCAATAAAGGAAATACAAAATCAGTAAGCTGATAATTAGAAAAAGATTACATCCTCAAATAACACAACTCTGTCCTGAAGAAGTACTCTGTTAATTTGCTGTCAAATGACCATGTTTTAACTTGGTATTTGCGGTTGCGGCTGGGTATTAAGGAAGAACCAAAAAAACACGTGAAACAATGAGGACAGATTATCCTGAATCCTGATCAATGTAAATTCTCTCAAGTTGATTAAATTGTTCCTTCACAGTCTTTCCAACATTCTATGCCAGGGAATTTCAGAATTATTCATAAAAAGACTGCAGATGGGAATCGAAAGAAGACAAAAGATTCAAAATATGAGGTCAGCCACTATATCATCTCCAAATCTAATTTGTAAATTGTAGTTTGATACAATATATCTCTGATCTTACACACAACATTCTATATGCAAACTGACAAATCTAATTAGTATCAGATTTCAATAAGTGTGTTTGACACTCGGATACAAGAAAAACCTACCTCTGTGACAATTTGATGAGCTTTTTCCCATGAGTCATCAACTCCATATGCAACACTAACTCCAATGCTTGATCCTGCTCTTGCTGGTTTAACCTAAAATAAGAAAACATGTATGTGTGTAATATGAAAGCACATTTTTTCATCATATAAGTGGAAGTTGTATGAAATCTGATTTCTACCACAACTTTCCCTAGTCTGGTATCCAGCCGGTTCTCTTGAAACCACTTTGAGAGGTTTTCTTTACTTGAATGACTGCCCTGAAGGGAAATTCACATGCACATCAATCATGAATCACATGTACTGCAAAATGCGGATGCAGTCATTCAACTTCTTTATCATTAAGTAATTGAGATTTCAACCACAAGTAAATAGCTAGATATTAAACATTCCCGTCAAGTGAAGATCTTTAAAATTAAAATAAGCATCCATGTGTGTTAACCAACAGCTAGAATATAAGCAACCTTTTAACTAAATCCACAAATATTCCACACAGAAAAGAAATGACAAACTATTGCCACCTTATCCCCTTTTTCATCTGTACACACGTGTGAATCCACACATCAATATCGAACATTCTCTTTCTTTTTTCAAGCTAAAGAAGTTCTATTATTGTTCTCTATAGTACATAGTAACAAAACTTTTCACAAAAAATCAAAGCAAGCTGACTATTGATTTATGAGAATCCAAAACAATGATTAAAAAAAAGGACCCTCCTTGGTTCTCCTCTTGGAGGATTTCCTTGGAAAAACTCCAAAAGCAATAATAAATGAAGTTTTCGAGTTTTAGAAATTTCAAAGAAAGAACAAAGTTATTGTTTTGTTCAAAAAGAACCAAAAGAACAAAAAGATTTGAAACTCCAAAGATAAATACTAGTCATGAAAAAACAAGTAATGGTGCTAAAATCCGAACATCAAATGAACATTAGTAAAGGTAATACCTGTAACAGAAAACTAGGAACTGTCAAGAATCCTTGTCTATCAAGCTCCACTGAAGCTTCATACTGCCAAGGTATATTAAGATAACAGATATAACATTTGAGTTATAAAATTAGCTGATGATTAATAAAAAGGAGAAATTGAGAAGGCCTTTCAATAGAATGAGTAACGAGCCAAGATTTATTAAAATAACAGATAGAATATTTGAGTTATAAAATTAGCTGATGATTAATAAAAAGGAGAAATTGAGAAAGCCTTTCAATAGAATGAGTAAAGAGCCAAGATTTATTAAAATAACAGATAGAATATTTGAGTTATAAAATTAGCGAATGATTAACAAATAACAAAAGGGAGAAGTCGTTTAACTAGAATGAGTAATGAGCTGTGCACTAAAATAATGATAATCAGGACGCCATAGAAAAAGCTTTAAATAGATTAAAATTACAGGGGAGGGGGTTTGGGGAATGCAAGTGCTGTTCTGTATGGAATACCTTATCAAATGCTGTGCAGCATTCTCTGGACCTTGTGCCAACAAATGGGACCTTTGCCCTCTCCAATAGCTCCTAAAAATGGAATACATAAAGGGAAGAGCATCTATTTTTAGCTCATCAAGATTTTCTCGAATCAAAAGATGAATAGGAAACCTAAAGTAAATACCTGGATACCACCATCTTCACCAAACTGTCCATGTATAACAGGGAAGACAATGTCCACCGAAGCTGCAAGATGATCTGCAAACTCAGACAAGGATCTGAATCCTGTTGCAAGGCTGTGAACAAAGACAGCTTACCATGACAATGTTGAACAGCTTAATACTGATACCAAATTAGGCAACAGCTAAATACTAATAATCAAATTCATAACCTACCTTTGGAGCTTGAAATCAAAATCAGCTGGTGTATTGGAGTATAACTGCAAAAGCATAGAGATAAAAGCGATCCAATAACTGGAAATCTGGATAATTTTAGTATTTTACACACACCGTAAATTGTTCTCTAAACTAGAAAAAAATCGAAAAGGCAAACACTGTGTACAACGAAAGAGTGATCAGCTAACCTGGGCAGAAGATAAGGCGTATGCATTGAGCTCGGTGTCAATATAGTAGCAGCTCACAGTCAGATCATCCCCCTGAAAGTTACAAATTATCTCATTAACTCGACTCTTCTCAAATACAGTAGATACTTGAAGGAGAAAAACTTATTCACCTGGATATGATCAAGAACCGATCTAGCGGAATTCAACGAGATACCACGCTCGACGGAGGGACCACCGCACAGCAAACCAACTCGAAGAACTCTCCCGTTCTCTCCCCTCTCCTTGTTCCTTTCTTCCGAGCTCCGATCCTCCACCAAAAGCTCGGGTTTCGCTGTCCCAGCGGAGAATCGGATACCCCGCGCCGATGATGACGACGACGGCGGGATGTAGCAGCTTAAATTTCCAAATTTAGGCCTCAGCGGAGCAACTGGAATCAGAGGCGGCGAGGGAATAAGTGGAAAATCACGGGCGGTGGTGATCGGAACTCGGAGGGAGCGTAGTGGATCGGAAGAAATTGGGAATTTGGAGGGAAGCGCCATCGAGAGGAGTGGATAATGTAGACTGGGGGAAGGGAGGAGTGATCGCAAACAAGGGAGCTACTATCAGTGTTTAATTGTGTTTCTTTCATCTTGTCAATTTGTATATTCAGCATCTTCTTAAATCTTACGGAGTACTCATTATTAGTGTTTGTGACTTGTGAGTGTGACTAATAAATTAAATATGTTACTCCATCAGTTCGGCAAAACTTGTCATTTTATCTTCTTTCACAAGTTTTAAGGTAATTAACAAATGTACTAAGTTTTGCCGAAATGAGGGAGTACTAAATAACTTTATGTTATTAGCTCCGACCCCGTGAAGGAATAAATTACTCACTATCACTATCCACGTCCAGACAAAATCATCACACATTATATAAACTTGTTATGAAAAGGCATACAAAACTGATAATATAACAAGTCATTTTATTCCCCGAGTACCAAAAAAAAAAAAAGTAACAACATTTTATAGGTGTTAACGAGGAGCAACGCTGTATGTACATCATGCTCAAACCAGTTGAACCAACCGGGGGGATTATGTTTCCTATCTACGTATAATTATTAGAAACAAAACCAAGTTTCCCTACAAAAGAAGAGCATGGCTATGTCTCTCAGGTGAGATCATCCTCCTCCAGCTCCTTGTCTTTCATGGCTTCTTTCACTCTAAGCAACAGGTTTGTTTTCCATGCATCCTAAATCATTGAGAAAGATCAGATGCCAAAATAACACAAGCACCTGACAATAGACACACACGCAAAAAAGACGAAATGTGTGCATTTGCATAGAAAGAGATACCAGAGGGCTCAAGCTATCATAGTCCTTGAGAATATCAGTCAATTTGTCAACATTCTCTTCATCAGCTGCACCTGCTAAATCCTGAGAACAAATATTGGAAGACTTCATTGTTTAAGGATCAGTAGGTGTTTAGCAAGTCAGGCGACCTTGACAATTGCGTCAAAAGTAATTAAGAACAGGAAAATGTCCATTGTTCACCAGCATTGCCGTTTATAAACAAAGAACATGAGATTGAGTCTTTTCTTGTCAATGTACTGACCCTACCCACCTCACCCCTTCTTTTTATAGGGATCAGTTGCAAAATCAGGCTACTTCCACAAGCGACACACTCAAGTTTGGTAAAAGCGAGAGAGCAATGATGTATGCACATAATATTAATATAAACTTACAGCTAGCAGTTGGTATTCTCGAGTCCTTGTGAAAGAGGGATCCATGTCCTGTATGATCATACAAGGATAAGGCAATAGCCCCTCCGAAAAAGGAAGACGAAAACATAAAAGACAAAATCATTGTGTGTATTGAAGCTTCTATTAGAACAACCAAAGAATGTAACTATAACCTGATAACACTCCAATGCATTGGTTATTGCAACAGGATCTCCTTTGCACAGATGGCAAATTCCAGCATTCAGAAGATGGCCTCTAACTCCATACCTCAGCAAATTATTATGGACTGACTGGCTTGCTATATCCTCAAAAATCTCAATCGCCTTAACATATCTGGAACAATGTCAAAATTAATTAAATACTATAAAACAACACAAATTAGGCACGCTAGTTGCAAAGTTTTGCACAAATTACTACTGTATTAAAAGAAAATTCTTACTGCTGTTCCTGAGCAGCAAACTGTGCAACTTTCAGCCTGCATTGATTCGCAGATGATGTTACTTCTTCACCTTGGTAAAAGTCAGCAGCCCTTTCGAGATACACAATAGCCTGATCAAGGTTATGATCTTGCTCGTATAACTCCCCAATTTCCTGAACACAAGAATGTGAAATCAGATTCGTGAGTTTATTTTCTCCAGCAAGTTGTTTTAAGGAGTTCCATATTATCTCTCACACGACGTATTTTTATGAGTGAAATACGATAATATCTCACAAATGGTTGAATTTTTTCATGTTAATTGGTACTTTGAGCATGCGATATTCAAGATCTGCCCATAAAAATCTCCCTCAGTTCCTTGTACTCGGAACCAGAAGTACGAGGAACTGGAAGGCCAAAATTTAGCATGCAAGCTTTTAACTGTGTTACTCTTCATGAAGTGTAATAGAGAGCACCATGGCCTGCACTGACGCCTGAGAGTAGAAGCATACGAATTCTAAGAAGAAAACTTTTACCTTGGAATATCGCGCAGCCATGTTAAATCTCCCAAATTCGGAGAATAGATCAACTGCTTGCTTCAAGGAGGATATGGCCTCTGATACATAAAGGCAAGTTAGCCAATTGACAATGCACTTGACTTGATATCAAACTCAATCTGAATTACCAACAAATATTAAAGAGAGCTTCATAAAATGAAAGACTCACGTGTAGGAGAGATCTTCTTGTAGCAATTCGCAGCATCCACATAAGCGCCTGCAGCCTCATGCTTGCTACCAGTCTAAAATTTTGGAGCCATTAGCACTAGTTTTGTGTAAAAATGAAATGAATTATCTGTCGATGAGTAAGATTAAAGTGAAATCTAACCCTCAAATGACAATCAGCCAATTTCTTGTAAGTTGTGGCAGCTTGCTCCCCTATGTATCGGATCACAAAGAAAAAATAGTAATTTGAATAAACAACTTGTAGCAAATATGGTTGTCGAATTAATAACAATACAAAATTCATACCAAGAGGGACATGGACAAACAGGAACAGATTTATGCAATCGCCATTCATATAGAAATGTATATGATGACGCTTCGATAATCTATACAGCCGATCATCGATCTTCTTACAAACTAATTCCTTGTTTATATGGCCTGGGTTTATTTCACAAACTCCAACAAGTTATTTTTTTATCCAAGTCCGACTGTTTACCAAGCGTTCCTATCAGGTGAATGATTGAATTCCTCTTAATGGTAAACAACTAATCAAAGCAAAATCTGAATGTTTGATTTCAAGCAATAAAAAATCGATGAAATGAAACAAACGATCGCCAGGAAAAACAAACAAGTATGCAGGGGAAAGGAAAGGAAATGGGAATGAAATCGGATTCAGGAATCAAACATCAATGGAGGAACGAGGTATAACGCCGACGATAAAGAAAGGGAAGCTTACAAGATTTGGCAAGCTTGTAGGAATTAGCGGCTTTCTCATACAATTCAGCGGCGTCTTCGAATTTGGATCCGAACAAAGCCCATCCGCTGATCTTTTTCTCTGCCTTTTTCTCAAAGGTTTCGGCTCTTGTTATCTGATCCGCCATTGGAGAAAGAAAAGAGAGAATGTTGGTTTAAAGAAAGGAAAAATGGCAAAGCAAGCGGCTTTAAACTACGAATACGAAGGGGGTTTGCTTCTTTCGAGCCTGAGAAACCAAATTCCTTTTCTGTTTATTTATTTATTTATTTTGTTTGGTTTTTAAACATAAAAACAATCCATTAGATTTAATTAGGTATTTTTATTACAAAAATTTAAGAGAAATAAAAATTATAAGAGCAACCCCAACAGCTTCTCCATATTGATTTTTTGGAGAATATTAAGATGGATTTTATAGTCCAACAGATTCTCCATTACATTTTCCAAAATAGAGAATGAGGAGAAAAAATGGAGACTATTCCCTAAATTTGGAGAAAACTCTATATATTTTGGGGTAAACTCCATAATAGAGAATCTGTTGGAATTCAACCCAAAAAAATCCAGAATAAGTGGTTTATAATTCTCCATTTTGGAGAATTTTTTAGAGAAGCTGTTGGGCATGCTCTAATAATGCAAAGCTAATAGGATTTGAAGTTAGAATCTCAAAAGTAATAAAAATCCCTTCTTCCCTTAGTTGTCTTTTTAATTTATTATGCATTTTAACTTTTTATCCCTAAAATTAGTAAAAATTATATATATAAAAAAAACCTCATAAAAAATTATTTTTCCTAGTTCCTACGTTTTTTCTTTCGGACTAGGGAGTCTGCAGCAACCCGAGCACTCTAGATCCACCAATGATTATGTTGTAACAATAAAACTAAATCATGTAAATTATTGGACGTAAACAAAAACAATAAAACAAAAAAATAAAGTTTAGAAAATAATAATAAAATAGGTACAAGGCAAATGTTAAAAATTATTTATGTTTAGAACAGGGTTAAATTTTCGTTTAGCACATATTCACGTGGTCGCAACGACCAAATGTCACGTGGTCGCAACGACCAAATGTCAATTGGTCGTTGCGATCAATTTTTTTTTTTACAAAATACACATAGTTGGTCACAACGTCCACACAAGATTGGTCGCAACGACCACCTGTAAAATTGGTCGCAACGACCATAGTAGGGAAGGGCACTACAGTCAGGAGAAAAGTTGGTCGCAACGGACAAGTACGGTGATGGTCGCAACGGACAGGTGCGGTGATGTGCGTTGTCCAAAGTCTTCTTCTTTCCTCAATTTGTTCTTTGAAATCAAACTGCTTCACCTTGCCTAGTACTATATGTTATGAAGTTCAATTGTTTTGCGAACTTCTTAATACATAATAAGGTAACTGGGTTTAAACTAAAGCTCAATTGATGATTAATAAAAAATCAGTTGAATTCAACGGGTTCACAAAATTCATAACAACTGACCCTAAAATTTGGGTGATTTGATTTTTCATAAGCCTTTGGAGAAATTGATAGTTGGGCTTTACTTAAGAAAGGATTTCTCCCACGTTCTTCATCATATTTGCATAAATTTGTGAAGATTTTAACAATGTGATCCATCGCACAATCGACAACCTTTTCCGTCTCATAATTAAAGAGCCACTGGTAAGGTTGGGGTACTAGTACAGTAGTACCAGGTTAGGGGTTGTTGTGTACTTGTTGGAATGTGAAATTCATGGGGCACAAGTAGGGTTCGAAGTTGCTGGGTGGCTATCCATGCTTGTGAAGAGAGGTAGGAGAAGACTCCGATTAGGGATGAGATGTGAGGGGTAATGGTATGTAATTATTGTGAGAATTATGAGTAAACTATTTGTGCTCTAAAAAGGAAAAAGGACATGCTCTAAAAAGTAGGGGCCGCTCATGTATTTACAAAAAATGGTATTTTAATACTTTTTTAAAAATAAAATTTGATAATTATAAACACTTGTTTATATTTTTATAATTAAAAAAATTAAAATTTTCATAAATCGAAAATTTCTTTTGGAGCCAAAATCTTGTAAAAATGGGGGGAGGGGGGGGGCGGTCATCAAATTCGGGGGGTTCTTATTTCTTAAGCCATATCGGGTGTTGGGTTGGGCCGATATTGGAGAGGAGAGGGTGAGTAGTAGTAGCCCATTTGCAAGTAAATCTGTGTAAAGATGGGCCTCGGCCACGGAGTGCTTGACTTGCCAGTTGCCACCAAACAACTAGATTACTGTGGAGTCTTGATCCACGAGTGAACCCTACTCTTATGACTCAGAAGTTACTATAATACAACAAATCATCTATTTATGAAATTCCGGGAATCCAGGTCTAATCATATTGCATATATTGCATGCCATATGAAATGAGAGTCGAGTTAATTTCTTTATATTATAAGATTTAAATCTAAGTGTTTTCTTTATATTATAAGATTTAAATCTAAGTGTAACACAAAAGTATAAGATGGTGTGTATAATATTAATAGAGACTTCATCAGTCAGTGACGGAGTCAGAATTTGGGTCAGACGGGTGTTAAAAATATTTTGTCAAAATATTTTTTTTATGTATACCTAATAAGAAGATTTTGTTAAAAATTGAAAAAACACTAAAATTGTAATTTATTTATGATATTTTGTATTTAAATAGTTGAGCGAAAAAATATAGAAAAAACGACGAAGAATTACATTTAAAACAATATTGAAAGAAAACGTTAAATGTACAATTTAAACATAAATATGACATTTTCTAATGAAAATAGTTGAGAGAAATAAAAAATATAGAAAGAAATCAAGAGGGATTAATGATATAGTAAAACAAATCAGAAGAAAAGGGATTGAAATTTGAACCCAAGACCTTTTAATTCTCCTTCTTTCCCTCTACAAATTGAGCTAAATAGCATTTTTGTTTCAAATATCATTTAAAAATCTTATATTATCTTAAAAATGCTAAATATATGCAAAAACATTTTTTTGTATTTTTTCCTAGGGGTGCTCTAACACTCACGAGCGCCCCCAGCTTCGCCACTGTCACCCGTTCACGTTGCTTTTATATATATATATATATATATATATATATATATATATATATATATATATATATATATATATATATATATATATACACACACACACATATATACACTCCATCCGTTCGGCAAAACATGTAGTTTACTATTCACGCACACTTTTTTAGAATGATAAAAACTATATAAAATATTTATATTTTTATAAATTTTTTAACAAGTTTATACTTCTTAATAATAACTACGAAATTGTTTAAAAAAATTATTAAAAAACTAAATATTTTATATACTCCCTCCGTCCCACAATATTTGTTTTTGGACTATTCATGCACGCTTTTTAAGGAGCTAAAAACTATATAAAATATCCATTTTTTAATTAATTTTTTAAAATAATTCTATACTTATTAGTCATATGTATGATTTTATTTAAAAAAATTTAATAAAATGTTGATATTTTATACAGTGTTTAGCTTCTTAAGAAAGCGTGCATGAATAGTTAAAGACAAATATTATGGGACGGAGGGAGTAGTTTTTATCCCTTAAAAAAGCGTGCATGAATAGTAAAGTGACATGTTTTGCCGAACGGAGAGAGTATATATTTGCTACCAGTGGCGGAGCCAGAACCCGAAGAGGGTGGGGGCACACCGATAACAAACGACAATGAATAACATAAACTCGTACAACACATAAGGTCTTCAATACTACAAAATAGCGATAAAAAATAAAATAGTTATTAGGACAAAAAAAATCTTCTTTGCTAATTAGAGTTTTTATAATGAAATAGTTCAATTCAACTCGACAAGGGTAAATTCATTTTATGGGTTTTCATACCCTAAAAATGTTGAATAATAATCTCATTATCAATGCGCGAACTTGAAAACATTTTTTTCAACCTTGCAGACAAAACACTCAGAGAGAAAATCTTCTCTTATCTTGTTGCGCAAATATGACTTGATAATACTCATAGCAGATAAAGCTCTTTCCACTATAATTTTTGCAACCGGTAACACTAAAACCAACTCGATGAGACGATATACCCAATCAAAAGCTTTGTGAATTCCTACATCGATCATCTTTTTAGAAACATTACTAATATCTTGCAAAGTAGAAAATCTGACATTTTTCCTCATTTAAACTTTCGTAATTTCTTACCGAATTATCGACATGAGTAATATAACCTCTCATTTCAAAGATCTCAAGATAAATTATAGTATATGAATGTCAATCTAAATAAAATATAAAAGCATTGTGGGTTATTTAAATAAGATTTAAAGTGATTAATATACCTTTAATTTTCAAACATTCATAACTTTTTACTCGGATATCGGATTAATGCGTATTATATATCAAAACGAAGTTATCGACGAGGAGAATAAATAAATGGGGTTCGTCGGATGAGGGTGAGGGCATGTGCCCTCACATGCCCCCGTTTGAATCCGCCTCTTTTTGCTACTTAACCGATGTGAAAAGTCTTTTTATTCCCAACACCGTACTCACAACCGCTAAAAGTTTTGCACCACTTGTTCTTGATGAGTAATTTTTTTAACCAATATTGGAAAACCGAAGGCCTTTAAATGCCAAAAGAAAATTAAGTTAGTTCGATCACTCAAAAGCATTGTATATAGCAATTACTTTGTTGTTTAATTCATTTCCTTTTGCACAGTGGAGTCGAAGCACATGTAACTTGGATTATCAAATGACAAATGTTCACACTATATTTTCAATAAAGTGCGCCAAATTGTCCATTTTTTTAACTTGGGAGGCTTTGGATCAACTTTCATTTCTTTTTATATATAATGTCTTTTCTTGTTCAAACGCCCTTTTAGGTATAACTTATCTTAGTTAATTATACTTACCAATTACTATGGATGGATCTAGAAATTTTTCCGGGGTGGGCACAATTTTTTATAGATAATTTTTATATTATTTTTATTAAAAATATTTTTTTAAAAAAATATGAAGAGAATATCTTAAATTTATAAGAAAAAATATTATTATTTGATTGTAAAATACCAAATAAATTATAAGAATTTTAAAATAATAGAAAATGGATTGAGGAAAAAATAAATGAAAATATGTGTCTAGTGTCTAGTGGGATTTGAACAAGAGTTGATTGAATTCTATTTAAAATGGGGTACGTGTTTAAGCCACTAAAACTATATATTTGTATTTTACCTTTCAATTTTTTTTACATAACACATATATTTTTCTACCGTATTATTTTTCGGATCGGGGTGGACGATGGCCCGGTGTCGCCCACCCTTGGATCCTCCCTTGCCAATTACCATGAATTCCAGGATAGTTGTGTAACTAATGAAGGCGTGATTAAACAAATTTATATTTGTAGTAGTTATTAGGGGAAAAACACGAGATAGGAGTTAGCTAAGGGTTTATCAATTTTAGTGAAGGAGCCCTTAATTAGAATCTAGAGATAATTAATCATTAATGTACTCGGTACATGTTTGTTTAATTTTATGACCTTCACATCGAGCCCACATTTCATATAAATTAACGCTTAATGTGAATTATCATTAACGCTTAATGTGAATTATCATTTCTTTTCTAATTAATTGAATTCCCATCGTTGATCATAGTGGAAGATGGGCCATTTGTAAGTTAATTGTGTAAGCTGGAGTGCAATGATTAAAGAGAATGAAGACCTCGTGAAAAAGTATTCAAAGTGCTAATCAAGTAGTGATAATTTTGATCGATTAATTAGCAAATTTAAACACCCACGCACAAGTCAAACAATTAGTTATAATGGTTGTCATTCAACTGGAATTATTTTGTACCTTTTCTTTTGTTGTTTTTAGAAAAAAATATCCCGGATTGGACTAAATTGGATCATTTTTTTTAGCGGTGTTTACTAGAATGTCTATATTTTTCGCATTTATAGCATTTTGTCCACCAATCTATCCATGTTAGCTAAATGTCTACTGTGTTGCTAAAACCGGAGATTTCAGCAATTTGCCCTATTTTAACACCAATTTCAGCAATTAACAACAATTTCAGTAAATTAAGAGATTTTAGCATGGAAATTTCAACACGGACCATAATTTGCTGAAACCAAAAATTTCAGCACGGACCACAATTTAAAGAGAGGGACGACACTCAAAGGTTTTCTTTTGTGTTCAACCCTACCAGATCTGATCCCGCCATGCTTCCATTTCTCTTTTTCCTCCTAATTGCGGCGCTTCTTAATGGCGGCCATGGTACATTTCTAGCGTGTAGCTTAATTGTGGGGGTTGTCTATAATTTGTTTTCAGTACTCACTACTCCCAACTCTTATTCTATGATCGATGTGTACATGAGTGAGATTTGCTTCAAAGGCCTCATCTCAGTCATCACACACCAACAATAGTTCTTTTTATTTATTTTACATTTTGTCTCCCATTTGCAATTATAGCTATAATATATATTATTAATTTGGGGGCATAATATTTTTCTTTAACCAATTCAAAATGCTTGCCTAGAATTTACAACATTAAAATAAAATACAAAAATTTCGTCTGGTGCCCCTGAAATAAGGGTTTTTTTTGTGTGGTGTACCAAAGTTTCACATATTTCGTCTAATACCCTTGAATTTTTATATTTTTTTTCGTTGTGTGCCCTTGTGTTATTTCTGTTAACCTATTCCGTTAAAAAATGGAAAAACTAACATAGTTCTTCGTCTATTGGTGGAAAGCAAAGTTCAGAGAGAGAGAGGACACAAATAGAGGAGTCTGACGCCGACGAAAAGTGGTCTGACGCCGAAAAGAAGTTGTCGAGGTGCAGCAGATCGTGATGGAGTAGGCGGAGGTATGTTTTAATTTCTTCCCACCTCAATTGGTTTTGATATTTAGGTTTTTTTTTTCCGAATTGGGGGTTTTGGGTTGGATTGTAGATAAAGGATTTGGGATTTGGGAGATTAGATTTAGGGATCAATTTAATGTGAATCTAGCTTCTTCCATTTGCCTCATGCTGATCTTCGAATTGCATACGAGAATCTCCTTCCAATTAATATTAGCATTTTGTTGCTGTGATTACCGAGTTTGAATATTGAATGTTTGTGTTATACTGCGTTTCTTCTTCCCTCCTAAATAGATTTTTTTAGCATTCATAATTACATTTAAACTGAGTTCTTCTTCCCTCCTAAATTAATTTTTATAATATATTACCATTGAAATTTTTTTTAAACAAATATATTAAGATTTTTTATAATTAACATTAACCGCTAAATTATTATCAAATATATAGTTTTTCTGACTTTATACTCATATTTATATTTGATATTACAAACATTATACAATTTAACATTTTACTTGTTTCTATTCATTCTTAAAATTTAAGATATTGATTTTTTTAAATAAAGAAAGACAATATATGTTTATGCAAAATTTTATAAATTCTATGATATATTATGTTGTGTGCTATGTATTAATTTTAAAATGGTTGATCTAAACAGATGTGTAGTTGTCGTTATTGTTAATCTAAAAGTTTTTTCTGATTGTTGAGGAGATATTTAGTTAATAAATTTATTGGGCAAAAAACCTCTTTTATAAGTTAATTCTTACAATTTAAGATATTTTTTAATAAAATAAATTATCAATGTTTATGCAAATTTATATGAAATATTATGATTTATAATATTGTTTTTTAATAAAGCCTCTTTTATATATTTTAATTATTTTTAATCTTAAATATTTTCTAATTGTTTTTTGTTTATATTATCATCTAGTCTTATTAGGATAGATTCTAAACTTATTACTATGTAAAAATAAATAATATCCTTAATTATGATAAAAAATACTAAAAATTAATTTAAAAAATATATTATTATAATTATAATAATTATTATTACTATTATAAATTAGGTTGTTTATCTTTTTTTAACAAAAGGTGGTTTGACTTTCAATTGGGCATTAAATGCAAAAAAACCTCTTTTATATGTTATAAATAGATACATAGAATAGTTTTTCCCACTTCATATCCACACTTGTGTTTATATCATAAATATTATACAATTACACTTTTTACTTATTTCTGTTCATTCATGTAATTTAAGACACTGTTTTTATAAAATACAAAATACTGATGTTGACACAAATTCACGTGATTATATATATAGAGAGGTTGGATCCCGTGTAAGCAACCCTTACGGTGTAATTTGTGAGCAGAGAAATTATTCGTAGGTACCAAGCGTTTATTCGTGTATAATAATGTAATTATTCGTATGTATGAACAAATGTAATTATTTGTATGCAACAAAGGATTATTCATATGTATGTACATACGAATAATTACTTGGTACCTACGAATAATGTCACTGTTCACAAGTTACTTTTAATCTCATCCGTTTGATCTTCTTAATCCGACGCTCCAGATTTGCTCACAAATTACACAGTAAGACTTGCTTACACAGGATCTATCCTCTATATATATATATATATATATATATATATATATTCATTCTTATAATTTATACAGTTACACTTTGACTTGCTTCTATTCGTTCATATAATTGAAGACATTGATTTTAATACAAAAATATTGATGTTTATACAAATTTATATGAGCATATATATAATATTCTTTCTTATAGTTTATCATTCTTCTTCTAAAATTGGTGAGGTGACAATTATCTACTATATTTATTGGACAAAAACCCATGTTTTATAAAATAATATATATAGAAAATGGATGGATTTTATTCTATTAAATATTTTATAATCATTTTTTATATCTTTAGACTTATTATATATAAGAAATAAATATTTATTAGATTTAAGCATTTACTATTTTCTTTATATATATACGTAGTGTATATATATATAAGAATTGAATACTTTCTTATAGTTTATTTATTATATATAATATTGAATATTCTTTCTTATAGTTTATCATTCTTCTTCTAATTGGTGAGGTGGCAATTATCTACTATATTTATTGGACAAAAACCCATGTTTTATAAAATAATTTATATAGAATATGGATGAATTCTATTCCATTAAATGTTTTATAATCATTTTAATATCTTTAGACTTATTATATATAAGAATTAAATATTTATTAGACTTAAGCATTTACTATTTTCTTTATATGTGAGAATTGAATTAATCATTTTAATATCTTTAGACTTATTATATATAAGAATTAAATATTTATTAGACTTAAGCATTTACTATTTTCTTTATATATGTAAGAATTGAATACTTTTTCTTTCTTATAATCAACTCATCATCATTGATTGCAAAAAGTATCTTAAGATGTATGGTCATTTATTGACAAAAAAGTATCTTAAGATGAGATCAAATTTTGAGCATTTATAATGCTATATGAAACCAACAAAGTCCACTTTAGTTGTGTATTATGGACTTCCAATTTAGTTGTTTTGAAATATGTAGCCTATTAGCTCAACTGAAAGAGTAATGTGCATTATCAAAAAGATGTGGAATCAAATCTTACATAGGCTATGTGGTGCATAAATGACGCTTACATATACTGACTCATCGAGTCGATTTTAACCCAACATGTCATTAGGTTTCAACTCTAAAATTCCCATATATAAAAAATATATATAGTCAAAATAACAATCACAAATTAATGCAACATGATCAATAGAATTAGACTTCATAACTAGCTAAGTGCGTTGATATATTATACACCAAGTCCCAAAACCTACGAGAATTGTTAGGCGGGTCTATCTAGCTATATATATATATATATATGTATAGTGTTTGAACATTATTAACGGTCATGCATACAATACAACAAATAAGCTTTTCATTAAAAGACATTAAATTATTAATATATATGTGCCAGATCTGATCAAGATTGAACTGATTGACGAAAAATTGCAATATTATCCATCTCATTTTTAAAATTTGACGTTTTACTATTCACACACGTTTTTTTAGGAGATAAAAACAATATAAAATATTTATTTTTTTAATAATTTTTTTAAACAATTTTGTAGTTATTATTAATAAGTACAAACTTGTTAAATTTTTTTTTTTAAAAATGAATATTTTATATAGTTTTTATCATTCTAAAAAAGCGTGCATTAATATTAAACGACAAGTTTTGCCGAACGGAAGTAGTATTAAATACGTATACGTAGTGATCGATTGATTAATGAACTAATTACAAATCACTCAGTAAAACATTAATATATTAGTCGTCCCACTTTGCTTGCTTGCAATTGCAATTGTTTAACCTAATGTCCACTACTGTTTGCCCCCAATTCATTTCCTCTTCCAAAATATATAATTATACTATATATATTCAAATAATATAAAGTGAATAACACCATATTCATATCCACATAGGGTAAAGAATTTGAGGTTTTAAATTTTTTGAGATTTTGAGATTTTTTGTGGACTACCCCATTTGAAAAAAGTCGAGGATCCAAGCTGGTGGAAAAATGATTTTTTTGGACATCTTCGAGGAGGATTTCTCAGGAGACATCCTCTGTAAAGTCATAGGCGTAGAAGTTAGATTTCCAACGAGCTCTCAAATGGACTGATTAGACCAACGCAGCTCTTGTTATGACCAAAATACCTAGCTCATGTCCGTAACACCTATAGAAAGGAACACTACCTTCATTCCGTGGCCATTTGGGCATCTTAGGTGGGCCTTTCATGGACCTATCACCTAACTAGCATCACACCATACCTAGGGAAAAGAATTTGGGGTTTTAAATTTTCTGAGATTTTGAGATTTTTTGTGGACTACCCCATTTGGAAAAAGTCGAGAATCCAAATTGGTGGAAAAATGATTTTTTTGGACATCTTCGAAGAGGATTTCTCAGGAGACGTCCTGTTGATAGTCATATGCCTTGAAGTTAGCTTTCCAACGAGCTCTCAAATTGCCCGATCAGACCAACGCAGCTCTTGTTATGACCACAATACCAAGCTCGTGTCAGTAACAGCTACAGAAAGGCACACTAACTACATTACTGAGCCATTTGGGCATCTCAGGTGGGCCTTTCATGGACCTATCGCCTAACTAGCATCACACCATACCTAGGGAAAAGAATTTAGGGTTTTAAATTTTCTGAGATTTTGAGATTTTTTGTGGACTACCCCCTTTGGAAAAAGTCGAGAATCCAAGTTGGTGGAAAAATAAATTTTTTGGACATCTTCGACGCGGATTTCTCATGAGACGTCCTATCGAAAGTCGTAGGCCTTGAAGTTAGATTTTCAACGAGCTCTCAAATGGTCTGATCAGACCAACGCAACTCTTGTTATGACCAAAATACCAAGCTCGTGTCCGTAACACCTATAGAAAGACACACTACCTTCATTCCTGGGCCATTTGGGCATCTCATGTGGGCTTTTCATGGACCTATCACCTAACTAGCATCAGACCATGCCTAGGGAAAAGAATTTGGGGTTGTATATTTTTTGAGATTTTGAGATTTTTTTGTGGACTACCCCCTTTGGAAAAAGGCGAGGATCCAACCTGGTGGAAAAATGATTTTTTTGGATATCTTCGAGGAGGATTTCTCAAAAGACGTCATAAGTAAAGTCGTAGGCCTTGAAGATATCTTTCCAAAGAGCTCTCAAATAGGTTGATCAGACCAACATAGCTCTTCTTATGACTAAAATACCTAGCTCGTGTCCGTAACACCTATAGAAAGGCACACTACCTTCATTCCGTGGCCATTTGAGCATCTCAGGTGGGCCTTTCATGGACCTATCACCAAACTAGCATCACAGCATACCTAGGGCAAAGAATTTGGGGTTTTAATTTTTCTGAGATTTTGAGATATTTTGTGGACTACCCAATTTGGAAAAAGTCGAGAATCCTAGTTCGTGGAAAAATGATTTTTTTGGACATCTTCGAGGAGGCTTTCTTAGGAGACGTCCTTAGTAAAGTCATAGACCTTAAAGATAGCTTTCCAACGAGCTCTCAAATGGCCTGATCAGACCAACACAACTTTTGTTATGACCAAAATACAAAGCTCATGTCCGTAACACCAATTGAAAGGCACACTACCTTCATTCCTGGGCCATTTGGGCATCTCAGGTAGGCCTTTCATGGACCTATCGCCTAACTAGCATCACACCATGCCTAGGGAAAAAAATTTGGAGTTTTTAATTTTCTGAGATTTTGAGATTTTTTGTGGACTACCCCCTTTGGAAAAATTCAAGGATCCAAGTTGGTGGAAAAATGATTTTTTTTGACATCTTTGAGGAGGATTTCTCAGGAGACATCCCGTCGAAAGTCATAGGCCTTGAAGTTAGCTTTCCAACGAGCTCTCAAATGGCCTGATCAGACCAACGCAACTCTTGTTATGACCAAAATACCAAGCTCGTGTCCGTAACACATATAGAAAGACACACTACCTTCATTCCTGGGCCATTTGGGCATCTCAGGTGGGCCTTTTATAGACCTATCACCAAACTGGCATCACACCATGCCTAGGGCAAATAATTTTGTGTTTTAAATTTTTTGAGATTTTGAGATTTTTTGTGGAATACCCCATTTGGAAAAATTCGAGGATCCAAGTTGGTGGAAAAATGATTTTTTGGACATCTTCGAGGAGAATTTCTTAGGAGACGTCCTCGTTAAAGTCGTAGGCCTTGAAATTAGCATTCGAACGAGCTCTTAAATGGCCCGATTAGACCAACGCAACTCTTGGTATGACCAAAATACCAAGCTCGTGTCCGTAACACCTATAGAAAGACACACTACCTTCATTCCTAGGCCATTTGGGCATCTCAGGTGAGCCTTTCATGGACATATCGCCTAACTAGCATCACACCATACCTAGGGAAAAGAATTTAGGGTTTTAAATTTTTATAGATTATGAGATTTTTTGTGCACTTACCCCTTTGGAAAAAGTCGAGAATCCAAGTTGGTGGAAAAATAATTTTTTTGGACATCTTCGAAGAGGATTTGTAAGGAGACGTCCTGTCTAAAGTCACAGGCCTTGAAGTTAGCTTTCCAACGAGCTCTCAAATGGCCTGATCTGACCAACGCAGCTCTTGTTATGACCAAAATACCAAGCTCATGTCCGTAACACCTAGAGAAAGACACACTAACTTCATTCCTGGGCCATTTGGGCATCTCAGGTGGGCCTTTCATGGACCTATCACCTAACTAGCATCAGACCATGCCTAGGGCAAAGAATTTGGTCTTTTAAATTTTCTGAGATTTTGAGATTTTTTGTGGACTACCCCCTTTGGACAAAGTCGAGGATCCAAGCTGGTGTAAAAAGGATTTTTTTTGGACATCTTCGAGGAGAATTTCTTAAGAGACGTCCTCGTTAAATTCGTAGGCCTTGAAGTTAGCTTTCCAACAATCTCTCAAATGGCCCGATCAGAGCAATGCAGCTCTTGTCATGACCAAAATACCAAGCTCGTGTCCATAACACCTATAGAAAGGGACACTACCTTCATTCCTGGGCCATTTGGGCTTCTTAGGAGGGTCTTTCATGGACCTATAGCCTAACTAACATCACATCATGCCCAGGGAAAAGAATTTAGGGTTTTAAATTTTTAGAGATTATGAGATTTTTTGTGGACTACCCCCTTTGGAAAAAGTCGAGGATCCAAGCTGGTGAAAAAATGATTTTTTGGACATCTTCGAGGAGAATTTCTCAGGAGACGTCCTGTCGAAAGTCATAGGCCTTGAAGTTAGCTTTCCAACGAGCTCTGAAATGGCCCGATCAGACCAACGCAGCTCTTGTCATGACCAAAATACCAAGCTCGTGTCCGTAACACATATAGAAAGGGACACTACATTCGTTCCTGGGCCATTTGGGCATCTCAGGTGGGCCTTTCATGGACCTATAGCCTAACTAGCATCACACCATACCTAAGACAAAGAATATCGGGTTTTAAATTTTATGAGATTTTGACATTTTTTTGGACTACCCCTTTTGGAAAAAGTCGAGGATCCAAGCTAGTGAAAAAATGATTTTTTTGGACATCTTCGAGGAGGATTTCTCAGGAGACGTCCTCGTTAAAATGGTAGGCTTTGAAGTTAGCTTACCAACGAGCTCTCAAATGGTCCGATCAGACCAACACAGTTCTTGTTATTACCAAAATACCAAGCTCGTGTCCGTAACACCAGTAGAAAGGCACACTACCTTCATTACTGGGCCATTTAGGCATCTCAGGTGGGCCTTTCATGTTCCTATCGCCTAAATAGCATCACACCAATCCTAGGGCAAAGAATTTGGGGTTTTAAATTTTCTGAGATTTTGAGATTTTTTGTGGACTAACCCTTTTGGAAAAAGTCGAGAATCCAACCCGGTGGAAAAATGATTTTTTTTGACATCTCCGAGGAGGATTTCTCAGAAGACGTCCTCAATAAAGTCATAGGCCTTGAATTTAGGTTTCCAACGAGTCTCAAATGGCCCGATCAAACCAACACAACTCTTGTTATGACAAAAATACCAAGCTCGTATCTATAACACCTATAGAAAGGTACACTAACTACATTCTTCGGCCATTTAGGCATCTCAGGTGGGCCTTTAGTGGACCTATTGCCTAACTATCATCTCACCATACCTAGGGCAAAGAATTTAGGGTTTTAAAATTTCTGAGATTCTGAGATTTTTTGTTGACTACCTCTATTGGAAAAAGTAGAGAATCCAAGTTGGTGGAAAAATGATTTTTTTGGACATCTTCGACGCGGATTTCTCAGGAGACGTCCTATCTAAAGTCATAGGCCTTGAAGTTTTATTTCGAACGAGCTATCAAATGGCCTGATCAGACCAACGTAGCTCTTGTTATGTCCAAAATACCAAGCTCGTGTCCGTAACACCTATAGAAAGACACACTACCTTCATTCTTGGGCCATTTGGGCATTTCAAGTGCGCCTTTCATGGACCTATCACCTAACTAGCATGAGACCATGCATAGGGCAAATAATTTGGGGTTTTAAATTTTTTGAGATTTTGAGATTTTTTGTCGACTACCCCCTTTGGAAAAAGTCGAGGATCCAAGCTGGTGTAAAAATGATTTTTTTGGACATCTTCGAGGAGAATTTCTCAGGAGACGTCCTCGTTAAAGTCATAGGCCTTGAAGTTAGCTTTCCAACGAGCTCTCAAATGGACCGATCAGACCAATGCAGCTCTTGTCATGACCAAAATACCAAGCTCCTGTCCGTATCACCAATAGAAAGGGACACTACATTCATTCCTAGGCCATTTGGGCATGTCAGGTGGGCCTTCCGTGGACCTATAGCCTAACTAACATCAAACCATGCTTAAGGAAAAGAATTTGGGGTTTTAAATTTTCTGAGATTTTGAGATTTTTTGTGCACTACCCCATTTGGAAAAAGTCGAGGATCCAAGCTAGTGGAAAAATGATTTTTTTAACATCTTCGAGGACGATTTCTGAGGAGACATCCTCATTTAAATGGTAGGCCTTGAAGTTAGTTTACCAACGAGCTCTTAAATGGCCCGATCAGACCATCGCAGCTCTTGTTATGACCAAAATACCAAGCTCGTGTCCGTAACACCTGAAGAAAGGCAAACTACCTTCATTCCTGGGCAATTTGGGCATCTCAGCTGGGCCTTTCATGGACCTATCGCCTAACTAGCATCACACAATGCCTAGGGAAAAGAATTTGGGGTTTTAAATTTCCTAAGATTTTGAGATTTTTTGTGGACTACCCCCTTTGGAAAAAGTCGAGAATCCAAGCTGGTGGAAAAATGATTTTTTTTTGACATCTCCGAGGAGGATTTCTCTGGAGACGTCCTTAGTAAAGTCAATGGACTTGAATTTAGGTTTCCAACGAGCTCTCAAATTGCCCGATCAGACCAACGCAGCTCTTGTTATGACCACAATACCAAGCTCGTGTCAGTAACACCTACAGAAAGGCACACTAACTACATTACTGGGCCATTTGGGCATCTCAGGTGGGCCTTTCATGGACATATCGCCTAACTAGCATCACACCATACCTAGGGAAAAGAATTTAGGGTTTTAAATTTTCTGAGATTTTGAGATTTTTTGTGGACTACCCCTTTTGGAAATAGTCGAGAATCCAAGTTGGTGGAAAAATAAATTTTTTGGACATCTTCGACGCGGATTTCTCATGAGACGTCCTATCGAAAGTCGTAGGCCTTGAAGTTAGATTTCCAACGAGCTCTCAAATGGTCTAATAAGACCAACGCAACTCTTGTTATGACCAAAATACCAAGCTCGTGTCCATAACACCTATAGAAAGGGTCACTACATTCTTTCCCGGGGCATTTGGGCATCTCAAGTGGGCCTCTCATGGACCTATAGCCTAACTAACATCACACCATGCCTAGAGAAAGAATTTGGGGTTTTAAATTTTATGAGATTTTGATATTTTTTATGGACTACCCCCTTGGAAAAAGTCGAGAATCCAAGCTAGTGGAAAAATGATTTTTTTGGACATCTTCGAGGAGAATTTCTCAGGAGACGTCCTCGTTAAAATCACAAGCCTTGAAGTTAGCTTTCCAACGAGCTCTCAAATGGCCCGATCAGACCAACATAGTTCTTGTTATTACCAAAATACCAAGCTCGTGTCCGTAACACCAGTAGAAAGGCACACTACCTTCATTACTGGGCCATTTAGGCATCTCAGGTGGGCCTTTCATGGACATATCGCCTAACTAGTATCACACCATGCCTAGGGCAAAGAATTTGGGGTTTTAAATTTTCTGAGATTTTGAGATTTTTTGTGGACTACCCCCTTTGGAAAAAGTCGAGAATCCAAGCTGGTGGAAAAATGATTTTTTTTTTGACATCTTCAAGGAGGATTTCTCAGGAGACGTCCTCAGTAAAGTCATAGGCCTTGAATTTAGGTTTCCAACGAGCTCTCAAATGGCCCGATCAGAACAACGCAAATCTCGTTATGACCAAAATACCAAGCTCGTGTCTGTAACACCTATAGAAAGGTACACTAACTATATTCCTGGGCCATTTGGGCATCTCAGGTGGGCCTTTAGTGGACCTATTGCCTAACTAGCATCTCACCATACCTAGGGCAAAGAATTTAGGGTTTTAAAATTTCTGAGATTTTAAGATTTTTTGTGGACTTCCTCCTTTGGAAAAAGTCGAGAATCCAAGTTGGTGGAAAAATGATTTTTTTGGACATCTTCAACGCGGATTTCTAAGGAGACGTCCTATCAAAAGTCATAGGCCTTGAAGTTAGATTTCGAACGAGCTCTCAAATGGCATGATCAGACCAACGCAGCTCTTGTTATGACCAAAATACCAAGCTCGTGTCCGTAACACCTATTGAAAGACACACTACCTTCATTCCTGGGCCATTTGGGCATCTCAAGTGGGCCTTTCATGGACCTATCACCTAACTAGCATCAGACCATGCCTAGGGCAAATAATTTGGGGTTTTAAATTTTATGAGATTTTGAGATTTTTTGTGGACTACCCCCTTTGGAAAAAGTAGAGGATCCAAGCTGACGTAAAAATGATTTTTTTGGACATCTTCGAGGAGAATTTCTCAGGAGACGTCCCCGTTAAAGTCTTAGGCCTTGAAGTTAGCTTTCCAACGAGCTCTCAAATGGCCTGATCAGACCAATGCAGCTGTTGTCATGACCAAAATACCAAGCTCCTATCCGTAACACCTATAGAAAGGAACACTACATTCATTCCTGGGCCATTTGGGCATCTCAGGGGGGCCTTTCATGGACATATAGCCTAACTAACATCACGCCATGCTTAGGGTAAAGAATTTGGGATTTTAAATTTTCTGAGATTTTGAGATTTTTTGTGGACTACCCCCCTTTGGAAAAAGTCGAGGATCCAAGCTAGTGGAAAAATGATTTTTTTGGACATCTTCGAGGAGGATTTCTCAAAAGACGTCCTCGTAAATGGTCGGCCTTGAATTTCGCTTACCAAAGAGCTCTCAAATGGCCCGATCAGACCAACGCAGCTTTCGTTATGACCAAAATACCAAGCTCGTTTCCGTAACACCTGAAAAAAGGCACACTACCTTCATTCCTGGGCCATTTGGGCATCTCAGGTGGGCCTTTCATGGACCTATCGCTTAACTAGAATCACACCATGCCTAGGGCAAACAATTTGGGGTTTTAAATTTTCTGAGATTTTGAGATTTTTTGTGGACTACCCCCTAAGGAAAAAGTCGAGAATCCAAGCTGGTGGAAAAATGATTTTTTTTGACATCTTCGAGGAGGATTTCTCAGAAGACGTCCTTAGTAAAGTCATAGTCCTTGAATTTAGGTTTCCAATGAGCTCTTAAATGGCCCAATCAGACCAACGCAACTCTTGTTATAACAAAAATACGTAGCTCGTGTCCGTAATACCTATAGAAAGACACAGTACCTTCATTCCTGGGCCATTTGGGCATCTCAGGTGGGCCTTTCATTGACCTATCGCCTAACTAGTATCACACCATACCCAGGGAAAAGAGTTTGGGGTTTTAAATTTTCTGAGATTTTGAGATTTCTTATGGACTACTACATTTGGAAAAAGTCGAGAATCCAAGTTGGTGGAAAAATGATTTTTTTGGACATCTTCGACGCGGATTTCTCAGGAGACGTCCAATCGAAAGTCGTAGGCCTTGAAGTTAGATTTCCAATGAGCCCTCAAATGGCCTGATAAGACCAATGCAGCTCTTATTATGACCAAAATACCAAGCGCGTGTCCGTAACACCTATAGAAAGACACACTACCCTCATTCCTGGGCCATTTGGGCATCTCAGGTGGGCCTTTCAAGGACCTATCACCTAAATAGCATCAGACCATGCCTAGGGAAAATTATGTAGGGTTTTAAATTTTCAGAGATTTTGAGATTTTTGTGGACTACCCCCTTTGGAAAAAGTCGAGGATCCAAGCTGGTGGAAGAACGATTTTTTGGATATCTTCGAGAAGAATTTCTCAAGAGACATCCTCGATAAAGTCGTAGGCCTTGAAGTTAGCTTTCCAACGAGCTCTCAAATGGCCCAATCAGACCAATGCAACTCTTGTCATGACAAAAATACCAAGCTTGTGTCCGTAACAACTATAGAAAGGGTCACTACATTCATTCCCGGGGCATTTGGGCATTTCAAGTGGGCCTTTCATGGACCTATTGGCTAACTAACATCACACCATGCCTAAGGAAAGGAATTTGGGGTTTTAATTTTTCTGATATTTTGACATTTTTTGTGGAGTACCCCCTTTGGAAAAAAGTCGAGCATCCAAGCTAATGGAAAAATGATTTTTTTGGACATCTTTGAGGAGGATTTCTTAGGAGATGTCCTCATTAAAGTCATAGGCCTTGAATTTAGGTTTCCAACGAGTTCTTAAATGGCCTGATCAGACCTACGCAACTCTTATTATGACTAAAATACCAAGCTCGTGTCCGTAACAACTATACAAAGGCACACTACCTTCATTCCAGGGCCATTTGGGAATCTCAGGTGGGCCTTTCATGGACCTATCGCCTAACTAGCATCACACAATACCCAGGGAAAATAATTTGGGGTTTTAAATTTTCTGAGATTTTGAGATTTTTCTTGCACTACCCCCTTTGGAAAAAGTCGAGAATCCAAGTTGGTGGAAAAATGATTTTTTTGGACATATTCGAGGAGGATTTCTCCAGAACGTCATGTGGAAAGTCATAGGCCTTGAAGTTAGCTTTCCAACGAGCTCGCAAATGGACCTATCAGACCAACGCAACTCTTGTTATGACAAAAATACCAAGCTCTTGTTTGTAACACCTATAGAAAGGCACACTAACTACATTCCTGGGCAATTTGGGCATCTCATGTGAGCCTTTCATGGACCTATCGCCTAACTAGCATCACACCATACATAGGGAAAATAATTTAGGGTTTTAAATTTTCTAAGATTTTGAGATTTTTTGTGGACTAACCAATTTGGAAAAAGTCGAGAATCCAAGTTGGTGGAAAAATGATTTTTTTGGACATCTTCGACGCGGATTTCTCAGGAGACGTCCTGTCGAAAGTCGTAGGCTTTGAAGTTAGATTTCCAACAAGCTCTCAAATGGCCTTATCAGACCAACGCAACTCTGGTTATGACCAAAATACCAAGCTCGTGTCCGTAACACTTATAGAAAGACACACTACCTTCAATCTTGGGCCATTTGGGCGTCTCAGGTGGGCCTTTCATGGACCTATCACTTGACTAGCATCAGACCATGCCTAGGGCAAAGAATTTGGGGTTTTAAATTTTATGAGATTTTTAGATTTTTTGTGGACTACCCCCTTTGGAAAAATTCGAGGATCCAAGCTGGTGTAAAAATAATTTTTTTGGACATCTTCGAGGAGAATTTTTCAGGAGACGTCCTCGTTAAAGTCGTAGGCCTTGAAGATAGCTTTCCAACGAGCTCTCAAATGGCCCGATCAGACCAATGCAGCTCTTGTCATGACCAAAATACAAAGCTCGTGTCCGTAACACATATAGAAAGGGACACTACATCCAATCATGGGCCATTTAGGCATCTCAGGTGGGCCTTTCATGGACCTATCGCCTAACTAGCATCAAAACATGCCTAGGCCAAAGAATTTTGGGTTTTAAATTTTCTGAGATTTGAGATTTTTTGAGGACTACCCCCTTTGGAAAAAGTCGACAATACAAGCTGGTGGAAATTTTTTTTTTTTGACATCTTTGAGGAGGATTTCTCAGGAGACGTCCTCAGTAATCATAGGCCTTGAATTGAGGTTTCCAACTAGCTCTTAAATGGCTCGATCAGACCAACGCAACTCTTGTTATGACCAAAATTCCAAGCTCGTGTCCGTAACACCTATAGAAAGGCACACTACCTTCAATCTTGGGCCATTTGGGCATCTCAGGTGGGCCTTTCATGGTCCTATCGCCTAACTATCATCACACCATACCTACGGAAAAGAATTTGGAGTTTTAAATTTTTTGAGATTTTGAGATTTTTTTGTGGACTATCCCCTTTGGAAAAAGTCCAGAATCCAAGTTCGTGGAAAAATGATTTTTTTTGGAAATCTTCGAGGAGGATTTCTACGGAGACGTCCTTTCAAAAGTCATAGGCCAGCTTGATGTTAGCTTTCCAATGAGCTCTCAAATGGCCCGTTCAGACCAACGCAGCTCTTGTTATGACCACAATACCTAGCTCGTGTCCGTAACACCTATAGAAAGACACACTAACTTCATTCCTGGGCCATTTGGGCATCTCAGGTGGGCCTTTCATGGACCTATAGCCTAACTAACATCATACCATGCCTAGGGAAAAGAATTTAGGGTTTTAAATTTTCCGAGATTTTGACATTTTTATTGGACTACCCCCTTTGTAAAAATTCGAGGATCCAAGCTAGTGGAAAAATGATTTTTTTGGAAATCATCGAGGAGGATTTCTGAGGAGAAGTCCTCGTTAAAATCGTAGGCCTTGAAGTTAGCTTACCAACGAGCTCTCAAATGGTCCGATCAGACCAATGCAGCTCTTGTTATGACCAAAATACAAAGCTCGTATCCGTAACACCTATAGAAAGGCACACTACCTTTATTCCGGGGCCATTTGGGCATCTCAGGTGGGCCTTTCATGGGCCTATCCCTAACTATAATCACACCATGCCTAGGGCAAAGAATTTGGGGTGTTAAAGTTTCTGAGATTTTGAGATTTTTTGTGGACTACCCCCTTTGGAAAAAGTTGAGGATCCAAGCTGGTAGGCAAAATAATATTTTGGGACATCTTCGAGGAGGATTTCTCAGGAGTCGTCCTCGTTGAAATTGTAGGCCTTGAAGTTAGCTTACCAACGAGCTCTCAAATGGCCCGATCAGAACAACGTTGCTTTTGTTATGACCAAATTACCAAGCTCGTGTCCGTAACACCAGTAGAAAGGCACACTACCTTCATTCCTGGGCCATTTAGGCATCTCAGGTGGACCTTTTATGGACCTATCGCCTAACTAGCATCACACTATGCCTATGGCAAAGAATTTGGGGTTTTAAATTTTCTGAGATTTTTAGATTTTTTGTGGACTACCCCATTTGGAAAAAGTGGAGAATCCAAGCTGGTGGAAAAATGATTTTTTTTTGACATCGTCGAGGAGGATTTCTCAGGAGACGTCCTCAGTAATGTGGTAGGCCTTGAATTAATCTTTCTAACGAGATGTTAATTGGCCCGATCAGACCAACGCATCTTTTGTTATGACCAAAATACCAAGCTCGTGTCCGTAACACCTATAGAAAGGCACACTACTTTTATTTCGGGGCCATTTGGGCATCTCATGTGGGGCTTTCATGGGCCTATCGGCTAACTAGCAACATACCATGCCTAGGGCAAATAATTTGGGGTTTTAAATTTTCTGAGATTTTGTGATTTTTTGTGGACTACCCCCATTGGGAAAAGTCACGGATCCAAGCTGGTGGAAAAATGATTTTTTTGGACATATTCGAGAAGGATTTCTCAGAAGGCGTAATCGTTAAAGTCGTAGGCCTTGAAGTGAGATTTCCAAGGAGCTCTGAAATGGTCCAATAAGACAGACGCAGCTCTTGTCATGACCAAAATACCAAGCTTGTGTCCGTAACACCTATAGAAAGGCACAATACCTTCATTCCGGGGCCATTTGGGCATCTCAGGTCGGCCTTTCATTGGCCTATCGCCTAACTAGCATCACACCATGCCTACGGCAACGAGTTTGGGGTTTGAAATTTTCTGGGATTTTGAGATTTTTTGTGGACTACCCCCTTTGGAAAAAGTCGAGTATCCAAGCTGTGGAAAAATTATTTTTTTGGACATCTTTGAGGAGGATTTCTCAGGAGACGTCCTCGTTAAAGTCGTAGGCCTTGAAGTTAGCTTTACAACGAGCTCTAAAATGTCCCGATCAGAGAAACGCAGCTCTTGTTATGAGTAAAATACCAAGCTCGTGTCCATAACACCTATAGAAAGGCACACTACCTTCATTCCGGTGCCATTTGTGCATCTCAAGTGGGCCTTTCATGGGCCTATCGCCTAACTAGCAATAAACCACGCCTAGGGCAAAGAATTTGGGGTTTAAAATTTTCTAAGATTTTTAGATTTTTTGTGGAATACCCCCTTTGGAAAAAGACGAGGATCCAAGCTTGTGGAAAAATGATTTTTTTGGACATCGTCGAGGAGTATTTCTCAAAAGACGTCCTCGTTAACATCGTAGGCCTTGAAGTTAGCTTTCAATCAAGCTCTCAAAAGGCCCGATGAGACCAACGCTGCTCGTGTTATGACATAAATACCGAGCTTGTGTCCGTAACACCTATAGAAAGGCACACTACCTTCATTCCGGGCCCATTTGGGCATCTCAGGTGCGCCTTTCATGGACCTATCGCCTAACTAGAATCAGACCATGCCTAGGGAAAAGAATTTGGGGTTTCAAATTTTCTAAGATTTTGAGATATTTTGTGGACTACCCTTTTGGAAAAAGTCAAGGATCCAAGTTGGTGGAAAAATTATTTTTTTGAACATCTTCGAAGAGGATTTCTCAGGAGACGTCCTCGTTAAAGTCGTAGGCCTTGAAGTTAGCTTTCCAACGAGCTCTCAAATGGCACGATTAGACCAACGCAGCTCGTGTTACGACATAAATACCAAGCTCGTGTCCGTAACACCTATAGAAAGGCACACTACCTTCATTCCGGGGCTATTTAGGCATCTTATGGGGACCTTACATGGGCCTATCGCCTAACTAGCATCACACCATGCCTAGGGCAAAGAGTTTGGGGTTTTAAATTTTTTGAGATTTTGAGATATTTTGTGGACCACCCTTTTGGAAAAGGTCGAGGATCCAAGTTGGTGGAAAAATTATTTTTTTCAACATCTTCGAAGAGGATTTCTCAGGAGACGTCCCCATTAAAGTCGTAGGCCTTGAATTTAGCTTTCCAACGACCTCTCAAATGGAACGATTAGACCAACACAGCTCGTGTTATGACATAAATACCAAGCTCGTGTCCGTAACACCTATAGAAAGGCACACTACCTTCATTCCGGGGCTATTTGGTCATCCCAGGTGGGCCTTTCATGGGCCTATCGGCTAACTAGCATCAAACCATGCCTAGGGCAAAGAATTTGGGGTTTTAAATTTTATGAGATTTTGAGATTTTTCGTGGACTACCCCCTTTGGGAAAAGTCGAGGATCCAAGCTGGTGGGAAAATGATTTTTTTGGACATATTCGAGGAGGATTTCTCAGAAGACGTAATCGTTAAAGTCGTAGGCCTTAAAGTTAGATTTCCAAGGAGCTCTCAAATGGTCCGATCAGACAGACGCTGCTCTTGTCATGACCAAAATACCAAGCTTGTGTCCGTAACACCTATAGAAAGGCACAATACCTTCATTCCGGGGCCATTTGGGCATCTCAGGTCGGCCTTTCATTGGCCTATCGCCTAACTAGCATCACACCATGCCTAGGGCAAAGAGTTTGGGGTTTGAAATTTTATGAGATTTTGAGATTTTTTGTGGACTACCCCCTTTGGAAAAAGTCGAGTATCCAAGCTGTGGAAAAATTATTTTTTTGGACATCTTTGAGGAGGATTTCTCAGGAGACGTCCTCGTTAAAGTCGTAGGCCTTGAAGTTAGCTTTACAACGAGCTCTAAAATGTCCCGATCAGAGAAACGCAGCTCTTGTTATGAGTAAAATACCAAGCTCGTGTCCATAACACCTATAGAAAGGCACACTACCTTCATTCCGGTGCCATTTGTGCATCTCAAGTGGGCCTTTCATGGGCCTATCGCCTAACTAGCAATAAACCACGCCTAGGGCAAAGAATTTGGGGTTTAAAATTTTCTAAGATTTTTAGATTTTTTGCGGAATACCCCCTTTGGAAAAAGACGAGGATCCAAGCTTGTGGAAAAATGATTTTTTTGGACATCGTCGAGGAGTATTTCTCAAAAGACGTCCTCGTTAACATCGTAGGCCTTGAAGTTAGCTTTCAATCAAGCTCTCAAAAGGCCCGATGAGACCAACGCTGCTCGTGTTATGACATAAATACCGAGCTTGTGTCCGTAACACCTATAGAAAGGCACACTACCTTCATTCCGGGCCCATTTGGGCATCTCAGGTGCGCCTTTCATGGACCTATCGCCTAACTAGAATCAGACCATGCCTAGGGAAAAGAATTTTGGGTTTCAAATTTTCTAAGATTTTGAGATATTTTGTGGACTACCCTTTTGGAAAAAGTCAAGGATCCAAGTTGGTGGAAAAATTATTTTTTTGAACATCTTCGAAGAGGATTTCTCAGGAGACGTCCTCGTTAAAGTCGTAGGCCTTGAAGTTAGCTTTCCAACGAGCTCTCAAATGGCACGATTAGACCAACGCAGCTCGTGTTACGACATAAATACCAAGCTCGTGTCCGTAACACCTATAGAAAGGCACACTACCTTCATTCCGGGGCTATTTAGGCATCTTATGGGGACCTTACATGGGCCTATCGCCTAACTAGCATCACACCATGCCTAGGGCAAAGAGTTTGGGGTTTTAAATTTTTTGAGATTTTGAGATATTTTGTGGACCACCCTTTTGGAAAAGGTCGAGGATCCAAGTTGGTGGAAAAATTATTTTTTTCAACATCTTCGAAGAGGATTTCTCAGGAGACGTCCCCATTAAAGTCGTAGGCCTTGAATTTAGCTTTCCAACGACCTCTCAAATGGAACGATTAGACCAACACAGCTCGTGTTATGACATAAATACCAAGCTCGTGTCCGTAACACCTATAGAAAGGCACACTACCTTCATTCCGGGGCTATATGGTCATCCCAGGTGGGCCTTTCATGGGCCTATCGGCTAACTAGCATCAAACCATGCCTAGGGCAAAGAATTTGGGGTTTTAAATTTTATGAGATTTTGAGATTTTTCGTGGACTACCCCCTTTGGGAAAAGTCGAGGATCCAAGCTGGTGGGAAAATGATTTTTTTGGACATATTCGAGGAGGATTTCTCAGAAGACGTAATCGTTAAAGTCGTAGGCCTTAAAGTTAGATTTCCAAGGAGCTCTCAAATGGTCCGATCAGACAGACGCTGCTCTTGTCATGACCAAAATACCAAGCTTGTGTCCGTAACACCTATAGAAAGGCACAATACCTTCATTCCGGGGCCATTTGGGCATCTCAGGTCGGCCTTTCATTGGCCTATCGCCTAACTAGCATCACACCATGCCTAGGGCAAAGAGTTTGGGGTTTGAAATTTTATGAGATTTTGAGATTTTTTGTGGACTACCCCCTTTGGAAAAAGTCGAGTATCCAAGCTGTGGAAAAATTATTTTTTTGGACATCTTTGAGGAGGATTTCTCAGGAGACGTCCTCGTTAAAGTCGTAGGCCTTGAAGTTAGCTTTACAACGAGCTCTAAAATGTCCCGATCAGAGAAACGCAGCTCTTGTTATGAGTAAAATACCAAGCTCGTGTCCGTAACACCTATAGAAAGGCACACTACCTTCATTCCGGTGCCATTTGTGCATCTCAGGTGGGCCTTTCATGGGCCTATCGCCTAAATAGCAATAAACCACGCCTAGGGCAAAGAATTTGGGGTTTAAAATTTTCTGAGATTTTTAGATTTTTTGTGGAATACCCCCTTTGGAAAAAGTCGAGGATCCAAGCTTGTGGAAAAATGATTTTTTTGGACATCGTCGAGGAGTATTTCTCAAAAGACGTCCTCGTTAACGTCGTAGGCCTTGAAGTTAGCTTTCAATCGAGCTCTCAAAAGGCCCGATGAGACCAACGCTGCTCATGTTGTGACATAAATATCGAGCTTGTGTCCGTAACACCTATAGAAAGGCACACTACCTTCATTCCGGGGCCATTTGGGCATCTCAGGTGCGCCTTTCATGGACCTATCGCCTAACTAGAATCAGACCATGCCTAGGGAAAAGAATTTGGGGTTTCAAATTTTCTAAGATTTTGAGATATTTTGTGGACTACCCTTTTGGAAAAAGTCAAGGATCCAAGTTGGTGGAAAAATTATTTTTTTGAACATCTTCGAAGAGGATTTCTCAGGAGACGTCCTCGTTAAAGTCGTAGGCCTTGAAGTTAGCTTTCCAATGAGCTCTCAAATGGCACGATTAGACCAACGCAGCTCGTGTTACGACATAAATACCAAGCTCATGTCCGTAACACCTATAGAAAGGCACACTACCTTCATTCCGGGGCTATTTAGGCATCTCATGGGGACCTTACATGGGCCTATTTCCTAACTAGCATCACACCATGCCTAGGGCAAAGAGTTTGGGGTTTTAAATTTTTTGAGATTTTGAGATATTTTGTGGACCACCCTTTTGGAAAAGGTCGAGGATCCAAGTTGGTGGAAAAATTATTTTTTTCAACATCTTCGAAGAGGATTTCTCAGGAGACGTCCCCATTAAAGTCGTAGGCCTTTAATTTAGCTTTCCAACGACCTCTCAAATGGAACGATTAGACCAACGCAGCTCGTGTTATGACATAAATACCAAGCTCGTGTCCGTAACACCTATAGAAAGGCACACTACCTTCATTCCGGGGCTATTTGGTCATCCCAGGAGGGCCTTTCATGGGCCTATCGGCTAACTAGCATCAAACCATGCCTAGGGCAAAGAATTTGGGGTTTTAAATTTTATGATATTTTGAGATTTTTCGTGGACTACCCCCTTTGAGAAAAGTCGAGGATCCAAACTGGTGGGAAAATGATTTTTTTTGACATATTCGAGGAGGATTTCTCAGAAGACGTAATCGTTAAAGTCGTAGGCCTTAAAGTTAGATTTCCAAGGAGCTCTCAAATGGTCCGATCAGACAGACGCTGCTCTTGTCATGGTCAAAATACCAAGCTCGTGTCCGTAACACCTATAGAAAGGCACACTACCTTCATTCCGGGCCTTTTGGGCATCTCAGGTGGGCCTTTCATTGGCCTATCGCCTAACTAGCATCACACCATGCTTAGGGTAAAGAGTTTGGGGTTTTAAATTTTCTGAGAATTTGAGATTTTTTGTGGACTACCCCGTTTGGAAAAAGTCGAGTATGCCAGCTGGTGGAAAAATTATTTTTTTGGACATCTTTGAGGAGGATTTGTCAGGAGACCTCCTCGTTAAATAGGACATGAAGTTAGCTTTCCAACGAGCTCTAAAACGGCCCGATCAGACCAACGTAGCTCTTGTTATGATCAAAATACCAAGCTCGTGTCCGTAACACCTATAGAAAGGCACACTACCTTCATTCCGGGGCCATTTTGGCATCTCAGGTGGGCCTTTCATTGGCCTATCGCCTAACTAGCATCACACCATGCCTAGGGTAAAGAGTTTGGGGTTTTAAATTTTCTGAGATTTTGAGATTTTTTGTGGACTACCCCCTTTGGAAAAAGTCGAGTGTGCAAGCTGGTGGAAAAATTATTTTTTTGGACCTCTTTGAGGAGGATTTTTCAGGAGACGTCCGCATTAAAGTCATAGGCCATTAAGATAGCTTTCCAAGGAGCTCTAAAACGGCCCTATTAGACCAACTTATCTCTTGTTATGACCAAAATACAAAGCTCGTGTCCGTAACACCTATAGAAAGGCACACTACCTTCATTCCGGGGCCATTTGTGCATCTCAGGTGGGCCTTTCATGGACCTATCGGCTAGCTAGCATCAAACCATGCCTAGGGCAAAGAATTTGGGGTTTTAAATGTTCTGAGATTTTTAGATTTTTTGTGGACTACCCCCTTTGGAAAAAGTCGAGGATCCAAGCTTGTGGAAAAATGATTTTTTTGGACATCTTCGAGGAGGATTTCTCAGAAGACGTCCTCGTTAAAGTCATAGGCCTTGAAGTTAGCTTTCCAACGAGCTCTCAAAAGGCCTGATGAGACCAACGCAGCTCGTGTTATGACATAAATACCAAACTTGTGTCTATAACACCTATAGAAAGGCACACTACCTTCATTCCGGGGCCATATGGGCATCTCAGGTGCGCCTTTTATGGGCCTATCGGCTAACTAGCATCAAACCATACCTAGGGAAAAGAATTTGGGGTTTTAAATTTTATGAGATTTTGAGATTTTTTGTGGACTACACCCTTTGGGAAAAGTCGAGGATCCAAGCCGGTGGGAAAATGATTTTTTTGGACATATTCGAAGAGGATTTCTCAGAAGACGTAATCGTTAAAGTCGTAGGCCTTAAATTTAGATTTCCAAGGAGCTCTCAAATGGTCCGATCAGACAGACTCTGCTCTTGTCATGACCAAAATACCAAGCTCGTGTCCGTAACATCTATAGAAAGGCATACTACCTTCATTCTGGGCCATTTGGGCATCTCAGGTGGGCCTTTCATTGGCCTATCGCCTAACTAGCATCACTCCATGCCTAGGGTAAAGAGTTTGGGGTTTTAAATTTTCCGATATTTTGAGATTTTTTGCGGACTACCCCGTTTGGAAAAAGTCGAGTATCCAAGCTGGTGGAAAAATTATTTTTTTGGACATCTTTGAGGAGGATTTCTCAAAAGACATCCTCGTGAAAGTCGTAGGCCATGAAGTTAGCTTTCCAACGAGCTCTAAAACGGCCCGATCAAATCAACGTAGCTCTTGTTATGACCAAAATACCAAGCTCGTGTCCGTAACACCTATAGAAAGGCACACTACCTTCATTCCGGGGCCATTTGGGCATCTCAGGTGGGCCTTTCATGGGCCTATCGGCTAACTAGCATCAAACCATGCCTAGGGCAAAGAATTTGGGGTTTTAAATGTTCTGAGATTTTTAGATTTTTTGTGGACTACCCACTTTGGAAAAAGTCGAGGATCCAAGCTTGTTGAAAAATGATTTTTTTGGACATCTTCGAGGAGGATTTTTCAGAAGACGTCCTCGTTAAATTAGTAGGCCTTGAAGTTAGCTTTCCAACGAGCTCTCAAAAGGCCCGATGAGACCAACGCAGCTCGTGTTATTACATAAATACCAAGCTTGTGTCCATAACACTTATAAAAAGGCACACTACCTTCATTCCGGGGCCATTTGGGCATCTCAGGTGCGCCTTTCATGGACCTATCGCCTAACTAGCATCACACCATGCCTAGGATAAAGAGTTAAGGGTTTTAAATTTTCTGAGATTTTGAGATTTTTTGTGGACAACCCCCTTTGGAAAAAGTCGAGTATCCAAGCTGGTGGAAAAATTATTTTTTTGGACATCTTTGAGGAGGATTTCTCATGAGATGTCCTCGTTAAAGTTGTAGGCCTTGAAGTTAGCTTTCCAACGAGCTCTCAAATGGCATGATTAGACCAACACAGCTCATGTTATGACATAAATACCAAGTTCGTGTCCGTAACACCTATAGAAAGGCACACTACCTTCATTCCGGGGCTATTTGGGCATCTCAGGTGGGCCTTTCATGGGCCTATCGGCTGACTAGCATCAAACCATGCCTAGAGCAAAGAATTTGGGGTTTTAGGCCGGGACTTCGGGAAAAGTCGAGGATCCAAGCTTGTGGAAAAATGATTTTTTTGGACATCGTCGAGGTGTATTTCTCAGAAGACGTCCTCGTTAACGTCGTAGGACTTGAAGTTAGCTTTCAATCGAGCTCTCAAAAGGCCCGATGAGACCAACGCAGCTCTTGTTATGACATAAATACCGAGCTTGTGTCCGTAACACCTATAGAAAGGCACACTACCTTCATTCCGGGGCCATTTGGGCATCTCAGGGGCACCTTTCATGGACCTATCGCCTAACTAGCATCACACCATGCCTAGGGAAAAGAATTTGGGGTTTGAAATTTTCTGAGATTTTGAGATATTTTGTGGACTACCCTTTTGGAAAAAGTCAAGGATCCAAGTTGGTGGAAAAATTATTTTTTTGAACATCTTCGAAGAGGATTTCTCAGGAGACGTCCTCGTTAAAGTCGTAGGCCTTGAAGTTAGCTTTCCAACGAGCTCTCAAATGGCACGATTAGACCAACCCAGCTCGTGTTATGACATAAATACCAAGCTCGTGTCCGTAACACCTATAGAAAGGCACACTACCTTCATTCCGGGGCTATTTAGGCATCTCATGGGGGCCTTACATGGGCCTATCGCCTAATTAGCATCACACCATGCCTAGGGCAAAGAGTTTGGGGTTTTAAATTTTTTGAGATTTTGAGATATTTTGTGGACTACCCTTTTGGAAAAGGTCGAGGATCCAAGTTGGTGGAAAAATGATTTTTTCAACATCTTCGAAGAGGATTTCTCAGGAGACGTCCCCATTAAAGTCGTAGGCCTTGAATTTAGCTTTCTAACGACCTCTCAAATGGAACGATTAGACCAACGCAGCTCGTGTTATGACATAAATACCAAGCTCGTGTCTGTAACACCTATAGAAAGGCACACTACCTTCATTCCGGGGCTATTTGGACATCCCAGGTGGGCCTTTCATGGGCCTATCGGCTAACTAGCAGCAAACCATGCCTAGGGTAAAGTGTTTGGGGTTTTAAATTTTCTGAGAATTTGAGATTTTTTGTGGACTACCCCGTTTGGAAAAAGTCGAGTATGCCAACTGGTGGAAAAATTATTTTTTTAGACATCTTTGAGGAGGATTTCTCAGGAGACCTCCTCGTTAAAGTCGTAGGCCATGAAGTTAGCTTTCCAACGAGCTCTAAAACGGCCCGATCAGACCAACGTAGCTTTTGTTATGACAAAAATACCAAGCTCGTGTCCGTAACACCTATAGAAAGGCACACTACCTTCATTCCGGGGCCATTTGGGCATCTCAGGTGGGCCTTTCATTGGAATATCGCCTAACAATCATCACACCATTCCTAGGGTAAAGAGTTTGGGGTTTTAAATTTTCTGAGATTTTGAGATTTTTTGTGGACTACCCCCTTTGGAAAAAGTCGAGTGTGCAAGCTGGTGGAAAAATTATTTTTTTGGACATCTTTGAGGAGGATTTCTCAGGAGACGTCCTCATTAAAGTCATAGGCCATGAAGTTAGCTTTCCAAGGAGCTCTAAAACGGCCCTATTAGACCAACGTAGCTCTTGTTATGATCAAAATACAAAGCTCGTGTCCGTAACACCTATAGAAAGGCACACTACCTTCATTCCGGGGCCATTTGTGCATCTTAGGTGGGCCTTTCATGGACCTATCGGCTAACTAGCATGAAACCATGCCTAGGGCAAAGAATTTGGGGTTTTAAATGTTCTAAGATTTTTAGATTTTTTGTGGACTACCCACTTTGGAAAAAGTCGAGGATCCAAGCTTGTGGAAAAATGATTTTTTTGGACGTCTTCGAGGAGGATTTCTCAGAAGACGTCCTCGTTAAAGTCATAGACCTTGAAGTTAGCTTTCCAACGAGCTCTCAAAAGGCCTGATGAGACCAACGCAGCTCGTGTTATGACATAAATACCAAGCTTGTGTCTATAACAACTATAGAAAGGCACACTACCTTCATTCCGGGGCCATATGGGCATCTCAGGTGCGCCTTTCATGGGCCTATCGGCTAACTAGCATCAAACCATGCCTAGGGCAAATAATTTGGGGTTGTAAATTTTATGAGATTTTGAGATTTTTTGTTGACTACCCCCTTTGGGAAAAGTCGAGGATCCAAGCCGGTGGGAAAATGATTTTTTTGGACATATTCGAAGAGGATTTCTCAGAAGACGTAATTGTTAAAGTCGTAGGCCTTAAATTTAGATTTCCAAGGAGCTCTCAAATGGTCCGATCAGACAGACTCTGCTCTTGTCATGACCAAAATACCAAGCTCGTGTCCGTAACACCTATAGAAAGGCATACTACCTTCATTCCGGGGCCATTTGGGCATCTCAGGTGCGCCTTTAATTGACCTATCGCCTAACTAGCATCACACCATGCTTAGGGTAAAGAGTTTAGGGTTTTAAATTTTCTGAGATTTTGAAATTTTTTTTGGACAACCGCCTTTGGAAAAAGTCGAGTATCCAAGTTGGTGGAAAAATTATTTTTTTGGACATATTTGAGGAGGATTTCTCATGAGATGTCCTCGTTAAAGTTGTAGGCCTTGAAGTTAGCTTTACAACGAGCTCTAAAATGTCCCGATCAGAGAAACGCAGCTCTTGTTATGAGTAAAATACCAAGCTCGTGTCCGTAACACCTATAGAAAGGCACACTACCTTCATTCCGGTGCCATTTGTGCATCTCAGGTGGGCCTTTCATGAGCCTAGCGCCTAACTAGCAATAAACCACGCCTAGGGCAAAGAATTTGGGGTTTAAATTTTTTTGAGATTTTTATATTTTATGTGGACTACCCCCTTTGGAAATAGTCGAGGATCCAAGCTTGTGGAAAAATGATTTTTTTGGACATCGTCGAGGAGTATTTCTCAGAAGACGTCCTCGTTAACGTGGTAGGCCTTGAAGTTAGCTTTCAAACGAGCTCTCAAAAGGCCCGATGAGACCAACACAGCTCGTTTTATGACATAAATACCAATCTTGTGTCTATAACACCTATAGAAAGGCACACTACCTTCATTCCGGGGCCATATAGGCATCTCAGGTGCGCCTTTCATGGGCCTATCGGCTAACTAGCATCAAACCATGCCTAGGGCAAAGAATTTGGGGTTTTAAATTTTATGAGATTTTGAGATTTTTTGTTGACTACCCCCTTTGGGAAAAGTCGAGGATCCAAGCCGGTGGGAAAATGATTTTTTTGGATATATTCGAAGAGGATTTCTCAGAAGACGTAATTGTTAAAGTCGTAGGCCTTAAATTTAGATTTCCAAGGAGCTCTCAAATGGTCCGATCAGACAGACTCTGCTCTTGTCATGACCAAAATACCAAGCTCGTGTCCGTAACACCTATAGAAAGGCATACTACCTTCATTCCGGGGCCATTTGGGCATCTCAGGTGCGCCTTTAATGGACCTATCGCCTAACTAGCATCACACCATGCCTAGGGTAAAGAGTTTAGGGTTTTAAATTTTCTGAGATTTTGAAATTTTTTTTGGAAAACCCCCTTTGGAAAAAGTCGAGTATCCAAGTTGGTGGAAAAATTATTTTTTTGGACATATATGAGGAGGATTTCTCATGAGATGTCCTCGTTAAAGTTGTAGGCCTTGAAGTTAGCTTTACAACGAGCTCTAAAATGTCCCGATCAGAGAAACGCAGCTCTTGTTATGAGTAAAATACCAAGCTCGTGTCCGTAACACCTATAGAAAGGCACACTACCTTCATTCCGGTGCCATTTGTGCATCTCAGGTGGGCCTTTCATGAGCCTAGCGCCTAACTACCAATAAACCACGCCTAGGGCAAAGAATTTGGGGTTTAAAATTTTCTGAGATTTTTATATTTTATGTGGACTACCCCCTTTGGAAAAAGTCGAGGATCCAAGCTTGTGGAAAAATGATTTTTTTGGACATCGTCGAGGAGTATTTCTCAGAAGACGTCCTCGTTAACGTCGTAGGCCTTGAAGTTAGCTTTCAAACGAGCTCTCAAAAGGCCCGATGAGACCAACACAGCTTGTGTTATGACATAAATACCAAGCTTGTGTCCGTAACACCTATAGAAAGGCACACTACCTTCATTCCGGGGCCATTTGGGCATCTCATCTGCGCCTTTCATGGACCTATTGCCTAACTAGCATCACACCATGCCTAGGGAAAAGAATTTGGGGTTTTAAATTTTTTGAGATTTTGAGATTTTTTGTGGACTACCCCCTTTGGAAAAAGTCGAGGATCCAAGCTGGTGGAAATATGATTTTTTTGGACATCTTCTTGGAGAATTTCTCAAGAGACGTCATCGTTAAAGTCGTAGGCCTTGAAGTTAGCTTTCCAATGAGCTCTCAAATGGCCCGATCAGACCAACGTAGCTCTTGTTATGACCAAAATACCAAGCTCGTGTCCGTGACACCTATATAAAAGGTACACTACCTTCATTCCGGGGCCATTTAGGCATCTCATGGGGGCCTTACATGGGCCTATCGCCTAACTGGTATCACACCATGCCTAGGGCAAAGAGTTTGGGGTTTTAAATTTTCTTAGATTTTGAGATATTTTGTGGACTACCCATTTGGAAAAAGTCGAGGATCCAAGTTGGTTGAAAAATTATTTTTTGAACATATTCGAAGAGGATTTCTCAGGAGACGTCATCGTTAAAGTCGTAGGCCTTGAAGTTAGCTTTTCAACGAGCTCTCAAATGGCACGATTAGACCAACATAGCTCGTGTTATGACATAAATACCAAGCTCGTGTCCGTAACACCAGTAGAAAAGGCACACTACCTTCATTCCTGGGCCATTTAGGCATCTCAGGTGGACCTTTCATGGACCTATCGCCTAACTAGCATCACACCATGCCTATGGCAAAGAATTTGGGGTTTTAAAATTTATGAGATTTTTAGATTTTTTGTGAACTACCCCATTTGGAAAAAGTGGAGAATCCAAGCTGGTGGAAAAATGATTTTTTTTTGACATCTTCGAGGAGGATTTCTCAAGAGACGTCCTGAGTAATGTGGTAGGCCTTGAATTAAGCTTTCTAACGAGCTGTTAATTGGCCCGATCAGACCAACGCATCTCTTGTTATGACCAAAATACCAAGCTCGTGTCCGTAACACCTATAGAAAGGCACACTACTTTTATTTCGGGGCCATTTGGGCATCTCAGGTGGGGCTTTCATGGGCCTATCGGCTAGCTAGCATCATACCATGCCTAGGGCAAAGAATATGGGGTTTTAAATGTTCTGAGATTTTGAGATTTTTTGTGGACTACCCCCATTGGGAAAAGTCACGGATCCAAGCTGGTGGAAAAATGATTTTTTTGGACATATTCGAGAAGGATTTCTCAGAAGGCGTAATCGTTAAAGTCGTAGGCCTTTAGATTTCCAAGGAGCTCTCAAATGTTCCAATCAGACAGACGAAGCTCTTGTCATGACCAAAATACCAAGCTTGTGTCCGTAACACCTATAGAAAGGCACAATACCTTCATTCCGGGGCCATTTGGGCATCTCAGGTCGGCCTTTCATTGGCCTATCGCCTAACTAGCATCACACCATGCCTAGGGCAAAGAGTTTGTGGTTTGAAATTTTCTGAGATTTTGAGATTTTTTGTGGACTACCCCCTTTGGAAAAAGTCGAGTATCCAAGCTGGTGGAAAAATTATTTGTTTGGACATCTTTGAGGAGGATTTCTCAGGAGACGTCCTCGATAAAGTCGTAGGCCTTGAAGTTAGCTTTACAACGAGCTCTAAAATGTCCCGATCAGAGAAACACAGCTCTTGTTATGAGTAAAATACCAATCTCGTGTCCGTCACACCTATAGAAAGGCACACTACCTTCATTCCGGTGCCATTTGTGCATCTCAGGTGGGCCTTTCATGAGCCTAGCGCCTAACTACCAATAAACCACGCCTAGGGCAAAGAATTTGGGGTTTAAAATTTTCTGAGATTTTTATATTTTTTTTGGACTACCCCCTTTGGAAAAAGTCGAGGATCCAAGCTTGTGGAAAAATGATTTTTTTGGACATCGTCGAGGAGTATTTCTCAGAAGACGTCCTCGTTAACGTCGTAGGCCTTGAAGTTAGCTTTCAAACGAGCTCTCAAAAGGCCCGATGAGACCAACGCAGCTCGTGTTATGACATAAATACCGAGCTTGTGTCCGTAACACCTATAGAAAGGCACACTACCTTCATTCCAGGGCCATTTGGGCATCTCAGGTGCGCCTTTCATGGACCTATCGCCTAACTAGCATCACACCATGCATAGGGTAAAGAGTTTGGGGTTTTAAATTTTCTGAGATTTTGAGATTTTTTGTGGACTACCCCATTTGGAAAAAGTCGAGTATGGAAGCTGGTAGAAAAATTATTTTTTTGGACATCTTTGAGGTGGATTTCTCAGGAGACGTCCTCATTAAAGTCGTAGGCCATGAAGTTAGCTTTCCAACGAGCTCTAAAACGGCCCGATCAGACCAACGTAGCTCTTGTTATGACCAAAATACCAAGCTCGTGTCCGTAACACCTATAGAAAGGCACACTACCTTCATTCCGGGGCCATTTGGGCATCTCAGGTGGGCCTTTCATTGGCCTATCGCCTAACTAGCATCACAACATGCCTAGGGTAAAGAGTTTGGGGTTTTAAATTTTCTGAGAATTTGAGATTTTTTGTGGACTACCCCGTTTGGAAAAAGTCGAGTATGCCAGCTGGTGGAAAAATTATTTTTTTGGACATCTTTGAGGAGGATTTCTCAGGAGACCTCCTCGTTAAAGTCGTAGGCCATGAAGTTAGCTTTCGAACGAGCTCTAAAACGGCCCGATCAGACCAACGTAGCTCTTGTTATGACCAAAATACCAAGCTCGTGTTCGTAACACCTATAGAAAGGCACACTACCTTCATTCCGGGGCCATTTGGGCATCTCAGGTGGGCCTTTCATTGGCATATCGCCTAACAATCATCACACCATGCCTAGGGTAAAGAGTTTGGGGTTTTAAATTTTCTGAGATTTTGAGATTTTTTGTGGACTATCCCCTTTGGAAAAAGTCGAGTGTGCAAGCTGGTGGAAAAATTATTTTTTTGGACATCTTTGAGGAGGATTTCTCAGGAGGCGTCCTCGTTAAAGTCGTAGGCTATGAAGTTAGCTTTCCAAGGAGCTCTAAAACGGCCCTATTAGACCAACGTAGCTCTTGTTATGACCAAAATACAAAGCTCGTGTCCGTAACACCTATAGAAAGGCACACTACCTTCATTCCGGGGCCATTTGTGCATCTCAGGTGGGCCTTTCATGGACCTATCGGCTAACTAGCATCAAACCATGCCTAGGGCAAAGAATTTGGGGTTTTAAATGTTCTGAGATTTTTAGATTTTTTGTGGACTACCCACTTTGGAAAAAGTCGAGGATCCAAGCTTGTGGAAAAATGATTTTTTTGGACATCTTCGAGGAGGATTTCTCAGAAGACGTCCTCGTTAAAGTCATAGGCCTTGAAATTAGCTTTCCAACGAGCTCTCAAAAGGCCTGATGAGACCAACGCAGCTCGTGTTATGACATAAATACCAAGCTTGTGTCTATAACACCTATAGAAAGGCACACTACCTTCATTCCGGGGCCATATGGGCATCTCAGGTGCGCCTTTCATGGGCCTATCGGCTAACTAGCATCAAACCATGCCTAGGGCAAAGATTTTGGGGTTTTAAATTTTATGAGATTTTGAGATTTTTTATGGACTACCCCCTTTGGGAAAAGTGGAGGATCCAAGCCGGTGGGAAAATGATTTTTTTGGACATATTCGAAGAGGATTTCTCAGAAGACGTAATCGTTAAAGTCGTAGGCCTTAAATTTAGATTTCCAAGGGGCTCTCAAATGGTCTGATCAGACAGACTCTGCTCTTGTCATGACCAAAATACCAAGCTCGTGTCCGTAACACCTATAGAAAGGCATACTACCTTCATTCTGGGCCATTTGGGCATCTCAGGTGGGCCTTTCATTGGCCTATCGCCTAACTAGCATCACACCATGCCTAGGGTAAAGAGTTTGGGGTTTTAAATTTTCTGATATTTTTGAGATTTTTTGTGGACTACCCCCTTTGGAAAAAGTCGAGTATCCAAGCTGGTGGAAAAATTATTTTTTTGGACATCTTTGAGGAGGATTTCTCAAAAGACATCCTCGTGAAAGTCGTAGGCCATGAAGTTAGCTTTCCAACGAGCTCTAAAACGGCCCGATCAAATCAACGTAGCTCTTGTTATGACCAAAATACCAAGGTCGTGTCCGTAACACCTATAGAAAGGCACACTACCTTCATTCCGGGGCCATTTGGGCATCTCAGGTGGGCCTTTCATGGGCCTATCGGCTAACTAGCATCAAACCATGCCTAGGGCAAAGAATTTGGGGTTTTAAATGTTCTGAGATTTTTAGATTTTTTGTGGACTACCCCCTTTGGAAAAAGTCGAGGATCCAAGCTTGTGGAAAAATGATTTTTTTGGACATCTTCGAGGAGGATTTGTCAGAAGACGTCCTCGTTAAATTAGTAGGCCTTGAGTTAGCTTTCCAACGAGCTCTCAAAAGGCCCGATGAGACCAACGCAGCTCATGTTATTACATAAATACCAAGCTTGTGTCCATAACACCTATAAAAAGGCACACTACCTTCATTCCGGGGCCATTTGGGCATCTCAGGTGCGCCTTTCATAGACCTATCGCCTAACTAGCATCACACCATGACTAGGGTAAAGAGTTTAGGGTTTTAAATTTTCTGAGATTTTGAAATTTTTTGTGGACAAACCCCTTTGGAAAAAGTCGAGTATCCAAGCTGGTGGAAAAATTATTTTTTTGGACATCTTTGAGGAGGATTTCTCATGAGATGTCCTCGTTAAAGTTGTAGGCCTTGAAGTTAGCTTTCCAACGAGCTCTCAAATGGCATGATTAGACCAACACAGCTCGTGTTATAACATAAATACCAAGTTCGTGTCAATAACACCTATAGACAGGCACACTACCTTCATTCCGGGGCTATTTGGGCATCTCAGGTGGGTCTTTCATGGGCCTATCGGCTGACTAGCATTAAACCATGCCTAGAGCAAAGAATTTGTAGTTTTAAATTTTATGAGATTTTGAGATTTTTTGTGGACTACCCCCTTCGGGAAAAGTCGAGGATCCAAGCGGGTGGGAAAATGATTTTTTTGGACATATTTTAGGAGGATTTCTCAGAAGACGTAATTGTTAAAGTCGTAGGCCTTAAAGTTAGATGTCCAAGGAGCTCTCAAATGGTCCAATCAGACAGACGCTGCTCTTGTCATGACCAAAATACCAAGCTCGTGTCCGTAACACCTATAGAAAGGCACACTACCTTCATTCCGGGCCATTTGGGCATCTCAGGTGGGCCTTTCATTGGCATATCGCCTAACTAGGATCACACCATGCCTAGGGTAAAGAGTTTGGGGTTTTAAAATTTCTGAGATTTTTAGATTTTTTGTGGACTACCCCCTTTGGAAAAAGTCGAGTATCCAAGCTGGTGGAAAAATTATTTTTATGGACATCTTTGAGGAGGATTTCTCAGGAGATGTCCTCGTTAAAGTTGTAGGCCTTGAAATTAGCTTTCCAAAGAGCTCTCAAATGGCACGATTAGACCAATACAGCTCGTGTTATGACATAAATACCAAGCTCGTGTCCGTAACACCTATAGAAAGGCACACTACCTTCATTCCGGGGCTATTTGGGCATCTCAGGTGGGCATTTCATGGGCCTATCGGCTAACTAGCATCAAACCATGCCTAGGGCAAAGAATTTGGGGTTTTAAATTTTATGAGATTTTGAGATTTTTTGTGGACTACCCCCTTCGGGAAAAGTCGACGATCCAAGCGGGTGGGAAAATGATTTTTTTGGACATATTCGAGGACGATTTCTCAGAAGACGTAATCGTTAAAGTCGTAGGCCTTAAAGTCAGATGTCCAAGGAGCTCTCAAATGGTCCGATCAGACAGACGCTGCTCTTGTAATGACCAAAATACCAAGCTCGTGTCCGTAACACCTATAGAAAGGCACACTACCTTCATTCCGGGCCATTTGGGCATCTCAGGTGGGCCTTTCATTGGCCTATCGCCTAACTAGGATCACACCATGCCTAGGGTAAAGAGTTTGGGGTTTTAAATTTTCTCAGATTTTTAGATTTTTTGTGGACTACCCCCTTTGGAAAAAGTCTAGTATCCAAGCTGGTGGAAAAATTATTTTTATGGACATCTTTGAGGAGGATTTCTCTGGAGATGTCCTCGTTAAAGTTGTAGGCCTTGAAGTTAGCTTTCCAACGAGCTCTCAAATGGCACGATTAGACCAACACAGCTCGTGTTATGACATAAATACCAAGCTCGTGTCCGTAACACCTATAGAAAGGCACACTACCTTCATTCCGGGGCTATTTGGGCATCTCAGGTGGGCATTTCATGGGCCTATCGGCTAACTAGCATCAAACCATGCCTAGGGCAAAGAATTTGGGGTTTTAAATTTTATGAGATTTTGAGATTTTTCGTGGACTACCCCCTTTGGGAAAAGTCGAGGATCCAAGCTGGTGGGAAAATGATTTTTTTGGACATATTTTAGGAGGATTTCTCAGAAGACGTAATTGTTAAAGTCGTAGGCCTTAAAGTTAGATGTCCAAGGAGCTCTCAAATGGTCCAATCAGACAGACGCTGCTCTTGTCATGACCAAAATACCAAGCTCGTGTCCGTAACACCTATAGAAAGGCACACTACCTTCATTCCGGGCCATTTGGGCATCTCAGGTGGGCCTTTCATTGGCATATCGCCTAACTAGGATCACACCATGCCTAGGGTAAAGAGTTTGGGGTTTTAAAATTTCTGAGATTTTTAGATTTTTTGTGGACTACCCCCTTTGGAAAGAGTCGAGTATCCAAGCTGGTGGAAAAATTATTTTTATGGACATCTTTGAGGAGGATTTCTCAGGAGATGTCCTCGTTAAAGTTGTAGGCCTTGAAATTAGCTTTCCAAAGAGCTCTCAAATGGCACGATTAGACCAATACAGCTCGTGTTATGACATAAATACCAAGCTCGTGTCCGTAACACCTATAGAAAGGCACACTACCTTCATTCCGGGGCTATTTGGGCATCTCAGGTGGGCATTTCATGGGCCTATCGGCTAACTAGCATCAAACCATGCCTAGGGCAAAGAATTTGGGGTTTTAAATTTTATGAGATTTTGAGATTTTTTGTGGACTACCCCCTTCGGGAAAAGTCGACGATCCAAGCGGGTGGGAAAATGATTTTTTTGGACATATTCGAGGACGATTTCTCAGAAGACGTAATCGTTAAAGTCGTAGGCCTTAAAGTCAGATGTCCAAGGAGCTCTCAAATGGTCCGATCAGACAGACGCTGCTCTTGTAATGACCAAAATACCAAGCTCGTGTCCGTAACACCTATAGAAAGGCACACTACCTTCATTCCGGGCCATTTGGGCATCTCAGGTGGGCCTTTCATTGGCCTATCGCCTAACTAGGATCACACCATGCCTAGGGTAAAGAGTTTGGGGTTTTAAATTTTCTCAGATTTTTAGATTTTTTGTGGACTACCCCCTTTTGGAAAAAGTCTAGTATCCAAGCTGGTGGAAAAATTATTTTTATGGACATCTTTGAGGAGGATTTCTCTGGAGATGTCCTCGTTAAAGTTGTAGGCCTTGAAGTTAGCTTTCCAACGAGCTCTCAAATGGCACGATTAGACCAACACAGCTCGTGTTATGACATAAATACCAAGCTCGTGTCCGTAACACCTATAGAAAGGCACACTACCTTCATTCCGGGGCTATTTGGGCATCTCAGGTGGGCATTTCATGGGCCTATCGGCTAACTAGCATCAAACCATGCCTAGGGCAAAGAATTTGGGGTTTTAAATCTTATGAGATTTTGAGATTTTTTTGTGCACTACCCCATTTGGGAAAAGTCGAGGATCCAAGCTGGTGGGGAAATGATTTTTTTGGACATATTCGAGGAGGATTTCTCAGAAGACGTAATCATTAAAGTCGTAGGCCTTTAAGTTAGTTTTCTAAGGAGCTCTCAAATGGTCTGATTAGACAGACGCTACTCTTTTCATGACCAAAATACCAAGCTCGTGTCCGTAACACCTATAGAAAGGCACACTACCTTCATTCCGGGGCCATTTGGGCATCTCAGGTCGGCCTTTCATTGGCCTATCGCCTAACTAGCATCACACCATGCCTAGGGCAAAGAGTTTGGGGTTTGAAATTTTCTGAGATTTTGAGATTTTTTGTGGACTACCCCCTTTGGAAAAAGTCGAGTATCCAAGCTGGTGGAAAAATTATTTTTTTGAACATCTTTGATGAGGATTTCTCAGAAGACATCCTCGTTAAAGTCGTAGGCCTTGAAGTTAGCTTTCCAACGAGCTCTCAAAAGGCCCGATGAGACCAACACAACTCGTGTTATGACATAAATACCAAGCTTGTGTCCGTAACACCTATAGAAAGGCACACTACCTTCATTCCGGGGCCATTTGGGCATCTCAGCTGCGCCTTTCATGGACCTATTGCCTAACTAGCATCCCACCATGCCTAGGGAAAAGAATTTGGGGTTTTAAATTTTCTGAGATTTTGAGATTTTTTGTGGACTACCCCCTTTGGAAAAAGTCGAGGATCCAAGCTGGTGGAAAAATAATTTTTTTGGACATCTTCTTGGAGAATTTCTCAAGAGACGTCATCGTTAAAGTCGTAGGCCTTGAAGTTAGCTTTCCAATGAGCTCTCAAATGGCCCGATCAGACCAACGTAGCTCTTGTTATGACCAAAATACCAAGCTCGTGTCCGTGACACCTATATAAAAGGTACACTACCTTCATTCCGGGGCCATTTAGGCATCTCATGGGGGCTTTACATGGGCCTATCGCCTAACTGGCATGACACCACACCTAGGGCAAAGAGTTTGGGGTTTTAAATTTTCTTAGATTTTGAGATATTTTGTGGACTACCCTTTTGGAAAAAGTCGAGGATCCATGTTGCTGGAAATATTATTTTTTTGAACATCTTCGAAGAGGATTTCTCAGGAGACGTTCTCGTTAAAGTCGTAGGCTTTGAAGTTAGCTTTCCAACGAGCTCTCAAATGGTCCGATCAGACAGACGCAGCTCTTGTTATGACCAAAATACCAAGATTGTGACCGTAACACCTATAGAAAGGCACACTACCTTAATTCCGGGCCATTTGGGCATCTCAGGTGGGCCTTTCATTGGCCTATCGCCTAACTAGCATCACACCATGCCTAGGGTAAAGAGTTTGGGGTTTTAAATTTTCTGAGATTTTGAGATTTTTTGTGGACTACCCCCTTTGGAAAAAGTCGAGTATCCAAGCTGGTGGAAAAATTAATTTTTTGGACATCTTTGAGGAGGATTTCTCAGGAGACGTTCTCGTTAAAGTCGTAGGCCATGAAGTTAGCTTTCCAACGAGCTCTCAAAAGGCCCGATGAGACCAACGCATCTCGTGTTATGACATAAATACCGAGCTTGTGTCCGTAACACCTATAGAAAGGCACACTACCTTCATTCCGGGGCCATTTGGGCATCTCAGGTGCGCCGTTCGTGGACCTATCGCCTAACTAGCATCGCACAATGCCTAGGGAAAAGAATTTAGGGTTTTAAATTTTTTGAGATTTTGAGATTTTTTGTGGACTACCCTTTTGAAAAAGTCGAGGATCCAAGTTGGTGGAAAAATAATTTTTTTGAACATCTTCGAAGAGGATTCCTCAGGAGACGTCCTCGTTAAAGTCGTAGGCCTTGAAGTTAGCTTTCTAACGAGCTCTCAAATGGCACGATTAGACCAACACAGCTCGTGTTATGACATAAATACATAGCTCTTGTCCGTAACACCTATAGAATGGCACACTACCTTCATTCCGGGGCTATTTGGGCATCTTAGCTGGCCCTTTCATGGGCCTATCGGCTAAATAGCATCAAACCATGCATAGGGCAAAGAATTTGGGGTTTTAAATTTTATGAGATTTTGAGATTTTTTGTGGACTACCCCCTTTGGGAAAAGTCGAGGATCCAAGCTGGTGGGAAAATGATTTTTTTGGACATATTCGAGGAGGATTTCTCAGAAGACGTAATCGTTAAAGTCGTAGGCCTTAAAGTTAGATTTCCATGGAGCTCTCAAATGGTCCGATTAGACAGACGCTGCTCTTGTCATGACCAAAATACCAAGTTCGTGTCCGTAACACCTATAGAAAGGCACACTACCTTCATTCAGGCCATTTGGGCATCTCAGGTGGGCCTTTCATTGGCGTATCGCCTAACTAGCATCATACCATGCCTAGGGTAAAGAGTTTGGGGTTATAAATTTTCTGAGATTTTGAGATTTATTTGGACTACCCCCTTTGGAAAAAGTCGAGTATCCAAGCTGGTGGAAAAATTATTTTTTTGGACATCTTTGAGTAGGATTTCTCAGGACACGTCCTCGTTAAAGTCGTAGGCCATGAAGTTAGCTTTCCAACGAGCTCTAAAACGGCCAGATCAGACCAACATAGCTCTTGTTATGACCAAAATACCAAGCTCGTGTCCGTAACACCTATAGAAAGGCACACTACCTTCATTTCGGGGCTATTTGGGCATCTCAGGTGGGCCTTTCATGGACCTATCGGCTAACTAGCATGAAACCATGCCTAGGGCAAAGAATTTGGGGTTTTAAATGTTCTGAGATTTTTAGATTTTTTGTGGACTACCCCCTTTGAAAAAAGTCAAGGATCCAAGCTTATGGAAAAATGATTTTTTTGGACATCTTTGAGGAGGATTTCTCAGAAGACGTCCACGTTGAAGTCGTAGGCCTTGAATTTAGCTTTCCAACGAGCTCTCAAAAGGCCCGATGAGACCATTGCAGCTCGTGTTATGAAATAAATACCAAGCTTGTGTCTATAACACCTAGAGAAAGGCACACTACCTTCATTCCGGGGCCATTTGGGCATCTCAGGTGTGCCTTTCATGGGCCTATCGGCTAACTAGCATCAAACCATGCCTAGGGCAAAGAATTTGGGGTTTTAAATTTTATGAGATTTTGAGATTTTTTGTGGACTATCCCCTTTGGGAAAATCGAGGATCCAAGCTGGTGGGAGAATGATTTTTTTGGCATATTCGAAGAGGATTTCTCAGAAGACGTAATCGTTAAAGTCGTAGGCCTTAAATTTAGATTTCCAAGGAGCTCTCAAATGGTCCGATCAGACAGACGCTACTCTTTTCATCACCAAAATACCAAGCTCGTGTCCGTAACACCTATAGAGAGGCACACTACCTTCATTCCGGGCCATTTGGGCATCTCAGGTGGGCCTTTCATTGGCCTATCGCCTAACTAGCATCACACCATGCCTAGGGTAAAGAGTTTGGGGTTTTAAATTTTTTGAGATTTTGAGATTTTTTGTGGACTACACCCTTTGGAAAAAGTTGGGTCCAAGCTGGTGGAAAAATTATTTTTTTGGACATATTTGAGGAGGATTTCTTAGAAGACGTCCCCATTAAAGTCGTAGGCCTTGAAGTTAGCTTTCCAAAGAGCTCTCAAAAGGCCCGATGAGACCAACGCAACTCGTGTTATGACATAAATACCAAGCTTGTGTCCGTAACACCTATAAAAAGGCACACTACCTTCATTCCGGGGCCATTTGGGCATCTCAGGTGCGCCTTTCATGGACATATCGCCTAAATAGAATCACACCATGCCTAGGGAAAAGAATTTGGGGGTTTAAATTTTCTGAGATTTTGAGATTTTTTGTGGACTACCCCCTTTGGAAAAAGTCGAGGATCCAAGCTGGTGGAAAAATGATTTTTTGGGAAATCATCGAGGAGAATTTCTCAAGAGACGTCATCGATAAAGACATAGGCCTTGAAGTTAGCTTTCCAATGATCTCTCAAATGGCCCGATCAGACCAGCGTAGCTCTTGTTATGACGAAAATACCAAGCTCGTGTCCGTAACACCTATAGAAAGGCACACTACATTCATTCCGGGGCCGTTTGGGCATCTCATGGGGGCCTTTCATGGGCCTATCGCCTAACTAGCATCACACCACGCCTAGGGCAAAGAGTTTGGGGTTTTAAATTTTCTGAGATTTTGAGATATTTATTAGACTACCTCTTTGGAAAAGTCAAGGATCCAAGTTGGTAGAAAAATTATTTTTTTGAACATCTTCGAAGAGGATTTCTCAAGAGACGTCCTCATTAAAGTCGTAGGCCTTGAAGTTAGCTTTCCAACAAGCTCTCAAATGGCACGATTAGACTAGCGTAGCTCATGTTATAACATAAATACCAAGCTCGTGCCCGTAACACCTATAGAAAGGCACACTACCTTCATTCCTGGGCCATTTGGGCATCTCAGGTGGGCCTTTCATGGGCCTATCGTCTAACTAGTATCAAACCATGCCTAGGGCAAAGAATTTGGGTTTTAAATTTTATGAGATTTTGAGATTTTTTGTGGACTACCCCCTTTGGGAAAAGTCGAGGATCCAAGCTGGTGGTAAAATGATTTTTTTGGACATATTCGAGGAGGATTTCTCAGAAGACGTAATCGTTAAAATCGTAGGATTTAAAGTTAGATTTCCAAGGAGCTCTCAAATTGTCCGATCAGACAGATGCAGCTCTTATCATGACCAAAATACCAAGCTCGTGTCCGTAACACCTATAGAAAGGCACACTACCTTCATTCCGGGCCATTTGGGCATCTCAGGTGGGCCTTTCATTGGCCTATCGCCTAACTAGCATCACACCATGCCTAGGGTAAAGAGGTTGGGGTTTTAAATTTTCAGAGATTTTGAGATTTTTTGTGGATTACCCCATTTGGAAAAAGTCGAGTATCCAAGCTGGTGGAGAAAATATTTTTTTGGACAACTTTAAGGAGGATTTCTCAGGAGATGTCCTCGATAAAGTCGTAGGCCATGAAGTTAGCTTTCCAACGAGCTCTAAAAAAGCCCGATCAGACCAACATAGCTCTTGTTATGACCAAAATACCAAGCTCGTGTCCGTAACACCTATAGAAAGGCACACTACCTTCATTCCGGGGCCATTTGGGCATCTCAGGTGGGCCTTTCATGGGCCTATTGGCTAACTAGCCTCAAACCATGCCTAGGGCAAAGAATTTGGGGTTTTAAATGTTCTGAGATTTTAAGATTTTTTTTGGACTACCCCCTTTGGGAAAAGTCGAGGATCCAAGCTTGTGGAAAAATGATTTTTTTGGACATCTTCGAGGAGGATTTCTCAGAAGACGTCCTCATTAAAGTCATAGGCCTTGAAGTTAGCTTTCCAACGAGCTCTCAAAAGGCCCGATGAGACCAACGCAGCTCGTGTTATGACATAAATATCAAGCTTGTGTCCGTAACACCTATAAAAAGGCACACTACCTTCATTCCGGGGCCATTTGGGCATCTCAGGTGCGCCTTTCATGGACCTATCGCCTAACTAGTATCACACCATGCCTAGGGAAAAGAATTTGGGGTTTTAAATTTTCTGAGATTTTGAGATTTTTTGTGGACTACCCCCTTTGGGAAAAGTCGAGGATCCAAGCTGATGGGAAAATGATTGTTTTGGACATATTCGAGTAGGATTTCTCAGAAGACGTAATCGTTAAAGTCGTAGGACTTAAAGTTAGATATCCAAGGAGCTCTCAAATGGTACGATCAGACAGACGCAGCTCTTGTCATGACCAAAATACCAAGCTCGTGTCCGCAACACCTATAGAAAGGCACACTACCTTCATGTCGGGCCATTTGGGCATCTCAGGTGGGCCTTTCATTGGCCTATCGCATAACTAGCATCACACCATGCCTAGGGTAAAGTGTTTGGGGTTTTAAATTTTCTGAGATTTTGAGGTTTTTTCTAGACTACCCCCTTTGGAAAAAGTCGAGTATCCAAGCTGGTGGAAAAATTATTTTTTTGGACATCTTTGAGGAGGATTTCTCAGGAGATGTCCTCGTTAAAGTTGTAGGCCTTGAAGTTAGCTTTCCAACGATCTCTAAATGGCCCGATCAGACCAACGCAGCTCTTGTTATGACCAAAATACCAAGCTCGTGTCTCTAACACCTATAGAAAGGCACAATACCTTCATTCCGGGGCCATTTGGCCATCTCAGGTGGGCCTTTCATGGGCCTCTCGGCTAACTAGCCTCAAAACATGCCTAGGGCAAAGAATTTGGGGGTTTAAATGTTCTGAGATTTTAATATTTTTTGTGGACTACCCCATTTAGAAAAAGTTGAGGATCCAAGCTTGTGGAAAAATGATTTTTTTGGATATCTTCGAGGAGGATTTCTCAGAAGACGTCCCGATTAAAGTCATAGGCCTTGAAGTTAGCTATCCAAAGAGCTCTCAAAAGGCCCGATGAGACCAACGCAGCTCGTGTTATGACATAAATACCAAGCTTGTGCCCGTAACACCTATAAAAAGGCACACTACCTTCATTCCGGGGCCATTTGGGCATCTCAGGTGCGCCTTTCATGGACCTATCGCCAAACTAGCATCACACCATGCCTAGGGAAAAGATTATGGGGTTTTAAATTTTCTGAGATTTTGAGATTTTTTATGGACTACCCCCTTTGGAAAAAGTCGAGTATCCAAGCTGGTGGAAAAATGATTTTTTGGGACATCATCGAGGAGAATTTCTCAAGAGACGTCATCGTTAAATTCATAGGCCTTGAAGTTAGCTTTCCAATGAGCTCTCAAATGGCCCGATCAGACCAACGTAGCTCTTGTTATGACCAAAATACCAAGCTCGTGTCCGTAACACCTATAGAAAGGCACACTACCTTCATTCCGGGGCCGTTTGGGCATCTCATGGGGGCCTTTCATGGGCCTATCGCCTAACTAGCATCACACCACGCCTAGGGCTAAGAGTTTGGGGTTTTAAATTTTTTGAGATTTTGAGATAATTATTGGACTACCTCTTTGGAAAAAGTCGAGGATCCGAGTTGGTAGAAAAATTATTTTTTGAACATCTTCGAAGAGGATTTCTCAGGAGACGTCCTAATTAAAGTCATAGGCCTTGAAGTTAGCTTTCCAACAAGCTCTCAAATGGCACGATTAGACCAACGTAGCTCATGTTATGACATAAATACCAAGGTCGTGCCCGTAACACCGATAGAAAGGCACACTACCTTCATCCCGGGGCCATTTGGGCATCTCAGGTGGGCCTTTCATGGGCCTATCGTCTAACTAGCATCAAACCATGCCTAGGGCAAAGAATTTGGGATTTTAAATTTTATGAGATTTCGAGATTTTTTTGGACTACCTTCTTTGGGAAAAGTCGAGGATCCAAGCTGGTGGGAAAATGATTTTTTTGGACATATTCGAGGAGGATTTATTAGAAACGTAATCGTTAAAGTCGTAGGACTTAAAGTTAGATTTCCAAGGAGCTCTCAAATTGTCCGATCAGACAGACGCAGCTCTTGTCATGACCAAAATACCAAGCTCGTGTCCGTAACACCTATAGAATGGCACACTATCTTCATTCCGGGTCATTTGGGCATCGCAGGTAGGCCTTTCATTGGCCTATCGCCTAACTAGCATCACACCATGCCTAGGGTAAAGAGTTTGGGTTTTTAAATTTTCTAATATTTTGAGATTTTTTGTGGACTACCCCCTTTGGAAAAAGTCGAGTATCCAAGCTGGTGGAAAAAAATATTTTTTTGGACATCTTTGAGGAGAATTGCTCAGGAGATGTCCTCATTAAAGTCGTAGGCCTTGAAGTTTGCTTTCCAATGAGCTCTAAAATGGCCCGATTAGACCAACGTAGCTCTTGTTATGATCAAAATACCAAGCTCGTGTCCGTAACACCTATAGAAAGGCACACTACCTTCATTCCGGGGCTATTTGGGCATCTCAGGTGGGCCTTTCATGGGCCTATTGGCTAACTAGCCTCAAACCATGCCTAGGGTAAAGAATTTGGGGTTTTTAATGTTCTGAGATTTTAAGATTTTTTTTTGACTACCCCCTTTGGGAAAAGTCGAGGATCTAAGCTTGTGGAAAAATGATTTTTTTGGACATCTTCGAGGAGGATTTCTCAGTAGACGTCCTCATTAAAGTCGTAGGCCTTAAAGTTAGCTTCCAACGAGCTCTCAAAAGGCCCGATGAGACCAACGCAGCTCGTGATATGACATAAATACCAAGCTTGTGTCCGTAACACCTATAAAAAGTCACACTACCTTCATTCCGGGGCCATTTGGGCATCTCAGGTGCGCCTTTCATGGACCTATCGCCTAACTAGTATCACACCATGCCTAGGGAAAAGAATTTGGGGTTTTAAATTTTCTGAGATTTTGAGATTTTTTGTGGACTCCCCCCTTTGGAAAAAGTCGAGGATCCAAGCTAGTGTAAAAATGATTTTTTTGGACATCTTCGAGGAGAATTTCTCAAGAGACGTCATCGTTAAAGTCGTAGGCCTTGAAGTTAGCTTTCAATGAGCTCTCAGATGGCCCGATCAGACCAACGTAGCTCTTGTTATGACCAAAATACCAAGCTCGTGTCCGTAACACCTATAGAAAGGCACACTACCTTCATTCCGGGGCCGTTTGGGCATCTCATGGGGGCCTTTCATGGGCCTATCGCCTAATTAGCATCACACCATGCCTAGGGCAAAGAGTTTGGGGTTTTAAATTTTCTGAGATTTTGAGATACTTTTTGGACTACCTCTTTGGAAAAAGTCGAGGATCCAAGTTGGTGGAAAAATTATTTTTTTGAACATCTTTGAAGAGGATTTCTCAGGAGACGTCCTCGTTAAAGTCGTAGGCCTTGAAGTTAGCTTTCCAACGAGCTCTCAAATGGCACGATTAGACCAACGTAGCTCGTGTTATGACATAAACACCAAGCTCGTGTCCGTAACACCTATAGACAGGCACACTACCTTCATTCCGGGGCCATTTGGGCATCTCAGGTGGGCCTTTCATCGGCCTATCGTCTAACTAGCATCAAACCATGCCTAGGGCAAATAATTTGGGGTTTTAAGTTTTATGAGATTTTTAGATTTTTTGTGGACTACCCTCTTTGGGAAAAGTCGAGTATCCAAGCTGGTGGAAAAAATATTTTTTTGGACATCTTTGAGGAGGATTTTTCAAGAGATGTCCTCATTAAAGTCGTAGGCCTTGAAGTTAGAATTCCAAGGAGCACTAAAATGGTCCGATCAGATAGACGCAGCTCTTTTCATGACCAAAATACCAAGCTCGTGTCCATAACACCTATAGAAAGGCACACTACCTTCATTCCGGGCCATTTGGGCATCTCAGGTGGGCCTTTCATTGGCCTATCGCCTAACTAGCATCATAGCATGCCTAGGGTAAAGAGTTTGGGGTTTTAAATTTTCTGAGATTTTGAGATTTTTTGTGGACTACCCCCTTTGGAAAAAGTCGAGTATCCAAGCTGGTGGAAAAAATATTTTTTTGGACATCTTTGAGGAGGATTTTTCAAGAGATGTCCTCATTAAAGTCGTAAGCCTTGAAGTTAGAATTCCAACGAGCTCTAAAATGGCCCGATCAAACTAACGTAGCTCTTCTTATGTCCAAAATACCACGCTCGTGTCCGTAACACCTATAGAAAGGCACACTACCTTCATTCCGGGGCGATTTGGGCATCTCAGGTGGCCCTTTCATGGGCCTATCGGCTAACTAGCCTCAAACCATGCCTAGGGCAAAGAATTTGGGGTTTTGAATGTTATGAGATTTTAAGATTTTTTTGTGGACTACCCCCTTTGGAAAAAGTCGAGGATCCAAGCTTGTGGAAAAATGATTTTTTTCAGACATCTTCTAGGAGGATTTCTTAGATGACGTCCTCATTAAAGTCGTAGGCCTTGAAGTTAGCTTTCCAACGAGCTCTCAAAAGGCCCGATGAGACCAACGCAGCTCGTGTTATGACATAAATACCAAGCTTTTGTCCGTAACACCTAGGGAAAACAATTCGGGGTTTTAAATTTTCTGAGATTTTGAGATTTTTTGTGGACTACCGCCTTTGGAAAAAGTCGAGGGTCCAAGCTGGTGGAAAAATGATTTTTTTGGACATCGTCGAGGAGAATTTCTCAAGAGACGTCATCGTTAAAGTCGTAGGCCTTGAAGTTAGCTTTCCAATGAGCTCTCAAATGGCCCGATCAGACCAACGTAGCTCTTGTTATGACCAAAATACCAAGCTCGTATCCGTAACACCTTTAGAAAGGCACACTACCTTCATTCCGGGGCCATTTAGGCTTCTCATGGGGGCCTTTCATGGGCCTATCACCTAACTAGCATCACACCATGCCTAGGGCAAAGAGTTTGGGGTTTTAAATTTTCTGAGATTTTGAGATATTTTGTGGACTACCCTTTTGGAAAAAGTCGAGGATCCAAGTTGGTGGAAAAATTATTTTTTTGAACATCTTCGAAGAGGATTTCTCAGGAGACGTCCTCGTTAAAGTCGTAAGCCTTGCAGTTAGCTTTCAAACGAGCTCTCAAATGGCATGATTAGACCAACGCAGCTCATGTTATGACATAAATACCAAGCTCGTGTCCGTAACACCTATAGAAAGGCACACTACCTTCATTCCGGGGCCATTTGGGCATCTCAGGTGGGCCTTTCATGGGCCTATCGGCTAACTAGCATCAAATCATGACTAGGGCAAAGAATTTGGGGTTTTAAATTTTATGAGATTTGGAGATTTATTTTGGACTACCCCCTTTGGGAAAAGTCGAGGATCTAAGCTGGTGGGAAAATGATTTTTTTGGACATATTCGAGGAGGATTTCTCAGAAGACGTAATCGTTAAAGTCGTAGGCCTTAAAGTTAAATTTCCAAGGAGCTCTCAAATGGTCCGATTAGACAGACACAACTCTTGTCATGACCAAAATACCAAGCTCGTGTCCGTAACACCTATAGAAAGGCACACTACATTAATTCCGGGGCCATTTACGCATCTCAGGGGGCCTTTCATTGGTCTATCGCGTAACTAGCATCACACCATGCCTAGGGTAAAGAGTTTAGGGTTTTAAATTTTCTGATATTTTGAGATTTTTTGTGGACTACCCCCTTTGGAATAAGTCGAGTATCCAAGCTGGTGGAAAAATTATTGTTGTGGACATCTTTGAGGAGGATTTCTCAGGAGACGTCCTCGTTAAAGTCGTAGGCCTTGAAGTTTCTTTTTAACGAGCTCTAAAATGGCCTGATCAGAGCAATGCAGCTCTTGTTATGAGCAAAATACCAAGCTCGTGTCCATAACACCTATAGAAAGGCACACTAACTACATTCCTGGGCAATTTGGGCATCTCATGTGGGCCTTTCATGGGCCTATCGCCTAAATAGCATCACACCATACCTAGGGAAAAGAGTTTGGGGTTTTAAATTTTCTGAGATTTTGAGATTTTATTGGACTACCACTTTGGAAAAAGTCGAGAATCAAAGTTGATGGAAAAATGACTTTTTTGAACATCTTTGAGGAGGATTTCTCAGGAGACGTCCTCGTTAAAGTCGTAGGCCTTGAAGTTAGCTTTCCAACGAGCTCTCAAATGGCCTGATAAGACCAACGCAGAGTGTTATGACAAAAATACAAAGCTCATGTCCGCAACACCTATAGAAAGGCATACTACCTTCATTCCGGGGACATTTGGGCTTCACAGGTGCGCCTTTCATGGACATATCGCCTAAATAGCATCACACCATGCCTATGGCAAAGAATTTGGGTTTTAAATTTTCTGAGATTTTGAGATTTTATTGGACTACCACTTTGGAAAAAGTCGAGAATCAAAGTTGATGGAAAAATGACTTTTTTGAACATCTTTGAGGAGGATTTCTCAGAAGACGTCCTCGTTAAAGTCGTAGGCCTTGAAGTTAGCTTTCCAACGAGCTCTCAAATGGCCTGATAAGACCAACGCAGAGTGTTATGACATAAATACAAAGCTCAATTCCGCAACACCTATAGAAAGGCATACTACCTTCATTCCGGGGACATTTGGGCTTCACAGGTGCGCCTTTCATGGACCTATCGCCTAAATAGCATCACACCATGCCTATGGCAAAGAATTTGGGTTTTAAATTTTCTGAGATTTTGAGATTTTTTGTGGACTACCCCTTTTGGAAAAAATTGAGGATCCAAGCTGGTGGAAAAATGATTTTTATGGACATCTTCGAGGAGGATATCTCAGAAGATGTAATCCTTAAAGTCGTAGGCATTGAAGTTAGATTTCCAAGGAGCTCTCAAATGGCCCGATCAGACAGACGCAACTCTTGTTATGACTAAAATACCAAGCTCGTGTCCGTAACACCTATAGAAGTTTGGGGTTTTAAATTTTCTGAGATTTTGAGATTTTTTGTGGACTACCCCCTTTGGAGAAAGTCGAGGATCCAAGTTTGTGGAAAAATTACTTTTTTTGACATCTTTAAGGAGTATTTCTCAGGAGACGTCCTCATTAAAGTCATAGGCCTTGAAGTTAGCTTTCCAAAGAGCTCTCAAATGGCCCGATCAGACCACCGAAGCTAGTGTTATGACATAAATACCAAGATCGTGTCCGTAACACCTATAGAAAGGCACACTACCTTCATTCCGGGGCCATTTAGGCATCTCAGGTGGGGCTTTCATGGGCCTATCGCCTAAATAGCATCAAACCATGCCTAGGGAAAAGGATTTGGGGTTTTAAATATTATGAGATTTTGAGATTAATTGTGGACTACCCCCTTTGTAAAAAGTCGAGGATCCAAGCCGGTGGAAAAATGATTTTTGTGGACATCTTCACGGAGGATTTCTCAGGAGACGTCATTGTTAAAGTCGTAGGCCTTGAAGTTCGCTTTCCAACGAGCTCTTAAATGGCCCGATCAGACTAACGCAGCTCTTCTTATGACCAAAATATCAAGCTCATGTCCGTAACACTTATTGAAAGGCACGCTACCTTTATTCCGGGGCCATTTGGGCATCTCATGTGGGCCTTTCATGGGCCTATCACCTAACTAGCATCAAAACATGCCTAGGGCACATAATTTGGGGTTTTAAATTTTATGAGATTTTGAGATTTTTTGTGGACTACCCCATTTGGAAAAAGTCAAGGATCCAAGCTGGTGGAAAAATTATTTTTTGGACATCTTCAAGGAGGATTTCTCTGGAGATGTCCTCGTTAAAGTCATAGGCATGAAAGTTATCTTTCCAAGGATATCTTAAATGGCTCCATCAGACTAACGCAGCTCTTGTTATGACCAAAACACCAAGCTCGTGTCCGCAACACCTATAGAAAGGCACACTACCTTCATTCCGGTGCTACTTGGGCATCTCAGGTGGGCCTTTCATGGGCCTATCGCCTAACTAGAATCACACCATGCATAGGGCAAAGAGTTTGGGTTTTAAATTCTCTAAGATTTTGAGATTTTTTGTGGACTACCCCATTTGGAAAAAGTCGAGGATCCAAGTTGGTGGAAAAATGACTTTTTTAGACGTCTTTGAGGAAGATTTCGCAGGAGACGTCCTCGTTAAAGTCGTAGGCCTTGAAGTTTTCTTTCCAAAGAGCTCTCAAATGGCCCGATCAGACAAACGCAGCTCGTATTATGACATAAATACCAAGCTCATGTCTGTAACACCTATAGAAAGGCACACTACCTTCATTCCGGGGCCATTTGGGCATCTCAGGTGGGCCTTTCATGGGCCTATCGCCTAAATAGCATCAAACCATGCCCAGGGAAAAGGATTTGGGGTTTTAAATATTATGAGATTTTGAGATTTTTTGTGGACTACCCCCTTTTGAAAAAGTCGAGGATCCAAGTTAGCGGAAAAACGATTTTTTTGGGCATCTTCGATGAGGATTTCTCAGAAGACGTCATAGATAAAGCTGTAGGCCTTTAAATTAGCTTTCCAATGAGCTCTAAAATGGCCCGATCAGGCCAACGCAACTATTGTTATGACCACAATACCAAGGTCGTATCCCTAACACCTATAGAAAGGCACACTACCTTCATTCCAGGGCTATTTGGGCTTCTCCGGTGGGCCTTTCATGGGCCTATTTCCTAACTAGCATCACACCATGCTTAGGGCAACGAATTTGGGGTTTTGAATTTTCTGAGATTTTGAGATTTTTTGTGGACTACCCTCTTTGGAAAAAGTCGAGGATCCAAGCTGGTGGAAAAATGATTCGTTTGGACATCTTCGAGGAGGATTTCTCAGGAGATGTCATCGTTAAAGTCGTAGGCCTTGAAGTTAGCTTTCCAACGAGCTCTCAAATGGCCCGATCAGACCAACGCAGCTCGTGTTATGGCATAAATACCAAGCTCGTGTCCGTAACACCTATAAAAAGGCACACTACCTTCATTCCGGGGCCATTTGGGCATCTCAGGTGGGCCTTTCATGGGCCTATCGCCTAACCAGCATCACACCATGCCTAGGACAAAGAATTTGGGGTTCTAAATTTTCTAAGATTTTGAGATTTTTTGTGGACTACCCCTTTTGGAAAAAGTCGAGGATCCAAGCTGGTGTAAAAATGATTTTTTTGGACTTCTTCGAGGAGGATTTCAAAGGAGACGTCCTCGTTAAAGTCGTAGGCCTTGAAGTTAGCTTTCCAACGAGCTCTCAAAAGGCCCGATAAGAATAACGCAGCTCTTGTTATGACCAAAATACCAAGCTCGTGTCTGTAACACCTATAGAAAGGCACACTACCTTCATTTGGGGGCCATTTGGGTATCTAAGGTGGGCCTTTCATGGGTCTATTGCCTAACTAGCATCACACCATGACTAGGACAAAGAATTTAGGGTTTTAAATTTTTTGAGATTTTGAGATTTTTTGTGGACTACCCCCTTTAGAAAAAGTCGAGGATGCAAGCTGGTGGAAAAATGATTTTTTTGGACATCTTCGAGGAGGATTTCTCAGCAGAAGTCCTCGTTAAAGTCGTAGGCCTTGATGATGGCTTTCCAACGAGCTCTCAAATGGCCTGATCAGACAACCGCAGCTCTTGTTATGACCAAAATACCAAGCTCATGTCCGTAACACCTATAGAAAGGCACACTACCTTCATTTCAGGGAAATTTGGGCATCTCAGGTGGGCCTTTCATGGGCCTATCGCCAAACTAGCATCACACCATGCCTAGGGCAAAGCATTTGGGGTTTTAAATTTTCTGAGATTTTGAGATTTTTTGTGGACTACCCCCTTGGAAAAAGTCGAGGATCCAAGCTGGTGGAAAAATGATTTTTTTGGACATCTTCGAGGAGGATTTCTCAGAAGACGTTCGTTGGCCTTAAAGTTATCTTTCCAACGAGCTCTCAAATGGCCCGATCAGACAAACGTAGCTCTTGTTACGACAAAAATACCAACTCGTGTCCCTAACAACTATAGAAAGGCACACTACCTTCATTTCGGGGAAATTTGGGCATCTCAGGTTTGCCTTTCATGGGCCTATCGCCTAACTAGCATCACACCATGCCTAGGGCAAAGAGTTTGGGGTTTTCAATTTTATGAGATTTTGAGATTTTTTGTGGACTACTCGCTTTGGAAAAAGTCGAGGATCCAAGCTGGTGGAAAAATGATTTTTTTTGACTTCTTCAAGGAGGATTTCTTAGGAGACGTCCTCGTAAAAGTCGTAGCCCTTGAAGTTAGATATCCAACGAGCTCTCAAATGGCCCAATCAGAACAACGCAGCTCTTGTTATGACAAAAATACCAAGCTCGTGTCTGTAACACCTATAGAAAGGCACACTACCTTCATTTCGGGGCCATATGGGTATCTCAGGTGGGCCTTTCATGGGCCTATCGCATAACTAGCATCACACCATGACTAGGGAAAAGAATTTGGAGTTTTAAATTTTCTGAGATTTTGAGATTTTTGTGGACTACCCCCTTTGGTAAAAGTCGAGGATCCAAGCTGGTGGAAAAATGATTTTTTGAACATCTTCGAATGGGATTTCTCAGAAGACACCCTCGTCAAAGTTGTAGGCCTTGAAGTTAGCTTTCCAACGAGATCTCAAATGGCCCGATCAGACCAACACAACTGTTGTTATGGCCAAAATACCAAGATCGTGTCCCTAACACCTATAGAGAGACACACTACCTTCATTCCGGGCTATTTGGGCATCTCTGGTGGGCCTTTCATGGGCCTATTGCATAACTATCATCATACCATGCCTAGGGAAAAGAATTTCGGGTTTTAATTTTTTTGAGATTTTGAGATTTTTTGTGGACTAACCCCTTTGAAAAAAGTCGAGGATCCAAGTTGGTGGAAAAATGATTTATTTGGACATCTTCGAGGGGGATTTCTCAGTAGACGTCTTCATTAAAGTCATAGGCCTTGGAATTAGCTTTCCAACGAGCTCTCAAATGACCCGATCTGACCAACGCAGCTCTTGTTATGACCACAATACCAAGCTCGTGTCCCTAACACCTATAGAAAGGCATACTACCTTCGTTCCGAGGCTATTTGGGCAACTCTAGTGGGCCTTTCCTGGGCCTATCGCCTAACTAGCATCACACCATGCCTAGGGCAAAGAATTTGGGGTTTTAAATTTTATGAGATTTTGAGATTTTTGTGGACTACCCCTTTTGGTAAAAGTCGAGGATCCAAGCTGGTGGAAAAATGATTTTTTGAACATCTTCGAATGGGATTTCTCAGAAGACACCCTCGTTAAAGTTGTAGGCCTTGAAGTTAGCTTTCCAACGAGATCTCAAATGGCCCGATCAGACCAACACAACTCTTGTTATGGCCAAAATACCAAGATCGTGTCCCTAACACCTATAGAGAGGCACACTACCTTCATTCCGGGCTATTTGGGCATCTCTGGTGGGCCTTTCATGGGCCTATTGCATAACTATCATCATACCATGCCTAGGAAAAAGAATTTCGGGTTTTAATTTTTTTGAGATTTTGAGATTTTTTGTGGACTACCCCCTTTGAAAAAAGTCGAGGATCCATGTTGGTGGAAAAATGATTTATTTGGACATCTTCGAGGGGGATTTCTCAGTAGACGTCTTCATTAAAGTCGTAGGCCTTGGAATTAGCTTTCCAACGAGATCTCAAATGACCCGATCTGACCAACGCAGCTCCTTTTATGACCACAATACCAAGCTCGTGTCCCTAACACCTATAGAAAGGTATACTACCTTCGTTCCGAGGCTATTTGGGCAACTCTAGTGGGCCTTTCATGGGCCTATCGCCTAAATAGCATCAAACCATGCCCAGGGAAAAGGATTTGGGGTTTTAAATATTATGAGATTTTGAGATTTTTTGTGGACTACCCCCTTTGGAAAAAGTCGAGGATCCAAGTTAGCGGAAAAACGATTTTTTTGGGCATCTTCGAAGAGGATTTGTCAGAAGACGTCATAGATAAAGCTGTAGGCCTTGAAATTAGCTTTCCAATGAGCTCTAAAATGGCCCGATCAGGCCAACGCAACTATTGTTATGACCACAATACCAAGGTCTTGTCCCTAACACCTATAGAAAGGCACACTACCTTCATTCCGGGGCTATTTGGGCTTCTCCGGTGGACCTTTCATGGGCCTATTTCCTAACTAGCATCACACCATGCTTAGGGCAACGAATTTAGGGTTTTGAATTTTCTGAGATTTTGAGATTTTTTGTGGACTACCCTCTTTGGAAAAAGTCGAGGATCCAAGCTGGTGGAAAAATGATTCGTTTGGACATCTTCGAGGAGGATTTCTCAGGAGATATCATCGTTAAAGTCGTAGGCCTTGAAGTTAGCTTTCCAACGAGCTCTCAAATGGCCCGATCAGACCAACGCAGCTCGTGTTATGGCATAAATACCAAGCTCGTGTCCGTAACACCTATAAAAAGGCACACTACCTTCATTCCGGGGCCATTTGGGCATCTCAGGTGGGCCTTTCATGGGCCTATCGCCTAACCAGCATCACACCATGCCTAGGACAAAGAATTTGGGGTCTTAAATTTTCTGAGATTTTGAGAATTTTTGTGGACTACCCCTTTTGGAAAAAGTCGAGGATCCAAGCTGGTGTAAAAATGATTTTTTTGGACTTCTTCGAGGAGGATTTCTCAGGAGACGTCCTCGTTAAAGTCGTAGGCCTTGAAGTTAGCTTTCCAACGAGCTCTCAAAAGGCCCGATAAGAATAACGCAGCTCTTGTTATGACCAAAATACCAAGCTCGTGTCTGTAACACCTATAGAAAGGCACACTACCTTCATTTCGGGGCCATTTGGGTATCTAAGGTGGGCCTTTCATGGGTCTATTACCTAACTAGCATCACACCATGACTAGGACAAAGAATTTAGGGTTTTAAATTTTTTGAGATTTTGAGATTTTTTGTGGACTACCCCCTTTGGAAAAAGTCGAGGATCCAAGCTGGTGGAAAAATGATTTTTTTGGACATCTTCGAGGAGGATTTCTCAGCAGACGTCCTCGTTAAAGTCGTAGGTCTTGATGTTGGCTTTCCAACGAGCTCTCAAATGGCCTGATCAGACAACCGCAGCTCTTGTTATGACCAAAATACCAAGCTCATGTCCGTAACACCTATAGAAAGGCACACTACCTTCATTTCAGGGAAATTTGGGCATCTCAGGTGGGCCTTTCATGGGCCTATCGCCAAACTAGCATCACACCATGCCTAGGGCAAAGCATTTGGGGTTTTAAATTTTCTGAGATTTTGAGATTTTTTGTGGACTACCCCCTTGGAAAAAGTCGAGGATCCAAGCTGGTGGAAAAATGATTTTTTTGGACATCTTCGAGGAGGATTTCTCAGAAGACGTTCGTTGGCCTTAAAGTTATCTTTCCAACGAGCTCTCAAATGGCCCGATCAGACAAACGTAGCTCTTGTTACGACAAAAATACCAACTCGTGTCCCTAACAACTATAGAAAGGCACACTACCTTCATTTCGGGGAAATTTGGGCATCTCAGGTTTGCCTTTCATGGGCCTATCGCCTAACTAGCATCACACCATGCCTAGGGAAAAGAGTTTGGGGTTTTAAATTTTATGAGATTTTGAGATTTTTTGTGGACTACTCGCTTTGGAAAAAGTCGAGGATCCAAGCTGGTGGAAAAATGATTTTTTTTGACTTCTTCAAGGAGGATTTCTTAGGAGACGTCATCGTAAAAGTCGTAGCCCTTGAAGTTAGATATCCAACGAGCTCTCAAATGGCCCAATCAGAACAACGCAGCTCATGTTATGACAAAAATACCAAGCTCGTGTCTGTAACACCTATAGAAAGGCACACTACCTTCATTTCGGGGCCATATGGGTATCTCAGGTGGGCCTTTCATGGGCCTATCGCATAACTAGCATCACACCATGACTAGGGAAAAGAATTTGGAGTTTTAAATTTTCTGAGATTTTGAGATTTTTGTGGACTACCCCCTTTGGTAAAAGTCGAGGATCCAAGCTGGTGGAAAAATGATTTTTTGAACATCTTCGAATGGGATTTCTCAGAAGACACCCTCGTCAAAGTTGTAGGCCTTGAAGTTAGCTTTCCAACGAGATCTCAAATGGCCCGATCAGACCAACACAACTGTTGTTATGGCCAAAATACCAAGATCGTGTCCCTAACACCTATAGAGAGACACACTACCTTCATTCCGGGCTATTTGGGCATCTCTGGTGGGCCTTTCATGGGCCTATTGCATAACTATCATCATACCATGCCTAGGGAAAAGAATTTCGGGTTTTAATTTTTTTGAGATTTTGAGATTTTTTGTGGACTAACCCCTTTGAAAAAAGTCGAGGATCCAAGTTGGTGGAAAAATGATTTATTTGGACATCTTCGAGGGGGATTTCTCAGTAGACGTCTTCATTAAAGTCGTAGGCCTTGGAATTAGCTTTCCAACGAGCTCTCAAATGACCCGATCTGACCAACGCAGCTCTTGTTATGACCACAATACCAAGCTCGTGTCCCTAACACCTATAGAAAGGCATACTACCTTCGTTCCGAGGCTATTTGGGCAACTCTAGTGGGCCTTTCCTGGGCCTATCGCCTAACTAGCATCACACCATGCCTAGGGCAAAGAATTTGGGGTTTTAAATTTTATGAGATTTTGAGATTTTTGTGGACTACCCCCTTTGGTAAAAGTCGAGGATCCAAGCTGGTGGAAAAATGATTTTTTGAACATCTTCGAATGGGATTTCTCAGAAGACACCCTCGTTAAAGTTGTAGGCCTTGAAGTTAGCTTTCCAACGAGATCTCAAATGGCCCGATCAGACCAACACAACTCTTGTTATGGCCAAAATACCAAGATCGTGTCCCTAACACCTATAGAGAGGCACACTACCTTCATTCCGGGCTATTTGGGCATCTCTGGTGGGCCTTTCATGGGCCTATTGCATAACTATCATCATACCATGCCTAGGAAAAAGAATTTCGGGTTTTAATTTTTTTGAGATTTTGAGATTTTTTGTGGACTACCCCCTTTGAAAAAAGTCGAGGATCCAAGTTGGTGGAAAAATGATTTATTTGGACATCTTCGAGGGGGATTTCTCAGTAGACGTCTTCATTAAAGTCGTAGGCCTTGGAATTAGCTTTCCAACGAGATCTCAAATGACCCGATCTGACCAACGCAGCTCCTTTTATGACCACAATACCAAGCTCGTGTCCCTAACACCTATAGAAAGGTATACTACCTTCGTTCCGAGGCTATTTGGGCAACTCTAGTGGGCCTTTCATGGGCCTATCGCCTAAATAGCATCAAACCATGCCCAGGGAAAAGGATTTGGGGTTTTAAATATTATGAGATTTTGAGATTTTTTGTGGACTACCCCCTTTGGAAAAACTCGAGGATCCAAGTTAGCGGAAAAACGATTTTTTTGGGCATCTTCGAAGAGGATTTCTCAGAAGACGTCATAGATAAAGCTGTAGGCCTTGAAATTAGCTTTCCAATGAGCTCTAAAATGGCCCGATCAGGCCAACGCAACTATTGTTATGACCACAATACCAAGGTCTTGTCCCTAACACCTATAGAAAGGCACACTACCTTCATTCCGGGGCTATTTGGGCTTCTCCGGTGGACCTTTCATGGGCCTATTTCCTAACTAGCATCACACCATGCTTAGGGCAACGAATTTAGGGTTTTGAATTTTCTGAGATTTTGAGATTTTTTGTGGACTACCCTCTTTGGAAAAAGTCGAGGATCCAAGCTGGTGGAAAAATGATTCGTTTGGACATCTTCGAGGAGGATTTTTCAGGAGATGTCATCGTTAAAGTCGTAGGCCTTGAAGTTAGCTTTCCAACGAGCTCTCAAATGGCCCGATCAGACCAACGCAGCTCGTGTTATGGCATAAATACCAAGCTCGTGTCCGTAACACCTATAAAAAGGCACACTACCTTCATTCCGGGGCCATTTGGGCATCTCAGGTGGGCCTTTCATGGGCCTATCGCCTAACCAGCATCACACCATGCCTAGGACAAAGAATTTGGGGTCTTAAATTTTCTGAGATTTTGAGATTTTTTGTGGACTACCCCTTTTGGAAAAAGTCGAGGATCCAAGCTGGTGTAAAAATGATTTTTTTGGACTTCTTCGAGGAGGATTTCTCAGGAGACGTCCTCGTTAAAGTCGTAGGCCTTGAAGTTAGCTTTCAAACGAGCTCTCAAAAGGCCCGATAAGAATAACGCAGCTCTTGTTATGACCAAAATACCAAGCTCGTGTCTGTAACACCTATAGAAAGGCACACTACCTTCATTTCGGGGCCATTTGGGTATCTAAGGTGGGCCTTTCATGGGTCTATTGCCTAACTAGCATCACACCATGACTAGGAAAAAGAATTTAGGGTTTTAAATTTTTTGAGATTTTGAGATTTTTTGTGGACTACCCCCTTTGGAAAAAGTCGAGGATGCAAGCTGGTGGAAAAATGATTTTTTTGGACATCTTCGAGGAGGATTTCTCAGCAGACGTCCTCGTTAAAGTCGTAGGCCTTGATGTTGGCTTTCCAACGAGCTCTCAAATGGCCTGATCAGACCAACGCAGCTCTTGTTATGACCAAAATACCAAGCTCGTGTCCGTAACACCTATAGAAAGGCACACTACCTTCATTTCAGGGAAATTTGGGCATCTCAGGTGGGCCTTTCATGGGCCTATCGCCAAACTAGCATCACACCATGCCTAGGGCAAAGAATTTGGGGTTTTAAATTTTCTGAGATTTTGAGATTTTTTGTGGACTACCCCCTTGGAAAAAGTCGAGGATCCAAGCTGGTGGAAAAATGATTTTTTTGGACATCTTCGAGGAGGATTTCTCAGAAGACGTCCTCGTTAAAGTCGTTGGCCTTAAAGTTATCTTTCCAACGAGCTCTCAAATGGCCCGATCAGACAAACGCAGCTCTTGTTATGACAAAAATACCAAGCTCGTGTCTGTAACACCTATAGATAGGCACACTACCTTCATTTCGGGGCCATTTGGGTATCTCAGGTGGGCCTTTCATGGGCCTATCGCATAACTAGCATCACACCATGACTAGGGAAAAGAATTTGGGGTTTTAAATTTTCTGAGATTTTGAGATTTTTGTGGACTACCACCTTTGGTAAAAGTCGAGGATCCAAGCTGGTGGAAAAATGATTTTTTGAACATCTTCGAATGGGATTTCTCAGAAGACACCCTCGTCAAAGTTGTAGGCCCTGAAGTTAGCTTTCCAACGAGATCTCAAATGGCCCGATCAGACCAACACAACTCTTGTTATGGCCAAAATACCATGATCGTGTCCCTAACACCTATAGAGAGGCACACTATCTTCATTCCGGGCTATTTGGGCATCTCTGGTGGGCCTTTCATGGGCCTATTGAATAACTATCATCATACCATGCCTAGGGAAAAGAATTTCGAGTTTTAATTTCTTTGAGATTTTGAGATTTTTTGTGGACTACCCCCTTTGAAAAAAGTCGAGGATCCAAGTTGGTGGAAAAATGATTTATTTGGACATCTTCGAGGGGGATTTCTCAGTAGACGTCTTCATTAAAGCCGTAGGCCTTGGAATTAGCTTTCCAACGAGCTCTCAAATGACCCGATCTGACCAACGCAGCTCTTGTTATGACCACAATACCAAGCTCGTGTCCCTAACACCCATAGAAAGGCATACTACCTTCGTTCCGAGGCTATTAGGGCAACTCTAGTGGGCCTTTCCTGGGCCTATCGCCTAACTAGCATCACACCATGCCTAGGGCAAAGAATTTGGGGTTTTAAATTTTATGAGATTTTGAGATTTTTTGTGGACTACACCCTTTGGAAAAAAGTCGAGGATCCAAGCTGGTGGAAAAATGATTTTTTTGGACTTCTTCGAGGATGATTTCTTAGGAGACGTCCTCGTAAAAGTCGTAGGCCTTGAAGTTAGATATCCAACGAGCTCTCAAATTTCCCAATAAGAACAACGCAGCTCTTGTTATGACAAAAATACCAAGCTCGTGTCTGTAACACCTATAGAAACGCACCCTACCTTCATTCCGGGGCTATTTGGGCATCTCAGGTGGGCCTTTCATGGGCCTATTGCCTAACTAGCATCACACCATGCCTAGGTCAAAGAAGTTGGGGTTTTAAATTTTCTGAGATTTTGAGATTTTTTGTGGACTACCCCCCTTTGGAAAAAGTCGAGAATCCAAGCAGGTAAAAATATGATTTTTTTGGACATCTTCGAGGGGGATTGCTCAGAAGACATCCTCTTCAAAGTCGTAGGCCTTGAATTTAGGTTTCCAACGAGCTCAAAAATGGTGCGATCAAACCAACGCAACTCTTGTTATGGCCAAAATACCAAGCTCGTGTCCCTAACACCTATAGAAAGACATACTACCTTCGTTCCGTGGCTATTTGGGCATCTCTAGTGGGACGTTCATGGGCCTATTGCCTAACTAGCATCACACCATGCCTAGGGCCAAGAATTTGGGGTTTTAAATTTTTTTGAGATTTCTAGATTTTTTTTGGACTACCCTCTTTGGAAAAAGTCGATGATCCAATCAGGTGGAAAAATCATTTTTTTTGGAAATTTTCGAGGGGGATTTTTCAGGAGACGTCCTCGTTAAAGTCGTAGGCCTTGAAGTGAGCTTTCCAACGAGCTCTCAAATGGCCCGATCAGACCAACGCAGCTCTTGTTATGGCCAAAATACCAAGATCGTGTCCCTAACAGCTATAGAGAGGCACACTACCTTCATTCCGGGCTATTTGGGCATCTCTGGTGGGCCTTTCATGGGCCTATTGCCTAACTATCATCATACCATGCCTAGGGAAAAGAATTTCGGGTTTTAAATTTTTTGAGATTTTGAGATTTTTTGTGGACTACCCCCTTTGGAAAAAGTCGAGGATCCAAGTTGATGGAAAAATGATTTTTTGGGAAATCTTCGAGGGGGATTTCTCCGTAGACGTCCTCATTAAAGTCATAGGCCTTGTAATTAGCTTTACAACGAGCTCTCAAATGACCCAATCAGACCAACGCAGCTCTTGTTATGACCACAGTACCAAGCTCGTGTCCCTAACACCTATAGAAAGGCAAACTACCTTCGTTCCGGGGCTATTTTGGCAACTCTAGTGGGCCTTTCATGGGCCTATTCCCTAACTAACATCACACCATGCCTAGGGCAAAGAATTTGGGGTTTTAAATTTTTAGAGATTTTGAGATTTTTTGTGGACAACCCCCTCTGGAAAAAGTCGAGGATCCAAGCGGGTGGAAAAATGATTTTTTTGGACATCTTCGAGGGGGATTTCTCATAAGACATCCTCATTAAAGTCGTAGGCCTTGAAGTTAGCTTTCCAACGAGCTGTCAAATGTCTCGATCAGACCAACACAGCTCTTGTTATGGCCAAAATACCAAGCTCGTGTCCTTAACACCTATAGAAAGGCACACTACCTTCATTCCGGGCTATTTAGGCATCTCTGGTGGGCCTTTCATGGGCCTATTGCCTAACTAGCATCAAACCATGCCTAGGTCAAAGAATTTGGGGTTTTAAATTTTCTGAGATTTTGAGATTTTTTATGGACTACCCCCTTTTGAAAAAGTCAAGAATCCAAGCAGGTGGAAAAATGATTTTTTTGGACATCTTCGAGGGGGATTGCTAAGAAGACATCCTCGTCAAAGTCGTAGTCCTTGAATTTAGGATTCCAACGAGCTCTGAAATGATCCCGATCAGACCAACACAGCTCTTGTTATGGCCAAAATACCAAGCTCGTGTCCCTAACACCTGTAGAAAGGCATACTACCTTCGTTCCGGGGCTATTTGGGCATCTCTAGTGGGCCTTTCATGGGCCTATTGTCTAACTAGCATCACACCATGCCTAGGGCAAAGAATTTGGGGTTTTAAATTAAATGAGATTTTGAGATTTTTTTGTGAAATACCCCCTTTGGAAAAAGTCAAGGATCAAAGTTGGTGGAAAAATGATTTTTTGGGAAATATTTTTGGGGGATTTCTCTGTAGAAATTCTCCTTAAAGTAATAGGCCTTGTAGTTAGCTTTCCAACAAGATCTGAAATGGCCCGATCAGACCAACGCAGCTCTTGTTATGGCCAAAATACAAAGCTCATGTCCCTAACACCTATAGAATGGCACACTACCTTAATTCCGTGGCTATTTGGGCATCTCAGGTGGGCCTTTCATGGGCCTATCGCCTAACTAGCATCACACCATGCCTAGGGCAAAGAGTTTGGGGTTTTAAATTTTATGAGATTTTGAGATTTTTTGTGGACTACTCGCTTTGGAAAAAGTCGAGGATCCAAGCTGGTGGAAAAATGATTTTTTTTGACTTCTTCGAGGAGGATTTCTTAGGAGACGTCCTCGTAAAAGTCGTAGGCCTTGAAGTTAGATATCCAACGAGCTCTCAAATGGCCCAATCAGAACAACGCAGCTCTTGTTATGAAAAAAATACCAAGCTCGTGTCTGTAACACCTATAGAAAGGCACACTACCTTCATTTCGGGGCCATTTGGGTATCTCAGGTGGGCCTTTCATGGGCCTATCGCATAACTAGCATCACACCATGACTAGGGAAAAGAATTTGGGGTTTTAAATTTTATGAGATTTTGAGATTTTTGTGGACTACCCCCTTTGGTAAAAGTCGAGGATCCAAGCTGGTGGAAAAATGATTTTTTGAACATCTTCGAATGGGATTTCTCAGAAGACACCCTCGTCAAAGTTGTAGGTCTTGAAGTTAGCTTTCCAACGAGATCTCAAATGGCCCGATCAGACCAACACAACTCTTGTTATGGCCAAAATACCAAGATCGTGTCCCTAAAACCTATAGAGAGGCACACTACCTTCATTCCGGGCTATTTGGGCATCTCTGGTGGGCCTCTCATGGGCCTATTGCATAACTATCATCATACCATGCCTAGGGAAAAGAATTTCGGGTTTTAATTTTTTTGAGATTTTGAGATTTTTTGTGGACTAACCCCTTTGAAAAAAGTCGAGGATCCAAGTTGGTGGAAAAATGATTTATTTGGACATCTTCGAGGGGGATTTTTCAGTAGACGTCTTCATTAAAGTCGTAGGCCTTGGAATTAGCTTTCCAACGAGCTCTCAAATGACCCGATCTGACCAACGCAGCTCTTGTTATGACCACAATACCAAGCTCGTGTCCCTAACACCTATAGAAAGGCATACTACCTTCGTTCCGAGGCTATTTGGGCAACTCTAGTGGGCCTTTCCTGGGCCTATCGCCTAACTAGCATCACACCATGCCTAGGGCAAAGAATTTGGGGTTTTAAATTTTATGAGATTTTGAGATTTTTTGTGGACTACTCCCTTTGGAAAAAAGTTTAGGATCCAAGCTGGTGGAAAAATGATTTTTTTGGACTTCTTCGAGGATGATTTCTTAGGAGACGTCCTCGTAAAAGTCATAGGCCTTGAAGTTAGATATCCAACGAGCTCTCAAATTGCCCAATAAGAACAACGCAGCTCTTGTTATGACAAAAATACCAAGCTCGTGTCTGTAACACCTATAGAGAGGCACCCTACCTTCATTCCGGGGCTATTTGGGCATCTCAGGTCGGCCTTTCATGGGCCTATTGCCTAACTAGCATCACACCATTCCTAGGTCAAAGAATTTGGGGTTTTAAATTTTCTGAGATTTTGAGATTTTTTGTGGACTACCCCCCTTTGGAAAAAGTCGAGAATCCAAGCAGGTGAAAATATGATTTTTTGGACATCTTCGAGGGGGATTGCTCAGAAGACATCCTCTTCAAAGTCGTAGGCCTTGAATTTAGGTTTCCAACGAGCTCTCAAATGGTGCGATCAGACCAACGCAACTCTTGTTATGGCCAAAATACCAAGCTCGTGTCCCTAACACCTATAGAAAGACATACTACCTTCGTTCCGGGGCTATTTTGGCAACTCTAGTGGGCCTTTCATGGGCCTATTCCCTAACTAACATCACACCATGCCTAGGGCAAAGAATTTGGGGTTTTAAATTTTCAGAGATTTTGAGATTTTTTGTGGACAACCCCCTCTAGAAAAAGTCGAGGATCCAAGCAGGTGGAAAAATGATTTTTTTGGACATCTTCGAGGGGGATTTCTCATAAGACATCCTCGTTAAAGTCGTAGGCCTTGAAGTTAGCTTTCCAACAAGCTCTCAAATGTCTTGATCAGACCAACGCAGCTCTTGTTATGGCCAAAATACCAAGCTCGTGTCCTTAACACCTATAGAAAGGCACACTACCTTCATTCCGGGCTATTTAGGCATCACTGGTGGGCCTTTCATGGGCCTATTGCCTAACTAGCATCAAACCATGCCTAGGTCAAAGAATTTCGGGTTTTAAATTTTCTGAGATTTTGAGATTTTTTATGGACTACCCCCCTTTTGAAAAAGTCAAGAATCCAAGCAGGTGGAAAAATGATTTTTTTGGACATCTTCGAGGGGGATTGCTAAGAAGACATCCTCGTCAAAGTCGTAGGCCTTGAATTTAGGATTCCAACGAGCTCTCAAATGGCCCGATCAGACCAACACAGCTCTTGTTATGGCCAAAATACCAAGCTCGTGTCCCTAACACCTATAGAAAGGCATACTACCTTCGTTCCGGAGCTATTTGGGCATCTCTAGTGGGCCTTTCATGGGCCTATTGTCTAACTAGCATCACACCATGCCTAGGGCAAAGAATTTGGGGTTTTAAATTTTATGAGATTTTGAGATTTTTTGTGAACTACCCCCTTTAGAAAAACTCGAGGATCAAAGCAGGTGGAAAAATGATTTTTTTGGACATCTTCGAGGGGGATTTCTCAGGAGGCGTTCTCGTTGAAGTCGTAGGACTTGAAGTTAGATTTCCAACAAGCTCTCAAATGGCCCGATCAGACCAACGCAGCTCTTGTTATGGCCAAAATACCAAGCTCGTGTCCGTAACACCTATAGAAAGGCACACTACCTTAATTCCGTGGCTATTTGGGCATCTCAGGTGGGCCTTTCATGGGCCTAGTGTCTAACTAGCATCACACCATGCCTAGGGCAAAGAATTTGGGGTTTTAAATTTTATGAGATTTTGAGATTTTTATTGAACTACCGCCTTTGGAAAAACTCGAGGATCAAAGCAGGTGGAAAAATGATTTTTTTGGACATCTTCGAGGGGGATTTCTCAGGAGACGTTCTCGTTGAAATCGTAGGACTTGAATTTATCTTTCTAATGAGCTTGCAAATGGCCTGATCAGACCAACGCACCTCTTGTTATGGCCAAAATACCAAGCTCGTGTCCGTAACACCTATAGAAAGGCACACTACCTTCATTCCGGGGCTATTTGGGCATTTCTGGTGGGCCTTTCATAGGCCTATTTCCTAACTAGCATCATACCACACATAGGGAAAAGAATTTGGGGATTTAAATTTTTTGAGATTTTGAGATTTTTTGTGGACTACCCCCTTTGGAAGAAGTCGAGGATCCAAATAGGTGGAAAAATGATTTTTTTGGACATTTTGAGGGGGATTTCTCAGTAGACGTCCTCATTAAAGTCATAGGCCTTGAAATTAGCTTTCCAACGAGCTCTCAAATGGCCCGATCAGACCAACGCATCTCTTGTTATGACCACAATACCAAGCTCATGTCCTTAACACCTATAGAAAGGCACATTACCTTCGTTCTGGGGCTATTTGGGCATCTCTAGTGGGCCTTTCATGAGCCTATTGCCTAACTAGCATCACACCATGCCCAGGGCAAAGAATTTGGGGTTTTAAATTTTATGAGATTTTGAGATTTTTTGTGGACTAACCCCTTTGGAAAAAGTCGAGAATCCAAGCAGGTGGAAAAATGATTATTTTGGACATCTTCGAGGGGTATTTCTCAGGAGACGTTCTCGTTAAAGTCATAGGCCTTGAAATTAGCTTTCCAACGAGCTCTCAAATGGCTCGATCAGACCAACGCAGCTCTTGTTATGACCACAATACCAAGCTCGTGTCCCTAACACCTATAGAAAGGCATACTACCTTCGTTCCGGGGCTATTTGGGCATCTCTAGTGGGCCTTTAATGGGCCTATTGCCTAACTAGCATCACACTATGCCTAGGGAAAAGAATTTGGGGTTTTAAATTTTCTGAGATTTTGAGATTTTTTGTGGACTACCCGCTTTGGAAAAAGTCGAGGATCAAAGCACGTGGAAAAATGATTTTTTTAGACATCTTCGATGGGGATTTCTCATGAGACGTCCTCGTAAAATCATAGGCTTTGAAGTTATCTTTCCAACGAGGTCTCAAATGGCCCGATCAGACCAACGCAGCTCTTGTTATGGCCAAAATACAAAGCTCGTGTCCCTAACACCTATAGAAATGCACACTACCTTAATTCCGTGGCTATTTGGGCATCTCAGATGGGCCTTTCATGGGCCTATTGCCTAACTAGCATCACACCATGCCTAGGGCAAAGAATTTGGGGTTTTAAATTTTATGAGATTTTGAGATTTTTTGTGAAATACCCCCTTTGGAAAAAGTCAAGGATCAAAGTTGGTGAAAAAATGATTTTTTGGGACATCTTCGAGGGGAAATTCTCAGTAGACGTTCTCGTTAAAGTAATAGGCCTTTTAGTTAGCTTTCCAACAAGATCTCAAATGGCCCGATCAAACCAACGCAGCTCTTGTTATGACCAAAATACAAAGCTCATGTCCCTAACACCTATAGAAAGGCACACTACCTTAATTCCGTGGCTATTTGGGCATCTCAGGTGGGCCTTTCATGGGTCTATTGTCTAACTAGCATCACACCATGCCTAGGGAAAAGAATTTGGGGTTTTAAATTTTATGAGATTTTGAGATTTTTTGTGAACTACCCCCTTTAGAAAAACTCGAGGATCAAAGCAGGTGGAAAAATGATTTTTTTGGACATCTTCGAGGGGGATTTCTCAGGAGGCGTTCTCGTTGAAGTCGTAGGACTTGAAGTTAGATTTCCAACAAGCTCTCAAATGGCCCGATCAGACCAACGCAGCTCTTGTTATGGCCAAAATACCAAGCTCGTGTCCGTAACACCTATAGAAAGGCACACTACCTTAATTCCGTGGCTATTTGGGCATCTCAGGTGGGCCTTTCATGGGCCTAGTGTCTAACTAGCATCACACCATGCCTAGGGCAAAGAATTTGGGGTTTTAAATTTTATGAGATTTTGAGATTTTTTGTGAACTACCGCCTTTGGAAAAACTCGAGGATCAAAGCAGGTGGAAAAATGATTTTTTTGGACATCTTCGAGGGGGATTTCTCAGGAGACGTTCTCATTGAAATCGTAGGACTTGAAGTTATCTTTCTAATGAGCTCGCAAATGGCCCGATCAGACCAACGCACCTCTTGTTATGGCCAAAATACCAAGCTCGTGTCCGTAACACCTATAGAAAGGCACACTACCTTCATTCCGGGGCTATTTGGGCATTTCTGGTGGGCCTTTCATAGGCCTATTTCCTAACTAGCATCATACCACACATAGGGAAAAGAATTTGGGGATTTAAATTTTTTGAGATTTTGAGATTTTTTGTGGACTACCCCCTTTGGAAGAAGTCGAGGATCCAAATAGGTGGAAAAATGATTTTTTTGGACATTTTGAGGGGGATTTCTCAGTAGACGTCCTCATTAAAGTCATAGGCCTTGAAATTAGCTTTCCAACGAGCTCTCAAATGGCCCGATTAGACCAACGCAGCTCTTGTTATGACCACAATACCAAGCTCGTGTCCCTAACACCTATAGAAAGGCACATTACCTTCGTTCTGGGGCTATTTGGGCATCTCTAGTGGGCCTTTCATGAGCCTATTGCCTAACTAGCATCACACCATGCCCAGGGCAAAGAATTTGGGGTTTTAAATTTTATGAGATTTTGAGATTTTTTGTGGACTAACCCCTTTGGAAAAAGTCTAGAATCCAAGCAGGTGGAAAAATGATTATTTTGGACATCTTCGAGGGGGATTTCTCATGAGACGTCCTCGTAAAAGTCGTAGGCCTTGAAGTTATATTTCCAACGAGCTCTCAAATGGCCCGATCAGACCAACGCAGCTCTTTTTATGACCAAAATACGAAGCTCGTGTCCATAACACCTATAGACAGGCACACTAACTTCATTCCGGGGCTATTTGGGCATCTCAGGTGGGCCTTTCATGGACCTATTTCCTAACTAGCATCACACCATGCCTAGGGCAAAGAATTTGTGGTTTTAAATTTTATGAGATTTTGAGATTTTTTGTGAACTACCCCCTTTTGGAAAAGTCAATGATCAAAGTTGGTGGAAAAATGATTTTTTTGGACATCTTCGAGGGGTATTTCTCAGTAGACGTTCTCGTTAAAGTGATAGGCCTTGAAATTATATTTCCAATGAGCTCTCAAATGGCCCGATCAGACCAACACAACTCTTGTAATGACCACAATACCAAGCTCGTGTCCCTAACACCTATAGCAAGGCACACTACCTTCATTCCGGGGCAATTTGGGCATCTCTGGTGGGCCTTTCATGGGCCTATTTCCTAACTAGCATCATACCACGCCTAGGGAAAACAATTTGGGGTTTTAAATTTTTTGAGATTTTGAGATTTTTTGTGGACTACCCCCTTTAGAAAAAGTCGAGGATCCAAGATGGTGGAAAAATGATTTTTTTGAACATCGTCGAGGAGGAGTTCTCATGAGACGTCCTCGTAAAAGTCATAGGCCTTGAAGTTAGCTTTCCAACATGCTCTCAAATGGCCCGATCAGACCAACGCAGCTCTTGTTATGGCCAAAATACAAAGCTCGTGTCCCTAACACCTATAGAAATGCACACTACCTTAATTCCGTGGCTATTTGGGCATCTCAGGTGGGCCTTTCATGGGCCTATTGCCTAACTAGCATCACACCATGCCTAGGGTAAAGAATTTGGGGTTTTAAATTTTATGAGATTTTTAGATTTTTTGTGAACTACCCCGTTTGGAAAAAGTCGAGGATCAAAGCAGGTGGAAAAATGATTTTTTTCGACATCTTCGAGGGATATTTCTCAGGAGACATTCTTGTTAAAGTCATAGGCCTTGAAGTTATCTTTCCAATGAGCTCTCAAATGGCCCGATCAGACCAACGCACCTCGTGTTTTGGCAAAAATACCAAGCTCGTGTCCGTAACACCTATAGAAAGGCACACCACCTTCATTCCGGGGCAATTTGGGCATCTCTGGTGGGCCTTTCATGGGCGTATTTCCTAACTAGCATCATACCACACCTAGGGAAAAGAATTTGGGGTATTAAAGTTTTTGAGATTTTGAGATTTTTTGTGAGCTACCCCCTTTGGAAGAAGTCGAGGATCCAAGTAGGTGGAAAAATGATTTTTTTGGACATCTTTGAGGGGGATTTCTCAGTAGACGTCCTTATTAAAGGCATAGGCCTTGAAATTAGCTTTCCAACGAGCTCTCAAATGGCCCGATCAGACCAACGCATCTCTTGTTATGACCACAATACCAAGCTCATGTCCTTAACACCTATAGAAAGGCACATTACCTTCGTTCTGGGGCTATTTGGGCATCTCTAGTGGGCCTTTCATGAGCCTATTGCCTAACTAGCATCACACCATGCCCAGGGCAAAGAATTTGGGGTTTTAAATTTTATGAGATTTTGAGATTTTTTGTGGACTAACCCCTTTGGAAAAAGTCGAGAATCCAAGCAGGTGGAAAAATGATTATTTTGGACATCTTCGAGGGGGATTTCTCAGGAGACGTTCTCGTTAAAGTCATAGGCCTTGAAATTAGCTTTCCAACGAGCTCTCAAATGGCTCGATCAGACCAACGCAGCTCTTGTTATGACCACAATACCAAGCTCGTGTCCCTAACACCTATAGAAAGGCATACTACCTTCGTTCCGGGGCTATTTGGGCATCTCTAGTGGGCCTTTAATGGGCCTATTGCCTAACTAGCATCACACTATGCCTAGGGAAAAGAATTTGGGGTTTTAAATTTTCTGAGATTTTGAGATTTTTTGTGGACTACCCGCTTTGGAAAAAGTCGAGGATCAAAGCACGTGGAAAAATGATTTTTTTAGACATCTTCGATGGGGATTTCTCATGAGACGTCCTCGTAAAAGTCATAGGCCTTGAAGTTAGCTTTCCAACATGCTCTCAAATGGCCCGATCAGACCAACGCAGCTCTTGTTATGGCCAAAATACAAAGCTCGTGTCCCTAACACCTATAGAAATGCACACTACCTTAATTCCGTGGCTATTTGGGCATCTCAGATGGGCCTTTCATGGGCCTATTGTCTAACTAGCATCACACCATGCCTAGGGCAAAGAATTTGGGGTTTTAAATTTTATGAGATTTTGAGATTTTTTGTGAAATACCCCCTTTGGAAAAAGTCAAGGATTAAAGCAGGTGGAAAAATGATTTTTTTGGACATCTTCGAGGGGGATTTCTTAGGAGACGTTCTCGTTGAAGTCGTAGGGCTTGAAGTTATCTTTCCAATGAGCTCTCAAATGGCCCGATCAGACAAACGCACCTCTTGTTATGGCCAAAATACCAAGCTCGTGTCCGTAACACCTATAGAAAGGCACACTACCTTCATTCCGGGGCAATTTGGTCATTTTTGGTGGGCCTTTCATCGGCCTCTTTCCTAACTAGCATCATACCACACATAGGGAAAAGAATTTGGGGTTTTAAATTTTTTGAGATTTTGAGATTTTTTCTGGACTACCTCCTTTGGAAGAAGTCGAGGAACCAAGTAGGTGGAAAAATTATTTTTTTGGACATCTTTGAGGGGGATTTCTCAGAAGACATCCTCGTTAAAGTCGTAGGCTTTGAAGTTAACTTTCCAGTGAGCTCTCAAATGGCCCGATCAGACCAATGCAGCTCTTGTTATGACCACAATACGAAGCTCGTGTCCCTAACACCTATAGAAAGGTATACTACCTTCGTTCCGGGGCTATTTGGGAATCTCTGGTGGGCCTTTCATGGGCGTATTTCCTAACTAGCATCATACCACGCCTAGGGAAAAGAATTTGGGGATTTTAATTTTCTGAGATTTTGAGATTTTTTGTGGACTACCCCCTTTTGAAGAAGTCGAGGATCCAAGTAGGTGGAAAAATGATTTTTTTGGACATTTTGAGGGGGATTTCTCAGTAGACGTCCTCATTATATAATGGATTCCAACTCAGCACCTTTTGAGTCATAGGCCTTGAAATTAGCTTTCCAACGAGCTCTTAAATGGCCCGATCAGACCAACGCAGCTCTTGTTATGACCACAATACCAAGCTCGTGTCCCTAACACCTATAGAAAGGCACACTACCTTCATTCAAGGGCTATTTGGGCATCTCTAGTGGGCCTTTCATGAGCCTATTGCCTAACTAGCATCACACCATGCCCAGGGCAAAGAATTTGGGGTTTTATATTTTATGAGATTTTGAGATTTTTTGTGGACTAACCCCTTTGGAAAAAGTCGAGAATCCAAGCAGGTGGAAAAATGATTATTTTGGACATCTTCGAGGGGGATTTCTCAGGAGACGTTCTCGTTAAAGTCATAGGCCTTGAAATTAGCTTTCCAACGAGCTCTCAAATGGCTCGATCAGACCAACGCAGCTCTTGTTATGACCACAATACCAAGCTCGTGTCCCTAACACCTATAGAAAGGCATACTACCTTCGTTCCGGGGCTATTTGGGCATCTCTAGTGGGCCTTTAATGGGCCTATTGCCTAACTAGCATCACACTATGCCTAGGGAAAAGAATTTGGGGTTTTAAATTTTCTGAGATTTTGAGATTTTTTGTGGACTACCCGCTTTGGAAAAAGTCGAGGATCAAAGCACGTGGAAAAATGATTTTTTTAGACATCTTCGATGGGGATTTCTCATGAGACGTCCTCGTAAAATCATAGGCTTTGAAGTTATCTTTCCAACGAGGTCTCAAATGGCCCGATCAGACCAACGCAGCTCTTGTTATGGCCAAAATACAAAGCTCGTGTCCCTAACACCTATAGAAATGCACACTACCTTAATTCCGTGGCTATTTGGGCATCTCAGATGGGCCTTTCATGGGCCTATTGCCTAACTAGCATCACACCATGCCTAGGGCAAAGAATTTGGGGTTTTAAATTTTATGAGATTTTGAGATTTTTTGTGAAATACCCCCTTTGGAAAAAGTCAAGGATCAAAGTTGGTGAAAAAATGATTTTTTGGGACATCTTCGAGGGGAAATTCTCAGTAGACGTTCTCGTTAAAGTAATAGGCCTTTTAGTTAGCTTTCCAACAAGATCTCAAATGGCCCGATCAAACCAACGCAGCTCTTGTTATGACCAAAATACAAAGCTCATGTCCCTAACACCTATAGAAAGGCACACTACCTTAATTCCGTGGCTATTTGGGCATCTCAGGTGGGCCTTTCATGGGCCTATTGTCTAACTAGCATCACACCATGCCTAGGGCAAAGAATTTGGGGTTTTAAATTTTATGAGATTTTGAGATTTTTTGTGAACTACCCCCTTTAGAAAAACTCGAGGATCAAAGCAGGTGGAAAAATGATTTTTTTGGACATCTTCGAGGGGGATTTCTCAGGAGGCGTTCTCGTTGAAGTCGTAGGACTTGAAGTTAGATTTCCAACAAGCTCTCAAATGGCCCGATCAGACCAACGCAGCTCTTGTTATGGCCAAAATACCAAGCTCGTGTCCGTAACACCTATAGAAAGGCACACTACCTTAATTCCGTGGCTATTTGGGCATCTCAGGTGGGCCTTTCATGGGCCTAGTGTCTAACTAGCATCACACCATGCCTAGGGCAAAGAATTTGGGGTTTTAAATTTTATGAGATTTTGAGATTCTTTGTGAACTACCGCCTTTGGAAAAACTCGAGGATCAAAGCAGGTGGAAAAATGATTTTTTTGGACATCTTCGAGGGGGATTTCTCAGGAGACGTTCTCGTTGAAATCGTAGACCTTGAAGTTATCTTTCTAATGAGCTCTCAAATGGCCCGATCAGACCAATGCAGCTCTTGTTATTGCCAAAATACCAAGCTCGTGTCCGTAACACCTATAGAAAGGCACACGACCTTCATTCCGGGGCTATTTGGGCATCTCAGGTGGGCCTTTCATGGGCCTATTACCTAACTAGCATCACACCATGCCTATGACAAAGAATTTGGGGTTTTAAATTTTCTGAGATTTTGATATATTTTGTGGACTACCCCCTTTAGAATAAGTCGAGGATCCAAGCTGGTGGAAAAATGATTTTTTTGTGGACTACCCCCTTTCGAAAAAGTCAAGGATCCAAGCTGGTTGAAAATGATTTTTTGGACATCTTCGAGGGGGTTTTCCCTGGAGATGTCCTCGTTAAAGTCATAGGCCTTGAAATTAGCTTTCCAATGAGCTCTCCAATGGCACGATCAGACCAACGCAGCTCTTAATATGACCAAAATACCATGCTCGTGTCCCTAGCACCTATAGAAAGGCACACTACCTTCATTCTGGGGCTATTTGGGCATCTCAGGTTGGCCTTTCATGGGCCTATTACCTAACTAGCACCACGCCATGCCTATGACAAAGAATTTGGGGTTTTAAATTTTCTGAGATTTTGAGATTTTTTGTGGACTACCCCCTTTGGAAAAAGTCGAGGATCCAAGCTGGTGGAAAAATGATTTTTTGGACATCTTCGAGGGGGTTTTCCCTGGAGATGTCCTCGTTAAATCATGGGCCTTGTAATTAGCTTTCCAATGAGCTCTCAAATGGCACGATCAGACCAACGCAGCTCTTAATATGACCAAAATACCATGCTCGTGTCCCTAGCACCTATAGAAAGGCACACTACCTTCATTCCGGGGCTATTTGGGCATCTCAGATTGGCCTTTCATGGGCCTATTGCCTAACTAGCACCACACCATACCTGGAGCAGAGAATTTGGGGTTTTAAATTTTCTAAGATTTTGAGATTTTTTGTGGACTACCGCCTTTGGAAAAAGTCGAGGATCCAAGCTGGTGGAAAAATGATTTTTTTGAACATCTTCGAGGGGGATTTCTCAGGAGACGTCCTCGTTAAAGTCGTAGACCTTGAAGTTATCTTTCGAACGAGCTCTCAAATGGCCCGATCAGACCAACGCAGCTCTTGTTATGGCCAAACTACCAAGCTCGTGTCCGTAAAACCTATCGAAAGGCACACGACCTTCATTCCGGGGCTATTTGGGCATCTCTGGTGGGCCTTTCATGTGCCTATTGCCTAACTAGCATCACACCATGCCTAGGGAATAGAATTTGTGGTTTTAAATTTTTTGAGATTTTGAGATTTTTTGTGGACTACCCCCTTTGGAAAAAGTAGAGGATCCAAGCTGGTGGAAAAATGATTTTTTTGGACATCTTCGAGGGGGATTTCTCAGGAGATGTCCTCGTTAAAGTCGTAGACCTTGAAGTTAGCTTTCGAACGAGCTCTCAAATGGCCCGATCAGACCAACGCAGCTCTTGTTATGGCCAAACTACCAAGCTCGTGTCCGTAAAACCTATCGAAAGGCACACGACCTTCATTCCGGGGCTATTTGGGCATCTCTAGTGGGCCTTTCATGTGCCTATTGCCTAACTAGCATCACACCATGCCTAGGGCATAGAATTTGGGGTTTTAAATTTTTTGAGATTTTGAGATTTTTTGTGGACTACCCCCTTTGGAAAAAGTCGAGGATCCAAGCCGGTGGAAAAATGATTTTTTTGGACATCTTCGAGGGTGATTTCTCAAGAGACGTCCTCGTTAAAGTCATAGGCCTTGAAGTTAGCTTTCCAACGAGCTCTCAAATGGCCCGATCAGACCAACGCAGCTCTTGTTATTGCCAAAATACCATGCTCGTGTCCGTAAAACCTATCGAAAGGCACACGACCTTCATTCCGGGGCTATTTGGGCATCTCTGGTGGGCCTTTCATGGGCCTATTGCCTAACTAGCATCACACCATGCCTAGGTCATAGAATTTGGGGTTTTAAATTTTCTGAGATTTTGAGATTTTTTGTGGACTACCCCCTTTAGAAAAAGTCAAGGATCCAAGCTGGTTGAAAATGATTTTTTGGACATCTTCGAGGGGGTTTTCCCTGGAGATGTCCTCGTTAAAATCATAGGCCTTGTAATTAGATTTCCAATGAGCTCTCAAATGGCACGATCAGACCAACGCAGCTCTTAATATGAACAAAATACCATGCTCGTGTCCCTAGCACCTATAGAAAGGCACACTACCTTCATTCCGGGGCTATTTGGGCATCTCAGATTGGCCTTTCATGGGCCTATTGCCTAACTAGCACCACACCATGCCTAGAGCAGAGAATTTGGGGTTTTAAATTTTCTAAGATTTTGAGATTTTTTGTGGACTACCGCCTTTGGAAAAAGTCGAGGATCCAAACTGGTGGAAAAATGATTTTTTTGAACATCTTCGAGGGGGATTTCTCAGGAGACGTCCTCGTTAAAGTCGTAGGCCTTGAAGTTAGATTTCGAATGAGCTCTCAAATGGCCCGATCAGACCAACGCAGCTCTTGTTATGGCCAAAATAACAAGCTCGTGTCCGTAACACCTATAGAAAGGCACACTACCTTCCTTCCGGGGCTATTTGGGCATCTCAGGTGGGCCTTTCATGGGCCTATTACCTAACTAGCATCACACCATGCCTATGACAAAGAATTTGGGGTTTTAAATTTTCTGAGATTTTGATATATATTGTGGACTACCCCCTTTGGAATAAGTCGAGGATCCAAGCTGGTGGAAAAATGATTTTTTTGGACATCTTCGAGGGGGATTTCTCAGGAGATGTCCTCGTTAAAGTCATAGACCTTGAAGTTATCTTTCGAATGAGCTCTCAAATGGCCCGATCAGACCAACGCAGCTCTTGTTATGGCCAAACTACCAAGCTCGTGTTCGTAAAACCTATCGAAAGGCACACGACCTTCATTCCAGGCCTATTTGGGCATCTCTGGTGGGCCTTTCATTGGCCTATTGCCTAACTAGCATCCCACCATGCCTAGGGCATAGAATTTGGGGTTGTAAATTTTCTGAGATCTTGAGATTTTTTGTGGACTACCCCCTTTGGAAAAGGTCGAGGATCCAAGCCGGTGGGAAAATGATTTTTTGGACATCTTCGAGGGTGATTTCTCAGGAGACGTCCTCGTGAAAGTCATAGGCCTTGAAGTTAGCTTTCCAACGAGCTCTAAAATGGCCCGATCAGACCAACGCAACTCTTGTTATTGCCAAAATACCAAGCTCGTGTCTGTAAAACCTATCGAAAGGCACACGACCTTCATTCCGGGGCTATTTGGGCATCTCTGGTGGGCCTTTCATGGGCCTATTGCCTAACTAGCATCACACCATGCCTAGGGCATAGAATTTGGGGTTTTAAATTTTCTGAGATTTTGAGATTTTTATGGACTACCCCCTTTAGAAAAAGTCAAGGATCCAAGCTGGTTGAAAATGATTTTTTTGGACATCTTCGAGGGGGATTTCCCTGGAGATGTCCTCGTAAAAGTCATAGGCCTTGAAATTAGCTTTCCAATGAGCTCTTAAATGGCACGATCAGACCAACGCAGCTCTTAATATGTCCAAAATATCATGCTCGTGTCCCTAGCACCTATAGAAAGGCACACTACCTTCATTCCGGGGCTATTTGGGCATCTCAGGTTGGCCTTTCATGGGCCTATTGCTTAACTAGCACCACACCATGCCTAGAGCGGATAATTTGGGGTTTTAAATTTTCTAAGATTTTGAGATTTTTTGTGGACTACCGCCTTTGGAAGAAGTCGAGGATCCAAGCTGGTGGAAAAATGATTTTTTTGGACATCTTCGAGGGGGATTTCTCAGGATATTTCCTCGTTAAAGTCGTAGACCTTGAAGTTAGCTTTCGGACGAGCTCTCAAATGGCCCGATCAGACCAACGCAGCTCTTGTTATGGCCAAACTACCAAGCTCGTGTCCGTAAAACCTATCGAAAGGCACACGACCTTCATTCCAGGGCTATTTGGGCATCTCTGGTGGGCCTTTCATGGGCCTATTGCCTAACTAGCATCACACCATGCCTAGGGCACATAATTTGGGGTTTTAAATTTTTTGAGATTTTGAGATTTTTTGTGGACTACCCTCTTTGGAAAAAGTCGAGGATCCAAGCCGGTGGAAAAATGATTTTTTGGACATCTTCGAGGGTGATTTCTCAAGAGACGTCCTCGTTAAAGTCATAGGCCTTGAAGTTAGCTTTTCAACGAGCTCTAAAATGGCCCGATCAGACCAACACAACTCTTGCTATTGCCAAAATACCAAGCTCGTGTCCGTAAAACCTATCGAAAGGCACACGACCTTCATTCCGGGGCTATTTGGGCATCTCTGGTGGGCCTTTCATGGGCCTATTGCCTAACTAGCATCATACCATGCCTAGGGCATAGTATTTGGGGTTTTAAATTTTCTGAGATTTTGAGATTTTTTGTGGAATACCCCCTTTGGAAAAAGTCGAGGATCCAAGCCGGTGGAAAAATAATTTTTTTGGACATCTTCGAGGGTGATTTCTCAGGAGACGTCCTCGTTAAAGTCATAGGCCTTGAAGTTAGCTTTCCAACGAGCTCTAAAATGGCCCGATCAGACCAACGCAACTCTTGTTATTGCCAAAATACCAAGCTCGTGTCCGTAAAACCTATCGAAAGGCACAGGACCTTCATTCCGGGGCTATTTGGGCATCTCTGGTGGGCCTTTCATGGGCCTATTGCCTAACTAGCTTCACACCATGCCTAGGGCGTAGAATTTGGGGTTTTAAATTTTCTGAGATTTTGAGATTTTTTGTGGACTACCCCCTTTAGAAAAAGTCACGGATCCAAGCTGGTTGAAAATGATTTTTTTGGACATCTTCGAGGGGGATTTCCCTGGAGATGTCCTCGTTAAAGTCATAGGCCTTGAAATTAGCTTTCCAATGAGCTCTTAAATGGCACGATCAGACCAACGCAGCTCTTAATATGACCAAAATACCATGCTCGTGTCCCTAACACCTATAGAAAGGCACACTACCTTTATTCCGGGGCTATTTGGGCATCTCAGGTTTGCCTTTCATGGGCCTATTGCCTAACTAGCACCACACCATGCCTAGAGCAGAGAATTTGGAGTTTTAAATTTTCTAAGATTTTGAGATTTTTTGTGGACTACCGCCTTTGGAAAAAGTCGAGGATCCAAGCTGGTGGAAAAATGATTTTTTTGGACATCTTCGAGGGGGATTTCTCAGGAGACGTCCTCGTTAAAGTCGTAGGCCTTGAAGTTAGCTTTCGAATGAGCTCTCAAATGGCCCGATGAGACCAACGTAGCTCTTGTAATGGCCAAAATACCAAGCACGTGTCCGTAACACCTATAGAAAGGCACACTACCTTCATTCCGGGGATATTTGGGCATCTCAGGTGGGCCTTTCATGGGCCTATTGCCTAACTAGCATCACACCATGCCTAGGGCATAGAATTTGGGGTTTTAAATTTTCTGAGATTTTGAGATTTTTTGTGGACTACCCCCTTTGGAAAAAGTCGAGGATCCAAGCCGGTGGAAAAATGATTTTTTGGACATCTTCGAGGGTGATTTCTACGGAGACGTCCTCGTTAAAGTCAAAGGCCTTGAAGTTAGCTTTCCAACGAGCTCTAAAATGGGTCGATCAGACCAACACAACTCTTGTTATTGCCAAAATACCAAGCTCGTGTCCGTAAAACCTATCGAAAGGCACACGACCTTCATTCCGGGGCTATTTGGGCATCTCTGGTGGGCCTTTCATGGGCCTATTGCCTAACTAGCATCACACCATGCCTAGGGCATAGAATTTGGGGTTTTAAATTTTCTGAGATTTTGAGATTTTTTGTAGACTACCCCCTTTGGAAAAAGTCGAGGATCCAAGCCGGTGGAAAAATGATTTTTTGTAAATCTTCGAGGGTGATTTCTAAGGAGACTTCCTCATTAAAGTCAAAGGCCTTGAAGTTAGCATTCCAACGAGCTCTAAAATGGGTCGATCAGACCAACACAACTCTTGTTATTGCCAAAATACCAAGCTCGTGTCCGTAAAACCTATCGAAAGTCGAGGATCCAAGCTGGTGTAAAAATGATTTTTTTGGACATCTTCGAGGGGGATTTCTCAGGAGACGTCCTCGTTAAAGTCGTAGGCCTTGAAGTTAGCTTTCGAATGAGCTCTCAAATGGCTCGATGAGACCAACGCAGCTCTTGTTATGGCCAAAATACCAAGCACGTGTCCGTAACACCTATAGAAAGGCACACTACCTTCATTCCGGGGCTATTTGGGCATCTCAGGTGGGCCTTTCATGGGCCTATTGCCTAACTAGCATCACACCATGCCTATGACAAAGAATTTGGGGTTTTAAATTTTCTGAGATTTTGAGATTTTTTGTGGACTACCCCCTTTGGAAAAAGTCGAGGATCCAAGCTGGTGGAAAAATGATTTTTTTGGACATCTTCGAGGGGGATTTCTCAGGAGATGTCCTCGTTAAAGTCGTAGACCTTGAAGTTAGCTTTCGAACGAGCTCTCAAATGGCCCGATTAGACCAACGTTGCTCTTGTTATGGCCAAACTACCAAGCTCGTGTCCGTAAGACCTATCAAAAGGCACACGACCTTCATTCCGGGGCTATTTGGGCATCTCTGGTGGGCCTTTCATGGGCCTATTGCCTAACTAGCATCACACCATGCCTAGGGCATAGAATTTGGGGTTTTAAATTTTCTGAGATTTTGAGATTTTTTGTGGACTACCCCCTTTGGAAAAAGTCGAGGATCCAAGCCGGTGGAAAAATGATTTTTTGGACATCTTCGAGGGTGATTTCTTAGGAGACGTCCTTGTTAAAGTCAAAGGCCTTGAAGTTAGCTTTCCAACGAGCTCTAAAATGGGTCGATCAGACCAACACAACTCTTGTTATTGCCAAAATACCAAGCTCGTGTCCGTAAAACCTATCGAAAGGCACACGACCTTCATTCCGGGGCTATTTGGGCATCTCTGGTGGGCCTTTCATGGGCCTATTGCCTAACTAGCATCACACCATTCCTAGGGCATAGAATTTGGGGTTTTAAATTTTCTAAGATTTTGAGAGTTTTTGTGGACTACCCCATTTGGAAAAAGTCGAGGATCCAAGCTGGTGGAAAAATGATTTTTTTTGGACATCTTCGAGGGGGATTTCTCAGCAGACGTCCTCATTAAAGTCGTAGGCCTTGACGTTAGCTTTCGAACGAGCTCTCAAATGGCCCGATCAGACCAACGCAACTCTTCTTATTGCCAAAATACCAAGCTCGTGTCCGTAACACCTATAGAAAGGGACACTACCTTCATTCTGGGGCTATTTGGGCATCTCAGGTGTGCCTTTCATGGGCCTATTGCCTAACTAGCATCACACCATGCCTATGAAAAAGAATTTGGGGTTTTAAATTTTTTGAGATTTTGAGATTTTTTGTGGACTACCCCCTTTGAAAAAAGTCGAGGATCCAAGCCGGTGGAAAAATGATTTTATGGATATCTTCGAGGGTGATTTCTCAAGAGACGTCCTCGTTAAAGTCATAGGCCTTGAAGTTAGCTTTCCAACGAGCTCTAAAACGGCCCGATCAGACCAACGCAACTATTGTTATTGCGAAAATACCAAGCTCGTGTCCGTAAAACCTATCGAAAGGCACACGACCTTCATTCCGGGGCTATTTGGGCATCTCTGGTGGGCCTTTCATGGGCCTATTGCCTAACTAGCATCACACCATGCCTAGGGCGTAGAATTTGGGGTTTTAAATTTTCTGAGATTTTGAGATTTTTTGTGGAGTACCCCCTTTGGAAAAAGTCGAGGATCCAAGCCGGTGGAAAAATGATTTTTTTGGACATCTTCGAGGGTGATTTCTCAGGAGACGTCCTCGTTAAAGTCATAGGCCTTGAAGTTAGGTTTCCAACGAGCTCTAAAATGGCCAGATCAGACCAACGCAACTCTTGTTATTGCCAAAATACCAAGCTCGTGTTCGTAAAACCTATCGAAAGGCACACGGCCTTCATTCCGGGGCTATTTGGGCATCTCTGGTGTGCCTTTCATGGGCCTATTGCCTAACTAGCATCACACCATGCCTAGGGCATAGAATTTGGGGTTTTAAATTTTCTGAGATTTTGAGATTTTTTGTGGACTACCCCCTTTAGAAAAAGTCAAGGATCCAAGCTGGTTGAAAATGATTTTTTTGGACATCTTCGAGGGGGATTTCCCTGGAGATGTCCTCGTTAATGTCATAGGCCTTGAAATTAGCTTTCCAATGAGCTCTTAAATGGCACGATCAGACCAACGCAGCTCTTAATATGACCAAAATACCATGCTCGTGTCCCTAGCACCTATAGAAAGGCACACTACCTTCATTCCGGGGCTATTTGGGCATCTCAGGTTGGCCTTTCATGGGCCTATTACCTAACTAGCACCACGCCATGCCTATGACAAAGAATTTGGGGTTTTAAATTTTCTGAGATTTTGAGATTTTTTGTGGACTACCGCCTTTGGAAAAAGTCGAGGATCCAAGCTGGTGGAAAAATGATTTTTTTGGACTTCTTCATGGGGGATTTCTCAGGAGACGTCCTCGTTAAAGTCATAGGCCTTGAAGTTAGCTTTCCAACGAGCTCTAAAATGGCCCGATCAGACCAACGCAACTCTTGTTATTTCCAAAATACCAAGCTCGTGTCCGTAAAACCTATCGAAAGGCACACGACCTTCATTCCGGGGCTATTTGGGCATCTTTGGTGGGCCTTTCATGGGCCTATTGCCTAACTAGCATCACACCATGCCTAGGGCATAGAATTTGGGGTTTTAAATTTTCTGAGATTTTGAGATTTTTTGTGGACTACCCCCTTTAGAAAAAGTCAAGGATCCAAGCTGGTTGAAAATGATTTTTTTGGACATCTTCGAGGGGGATTTCCCTAGAGATGTCCTCGTTAAAGTCATAGGCCTTGAAATTAGCTTTCCAATGAGCTCTCAAATGGCACGATCAGACCAACGCAGCTCTTAATATGACCAAAATACCATGCTCGTGTCCCTAGCACCTATAGAAAGGCACACTACCTTCATTCTGGGGCTATTAGGGCATCTCAGGTTGGCCTTTCATGGGCCTATTGCCTAACTAGAACCACACCATGCCTAGAGCAGAGAATTTGGGGTTTTTAATTTTCTAAGATTTTGAGATTTTTTGTGTACTACCGCCTTCGGAAAAGGTCGAGGATCCAAGCTGGTGGAAAAATGATTTTTTTTGACATCTTCGAGGGGGATTTCTCAAGAGACGTCCTCGTTAAAGTCGTAGGCCTTGAAGTTAGCTTTCGAATGAGCTCTCAAATGGCCCGATCAGACTAACGCAACTCTTGTTATGTCAAAACTACCAAGCTCGTGTCTATAAAACCTATAGAAAGGCACACTACCTTCATTCCGGAGCTATTTGGGCATCTCAGGTGGGCCTTTCATGGGCCTATTACCTAACTAGCATCACACCATTCCTAGGAGAAAGAGTTTAGGGTTTAAAATTTTCTAAGATTTTGAGATTTTTTGTGGACTACCCCCTTTGGAAAAAGTAGAGGATCCAAGCTGGTGGAAAAATGATTTTTTTGGACATCTTCGAGGGGGATTTCTCAGGAGATGTCCTCGTTAAAGTCGTAGACCTTGAAGTTAGCTTTCGAACGAGCTCTCAAATGGCCCGATCAGACCAATGCAGCTCTTGTTATGGCCAAACTACCAAGCTCATGTCCGTAAAACCTATCGAAAGGCACACGACCTTCATTCCGGGGCTATTTGGGCATCTCTGGTGGGCCTTTCATGGGCCTATTGCCTAACTAGCATCACACCATCCATGCCTAGGGCATAGAATTTGGGGTTTTAAATTTTCTGAGATTTTGAGATTTTTTGTGGACTACCCCCTTTGGAAAAAGTCGAGGATCCAAGTCGGTGGAAAAATGATTTTTTTGGACATCTTCGAGGGTGATTTCTCAGAAGACGTCCTCATTAAAGTCATAGGCCTTGAAGTTAGCTTTCCAACGAGCTCTAAAATGGCCCGATCAGACCAACGCAACTCTTGTTATTGCCAAAATACCAAGCTCGTGTCCGTTAAACCTATCGAAAGGCACACGACCTTCATTCCGGGGCTATTTGGGCATCTCTGGTGGGCCTTTCATGGGCCTATTGCCTAACTAGCATCACACCATGCCTAGGGCATATAATTTAGGGTTTTAAATTTTTTGAGATTTTGAGATTTTTTATGGACTACCGCCTTTGGAAAAAGTCGAGGATCCAAGCTGGGGAAAAATGATTTTTTTGGACATCTTCGAGGGGGATTTCTCAGGAGACGTCCTTGTTAAAGTCGTAGGCCTTGAAGTTAGCTTTCGAATGAGCTCTCAAATGGCCCGATCAGACCAACGCAACTCTTGTTATGGCCAAACTACCAAGCTCGTGTCTGTAAAACCTATAGAAAGGCACACTACCTTCATTCCGGAGCTATTTGGGCATCTCAGGTGGGCCTTTCATGGTCCTATTACCTAACTAGCATCACACCATTCCTAGGACAAAGAGTTTAGGGTTTAAAATTTTCTAAGATTTTGAGATTTTTTGTGGACTACCCCCTTTGGAAAAAGTCGAGGATCCAAGCTCGTGGAAAAATGATTTTTTTTGACATCTTCGAGGGGGATTTCTCAGGAGACGTCCTCGTTAAAGTCATAGGCCTTGAATTTAGCTTTCCAACGAGCTCTAAAATGGCCCAATCAGACCAACGCAACTCTTGTTATTGCCAAAATACCAAGCTCGTGTCCGTAAAACCTATCGAAAGGCAGACGACCTTCATTCCGGGGCTATTTGGGCATCTTTGGTGGGCCTTTCATGGGCCTATTGCCTAACTAGCATCACACCATGCCTAGGGCATAGAATTTTGGGTTTTAAATTTTCTGAGATTTTGAGATTTTTTGTGGACTACCGCCTTTGGAAAAAGTCGAGGATCCAAGCTGGTGGAAAAATGATTTTTTTGGACATCTTCGAGGGGGATTTCTCAGGAGACGTCCTCGTTAAAGTCGTAGGCCTTGAAGTTAGCTTTCGAATGAGCTCTCAAATGGCCCGATGAGACCAAAGTAGCTCTTGTTATGGCAAAAATACCAAGCACGTGTCCGTAACACCTATAGAAAGGCACACTACCTTCATTCCGGGGCTATTTGGGCATCTCAGGTGGGCCTTTCATGGGCCTATTGCCTAACTAGCATCACACCATGCCTAGGGCATAGAATTTGGGGTTTTAAATTTTCTGAGATTTTGAGATTTTTTGTGGACTACCCCCTTTGGAAAAAGTCGAGGATCCAAGCCGGTGGAAAAATGATTTTTTGGACATCTTCGAGGGTGATTTCTAAGGAGGCGTCCTCGTTAAAGTCAAAGGCCTTGAAGTTAGCTTTCCAACGAGCTCTAAAATGGGTCGATCAGACCAACACAACTCTTGTTATTGCCAAAATACCAAGCTCGTGTCCGTAAAACCTATCGAAAGGCACACGACCTTCATTCCGGGGCTATTTGGGCATCTCTGGTGGGCCTTTCATGGGCCTATTGCCTAACTAGCATCACACCATGCCTAGGGCATAGAATTTGGGGTTTTAAATTTTCTGAGATTTTGTGATTTTTTGTGGACTACCCCCTTTGGAAAAAGTCGAGGATCCAAGCCGGTGGAAAAATGATTTTTTGGACATCTTCGAGGGTGATTTCTAAGGAGATGTCCTCGTTAAAGTCAAAGGCCTTGAAGTTAGCATTCCAACGAGCTCTAAAATGGGTCGATCAGACCAACACAACTCTTGTTATTGCCAAAATACCAAGCTCGTGTCCGTAAAACCTATCGAAAGTCGAGGATCCAAGCTGGTGTAAAAATGATTTTTTTGGACATCTTCGAGGGGGATTTCTCAGGAGACATCCTCATTAAAGTCGTAGGCCTTGAAGTTAGCTTTCGAATGAGCTCTCAAATGGCTCGATGAGATCAACGCAGCTCTTGTTATGGCCAAAATACCAAGCACGTGTCCGTAACACCTATAGAAAGGCACACTACCTTCATTCCGGGGCTATTTGGGCATCTCAGGTGGGCCTTTCATGTGCCTATTGCCTAACTAGCATCACACCATGCCTATGAAAAAGAATTTGGGGTTTTAAATTTTCTGAGATTTTGAGTTTTTTTGTGGACTACCCCCTTTGGAAAAAGTCGAGGATCCAAGCTGGTGGAAAAATAATTTTTTTGGACATCTTCGAGGGGGATTTCTCAGGAGATGTCCTCGTTAAAGTCGTAGACCTTGAAGTTAACTTTCCAACGTGCTCTAAAATGGCGCAATCAGACCAACGCAACTCTTGTTATTGCCAAAATACCAAGCTCGTGTCCGTAAAACCTATCGACAGGCAGACGACCTTCATTCCGGGGCTATTTGGGCATCTTTGGTGGGCCTTTCATGGGCCTATTGCCTAACTAGCATCACACCATGCCTAGGGCATAGAATTTGGGGTTTTAAATTTTCTGAGATTTTGAGATTTTTTGTGGACTACCGCCTTTGGAAAAAGTCGAGGATCCAAGCTGGTGGAAAAATGATTTTTTTAGACATCTTCGAGGGGGATTTCTCAGGAGACGTCCTCGTTAAAGTCATAGGCCTTGAAGTTAGCTTTCGAATGAGCTCTCAAATGGCCCGATGAGACCAACGTAGCTCTTGTTATGGCCAAAATACCAAGCACGTGTCCGTAACACCTATAGAAAGGCACACTACCTTCATTCCGGGGCTATTTGGGCATCTCAGGTGGGCCTTTCATGAGCCTATTGCCTAACTAGCATCACACCATGCCTAGGGCATAGAATTTGGGGTTTTAAATTTTCTGAGATTTTGAGATTTTTTGTGGACTACCCCCTTTGGAAAAAGTCGAGGATCCAAGCCGGTGGAAAAATGATTTTTTGGACATCTTCGAGGTGGATTTCTAAGGAGACGTCCTCGTTAAAGTCAAAGGCCTTGAAGTTAGCTTTCCAACGAGCTCTAAAATGGGTCGATCAGACCAACACAACTCTTGTTATTGCCAAAATACCAAGCTCGTGTCCGTAAAACCTATCGAAAGGCACACGACCTTCATTCCGGGGCTATTTGGGCATCTCTGGTGGGCCTTTCATGGGCCTATTGCCTAACTAGCATCACACCATGCCTAGGGCATAGAATTTGGGGTTTTAAATTTTCTGAGATTTTGTGATTTTTTGTGGACTACCCCCTTTGGAAAAAGTCGAGGATCCAAGCCGGTGGAAAAATGATTTTTTGGACATCTTCGAGGGTGATTTCTAAGGAGACGTCCTCGTTAAAGTCAAAGGCCTTGAAGTTAGCATTCCAACGAGCTCTAAAATGGGTCGATCAGACCAACACAACTCTTGTTATTGCCAAAATACCAAGCTCGTGTCCGTAAAACCTATCGAAAGTCGAGGATCCAAGCTGGTGTAAAAATGATTTTTTTGGACATCTTCGAGGGGGATTTCTCAGGAGACGTCCTCGTTAAAGTCGTAGGCCTTGAAGTTAGCTTTCGAATGAGCTCTCAAATGGCTCGATGAGACCAACGCAGCTCTTGTTATGGCCAAAATACCAAGCACGTGTCCGTAACACCTATAGAAAGGCACACTACCTTCATTCCGGGGCTATTTGGGCATCTCAGGTGGGCCTTTCATGGGCCTATTGCCTAACTAGCATCACACCATGCCTATGACAAAGAATTTGGGGTTTTAAATTTTCTGAGATTTTGAGATTTTTTGTGGACTACCCCTTTTGGAAAAAGTCGAGGATCCAAGCTGGTGGAAAAATGATTTTTTTGGACATCTTCGAGGGGGATTTCTCAGGAGATGTCCTCGTTAAAGTCGTAGACCTTGAAGTTAGCTTTCGAACGAGCTCTCAAATGGCCCGATTAGACCAACGCAGCTCTTGTTATGGCCAAACTACCAAGCTCGTGTCCGTAAAACCTATCGAAAGGCACACGACCTTCATTCCGGGGCTATTTGGGCATCTCAGGTGGGCCTTTCATGGGCCTATTACCTAACTAGCATCACACCATGCCTATGACAAAGAATTTGGGGTTTTAAATTTTCTGAGATTTTGAGATTTTTTGTGGACTACCCCCTTTGGAAAAAGTCGAGGATCCAAGCTGGTGGAAAAATGATTTTTTTGGACATCTTCGAGGGGGATTTCTCAGGAGATGTCCTCGTTAAAGTCGTAGACCTTGAAGTTAGCTTTCGAACGAGCTCTCAAATGGCCCGATTAGACCAACGCAGCTCTTGTTATGGCCAAACTACCAAGCTCATGTCCGTAAAACCTATCGAAAGGCACACGACCTTCATTCCGGGGCTATTTGGGCATCTCTGGTGGGCCTTTCATGGGCCTATTGCCTAACTAGCATCACACCATGCCTAGGGCATAGAATTTGGGGTTTTAAATTTTCTGAGATTTTGAGATTTTTTGTGGACTACCCCCTTTGGAAAAAGTCGAGGATCCAAGCCGGTGGAAAAATGATTTTTTGGACATCTTCGAGGGTGATTTCTAAGGAGACGTCCTCGTTAAAGTCAAAGGCCTTGATGTTAGCTTTCCAACGAGCTCTAAAATGGGTCGATCAGACCAACACAACTCTTGTTATTGCCAAAATACCAAGCTCGTGTCCGTAAAACCTATCGAAAGGCACACGACCTTCATTCCGGGGCTATTTGGGCATCTCTGGTGGGCCTTTCATGGGCCTATTGCCTAACTAGCATCACACCATGCCTAGGGCATAGAATTTGGGGTTTTAAATTTTCTGAGATTTTGTGATTTTTTGTGGACTACCCCCTTTGGAAAAAGTCGAGGATCCAAGCCGGTGGAAAAATGATTTTTTGGACATCTTCGAGGGTGATTTCTAAGGAGACGTCCTCGTTAAAGTCAAAGGCCTTGAAGTTAGCATTCCAATGAGCTCTAAAATGGGTCGATCAGACCAACACAACTCTTGTTATTGCCAAAATACCAAGCTCGTGTCCGTAAAACCTATCGAAAGTCGAGGATCCAAGCTGGTGTAAAAATGATTTTTTTGGACATCTTCGAGGGGGATTTCTCAGGAGACGTCCTCGTTAAAGTCGTAGGCCTTGAAGTTAGCTTTCGAATGAGCTCTCAAATGGATCGATGAGACCAACGCAGCTCTTGTTATGGCCAAAATACCAAGCACGTGTCCGTAACACCTATAGAAAGGCACACTACCTTCATTCCGGGGCTATTTGGGCATCTCAGGTGGGCCTTTCATGGGCCTATTGCCTAACTAGCATCACACCATGCCTATGACAAAGAATTTGGGGTTTTAAATTTTCTGAGATTTTGAGATTTTTTGTGGACTACCCCCTTTGGAAAAAGTCGAGGATCCAAGCTGGTGGAAAAATGATTTTTTTGGACATCTTCGAGGGGGATTTCTCAGGAGATGTCCTCGTTAAAGTCGTAGACCTTGAAGTTAGCTTTTGAACGAGCTCTCAAATGGCCCGATTAGACCAACGCAGCTCTTATTATGGCCAAACTACCAAGCTCGTGTCCGTAAAACCTATCGAAAGGCACACGACCTTCATTCCGGGGCTATTTGGGACTCTGGTGGGCCTTTCATGGGCCTATTGCCTAACTAGCATCACACCATGCCTAGGGCATAGAATTTGGGGTTTTAAATTTTCTGAGATTTTGAGATTTTTTGTGGACTACCCCCTTTGGAAAAAGTCGAGAATCCAAGCCGGTGGAAAAATGATTTTTTGGACATCTTCGAGGGTGATTTCTAAGGAGACGTCCTCGTTAAAGTCAAAGGCCTTGAAGTTAGCTTTCCAACGAGCTCTAAAATGGGTCGATCAGACCAACACAACTCTTGTTATTGCCAAAATACCAAGCTCGTGTCCGTAAAACCTATCGAAAGGCACACGACCTTCATTCCGGGGCTATTTGGGCATCTCTGGTGGGCCTTTCATGGGCCTATTGCCTAACTAGCATCACACCATGCCTAGGGCATAGAATTTGGGGTTTTAAATTTTCTTAGATTTTGACATTTTTTGTGGACTACCCCCTTTGGAAAAAGTCGAGGATCCAAGCCGGTGGAAAAATGATTTTTTGGACATCTTCGAGGGTGATTTCTAAGGAGACGTCCTCGTTAAAGTCAAAGGCCTTGAAGTTAGCATTCCAACGAGCTCTAAAATGGGTCGATCAGACCAACACAACTCTTGTTATTGCCAAAATACCAAGCTCGTGTCCGTAAAACCTATCGAAAGTCGAGGATCCAAGCTGGTGTAAAAATGATTTTTTTGGACATCTTCGAGGGGGATTTCTCAGGAGACGTCCTCGTTAAAGTCGTAGGCCTTGAAGTTAGCTTTCGAATGAGATCTCAAATGGCTCGATGAGACCAACGCAGCTCTTGTTATGGCCAAAATACCAAGCACGTGTCCGTAACACCTATAGAAAGGCACACTACCTTCATTCCGGGGCTATTTGGGCATCTCAGGTGGGCCTTTCATGGGCCTATTGCCTAACTAGCGTCACACCATGCGTATGACAAAGAATTTGGGGTTTTAAATTTTCTGAGATTTTGAGATTTTTTGTGGACTACCCCCTTTGGAAAAAGTCGAGGATCCAAGCTGGTGGAAAAATGATTTTTTTGGACATCTTCGAGGGGGATTTCTCAGGAGATGTCCTCGTTAAAGTCGTAGACCTTGAAGTTAGCTTTCGAACGAGCTCTCAAATGGCCCGATTAGACCAACGCAGCTCTTGTTATGGCCAAACTACCAAGCTCGTGTCCGTAAAACCTATCGAAAGGCACACGACCTTCATTCCGGGGCTATTTGGGCATCTCTGGTGGGCCTTTCATGGGCCTATTGCCTAACTAGCATCACACCATGCCTAGGGCATAGAATTTGGGGTTTTAAATTTTCTGAGATTTTGAGATTTTTTGTGGACTACCCCCTTTGGAAAAAGTCGAGGATCCAAGCCGGTGGAAAAATGATTTTTTGGACATCTTCGAGGGTGATTTCTAAGGAGACGTCCTCGTTAAAGTCAAAGGCCTTGAAGTTAGCTTTCCAACGAGCTCTAAAATGGGTCGATCAGACCAACACAACTCTTGTTATTGCCAAAATACCAAGCTCGTGTCCGTAAAACCTATCGAAAGGCACACGACCTTCATTCCGGGGCTATTTGGGCATCTCTGGTGGGCCTTTCATGGGCCTATTTCCTAACTAGCATCACACCATGCCTAGGGCATAGAATTTGGGGTTTTAAATTTTCTGAGATTTTGAGTGTTTTTGTGGACTACCCCATTTGGAAAAAGTCGAGGATCCAAGCCGGTGGAAAAATGATTTTTTGGACATCTTCGAGGGTGATTTCTCAAGAGACGTCCTCGTTAAAGGCATAGGCCTTGAAGTTAGCTTTCCAACGAGCTCTAAAATGGCCCGATCAGACCAACGCAACTCTTGTTATTGCCGAAATACCAAGCTCGTGTCCGTAAAACCTATCGAAAGGCACACGACCTTCATTCCGGGGCTATTTGGGCATCTCTGGTGGGCCTTTCATGGGCCTATTGCCTAACTAGCATCACACCATGCCTAGGGCGTAGAATTTGGGGTTTTAAATTTTCTGAGATTTTGAGATTTTTTGTGGACTACCCCCTTTGGAAAAAGTCGAGGATCCAAGCCGGTGGAAAAATGATTTTTTTGGACATCTTCGAGGGTGATTTCTCAGGAGACGTCCTCGTTAAAGTCATAGGCCTTGAAGTTAGCTTTCCAACGAGCTCTAAAATGGCCCGATCAGACCAACGCAACTCTTGTTATTGCAAAAATACCAAGCTCGTGTCCGTAAAACCTATCGAAAGGCACACGACCTTCATTCCGGGGCTATTTGGGCATCTCTGGTGGGCCTTTCATGGGCCTTTTGCCTAACTAGCATCACACCATGCCTAGGTCATAGAATTTGGGGTTTTAAATTTTCTGAGATTTTGAAATTTTTTGTGGACTACCCCCTTTAGAAAAAGTCAAGGATCCAAGCTGGTTGAAAATGATTTTTTTGGACATCTTCGAGGGGGATTTCCCTGGAGATGTCCTTGATAAAGTCATAGGCCTTGAAATTAGCTTTCCAATGAGCTCTTAAATGGCACGATCAGACCAACGCAGCTCTTAATATGACCAAAATACCATGCTCGTGTCCCTAGCACCTATAGAAAGGCACACTACCTTCATTCCGGGGCTATTTGGGCATCTCAGGTTTGCCTTTCATGGGCCTATTGCCTAACTAGCACCACACCATGCCTAGAGCAGAGAATTTGGGGTTTTAAATTTTCTAAGATTTTGAGATTTTTTGTGGACTACCGCCTTTGGAAAAAGTCGAGGATCCAAGCTGGTGGAAAAATGATTTTTTTGGACATCTTCTAGGGGGATTTCTCAGGAGATGTCCTCGTTAAAGTCGTAGACCTTGAAGTTAGCTTTCTAACTAGCTCTCAAATGGCCCGATCAGACCAACGCAACTCTGGTTATGGCCAAACTACCAAGCTCGTGTCTGTAAAACCTATAGAAAGGCACACTACCTTCATTCCGGAGCTATTTGGGCATCTCAGGTGGGCCTTTCATGAGCCTATTACCTAACTAGCATCACACCATTCCTAGGACAAAGAGTTTAGGGTTTAAAATTTTCTAAGATTTTGAGATTTTTTGTGGACTACCCCCTTTGGAAAAAGTAGAGGATCCAAGCTTGTGGAAAAATGATTTTTTTGGACATCTTCAAGGGGGATTTCTCAGGAGACATCCCCGTTAAAGTCGTAGGCCTTGAAGTTAGCTTTCCAACAAGCTCTAAAATGGCCCGATCAGACCAACGCAACTCTTGTTATTGCCAAAATACCAAGCTCGTGTCCGTAAAACCTATCGAAAGGCACACGACCTTCATTCCGGGGCTATTTGGGCATCTCTGGTGGGCCTTTCATGGGCCTATTGCCTAACTAGCATCACACCATGCCTAGGGAATAGAATTTGGGGTTTTAAATTTTTTGAGATTTTGAGATTTTTTGTGGACTACCCCCTTTGGAGAAAGTCGAGGATCCAAGCCGGTGGAAAAATGATTTTTTTTGGACATCTTCGAGGGTGATTTCTCAGGAGACGTCCTCCTTAAAGTCATAGGCCTTGAAGTTAGCTTTCCAACGAGCTCTAAAACGGCCCGATCAGACCAACGCAACTATTGTTATTGCGAAAATACCAAGCTCGTGTCCGTAAAACCTATCGAAAGGCACACGACCTTCATTCCGGGGCTATTTGGGCATCTCTGGTGGGCCTTTCATGGGCCTATTGCCTAACTAGCATCACACCATGCCTAGGGCATAGAATTTGGGGTTTTAAATTTTCTAAGATTTTGAGATTTTTTGTGGACTACCCCTTTGGAAAAAGTCGAGGATCCAAGCCGGTGGAAAAATGATTTTTTTGGACATCTTCGAGGGTGATTTCTCAGGAGACGTCCTCCTTAAAGTCATAGGCCTTGAAGTTAGCTTTCCAACGAGCTCTAAAACGGCCCGATCAGACCAACGCAACTATTGTTATTGCGAAAATACCAAGCTCGTGTCCGTAAAACCTATCGAAAGGCACACGACCTTCATTTCGGGGCTATTTGGGCATCTCTGGTGGGCCTTTCATGGGTCTATTGCCTAACTAGCATCACACCATGCCTAGGGCATTGAATTTGGGGTTTTAAATTTTCTGAGATTTTGAGATTTTTTGTGGACTACCCCCTTTGGAAAAAGTCGAGGATCCAAGCCGGTGGAAAAATGATTTTTTTGGACATCTTCGAGGGTGATTTCTCAGGAGACGTCCTCGTTAAAGTCATAGGCCTTGAAGTTAGCTTTCCAACAAGCTCTAAAATTGCCCGATCAGACCAACGCCACTCTTGTTATTGCCAAAATACCAAGCTCGTGTCCGTAAAACCTATCGAAAGGCACACGACCTTCATTCCGGGGCTATTTGGGCATCTCTTGTGGGCCCTTCATGGGCCTATTGCCTAACTAGCATCACACCACGCCTAGGTCATAGAATTTGGGGTTTTCAATTTTCTGAGATTTTGAGATTTTTTGTGGACTACCCCCTTTAGAAAAACTCGAGGATCCAAGCTGGTTGAAAATGATTTTTTTGGACATCTTCGAGGGGGATTTCCCTGGAGATGTCCCCGTTAAAGTCATAGGCCTTGAAATTAGCTTTCCAATGAGCTCTCAAATGGCACGATCAGACCAACGCAGCTCTTAATATGACCAAAATACCATGCTCGTGTCCCTATCACCTATAGAAAGGCACACTACCTTCATTCCGGGGCTATTTGGGCATCTCAGGTTGGACTTTCATGGGCCTATTGCCTAATTAGCACCACACCATGCCTAGAGCAAAGAATTTGGGGTTTTAAATTTTCTAAGATTTTGAGATTTTTTGTGGACTACTGCCTTTGGAAAAAGTCGAGGATCCAAGCTGGTGGAAAAATGATTTTTTTGGACATCTTCGTGGGGGTTTTCTCAGGAGACGTCCTCATTAAAGTCATAGGCCTTGAAGTTAGCTTTCCAACGAGCTCTAAAATGGCCCTATCAGACCAACGCAACTCTTGTTATTGCCCAAATACCAAGCTCGTGTCCGTAAAACCTATCGAAAGGCACACGACCTTCATTCCGGGGCTATTTGGGCATCTTTGGTGGGCCTTTCATGGGCCTATTGCCTAACTAGCATCACACCATGCCTAGGGCATAGAATTTGGGGTTTTAAATTTTCTGAGATTTTGAGATTTTTTGTGGACTACCCCCTTTAGAAAAAGTCAAGGATCCAAGCTGGTTGAAAATGATTTTTTTGGACATCTTAGAGGGGGATTTCCCTAGAGATGTCCTCGTTAAAGTCATAGGCCTTGAAATTAGCTTTCTAATGAGCTCTCAAATGGCACGATCAGACTAACGCAGCTCATAATATGACCAAAATACCATGCTCGTGTCCCTAGCACCTATAGAAAGGCACACTACCTTCATTCTGGGGCTATTTGGGCATCTCAGGTTGGCCTTTCATGGGCCTATTGCCTAACTAGAACCACACCATGCCTAGAGCAGAGAATTTGGGGTTTTTAATTTTCTAAGATTTTGAGATTTTTTGTGTACTACCGACTTCGGAAAAGGTCGAGGATCCAAGCTGGTGGAAAAATGATTTTTTTGGACATCTTCGAGGGGGATTTCTCAGGAGATGTCCTCGTTAAAGTCGTAGGCCTTGAAGTTAGCTTTCGAATGAGCTCTCAAATGGCCCGATCAGACCAACGCAACTGTTGTTATGGCCTAACTACAAAGCTCGTGTCTGTAAAACCTATAGAAAGGCACACTACCTTCATTCCGGAGCTATTTGGGCATCTCAGGTGGGCCATTCATGAGCCTATTACCTAACTAGCATTACACCATTCCTAGGACAAAGAGTTTAGGGTTTAAAATTTTCTAAGATTTTGAGATTTTTTGTGGACTACCCCCTTTGGAAAAAGTAGAGGATCCAAGGTGGTGGAAAAATGATTTTTTGGAAATCTTCGAGGGGGATTTCTCAGGAGATGTCCTCGTTAAAGTCGTAGACCTTGAAGTTAGCTTTCGAACGAGCTCTCAAATGGCCCGATCAGACCAACGCAGCTCTTGTTATGGCCAAACAACCAAGCTCATGTACGTAAAACCTATCGAAAGGCACACGACCTTCATTCCGGGGCTATTTGGGCATCTCTGGTGGGCCTTTCATGGGCCTATTGCCTAACTAGCATCACACCATGCCTAGGGTATAGAATTTGGGGTTTTAAATTTTCAGAGATTTTGAGATTTTTTGTGGACTACCCCCTTTGGAAAAAGTCGAGGATCCAAGCCGGTGGAAAAATGATTTTTTTGGACATCTACGAGGGTGATTTCTCAGGAGACGTCCTCATTAAAGTCATAGGCCTTGAAGTTAGAATTCCAACGAGCTCTAAAATGTCCCGATCAGACCAACGCAACTCTGGTTATTGCCAAAATACCAAGCTCGTGTCCGTAAAACCTATCGAAAGGCACAAGACCTTCATTCCGGGGCTATTTGGGCATCTCTGGTGGGCCTTTCATGGGCCTTTTGCCTAACTAGCATCACACCATGCCTAGGGCATAGAATTTGGGGTTTTAAATTTTCTTAGATTTTGAGATTTTTTTTGGACTACCCCCTTTGGAAAAAGTCGAGGATCTAAGCCGGTGGAAAATGATTTTTTTTGGACATCTTCGAGGGTGATTTCTCAAGAGACGTCCTCATTAAAGTCATAGGCCTTGAAGTTAGCTTTCCAACGAGCTCTAAAACGGCCCGATCAGACCAACGCAACTCTTGTTATTGCCAAAATACCAAGCTCGTGTCCGTAAAACCTATCGAAAGGCACACGACCTTCATTCCGGGGCTATTTGGGCAAGTCTGGTGGGCCTTTCATGAGCCTATTGCCTAACTAGCATCACACCATGCCTAGGGCATAGAATTTGGGGTTTTAAATTTTCTAAGATTTTGAGATTTTTTGTGGACTACCCCCTTTGGAAAAAGTCGAGGATCCAAGCTGGTGGAAAAATTATTTTTTTTGGACATCTTCGAGGGGGATTTCTCAGGAGACATCCTCGTTAAAGTCGTAGGACTTGAAGTTATCTTTCCAACAAGCTCTAAAATGGCCCAATCAGACCAACGCAACTCTTGTTATTGCCAAAATACCAAGCTCGTGTCCGTAAAACCTATCGAAAGGCACACGACCTTCATTTCGGGGCTATTTGGGCATCTCTGGTGGGCCTTTCATGGGTCTATTGCCTAACTAGCATCACACCATGCCTAGGGCATAGAATTTGGGGTTTTAAATTTTCTGAGATTTTGAGATTTTTTGTGGACTACCCCCTTTGGAAAAAGTCGAGGATCCAAGCCGGTGGAAAAATGATTTTTTTGGACATCTTCGAGGGTGATTTCTCAGGAGACGTCCTCGTTAAAGTCATAGGCCTTGAAGTTAGCTTTCCAACAAGCTCTAAAATTGCCCGATCAGACCAACGTCACTCTTGTTATTGCCAAAATACCAAGCTCGTGTCCGTAAAACCTATCGAAAGGCACACGACCTTCATTCCGGGGCTATTTGGGCATCTCTTGTGGGCCCTTCATGGGCCTATTGCCTAACTAGCATCACACCACGCCTAGGTCATAGAATTTGGGGTTTTAAATTTTCTGAGATTTTGAGATTTTTTGTGGACTACCCCCTTTAGAAAAACTCGAGGATCCAAGCTGGTTGAAAATGATTTTTTTGGACATCTTCGAGGGGGATTTCCCTGGAGATGTCCTCGTTAAAGTCATAGGCCTTGAAATTAGCTTTCCAATGAGCTCTCAAATGGCACGATCAGACCAACGCAGCTCTTAATATGACCAAAATACCATGCTCGTGTCCCTAGCACCTATAGAAAGGCACACTACCTTCATTCCGGGGCTATTTGGGCATCTCAGGTTGGCCTTTCATGGGCCTATTGCCTAATTAGCACCACACCATGCCTAGAGCAAAGAATTTGGGGTTTTAAATTTTCTAAGATTTTGAGATTTTTTGTGGACTACCGCCTTTGGAAAAAGTCGAGGATCCAAGCTGGTGGAAAAATGATTTTTTTGGACATCTTCGTGGGGGATTTCTCAGGAGACGTCCTCGTTAAAGTCATAGGCCTTGAAGTTAGCTTTCCAACGAGCTCTAAAATGGCCCGATCAGACCAACGCAACTCTTGTTATTGCCAAAATACCAAGCTCGTGTCCGTAAAACCTATCGAAAGGCACACGACCTTCATTTCCGGGGCTATTTGGGCATCTTTGGTGGGCCTTTCATGGGCCTATTGCCTAACTAGCATCACACCATGCCTAGGGCATAGAATTTGGGGTTTTAAATTTTCTGAGATTTTGAGATTTTTTGTGGACTACCCCCTTTAGAAAAAGTCAAGGATCCAAGCTGGTTGAAAATGATTTTTTTGGACATCTTAGAGGGGGATTTCCCTAGAGATGTCCTCGTTAAAGTCATAGGCCTTGAAATTAGCTTTCTAATGAGCTCTCAAATGGCACGATCAGACCAACGCAGCTCATAATATGACCAAAATACCATGCTCGTGTCCCTAGCACCTATAGAAAGGCACACTACCTTCATTCTAAGGCTATTTGGGCATCTCAGGTTGGCCTTTCATGGGCTTATTGCCTAACTAGAACCACACCATGCCTAGAGCAGAGAATTTGGGGTTTTTAATTTTCTAAGATTTTGAGATTTTTTGTGTACTACCGCCTTCGGAAAAGGTCGAGGATCCAAGCTGGTGGAAAAATGATTTTTTTGGACATCTTCGAGGGGGATTTCTCAGGAGATGTCCTCGTTAAAGTCGTAGGCCTTGAAGTTAGCTTTCGAATGAGCTCTCAAATGGCCCGATCAGACCAACGCAACTGTTGTTATGGCCTAACTACAAAGCTCGTGTCTGTAAAACCTATAGAAAGGCACACTACCTTCATTCCGGAGCTATTTGGGCATCTCAGGTGGGCCTTTCATGAGCCTATTACCTAACTAGCATTACACCATTCCTAGGACAAAGAGTTTAGGGTTTAAAATTTTCTAAGATTTTGAGATTTTTTGTGGACTACCCCCTTTGGAAAAAGTAGAGGATCCAAGGTGGTGGAAAAATGATTTTTTGGAAATCTTCGAGGGGGATTTCTCAGGAGATGTCCTCGTTAAAGTCGTAGACCTTGAAGTTAGCTTTCGAACGAGCTCTCAAATGGCCCGATCAGACCAACGCAGCTCTTGTTATGGCCAAACTACCAAGCTCATGTACGTAAAACCTATCGAAAGGCACACGACCTTTATTCCGGGGCTATTTGGGCATCTCTGGTGGGCCTTTCATGGGCCTATTGCCTAACTAGCATCACACCATGCCTAGGGCATAGAATTTGGGGTTTTAAATTTTCAGAGATTTTGAGATTTTTTGTGGACTACCCCCTTTGGAAAAAGTCGAGGATCCAAGCCGGTGGAAAAATGATTTTTTTGGACATCTACGAGGGTGATTTCTCCGGAGACGTCCTCATTAAAGTCATAGGCCTTGAAGTTAGAATTCCAACGAGCTCTAAAATGTCCCGATCAGACCAACACAACTCTGGTTATTGCCAAAATACCAAGCTCGTGTCCGTAAAACCTATCGAAAGGCACAAGACCTTCATTCCGGGGCTATTTGGGCATCTCTGGTGGGCCTTTCATGGGCCTTTTGCCTAACTAGCATCACACCATGCCTAGGGCATAGAATTTGGGGTTTTAAATTTTCTTAGATTTTGAGATTTTTTGTGGACTACCCCCTTTGGAAAAAGTCGAGGATCCAAGCCGGTGGAAAATGATTTTTTTTGGACATCTTCGAGGGTGATTTCTCAAGAGACGTCCTCATTAAAGTCATAGGCCTTGAAGTTAGCTTTCCAACGAGCTCTAAAATGGCCCGATCAGACCAACGCAACTCTTGTTATTGCCAAAATACCAAGCTCGTGTCCGTAAAACCTATCGAAAGGCACACGACCTTCATTTCGGGGCTATTTGGGCATCTCTGGTGGGCCTTTCATGGGTCTATTGCCTAACTAGCATCACACCATGCCTAGGGCATAGAATTTGGGGTTTTAAATTTTCTGAGATTTTGAGATTTTTTGTGGACTACCCCCTTTGGAAAAAGTCGAGGATCCAAGCCGGTGGAAAAATGATTTTTTTGGACATCTTCGAGGGTGATTTCTCAGGAGACGTCCTCGTTAAAGTCATAGGCCTTGAAGTTAGCTTTCCAACAAGCTCTAAAATTGCCCGATCAGACCAACGTCACTCTTGTTATTGCCAAAATACCAAGCTCGTGTCCGTAAAACCTATCGAAAGGCACACGACCTTCATTCCGGGGCTATTTGGGCATCTCTTGTGGGCCCTTCATGGGCCTATTGCCTAACTAGCATCACACCACGCCTAGGTCATAGAATTTGGGGTTTTAAATTTTCTGAGATTTTGAGATTTTTTGTGGACTACCCCCTTTAGAAAAACTCGAGGATCCAAGCTGGTTGAAAATGATTTTTTTGGACATCTTCGAGGGGGATTTCCCTGGAGATGTCCTCGTTAAAGTCATAGGCCTTGAAATTAGCTTTCCAATGAGCTCTCAAATGGCACGATCAGACCAACGCAGCTCTTAATATGACCAAAATACCATGCTCGTGTCCCTAGCACCTATAGAAAGGCACACTACCTTCATTCCGGGGCTATTTGGGCATCTCAGGTTGGCCTTTCATGGGCCTATTGCCTAATTAGCACCACACCATGCCTAGAGCAAAGAATTTGGGGTTTTAAATTTTCTAAGATTTTGAGATTTTTTGTGGACTACCGCCTTTGGAAAAAGTCGAGGATCCAAGCTGGTGGAAAAATGATTTTTTTGGACATCTTCGTGGGGGATTTCTCAGGAGACGTCCTCGTTAAAGTCATAGGCCTTGAAGTTAGCTTTCCAACGAGCTCTAAAATGGCCCGATCAGACCAACGCAACTCTTGTTATTGCCAAAATACCAAGCTCGTGTCCGTAAAACCTATCGAAAGGCACACGACCTTCATTTCCGGGGCTATTTGGGCATCTTTGGTGGGCCTTTCATGGGCCTATTGCCTAACTAGCATCACACCATGCCTAGGGCATAGAATTTGGGGTTTTAAATTTTCTGAGATTTTGAGATTTTTTGTGGACTACCCCCTTTAGAAAAAGTCAAGGATCCAAGCTGGTTGAAAATGATTTTTTTGGACATCTTAGAGGGGGATTTCCCTAGAGATGTCCTCGTTAAAGTCATAGGCCTTGAAATTAGCTTTCTAATGAGCTCTCAAATGGCACGATCAGACCAACGCAGCTCATAATATGACCAAAATACCATGCTCGTGTCCCTAGCACCTATAGAAAGGCACACTACCTTCATTCTAAGGCTATTTGGGCATCTCAGGTTGGCCTTTCATGGGCTTATTGCCTAACTAGAACCACACCATGCCTAGAGCAGAGAATTTGGGGTTTTTAATTTTCTAAGATTTTGAGATTTTTTGTGTACTACCGCCTTCGGAAAAGGTCGAGGATCCAAGCTGGTGGAAAAATGATTTTTTTGGACATCTTCGAGGGGGATTTCTCAGGAGATGTCCTCGTTAAAGTCGTAGGCCTTGAAGTTAGCTTTCGAATGAGCTCTCAAATGGCCCGATCAGACCAACGCAACTGTTGTTATGGCCTAACTACAAAGCTCGTGTCTGTAAAACCTATAGAAAGGCACACTACCTTCATTCCGGAGCTATTTGGGCATCTCAGGTGGGCCTTTCATGAGCCTATTACCTAACTAGCATTACACCATTCCTAGGACAAAGAGTTTAGGGTTTAAAATTTTCTAAGATTTTGAGATTTTTTGTGGACTACCCCCTTTGGAAAAAGTAGAGGATCCAAGGTGGTGGAAAAATGATTTTTTGGAAATCTTCGAGGGGGATTTCTCAGGAGATGTCCTCGTTAAAGTCGTAGACCTTGAAGTTAGCTTTCGAACGAGCTCTCAAATGGCCCGATCAGACCAACGCAGCTCTTGTTATGGCCAAACTACCAAGCTCATGTACGTAAAACCTATCGAAAGGCACACGACCTTTATTCCGGGGCTATTTGGGCATCTCTGGTGGGCCTTTCATGGGCCTATTGCCTAACTAGCATCACACCATGCCTAGGGCATAGAATTTGGGGTTTTAAATTTTCAGAGATTTTGAGATTTTTTGTGGACTACCCCCTTTGGAAAAAGTCGAGGATCCAAGCCGGTGGAAAAATGATTTTTTTGGACATCTACGAGGGTGATTTCTCCGGAGACGTCCTCATTAAAGTCATAGGCCTTGAAGTTAGAATTCCAACGAGCTCTAAAATGTCCCGATCAGACCAACACAACTCTGGTTATTGCCAAAATACCAAGCTCGTGTCCGTAAAACCTATCGAAAGGCACAAGACCTTCATTCCGGGGCTATTTGGGCATCTCTGGTGGGCCTTTCATGGGCCTTTTGCCTAACTAGCATCACACCATGCCTAGGGCATAGAATTTGGGGTTTTAAATTTTCTTAGATTTTGAGATTTTTTGTGGACTACCCCCTTTGGAAAAAGTCGAGGATCCAAGCCGGTGGAAAATGATTTTTTTTGGACATCTTCGAGGGTGATTTCTCAAGAGACGTCCTCATTAAAGTCATAGGCCTTGAAGTTAGCTTTCCAACGAGCTCTAAAATGGCCCGATCAGACCAACGCAACTCTTGTTATTGCCAAAATACCAAGCTCGTGTCCATAAAACCTATCGAAAGGCACACGACCTTCATTCCGGGGCTATTTGGGCAACTCTGGTGGGCCTTTCATGAGCTTATTGCCTAACTAGCATCACACCATGCCTAGGGCATAGAATTTGGGGTTTTAAATTTTCTAAGATTTTGAGATTTTTTGTGGACTACCCCCTTTGGAAAAAGTCGAGGATCCAAGCTGGTGGAAAAATTATTTTTTTGGACATCTTCGAGGGGGATTTCTCAGGAGACATCCTCGTTAAAGTCGTAGGACTTGAAGTTATCTTTCCAACAAGCTCTAAAATGGCCCAATCAGACCAACGCAACTCTTGTTATTGCCAAAATACCAAGCTCGTGTCCGTAAATCCTATCGAAAGGCACACGACCTTCATTTCGGGGCTATTTGGGCATCTCTGGTGGGCCTTTCATGGGTCTATTGCCTAACTAGCATCACACCATGCCTAGGGCATAGAATTTGGGGTTTTAAATTTTCTGAGATTTTGAGATTTTTTGTGGACTACCCCCTTTGGAAAAAGTCGAGGATCCAAGCCGGTGGAAAAATGATTTTTTTGGACATCTTCGAGGGTGATTTCTCAGGAGACGTCCTCGTTAAAGTCATAGGCCTTGAAGTTAGCTTTCCAACAAGCTCTAAAATTGCCCGATCAGACCAACGCCACTCTTGTTATTGCCAAAATACCAAGCTCGTGTCCGTAAAACCTATCGAAAGGCACACGACCTTCATTCCGGGGCTATTTGGGCATCTCTTGTGGGCCCTTCATGGGCCTATTGCCTAACTAGCATCACACCACGCCTAGGTCATAGAATTTGGGGTTTTAAATTTTCTGAGATTTTGAGATTTTTTGTGGACTACCCCCTTTAGAAAAACTCGAGGATTCAAGCTGGTTGAAAATGATTTTTTTGGACATCTTCGAGGGGGATTTCCCTGGAGATGTCCTCGTTAAAGTCATAGGCCTTGAAATTAGCTTTCCAATGAGCTCTCAAATGGCACGATCAGACCAACGCAGCTCTTAATATGACCAAAATACCATGCTCGTGTCCCTAGCACCTATAGGAAGGCATACTACCTTCATTCCGGGGCTATTTGGGCAACTCTAGTGGGCCTTTCATGGGCCTATTGCCTAACTAGCATCACACCATGCCTAGGGCATAGAATTTGGAGTTTTAAATTTTCTATGATTTTGAGATTTTTTGTGGACTACCCCCTTTGGAAAAAGTCGAGGATCCAAGCTGGTGGAAAAATGATTTTTTTGGACATCTTCGAGGGGGATTTCTCAGGAGACATCCTCGTTAAAGTCGTAGGCCTTGAAGTTATCTTTCCAACAAGCTCTAAAATGGCCCGCTCAAACCAACGCAACTCTTGTTATTGCCAAAATACCAAGCTCGTGTCCGTAAAACCTATCGAAAGGCACACGACCTTCATTTCGGGGCTATTTGGGCATCTCTGGTGGGCCTTTCATGGGCCTATTGCCTAACTAGCATCACACCATGCCTAGGGCATAGAATTTGGGGTTTTAAATTTTCTGAGATTTTGAGCTTTTTTGTGGACTACCCCCTTTGGAAAAAGTCGAGGATCCAAGCCGGTGGAAAAATGATTTTTTTGGACATCTTCGAGGGTGATTTCTCAGGAGACGTCCTCGTTAAAGTCATAGGCCTTGAAGTTAGCTTTCCAACGAGCTCTAAAATTGCCCGATCAGACCAACGCAACTCCTGTTATTGCCAAAATACCAAGCTCGTGTCCGTAAAACCTATCGAAAGGCACTTGACCTTCATTCCGGGGCTATTTGGGCATCTCTTGTGGGCCCTTCATGGGCCTATTGCCTAACTAGCATCACACCATGCCTAGGTCATAGAATTTGGGGTTTTAAATTTTCTGAGATTTTGAGATTTTTTGTGGACTACCCCCTTTAGAAAAAGTCAAGGATCCAAGCTGGTTGAAAATGATTTTTTTGGACATCTTCGAGGGGGATTTCCCTGGAGATGTCCTCGTTAAAGTCATAGGCCTTGAAATTAGCTTTCCAATGAGCTCTCAAATGGCACGATCAGACCAACGCAGCTCTTAATATGACAAAAATACCATGCTCGTGTCCCTAGCACCTATAGAAAGGCACACTACCTTCATTCCGGGGCTATTTGGGCATCTCAGGTTGGCCTTTCATGGGCCTATTGCCTAACTAGCACCACACCATGCCTAGAGCAGAGAATTTGGAGTTTTAAATTTTCTAAGATTTTGAGATTTTTTGTGGACTACCGCCTTTGCAAAAAGTCGAAGATCCATGCTGGTGGAAAAATGATTTTTTTGGACATCTTTGAGGGGGATTTCTCAGGAGATGTCCTCGTTAAAGTCGTAGACCTTGAAGTTAGCTTTTGAACGAGCTCTCAAATGGCCCGATCAGACCAACGCAGCTCTTGTTATGGCCAAACTACCAAGCTCATGTCCGTAAAACCTATCGAAAGGCACACGACCTTTATTCCGGGGCTATTTGGGCATCTCTGGTGGGCCTTTCATGGGCCTATTGCCTAACTAGCATCACACCATGCCTAGGGCATAGAATTTGGGGTTTTAAATTTTCTGAGATTTTGAGATTTTTTGTGGACTACCCCCTTTGGAAAAAGTCGAGGATCCAAGCCGGTGGAAAAATGATTTTTTTGGACATCTTCGAGGGTGATTTCTCAGGAGACGTCCTCGTTAAAGTCATAGGCCTTGAAGTTAGCTTTCCAACGAGCTCTAAAATTGCCCGATCAGACCAACGCAACTCTTGTTATTGCCAAAATACCAAGCTCGTGTCCGTAAAATCTATCAAAAGGCACACGACCTTCATTCCGGGGCTATTTGGGCATCTCTGGTGGGCCTTTCATGGGCCTATTGCCTAACTAGCATCACACCATGCCTAGGTCATAGAATTTGGGGTTTTAAATTTTCTGAGATTTTGAGATTTTTTGTGGACTACCCCCTTTAGAAAAAGTCAAGGATCCAAGCTGGTTGAAAATGATTTTTTTGGACATCTTCGAGGGGGTTTTCCCTGGAGATGTCCTCGTTAAAGTCATAGGCCTTGAAATTAGCTTTACAATGAGCTCTAAAATGGCACGATCAGACCAACGCAGCTCTTAATATGACCAAAATACCATGCTCGTGTCCCTAGCACCTATAGAAAGGCACACTACCTTCATTTCGGGGCTATTTGGGCATCTCAGGTTGGCCTTTCATGGGCCTATTGCCTAATTAGCACCACACCATGCCTAGAGCAGAGAATTTGGGGTTTTAAATTTTCTAAGATTTGGAGATTTTTTGTGGACTACCGCCTTTGGAAAAAGTCGAGGATCCAAGCTGGTGGAAAAATGATTTTTTTGGACATCTTCGAGGGGGATTTCTCAGGAGACGTCCTCGTTAATGTCGTAGGCCTTGAAGTTAGCTTTCGAACGAGCTCTCAAATGGCTCGATCAAACCAACGCAGCTCTTGTTATGGATAAACTACCAAGCTCGTGTCCGTAAAACCTATCGAAAGGCACACGACCTTCATTCCGGGGCTATTTGGGCATCTCTGGTGGGCCTTTCATGGGCCTATTGCCTAACTAGCATGACACCATGCCTAGGGCATATAATTTAGGGTTTTAAATTTTCTGAGATTTTGAGATTTTTTGTGGACTACCCCATTTGGAAAAAGTCGAGGATCCAAGCCGGTGGAAAATTGATTTTTTTGGACATCTTCGAGGGGGATTTCTCAGGAGACGTCCCCGTTAAAGTCGTAGACCTTGAAGTTAGCTTTCGAATGAGCTCTCAAATGGCCCGATCAGACCAACGCAGCTCTTGTTATTGCCAAAATACCAAGCTCGTGTCCGTAAAACCTATCGAAAGGCACACGACCTTCATTCCGGGGCTATTTGGGCATCTCTGGTGGGCCTTTCATGGGCCTATTGCCTAACTAGCATCACACCATGCCTAGGTCATAGAATTTGGGGTTTTAAATTTACTGAGATTTTGAGATTTTTTGTGGACTACCCCCTTTAGAAAAAGTCAAGGATCCAGGCTGGTTGAAAATGATTTTTTTGGACATCTTCGAGGGGGTTTTCCCTGGAGATGTCCTCGTTAAAGTCACAGGCCTTGAAATTAGCTTTCCAATGAGCTCTCAAATGGCACGATCAGACCAACGCAGCTCTTAATATGACCAAAATACCATACTCGTGTCCCTAGCACCTATAGAAAGGCACACTACCTTCATTCCGGGGCTATTTGGGCATCTCAGGTTGGCCTTTCATGGGCCTATTGCATAACTAGCACCACACCATGCCTAGAGCAGAGAATTTTGGGTTTTAAATTTTCTAAGATTTTGAGATTTTTTGTGGACTACCGCCTTTGGAAAAAGTCGAGTATCCAAGCTGGTGGAAAAATGATTTTTTTGGACATCTTTGAGGGGGATTTTTCAGGAGACGTCCTCGTTAAAGTCGTAGGCCTTGAAGTTAGCTTTCGAACGAGCTCTCAAATGGCTCGATCAAACCAATCCAGCTCTTGTTATGGCCAAAATACCAAGCTCGTGTCCGTAACACCTATAGAAAGGGACACTACCTTCATTCCGGGGCTATTTGGGCATCTCAGGTGTGCCTTTCATGGTCCTATTGCCTAACTAGCATCACACCATGCCTTGGGTATAGAATTTGGGGTTTTAAATTTTCTGAGATTTTGAGATTTTTTTTGGACTACCCCCTTTGGAAAAAGTCGAGGATCCAAGCTGGTGGAAAAATGATTTTTTTGGACATCTTTGAGGGGGATTTCTCAGGAGACATCCTCGTTAAATTCGTAGGCCTTGAAGTTAGCTTTCCAACAAGCTCTAAAATGGCCCAATCAGACCAACGCAACTCTTGTTATTGCCAAAATACCAAGCTCGTGTCCGTAAAACCTATCGAAAGGCACACAACCTTCATTCCGGGGCTATTTGGGCATCTCTGGTGGGCCTTTCATGGGCCTATTGCCTAACTAGCATCACACCATGCCTAGGTCATAGAATTTGGGGTTTTAAATTTTCTGAGATTTTGAGATTTTTTGTGGACTACCCCCTTTAGAAAAAGTCAAGGATCCAAGCTGGTTGAAAATGATTTTTTTGGACATCTTCGAGGGGGTTTTCCCTGGAGATGTCCTCGTTAAAGTCATAGGCCTTGAAATTAGCTTTCCAATGAGCTCTCAAATGGCACGATCAGACCAGCGCAGCTCTTAATATGACCAAAATACCATGCTCGTGTCCCTAGCACCTATAGAAAGGCACACTACCTTCATTCCGGGGCTATTTGGGCATCTCAGGTTGGCCTTTCATGGGCCTATTGCCTAACTAGCACCACACCATGCCTAGAGCAGAGAATTTGGGGTTTTAAATTTTCTACGATTTTGAGATTTTTTGTGGACTACCGCCTTTGGAAAAAGTCGAGGATCCAAGCTGGTGGAAAAATGATTTTTTTGGACATCTTCGAGGGGGATTTCTCAGGAGACGTCCTCGTTAAAGTCGTAGGCCTTGAAGTTAGCTTTCGAACGAGCTCTCAAATGGCTCCATCAAACCAACGCAGCTCTTGTTATGGATAAACTACCAAGCTCGTGTCCGTAAAACCTATCGAAAGGCACACGACCTTCATTCCGGGGCTATTTGGGCATCTCTGGTGGGCCTTTCATGGGCCTATTGCCTAACTAGCATGACACCATGCCTAGGGCATATAATTTAGGGTTTTAAATTTTCTGAGATTTTGAGATTTTTTGTGGACTACCCCATTTGGAAAAAGTCGAGGATCCAAGCCGGTGGAAAATTGATTTTTTTGGACATCTTCGAGGCGGATTTATCAGGAGACGTACTCGTTAAAGTCGTAGACCTTGAAGTTAGCTTTCGAATGAGCTCTCAAATGGCCCGATCAGACCAACGCAGCTCTTGTTATGGCCAAACTACCAAGCTCGTGTCCGTAAAACCTATCGAAAGGCACACGACCTTCATTCTGGGGCTATTTGGGCATCTCTGGTGGGCCTTTCATGGGCCTATTGCCTAACTAGCATCACACCATGCCTAGGGCATATAATTTAGGGTTTTAAATTTTCTGAGATTTTGAGATTTTTTGTGGACTACCGCCTTTGGAAAAAGTCGAGGATCCAAGCTGGTGGAAAAATGATTTTTTTGGACATCTTCGTGGGTGATTTCTCAGGAGACGTCCTCGTTAAAGTCGTAGGCCTTGAAGTTAGCTTTCCAACGAGCTCTAAAATGGCCCGATCAGACCAACGCAACTCTTGTTATTGCAAAAATACCAAGCTCGTGTCCGTAAAACCTATCGAAAGGCACACGACCTTCATTCCGGGGCTATTTGGGCATCTCTGGTGGGCCTTTCATGGGCCTATTTCCTAACTAGCATCACACCATGCCTAGGGCATAGAATTTAGGATTTTAAATTTTCTGACATTTTGAGATTTTTTGTGCACTACCCTCTTTGGAAAAAGTCGAGGATCCAAGCTGGTGGAAAAATGATTTTTTTGGACATCTTCGAGGGGGATTTCTCAGGAGACATCCTCATTAAAGTCGTAGGCCTTGATGTTAGCTTTCCAACAAGATCTAAAATGGACCAATCAGACCATCGCAACTCTTGTTATTGCCAAAATACCAAGCTCGTGTCCGTAAAACCTATCGAAAGGCACACGACCTTCATTCCGGGGCTATTTGGGCACCTCTGGTGGGCCTTTCATGGGCCTATTGCCTAACTAGCATCACACCATGCCTAGGTCATAGAATTTGGGGTTTTAAATTTTCTGAGATTTTGAGATTTTTTGTGGACTACCCCCTTTAGAAAAAGTCAAGGATCCAAGCTGGTTGAAAATGATTTTTTTGGACATCTTCGAGGGGGTTTTCCCTGGAGATGTCCTCGTTAAAGTCATAGGCCTTGAAATTCGCTTTCCAATGAGCTCTCAAATGGCACGATCAGACAAACGCAGCTCTTAATATAACCAAAATACCATGCTCGTGTCCCTAGCACTTATAGAAAGGCACAGTACCTTCATTCCGGGGCTATTTGGGCATCTCAGGTTGGCCTTTCATGGGCCTATTGCCTAACTAGCACCGTACCATGCCTAGAGCAGAGAATTTGGGGTTTTAAATTTTCTAAGATTTTGAGATTTTTTGTGGACTACCGCCTTTGGAAAAAGTCGAGGATCCAAGCTGGTGGAAAAATGATTTTTTTGGACATCTTCGAGGGGGATTTCTAAGGAGATGTCCTCGTTAAAGTCATAGGCCTTGAAGTTAGCTTTCCAACGAGCTCTCAAATGGCCCGATCAGACCAACGCAGCTCTTGTTATGGCCAAACTACCAAGCTCGTGTCCGTAAAACCTATCGAAAGGCACACAACCTTCATTCCGGGGCTATTTGGGCATCTCTGGTGGGCCTTTCATGGGCCTATTGCCTAACTAGCACCACACCATGCCTAGAGCAGAGAATTTGGAGTTTTAAATTTTCTAAGATTTTGAGATTTTTTGTGGACTACCGCCTTTGGAAAAAGTCGAGGATCCAAGCCGGTGGAAAAATAATTTTTTTGGACATCTTCGAGGGGGATTTCTCAGGAGACATCCTCGTTAAAGTCGTAGACCTTGAAGTTAGCTTTCGAATGAGCTCTCAAATGGCCCGATCAGACCAACGCAGCTCTTGTTATGGCCAAACTACCAAGCTCGTGTGCGTAAAACCTATCGAAAGGCACACGACCTTCATTCTGGGGCTATTTGGGCATCTCTGGTGGGCCTTTCATGGGCCTATTGCCTAACTAGCATCACACCATGCCTAGGGCATATAATTTAGGGTTTTAAATTTTTTGAGATTTTTAGATTTTTTGTGGACTACCGCCTTTGGAAAAAGTCGAGGATCCAAGCTGGTTGAAAAATGATTTTTTTGGACATCTTCGAGGGGGATTTCTCAGGAGGCGTCCTCGTTAAAGTCATAGGCATTGAAGTTAGCTTTCCAACGAGCTCTCAAATGGCCCGATCAGACCAACGCAGCTCTTGTTATGGCCAAACTACCAAGCTCGTGTCCGTAAAACCTATCGAAAGGCACACGACCTTCATTCCGGGGCTATTTGGGCATCTCTGGTGGGCCTTTCATGGGTCTATTGCCTAACTAGCATCACACCATGCCTAGGGAATAGAATTTGGGGTTTTAAATTTTCTGACATTTTGAGATTTTTTGTGGACTACCCCCTTTGAAAAAAGTCGAGGATCCAAGCCGGTGGAAAAATGATTTTTTTGGACATCTTCGAGGGGGATTTCTCAGGAGACGTCCTCGTTAAAGTCGTAGACCTTGAAGTTAGCTTTCGAATGAGCTCTCAAATGGCCCGATCAGACAAACGCAGCTCTTGTTATGGCCAAACTACCATGCTCGTGTCCGTAAAACCTATCGAAAGGCACACGACCTTCATTCTGGGGCTATTTGGGCATCTCTGGTGGGCCTTTCATGGGCCTATTGCCTAACTAGCATCACACCATGCCTAGGGCATATAATTTAGGGTTTTAAATTTTTTGAGATTTTCAGATTTTTTGTTGACTACCGCCTTTGGAAAAAGTCGAGGATCCAAGATGGTTGAAAAATGATTTTTTTGGACATCTTCGAGGGTGATTTCTCAGGAGACGTCCACGTTAAAGTCATAGGCCTTGAAGTTAGCTTTCCAACGAGCTCTAAAATGGCCCGATCAGACCAACGCAACTCTTGTTATTGCCAAAATACCAAGCTCATGTCCGTAAAACCTATCGAAAGGCACACGACCTTCATTCCGGGGCTATTTGGGCATCTCTGGTGGGCCTTTCATGGGCCTATTGCCTAACTAGCATCACACCATGCCTAGGGCATAGAATTTGGGGTTTTAAATTTTCTGACATTTTGAGATTTTTTGTGGACTACCCCATTTGGAAAAAGTCGAGGATCCAAGCCGGTGGAAAAATGATTTTTTTGGACATCTTCGAGGGTGATTTCTCAGGAGACGTCCTCGTTAAAGTCATAGGCCTTAAAGTTAGCTTTCCAACGAGCTCTAAAATGGCCCGATCAGACCAACGCAACTCTTGTTATTGCAAAAATACCAAGCTCGTGTCCGTAAAACCTATCGAAAGGCACACGACCTTCATTCCGGGGCTATTTGGGCATCTCTGGTGGGCCTTTCATGGGCCTATTGCCTAACTAGCATCACACCATGCCTAGGGCATAGAATTTGGGGTTTTAAATTTTCTAAGATTTTGAGATTTTTTGTGGACTACCCCCTTCGGAAAAAGTCGAGGATCCAAGCTGGTGGAAAAATGATTTTTTTGGACATCTTCGAGGGGGATTTCCCTGGAGATGTCCACGTTAAAGTCATAGGCCTTGAAATTAGCTTTCCAATGAGCTCTCAAATGGCACGATCAGACCAACGCAGCTCTTAATATGACCAAAATACCATGCTCGTGTCCCTAGCACCTATCGGAAAGCACACGACCTTCATTCCGGGGCTTTTTGGGCATCTCTGGTGGGCCTTTCATGGGCCTATTGCCTAAGTAGAACCACACCATGCCTAGGGCATAGAATTTGGGGTTTTAAATTTTCTAAGATTTTGAGATTTTTTGTGGACTACCGCCTTTGGAAAAAGTCGAGGATCCAAGCTGGTGGAAAAATGATTTTTTTGGACATCTTCGAGGAGGATTTCTCAGGAGACGTCCTCGTTAAAGTCGTAGGCCTTGAAGTTAGCTTTCCAACGAGCTCTCAAATGGCCCGATCAGACCAACGCAGCTCTTGTTATGGCCAAACTACCAAGCTCGTGTCCGTAAAACCTATCGAAAGGCACACGAACTTCATTCCGGGGCTATTTGGGCATCTCTGGTGGGCCTTTCATGGGCCTATTGCCTAAATAGCATCACACCATGCCTAGGGAATAGAATTTGGGGTTTTAAATTTTCTGACATTTTGAGATTTTTTGTGGACTACCGCCTTTGGAAAAAGTCGAGGATCCAAGCCGGTGGAAAAATGATTTTTTTGGACATCTTCGAGGGGGATTTCTCAGGAGACGTCCTCGTTAAAGTCGTAGACCTTGAAGTTAGCTTTCGAATGAGCTCTCAAATGGCCCGATCAGACCAACGCAGCTCTTGTTATGGCCAAACAACCAAGCTCGTGTCCGTAAAACCTATCGAAAGGCACACGACCTTCATTCCGGGGCTATTTGGGCATCTCTGGTGGGCCTTTCATGGGCCTATTGCCTAACTAGCATCACACCATGCCTAGGGAATAGAATTTGGGGTTTTAAATTTTCTGACATTTTGAGATTTTTTGTGGACTACCGCCTTTGGAAAAAGTCGAGGATCCAAGCTGGTGGAAAAATGATTTTTTTGGACATCTTCGAGGGGGATTTCTCAGGAGACGTCCTTGTTAAAGTCATAGGCCTTGAAGTTAGCTTTCCAACGAGCTCTAAAATGGCCCGATCAGACCAACGCAACTCTTGTTATTGCCAAAATACCAAGCTCATGTCCGTAAAACCTATCGAAAGGCACACGACCTTCATTCCGGGGCTATTTGGGCATCTCTGGTGGGCCTTTCATGGGCCTATTGCCTAACTAGCATCACACCATGCCTAGGGCATAGAATTTGGGGTTTTAAATTTTCTGACATTTTGAGATTTTTTGTGGACTACCCCATTTGGAAAAAGTCGAGGATCCAAGCCAGTGGAAAAATGATTTTTTTGGACATCTTCGAGGGTGATTTCTCAGGAGACGTCCTCGTTAAAATCATAGGCCTTGAAGTTAGCTTTCCAACGAGCTCTAAAATGGCCTGATCAGACCAACGCAACTCTTGTTATTGCAAAAATACCAAGCTCGTGTCCGTAAAACCTATCGAAAGGCACACGACCTTCATTCCGGTGCTATTTGGGCATCTCTGGTGGGCCTTTCATGGGCCTATTGCCTAACTAGCATCACACCATGCCTAGGTCATAGAATTTGGGGTTTTAAATTTTCTGAGATTTTGAGATTTTTTGTGGACTACCCTCTTTAGAAAAAGTCAAGGATCCAAGCTGGTTGAAAATTATTTTTTTGGACATCTTCGAGGGGGTTTTCCCTGGAGATGTCCTCGTTAAAGTCATAGGCCTTGAAATTAGCTTTCCAATGAGCTCTCAAATGGCACGATCAGACCAACGCAGCTCTTAATATAACCAAAATACCATGCTCGTGTCCCTAGCACTTATAGAAAGGCACAGTACCTTCATTCCGGGGCTATTTGGGCATCTCAGGTTGGCCTTTCATGGGCCTATTGCCTAACTAGCACCACACCATGCCTAGAGCAGAGAATTTGGGGTTTTAAATTTTCTAAGATTTTGAGATTTTTTGTGGACTACCGCCTTTGGAAAAAGTCGAGGATCCAAGCTGGTGGAAAAAGGATTTTTTTGGACATCTTCGAGGGGGATTTCTTAGGAGACGTCCTCGTTAAAGTCGTAGGCCTTGAAGTTAGCTTTCGAACGAGCTCTCAAATGGCCCGATCAGACCAACGCAACTCTTGTTATGGCCAAACTACCAAGCTCGTGTCCGTAAAACCTATCGAAAGGCACACGACCTTCATTCCGGGGCTATTTGGGCATCTCTGGTGGGCCTTTCATGGGCCTATTGCCTAACTAGCATCACACCATGCCTAGGGCATATAATTTAGGGTTTTAAATTTTCTGAGATTTTGAGATTTTTTGTGGACTACCCCATTTGGAAAAAGTCGAGGATCCAAGCCGGTGGAAAAGTGATTTTTTTTGGACATCTTCGAGGGGGATTTCTCAGGAGACATCCTCGTTAAAGTCGTAGACCTTGAAGTTAGCTTTCGAATGAGCTCTCAAATGGCCCGATCAAACCAACGCAGCTCTTGTTATGGCCAAACTACCAAGCTCGTGTCCGTAAAACCTATCGAAAGGCACACGACCTTCATTCTGGGGCTATTTGGGCATCTCTGGTGGGCCTTTCATGGGCCTATTGCCTAACTAGCATCACACCATGCCTAGGGCATATAATTTAGGGTTTTAAATTTTTTAAATCCCAGATTTTTAGTGGACTACCGCCTTTGGAAAAAGTCGAGGATCCAAGCTGGTTGAAAAATGATTTTTTTGCACATCTTCGAGGGTGATTTCTCAGGAGACGTCCACGTTAAAGTCATAGGCCTTGAAGTTAGCTTTCCAACGAGCTCTAAAATGGCCCGATCAGACCAACGCAACTCTTGTTATTGCAAAAATACCAAGCTCGTGTCCGTAAAACCTATCGAAAGGCACACGACCTTCATTCCGGGGCTATTTGGGCATCTCTGGTGGGCCTTTCATGGGCCTATTGCCTAACTAGCATCAAACCATGCCTAGGGCATAGAATTTGGGGTTTTAAATTTTCTGACATTTTGAGATTTTTTGTGGACTACCCCCTTTGGAAAAAGTCGAGGATCCAAGCCGGTGGAAAAATGATTTTTTTGGACATCTTCGAGGGTGATTTCTCAGGAGACGTCCTTGTTAAAGTCATAGGCCTTGAAGTTAGCTTTCCAACGAGCTCTAAAATGGCCCGATCAGACCAACGCAACTCTTGTTATTGCAAAAATACCAAGCTTGTGTCCGTAAAACCAATCGAAAGGCACACGACCTTCATTCCGGGGCTATTTGGGCATCTCTGGTGGGCCTTTCATGGGCCTATTGCCTAACTAGCATCACACCATGCCTAGGGCATAGAATTTGGGGTTTTAAATTTTCTAAGATTTTGAGATTTTTTGTGGACTACCGCCTTTGGAAAAAGTCGAGGATCCAAGCTGGTGGAAAAATGATTTTTTTGGACATCTTCGAGGAGGATTTCTCAGGAGACGTCCTCGTTAAAGTCGTAGGCCTTGAAGTTAGCTTTCCAACGAGCTCTCAAATGGCCCGATCAGACCAACGCAGCTCTTGTTATGGCCAAACTACCAAGCTCGTGTCCGTAAAACCTATCGAAAGGCACACGAACTTCATTCCGGGGCTATTTGGGCATCTCTGGTGGGCCTTTCATGGGCCTATTGCCTAAATAGCATCACACCATGCCTAGGGAATAGAATTTGGGGTTTTAAATTTTCTGACATTTTGAGATTTTTTGTGGACTACCGCCTTTGGAAAAAGTCGAGGATCCAAGCCGGTGGAAAAATGATTTTTTTGGACATCTTCGAGGGGGATTTCTCAGGAGACGTCCTCGTTAAAGTCGTAGACCTTGAAGTTAGCTTTCGAATGAGCTCTCAAATGGCCCGATCAGACCAACGCAGCTCTTGTTATGGCCAAACAACCAAGCTCGTGTCCGTAAAACCTATCGAAAGGCACACGACCTTCATTCCGGGGCTATTTGGGCATCTCTGGTGGGCCTTTCATGGGCCTATTGCCTAACTAGCATCACACCATGCCTAGGGAATAGAATTTGGGGTTTTAAATTTTCTGACATTTTGAGATTTTTTGTGGACTACCGCCTTTGGAAAAAGTCGAGGATCCAAGCTGGTGGAAAAATGATTTTTTTGGACATCTTCGAGGGGGATTTCTCAGGAGACGTCCTCATTAAAGTCATAGGCCTTGAAGTTAGCTTTCCAACGAGATCTCAAATGGCCCGATCAGACCAACGCAGCTCTTGTTATGGCCAAATTACCAAGCTCGTGTCCGTAAAACCTATCGAAAGGCACACGACCTTCATTCCGGGGCTATTTGGGCATCTCTGGTGGGCCTTTCATGGGCCTATTGCCTAACTAGCATCACACCATGCCTAGGGAATAGAATTTGGGGTTTTAAATTTTCTGACATTTTGAGATTTTTTGTGGACTACCCCCTTTGGAAAAAGTCGATGATCCAAGCCGGTGGAAAAATAATTTTTTTGGACATCTTCGAGGGGGATTTCTCAGGAGACGTCCACGTTAAAGTCATAGGCCTTGAAGTTAGCTTTCCAACGAGCTCTAAAATGGCCCGATCAGACCAACGCAACTCTTGTTATTGCCAAAATACCAAGCTCATGTCCGTAAAACCTATCGAAAGGCACACGACCTTCATTCCGGGGCTATTTGGGCATCTCTGGTGGGCCTTTCATGGGCCTATTGCCTAACTAGCATCACACCATGCCTAGGGCATAGAATTTGGGGTTTTAAATTTTCTGACATTTTGAGATTTTTTGTGGACTACCCCATTTGGAAAAAGTCGAGGATCCAAGCCGGTGGAAAAATGATTTTTTTGGACATCTTCGAGGGTGATTTCTCAGGAGACATCCTCGTTAAAGTCGTAGACCTTGAAGTTAGCTTTCGAATGAGCTCTCAAATGGCCCGATCAAACCAACGCAGCTCTTGTTATGGCCAAACTACCAAGCTCGTGTCCGTAAAACCTATCGAAAGGCACACGACCTTCATTCTGGGGCTATTTGGGCATCTCTGGTGGGCCTTTCATGGGCCTATTGCCTAACTAGCATCACACCATGCCTAGGGCATATAATTTAGGGTTTTAAATTTTTTAAATCCCAGATTTTTAGTGGACTACCGCCTTTGGAAAAAGTCGAGGATCCAAGCTGGTTGAAAAATGATTTTTTTGCACATCTTCGAGGGTGATTTCTCAGGAGACGTCCACGTTAAAGTCATAGGCCTTGAAGTTAGCTTTCCAACGAGCTCTAAAATGGCCCGATCAGACCAACGCAACTCTTGTTATTGCAAAAATACCAAGCTCGTGTCCGTAAAACCTATCGAAAGGCACACGACCTTCATTCCGGGGCTATTTGGGCATCTCTGGTGGGCCTTTCATGGGCCTATTGCCTAACTAGCATCAAACCATGCCTAGGGCATAGAATTTGGGGTTTTAAATTTTCTGACATTTTGAGATTTTTTGTGGACTACCCCCTTTGGAAAAAGTCGAGGATCCAAGCCGGTGGAAAAATGATTTTTTTGGACATCTTCGAGGGTGATTTCTCAGGAGACGTCCTTGTTAAAGTCATAGGCCTTGAAGTTAGCTTTCCAACGAGCTCTAAAATGGCCCGATCAAACCAACGCAACTCTTGTTATTGCAAAAATACCAAGCTTGTGTCCGTAAAACCAATCGAAAGGCACACGACCTTCATTCCGGGGCTATTTGGGCATCTCTGGTGGGCCTTTCATGGGCCTATTGCCTAACTAGCATCACACCATGCCTAGGGCATAGAATTTGGGGTTTTAAATTTTCTAAGATTTTGAGATTTTTTGTGGACTACCGCCTTTGGAAAAAGTCGAGGATCCAAGCTGGTGGAAAAATGATTTTTTTGGACATCTTCGAGGAGGATTTCTCAGGAGACGTCCTCGTTAAAGTCGTAGGCCTTGAAGTTAGCTTTCCAACGAGCTCTCAAATGGCCCGATCAGACCAACGCAGCTCTTGTTATGGCCAAACTACCAAGCTCGTGTCCGTAAAACCTATCGAAAGGCACACGAACTTCATTCCGGGGCTATTTGGGCATCTCTGGTGGGCCTTTCATGGGCCTATTGCCTAAATAGCATCACACCATGCCTAGGGAATAGAATTTGGGGTTTTAAATTTTCTGACATTTTGAGATTTTTTGTGGACTACCGCCTTTGGAAAAAGTCGAGGATCCAAGCCGGTGGAAAAATGATTTTTTTGGACATCTTCGAGGGGGATTTCTCAGGAGACGTCCTCGTTAAAGTCGTAGACCTTGAAGTTAGCTTTCGAATGAGCTCTCAAATGGCCCGATCAGACCAACGCAGCTCTTGTTATGGCCAAACAACCAAGCTCGTGTCCGTAAAACCTATCGAAAGGCACACGACCTTCATTCCGGGGCTATTTGGGCATCTCTGGTGGGCCTTTCATGGGCCTATTGCCTAACTAGCATCACACCATGCCTAGGGAATAGAATTTGGGGTTTTAAATTTTCTGACATTTTGAGATTTTTTGTGGACTACCGCCTTTGGAAAAAGTCGAGGATCCAAGCTGGTGGAAAAATGATTTTTTTGGACATCTTCGAGGGGGATTTCTCAGGAGACGTCCTCATTAAAGTCATAGGCCTTGAAGTTAGCTTTCCAACGAGATCTCAAATGGCCCGATCAGACCAACGCAGCTCTTGTTATGGCCAAATTACCAAGCTCGTGTCCGTAAAACCTATCGAAAGGCACACGACCTTCATTCCGGGGCTATTTGGGCATCTCTGGTGGGCCTTTCATGGGCCTATTGCCTAACTAGCATCACACCATGCCTAGGGAATAGAATTTGGGGTTTTAAATTTTCTGACATTTTGAGATTTTTTGTGGACTACCCCCTTTGGAAAAAGTCGATGATCCAAGCCGGTGGAAAAATAATTTTTTTGGACATCTTCGAGGGGGATTTCTCAGGAGACGTCCACGTTAAAGTCATAGGCCTTGAAGTTAGCTTTCCAACGAGCTCTAAAATGGCCCGATCAGACCAACGCAACTCTTGTTATTGCCAAAATACCAAGCTCATGTCCGTAAAACCTATCGAAAGGCACACGACCTTCATTCCGGGGCTATTTGGGCATCTCTGGTGGGCCTTTCATGGGCCTATTGCCTAACTAGCATCACACCATGCCTAGGGCATAGAATTTGGGGTTTTAAATTTTCTGACATTTTGAGATTTTTTGTGGACTACCCCATTTGGAAAAAGTCGAGGATCCAAGCCGGTGGAAAAATGATTTTTTTGGACATCTTCGAGGGTGATTTCTCAGGAGACGTCCTCGTTAAAGTCATAGGCCTTGAAGTTAGCTTTCCAACGAGCTCTCAAATGGCCCGATCAGACCAACGCAGCTCTTGTTATGGCCAAACTACCAAGCTCGTGTCCGTAAAACCTATCGAAAGGCACACGACCTTCATTCCGGGGCTATTTGGGCATCTCTGGTGGGCCTTTCATGGGCCTATTGCCTAACTAGCATCACACCATGCCTAGGGAATAGAATTTGGGGTTTTAAATTTTCTGACATTTTGAGATTTTTTGTGGACTACCCCCTTTGGAAAAAGTCGAGGATCCCAGCCGGTGGAAAAATGATTTTTTTGGACATCTTCGAGGGTGATTTCTCAGGAGACGTCCTTGTTAAAGTCATAGGCCTTGAAGTTAGCTTTCCAACGAGCTCTAAAATGGCCCGATCAGACCAACGCAACTCTTGTTATTGCAAAAATACCAAGCTTGTGTCCGTAAAACCAATCGAAAGGCACACGACCTTCATTCCGGGGCTATTTGGGCATCTCTGGTGGGCCTTTCATGGGCCTATTGCCTAACTAGCATCACACCATGCCTAGGGCATAGAATTTGGGGTTTTAAATTTTCTAAGATTTTGAGATTTTTTGTGGACTACCGCCTTTGGAAAAAGTCGAGGATCCAAGCTGGTGGAAAAATGATTTTGTTGGACATCTTCGAGGAGGATTTCTCAGGAGACGTCCTCGTTAAAGTCGTAGGCATTGAAGTTAGCTTTCCAACGAGCTCTCAAATGGCCCGATCAGACCAACGCAGCTCTTGTTATGGCCAAACTACCAAGCTCGTGTCCGTAAAACCTATCGAAAGGCACACGACCTTCATTCCGGGGCTATTTGGGCATCTCTAGTGGGCCTTTCATGGGCCTATTGCCTAAATAGCATCACACCATGCCTAGGGAATAGAATTTGGGGTTTTAAATTTTCTGACATTTTGAGATTTTTTGTGGACTACTGCCTTTGGAAAAAGTCGAGGATCCAAGCCGGTGGAAAAATGATTTTTTTGGACATCTTCGAGGGGGATTTCTCAGGAGACGTCCTCGTTAAAGTCGTAGACCTTGAAGTTAGCTTTCGAATGAGCTCTCAAATGGCCCGATCAGACCAACGCAGCTCTTGTTATGGCCAAACTACCAAGCTCGTGCCCGTAAAACCTATCGAAAGCCACACGACCTTCATTCCGGGGCTATTTGGGCATCTCTGGTGGGCCTTTCATGGGCCTATTGCCTAACTAGCATCACACCATGCCTAGGGAATAGAATTTGGGGTTTTAAATTTTCTGACATTTTGAGATTTTTTGTGGACTACCGCCTTTGGAAAAAGTCGAGGATCCAAGCTGGTGGAAAAATGATTTTTTTGGACATCTTCGAGGGGGATTTCTCAGGAGACGTCCTCGTTAAAGTCATAGGCCTTGAAGTTGGCTTTCCAACGAGATCTCAAATGGCCCGATCAGACCAACGCAGCTCTTGTTATGGCCAAATTACCAAGCTCGTGTCCGTAAAACCTATCGAAAGGCACACGACCTTCATTCCGGGGCTATTTGGGCATCTCTGGTGGGCCTTTCATGGGCCTATTGCCTAACTAGCATCACACCATGCCTAAGGAATAGAATTTGGGGTTTTAAATTTTCTGACATTTTTAGATTTTTTGTGGACTACCCCCTTTGGAAAAAGTCGATGATCCAAGCCTGTGGAAAAATAATTTTTTTGGACATCTTCGAGGGGGATTTCTCAGGAGACGTCCACGTTAAAGTCATAGGCCTTGAAGTTAGCTTTCCAACGAGCTCTAAAATGGCCCGATCAGACCAACGCAACTCTTGTTATTGCCAAAATACCAAGCTCATGTCCGTAAAACCTATCGAAAGACACACGACCTTCATTCCGGGGCTATTTGGGCATCTCTGGTGGGCCTTTCATGGGCCTATTGCCTAACTAGCATCACACCATGCCTAGGGCATAGAATTTGGGGTTTTAAATTTTCTGACATTTTGAGATTTTTTGTGGACTACCCCATTTGGAAAAAGTCGAGGATCCAAGCCGGTGGAAAAATGATTTTTTTGGACATCTTCGAGGGTGATTTCTCAGGAGACGTCCTCGTTAAAGTCATAGGCCTTGAAGTTAGCTTTCCAACGAGATCTCAAATGGCCCGATCAGACCAACGCAGCTCTTGTTATGGCCAAATTACCAAGCTCGTGTCCGTAAAACCTATCGAAAGGCACACGACCTTCATTCCGGGGCTATTTGGGCATCTCTGGTGGGCCTTTCATGGGCCTATTGCCTAACTAGCATCACACCATGCCTAAGGAATAGAATTTGGGGTTTTAAATTTTCTGACATTTTGAGATTTTTTGTGGACTACCCCCTTTGGAAAAAGTCGATGATCCAAGCCGGTGGAAAAATAATTTTTTTGGACATCTTCGAGGGGGATTTCTCAGGAGACGTCCACGTTAAAGTCATAGGCCTTGAAGTTAGCTTTCCAACGAGCTCTAAAATGGCCCGATCAGACCAACGCAACTCTTGTTATTCCCAAAATACCAAGCTCATGTCCGTAAAACCTATCGAAAGGCACACGACCTTCATTCCGGGGCTATTTGGGCATCTCTGGTGGGCCTTTCATGGGCCTATTGCCTAACTAGCATCACACCATGCCTAGGGCATAGAATTTGGGGTTTTAAATTTTCTGACATTTTGAGATTTTTTGTGGACTACCCCATTTGGAAAAAGTCGAGGATCCAAGCCGGTGGAAAAATGATTTTTTTGGACATCTTCGAGGGTGATTTCTCAGGAGACGTCCTCGTTAAAGTCATAGGCCTTGAAGTTAGCTTTCCAACGAGCTCTCAAATGGCCCGATCAGACCAACGCAGCTCTTGTTATGGCCAAACTACCAAGCTCGTGTCCGTAAAACCTATCGAAAGGCACACGACCTTCATTCCGGGGCTATTTGGGCATCTCTGGTGGGCCTTTCATGGGCCTATTGCCTAACTAGCATCACACCATGCCTAGGGAATAGAATTTGGGGTTTTAAATTTTCTGACATTTTGAGATTTTTTGTGGACTACCCCCTTTGGAAAAAGTCGAGGATCCAAGCCGGTGGAAAAATGATTTTTTTGGACATCTTCGAGGGGGATTTCTCAAGAGACGTCCTCGTTAAAGTCGTAGACCTTGAAGTTAGCTTTCGAATGAGCTCTCAAATGGCCTGATCAGAACAACGCAGCTCTTGTTATGGCCAAACTACCATGCTCGTGTCCGTAAAACCTATCGAAAGGCACACGACCTTCATTCTGGGGCTATTTGGGCATCTCTGGTGGGCCTTTCATGGGCCTATTGCCTAACTAGAATCACACCATGCCTAGGGCATATAATTTAGGGTTTTAAATTTTTTGATATTTTCAGATTTTTTGTGGACTACCGCCATTGGAAAAAGTCGAGGATCCAAGCTGGTTGAAAAATGATTTTTTTGGACATCTTCGAGGGTGATTTCTCAGGAGACGTCCACGTTAAAGTCATAGGCCTTGAAGTTAGCTTTCCAACGAGCTCTAAAATGGCCCGATCAGACGAACGCAACTCTTGTTATTGCCAAAATACCAAGCTCGTGTCCGTAAAACCTATCGAAAGGCACACGACCTTCATTCCGGGGCTATTTGGGCATCTCTGGTGGGCCTTTCATGGGCCTATTGCCTAACTAGCATCACACCATGCCTAGGGCATAGAATTTGGGGTTTTAAATTTTCTGACATTTTGAGATTTTTTGTGGACTACCCCATTTGGAAAAAGTCGAGGATCCAAGCCGGTGGAAAAATGATTTTTTTGGACATCTTCGAGGGTGATTTCTCAGGAGACGTCCTCGTTAAAGTCATAGGCCTTGAAGTTAGCTTTCCAACGAGCTCTAAAATGGCCTGATCAGACCAACGCAACTCTTGTTATTGCAAAAATACCAAGCTCGTGTCCGTAAAACCTATCGAAAGGCACACGACCTTCATTCCGGTGCTATTTGGGCATCTCTGGTGGGCCTTTCATGGGCCTATTGCCTAACTAGTATCACACCATGCCTAGGGCATAGAATTTGGGGTTTTAAATTTTCTAAGATTTTGAGATTTTTTGTGGACTACCCCCTTCGGAAAAAGTCGAGGATCCAAGCTGGTGGAAAAATGATTTTTTTGGACATCTTCGAGGGGGATTTCCCTGGAGATGTCCACGTTAAAGTCATAGGCCTTGAAATTAGCTTTCCAATGAGCTCTCAAATGGCATGATCAGACCAACGCAGCTCTTAATATGACCAAAATACCATGCTCGTGTCCCTAGCACCTATCAGAAAGCACACGACCTTCATTCCGGGGCTTTTTGGGCATCTCTGGTGGGCCTTTTATGGGCCTATTGCCTAAGTAGAACCACACCATGCCTAGAGCAGAGAATTTGGGGTTTTAAATTTTCTAAGATTTTGAGATTTTTTGTGGACTACCGCCTTTGGAAAAAGTCGAGGATCCTAGCTGGTGGAAAAATGATTTTTTTGGACATCTTCGAGGGGGATTTCTCAGGAGACGTCCTCGTTAAAGTCATAGGCCTTGAAGTTAGCTTTCCAACGAGCTCTCAAATGGCCCGATCAGACCAACGCAGCTCATGTTATGGCCAAACTACCAAGCTCGTGTCCGTAAAACCTATCGAAAGGCACACGACCTTCATTCCGGGGCTATTTGGGCATCTCTGGTGGGCCTTTCATGGGCCTATTGCCTAACTAGCATCACACCATGCCTAGGGAATAGAATTTGGGGTTTTAAATTTTCTGACATTTTGAGATTTTTTGTGGACTACCCCCTTTGGAAAAAGTCGAGGATCCAAGCCGGTGGAAAAATGATTTTTTTGGACATCTTCGAGGGGGATTTCTCAAGAGACGTCCTCGTTAAAGTCGTAGACCTTGAAGTTAGCTTTCGAATGAGCTCTCAAATGGCCTGATCAGAACAACGCAGCTCTTGTTATGGCCAAACTACCATGCTCGTGTCCGTAAAACCTATCGAAAGGCACACGACCTTCATTCTGGGGCTATTTGGGCATCTCTGGTGGGCCTTTCATGGGCCTATTGCCTAACTAGAATCACACCATGCCTAGGGCATATAATTTAGGGTTTTAAATTTTTTGATATTTTCAGATTTTTTGTGGACTACCGCCTTTGGAAAAAGTCGAGGATCCAAGCTGGTTGAAAAATGATTTTTTTGGACATCTTCGAGGGTGATTTCTCAGGAGACGTCCACGTTAAAGTCATAGGCCTTGAAGTTAGCTTTCCAACGAGCTCTAAAATGGCCCGATCAGACGAACGCAACTCTTGTTATTGCCAAAATACCAAGCTCGTGTCCGTAAAACCTATCGAAAGGCACACGACCTTCATTCCGGGGCTATTTGGGCATCTCTGGTGGGCCTTTCATGGGCCTATTGCCTAACTAGCATCACACCATGCCTAGGGCATAGAATTTGGGGTTTTAAATTTTCTGACATTTTGAGATTTTTTGTGGACTACCCCATTTGGAAAAAGTCGAGGATCCAAGCCGGTGGAAAAATGATTTTTTTGGACATCTTCGAGGGTGATTTCTCAGGAGACGTCCTCGTTAAAGTCATAGGCCTTGAAGTTAGCTTTCCAACGAGCTCTAAAATGGCCTGATCAGACGAACGCAACTCTTGTTATTGCAAAAATACCAAGCTCGTGTCCGTAAAACCTATCGAAAGGCACACGACCTTCATTCCGGTGCTATTTGGGCATCTCTGGTGGGCCTTTCATGGGCCTATTGCCTAACTAGTATCACACCATGCCTAGGGCATAGAATTTGGGGTTTTAAATTTTCTAAGATTTTGAGATTTTTTGTGGACTACCCCCTTCGGAAAAAGTCGAGGATCCAAGCTGGTGGAAAAATGATTTTTTTGGACATCTTCGAGGGGGATTTCCCTGGAGATGTCCACGTTAAAGTCATAGGCCTTGAAATTAGCTTTCCAATGAGCTCTCAAATGGCATGATTAGACCAACGCAGCTCTTAATATGACCAAAATACCATGCTCGTGTCCCTAGCACCTATCGGAAAGCACACGACCTTCATTCCGGGGCTTTTTGGGCATCTCTGGTGGGCCTTTCATGGGCCTATTGCCTAAGTAGAACCACACCATGCCTAGAGCAGAGAATTTGGGGTTTTAAATTTTCTAAGATTTTGAGATTTTTTGTGGACTACCGCCTTTGGAAAAAGTCGAGGATCCTAGCTGGTGGAAAAATGATTTTTTTGGACATCTTCGAGGGGGATTTCTCAGGAGACGTCCTCGTTAAAGTCATAGGCCTTGAAGTTAGCTTTCCAACGAGCTCTCAAATGGCCCGATCAGACCAACGCAGCTCATGTTATGGCCAAACTACCAAGCTCGTGTCCGTAAAACCTATCGAAAGGCACACGACCTTCATTCCGGGGCTATTTGGGCATCTCTGGTGGGCCTTTCATGGGCCTATTGCCTAACTAGCATCACACCATGCCTAGGGAATAGAATTTGGGGTTTTAAATTTTCTGACATTTTGAGATTTTTTGTGGACTACCCCCTTTGGAAAAAGTCGAGGATCCAAGCCGGTGGAAAAATGATTTTTTTGGACATCTTCGAGGGGGATTTCTCAAGAGACGTCCTCGTTAAAGTCGTAGACCTTGAAGTTAGCTTTCGAATGAGCTCTCAAATGGCCTGATCAGAACAACGCAGCTCTTGTTATGGCCAAACTACCATGCTCGTGTCCGTAAAACCTATCGAAAGGCACACGACCTTCATTCTGGGGCTATTTGGGCATCTCTGGTGGGCCTTTCATGGGCCTATTGCCTAACTAGAATCACACCATGCCTAGGGCATATAATTTAGGGTTTTAAATTTTTTGATATTTTCAGATTTTTTGTGGACTACCGCCTTTGGAAAAAGTCGAGGATCCAAGCTGGTTGAAAAATGATTTTTTTGGACATCTTCGAGGGTGATTTCTCAGGAGACGTCCACGTTAAAGTCATAGGCCTTGAAGTTAGCTTTCCAACGAGCTCTAAAATGGCCCGATCAGACGAACGCAACTCTTGTTATTGCCAAAATACCAAGCTCGTGTTCGTAAAACCTATCGAAAGGCACACGACCTTCATTCCGGGGCTATTTGGGCATCTCTGGTGGGCCTTTCATGGGCCTATTGCCTAACTAGCATCACACCATGCCTAGGGCATAGAATTTGGGGTTTTAAATTTTCTGACATTTTGAGATTTTTTGTGGACTACCCCATTTGGAAAAAGTCGAGGATCCAAGCCGGTGGAAAAATGATTTTTTTGGACATCTTCGAGGGTGATTTCTCAGGAGACGTCCTCGTTAAAGTCATAGGCCTTGAAGTTAGCTTTCCAACGAGCTCTAAAATGGCCTGATCAGACCAACGCAACTCTTGTTATTGCAAAAATACCAAGCTCGTGTCCGTAAAACCTATCGAAAGGCACACGACCTTCATTCCGGTGCTATTTGGGCATCTCTGGTGGGCCTTTCATGGGCCTATTGCCTAACTAGTATCACACCATGCCTAGGGCATAGAATTTGGGGTTTTAAATTTTGTAAGATTTTGAGATTTTTTGTGGACTACCCCCTTCGGAAAAAGTCGAGGATCCAAGCTGGTGGAAAAATGATTTTTTTGGACATCTTCGAGGGGGATTTCCCTGGAGATGTCCACGTTAAAGTCATAGGCCTTGAAATTAGCTTTCCAATGAGCTCTCAAATGGCATGATCAGACCAACGCAGCTCTTAATATGACCAAAATACCATGCTCGTGTCCCTAGCACCTATCGGAAAGCACACGACCTTCATTCCGGGGCTTTTTGGGCATCTCTGGTGGGCCTTTCATGGGCCTATTGCCTAAGTAGAACCACACCATGCCTAGAGCAGAGAATTTGGGGTTTTAAATTTTCTAAGATTTTGAGATTTTTTGTGGACTACCGCCTTTGGAAAAAGTCGAGGATCCTAGCTGGTGGAAAAATGATTTTTTTGGACATCTTCGAGGGGGATTTCTCAGGAGACGTCCTCGTTAAAGTCATAGGCCTTGAAGTTAGCTTTCCAACGAGCTCTCAAATGGCCCGATCAGACCAACGCAGCTCATGTTATGGCCAAACTACCAAGCTCGTGTCCGTAAAACCTATCGAAAGGCACACGACCTTCATTCCGGGGCTATTTGGGCATCTCTGGTGGGCCTTTCATGGGCCTATTGCCTAACTAGCATCACACCATGCCTAGGGAATAGAATTTGGGGTTTTAAATTTTCTGACATTTTGAGATTTTTTGTGGACTACCCCCTTTGGAAAAAGTCGAGGATCCAAGCCGGTGGAAAAATGATTTTTTTGGACATCTTCGAGGGGGATTTCTCAAGAGACGTCCTCGTTAAAGTCGTAGACCTTGAAGTTAGCTTTCGAATGAGCTCTCAAATGGCCTGATCAGAACAACGCAGCTCTTGTTATGGCCAAACTACCATGCTCGTGTCCGTAAAACCTATCGAAAGGCACACGACCTTCATTCTGGGGCTATTTGGGCATCTCTGGTGGGCCTTTCATGGGCCTATTGCCTAACTAGAATCACACCATGCCTAGGGCATATAATTTAGGGTTTTAAATTTTTTGATATTTTCAGATTTTTTGTGGACTACCGCCTTTGGAAAAAGTCGAGGATCCAAGCTGGTTGAAAAATGATTTTTTTGGACATCTTCGAGGGTGATTTCTCAGGAGACGTCCACGTTAAAGTCATAGGCCTTGAAGTTAGCTTTCCAACGAGCTCTAAAATGGCCCGATCAGACGAACGCAACTCTTGTTATTGCCAAAATACCAAGCTCGTGTTCGTAAAACCTATCGAAAGGCACACGACCTTCATTCCGGGGCTATTTGGGCATCTCTGGTGGGCCTTTCATGGGCCTATTGCCTAACTAGCATCACACCATGCCTAGGGCATAGAATTTGGGGTTTTAAATTTTCTGACATTTTGAGATTTTTTGTGGACTACCCCATTTGGAAAAAGTCGAGGATCCAAGCCGGTGGAAAAATGATTTTTTTGGACATCTTCGAGGGTGATTTCTCAGGAGACGTCCTCGTTAAAGTCATAGGCCTTGAAGTTAGCTTTCCAACGAGCTCTAAAATGGCCTGATCAGACCAACGCAACTCTTGTTATTGCAAAAATACCAAGCTCGTGTCCGTAAAACCTATCGAAAGGCACACGACCTTCATTCCGGTGCTATTTGGGCATCTCTGGTGGGCCTTTCATGGGCCTATTGCCTAACTAGTATCACACCATGCCTAGGGCATAGAATTTGGGGTTTTAAATTTTGTAAGATTTTGAGATTTTTTGTGGACTACCCCCTTCGGAAAAAGTCGAGGATCCAAGCTGGTGGAAAAATGATTTTTTTGGACATCTTCGAGGGGGATTTCCCTGGAGATGTCCACGTTAAAGTCATAGGCCTTGAAATTAGCTTTCCAATGAGCTCTCAAATGGCATGATCAGACCAACGCAGCTCTTAATATGACCAAAATACCATGCTCGTGTCCCTAGCACCTATCGGAAAGCACACGACCTTCATTCCGGGGCTTTTTGGGCATCTCTGGTGGGCCTTTCATGGGCCTATTGCCTAAGTAGAACCACACCATGCCTAGAGCAGAGAATTTGGGGTTTTAAATTTTCTAAGATTTTGAGATTTTTTGTGGACTACCGCCTTTGGAAAAAGTCGAGGATCCTAGCTGGTGGAAAAATGATTTTTTTGGACATCTTCGAGGGGGATTTCTCAGGAGACGTCCTCGTTAAAGTCATAGGCCTTGAAGTTAGCTTTCCAACGAGCTCTCAAATGGCCCGATCAGACCAACGCAGCTCATGTTATGGCCAAACTACCAAGCTCGTGTCCGTAAAACCTATCGAAAGGCACACGACCTTCATTCCGGGGCTATTTGGGCATCTCTGGTGGGCCTTTCATGGGCCTATTGCCTAACTAGCATCACACCATGCCTAGGGAATAGAATTTGGGGTTTTAAATTTTCTGACATTTTGAGATTTTTTGTGGACTACCCCCTTTGGAAAAAGTCGAGGATCCAAGCCGGTGGAAAAATGATTTTTTTGGACATCTTCGAGGGGGATTTCTCAGGAGACGTCCTCGTTAAAGTCGTAGACCTTGAAGTTAGCTTTCGAATGAGCTCTCAAATGGCCTGATCAGAACAACGCAGCTCTTGTTATGGCCAAACTACCATGCTCGTGTCCGTAAAACCTATCGAAAGGCACACGACCTTCATTCTGGGGCTATTTGGGCATCTCTGGTGGGCCTTTCATGGGCCTATTGCCTCACTAGCATCACACCATGCCTAGGGCATATAATTTAGGGTTTTAAATTTTTTGAGATTTTCAGATTTTTTGTGGACTACCGCCTTTGGAAAAAGTCGAGGATCCAAGCTGGTTGAAAAATGATTTTTTTGGACATCTTCGAGGGTGATTTCTCAGGAGACGTCCACGTTAAAGTCATAGGCCTTGAAGTTAGCTTTCCAACGAGCTCTAAAATGGCCCGATCAGACCAACGCAACTCTTGTTATTGCCAAAATACCAAGCTCGTGTCCGTAAAACCTATCGAAAGGCACACGACCTTCATTCCGGGGCTATTTGGGCATCTCAGGTTGGCCTTTCATGGGCCTATTGCCTAACTAGCACCACACCATGCCTAGAGCAGAGAATTTGGGGTTTTAAATTTTCTGACATTTTGAGATTTTTTGTGGACTACCGCCTTTGGAAAAAGTCGAGGATCCAAGCTGGTGGAAAAATGATTTTTTTGGACATCTTCGAGGGGGATTTCTTAGGAGACTTCCTCGTTAAAGTCGAAGGCCTTGAAGTTAGCTTTCGAACGAGCTCTCAAATGGCCCGATCAGACCAACGCAGCTCTTGTTATGGCCAAACTACCAAGCTCGTGTCCGTAAAACCTATCGAAAGGCACACGACCTTCATTCCGGGGCTATTTGGGCATCTCTGGTGGGCCTTTCATGGGCCTATTGCCTAACTAGCATCACACCATGCCTAGGGCATATAATTTAGGGTTTTAAATTTTCTGAGATTTTGAGATTTTTTGTGGACTACCCCATTTGGAAAAAGTCGAGGATCCAAGCCGGTGGAAAAGTGATTTTTTTTGGACATCTTCGAGGGGGATTTCTCAGGAGACATCCTCGTTAAAGTCGTAGACCTTGAAGTTAGCTTTCGAATGAGCTCTCAAATGGCCCGATCAAACCAACGCAGCTCTTGTTATGGCCAAACTACCAAGCTCGTGTCCGTAAAACCTATCGAAAGGCACACAACCTTCATTCTGGGGCTATTTGGGCATCTCTGGTGGGCCTTTCATGGGCCTATTGCCTAACTAGCATCACACCATGCCTAGGGCATATAATTTAGGGTTTTAAATTTTCTGAGATTTTGAGATTTTTTGTGGACTACTCCATTTGGAAAAAGTCGAGGATCCAAGCCGGTGGAAAAGTGATTTTTTTTGGACATCTTCGAGGGGGATTTCTCAGGAGACATCCTCGTTAAAGTCGTAGACCTTGAAGTTAGCTTTCGAATGAGCTCTCAAATGGCCCGATCAAACCAACGCAGCTCTTGTTATGGCCAAACTACCAAGCTCGTGTCCGTAAAACCTATCGAAAGGCACACGACCTTCATTCTGGGGCTATTTGGGCATCTCTGGTGGGCCTTTCATGGGCCTATTGCCTAACTAGCATCACACCATGCCTAGGGCATATAATTTAGGGTTTTAAATTTTTTAAATCCCAGATTTTTAGTGGACTACCGCCTTTGGAAAAAGTCGAGGATCCAAGCTGGTTGAAAAATGATTTTTTTGGACATCTTCGAGGGTGATTTCTTAGGAGACGTCCACGTTAAAGTCATAGGCCTTGAAGTTAGCTTTCCAACGAGCTCTAAAATGGCCCGATCAGACCAACGCAACTCTTGTTATTGCAAAAATACCAAGCTCGTGTCCGTAAAACCTATCGAAAGGCACACGACCTTCATTCCGGGGCTATTTGGGCATCTCTGGTGGGCCTTTCATGGGCCTATTGCCTAACTAGCATCACACCATGCCTAGGGCATAGAATTTGGGGTTTTAAATTTTCTGACATTTTGAGATTTTTTGTGGACTACCCCCTTTGGAAAAAGTCGAGGATCCAAGCCGGTGGAAAAATGATTTTTTTGGACATCTTCGAGGGTGATTTCTCAGGAGACGTCCTTGTTAAAGTCATAGGCCTTGAAGTTAGCTTTCCAACGAGCTCTAAAATGGCCCGATCAGACCAACGCAACTCTTGTTATTGCAAAAATACCAAGCTCGTGTCCGTAAAACCAATCGAAAGGCACACGACCTTCATTCCGGGGCTATTTGGGCATCTCTGGTGGGCCTTTCATGGGCCTATTGCCTAACTAGCATCACACCATGCCTAGGGCATAGAATTTGGGGTTTTAAATTTTCTAAGATTTTGAGATTTTTTGTGGACTACCGCCTTTGGAAAAAGTCGAGGATCCAAGCTGGTGGAAAAATGATTTTTTTGGACATCTTCGAGGAGGATTTCTCAGGAGACGTCCTCGTTAAAGTCGTAGGCCTTGAAGTTAGCTTTCCAACGAGCTCTCAAATGGCCAGATCAGACCAACGCAGCTCTTGTTATGGCCAAACTACCAAGCTCGTGTCCGTAAAACCTATCGAAAGGCACACGACCTTCATTCCGGGGCTATTTGGGCATCTCTGGTGGGCCTTTCATGGGCCTATTGCCTAACTAGCATCACACCATGCCTAGGGAATAGAATTTGGGGTTTTAAATTTTCTGACATTTTGAGATTTTTTGTGAACTACCGCCTTTGGAAAAAGTCGAGGATCCAAGCCGGTGGAAAAATGATTTTTTTGGACATCTTCGAGGGGGATTTCTCAGGAGACGTCCTCGTTAAAGTCATAGGCCTTGAAATTAGCTTTCCAATGAGCTCTCAAATGGCACGATCAGACCAACGCAGCTCTTAATATGACCAAAATACCATGCTCGTGTCCCTAGCACCTATCGGAAAGCACACGACCTTCATTCCGGGGCTATTTGGGCATCTCTGGTGGGCCTTTCATGGGCCTATTGCCTAAGTAGAACCACACCATGCCTAGAGCAGAGAATTTGGGGTTTTAAATTTTCTAAAATTTTGAGATTTTTTGTGGACTACCGCCTTTGGAAAAAGTCGAGGATCCAAGCTGGTGGAAAAATGATTTTTTTGGACATCTTCGAGGGGGATTTCTCAGGAGACGTCCTCGTTAAAGTCATAGGCCTTAAAGTTAGCTTTCCAACGAGATCTCAAATGGCCCGATCAGACCAACGCAGCTCTTGTTATGGCCAAATTACCAAGCTCGTGTCCGTAAAACCTATCGAAAGGCACACGACCTTCATTCCGGGGCTATTTGGGCATCTCTGGTGGGCCTTTCATGGGCCTATTGCCTAACTAGCATCACACCATGCCTAGGGAATAGAATTTGGGGTTTTAAATTTTCTGACATTTTGAGATTTTTTGTGGCTACCCCCTTTGGAAAAAGTCGATGATCCAAGCCGGTGGAAAAATAATTTTTTTGGACATCTTCGAGGGGGATTTCTCAGGAGACGTCCCCGTTAAAGTCGTAGACCTTGAAGTTAGCTTTCGAATGAGCTCTCAAATGGCCCGATCAGACCAACGCATCTCTTGTTATGGCCAAACTACCAAGCTCGTGTCCGTAAAACCTATCGAAAGGCACACGACCTTCATTCTGGGGCTATTTGGGCATCTCTGGTGGGCCTTTCATGGGCCTATTGCCTAACTAGCATCACACCATGCCTAGGGCATATAATTTAGGGTTTTAAATTTTTTGAGATTTTCAGATTTTTTGTGGACTACCGCCTTTGGAAAAAGTCGAGGATCCAAGCTGGTTGAAAAATGATTTTTTTGGACATCTTCGAGGGTGATTTCTCAGGAGACGTCCACGTTAAAGTCGTAGACCTTGAAGTTAGCTTTCCAACGAGCTCTAAAATGGCCCGATCAGACCAACGCAACTCTTGTTATTGCCAAAATACCAAGCTCGTGTCCGTAAAACCTATCGAAAGGCACACGACCTTCATTCCGGGGCTATTTGGGCATCTCTGGTGGGCCTTTCATGGGCCTATTGTCTAACTAGCATCACACCATGCCTAGGGCATAGAATTTGGGGTTTTAAATTTTCTGACATTTTGAGATTTTTTGTGGACTACCCCATTTGGAAAAAGTCGAGGATCCAAGCCGGTGGAAAAATGATTTTTTTGGACATCTTCGAGGGTGATTTCTCAGGAGACGTCCTCGTTAAAGTCATAGGCCTTGAAGTTAGCTTTCCAACGAGCTCTAAAATGGCCCGATCAGACCAACGCAACTCTTGTTATTGCAAAAATACCAAGCTCGTGTCCGTAAAACCTATCGAAAGGCACACGACCTTCATTCCGGGGCTATTTGGGCATCTCTGGTGGGCCTTTCATGGGCCTATTGCCTAACTAGCATCACACCATGCCTAGGGCATAGAATTTGGGGTTTTAAATTTTCTAAGATTTTGAGATTTTTTGTGGACTACCCCATTCGGAAAATGTCGAGGATCCAAGCTGGTGGAAAAATGATTTTTTTGGACATCTTCGAGGGGGATTTCCCTGGAGATGTCCACGTTAAAGTCATAGGCCTCGAAATTAGCTTTCCAATGAGCTCTCAAATGGCACGATCAGACCAACGCAGCTCTTAATATGACCAAAATACCATGCTCGTGTCCCTAGCACCTATCGGAAAGCACACGACCTTCATTCCGGGGCTATTTGGGCATCTCTGGTGGGCCTTTCATGGGCCTATTGCCTAAGTAGAACCACACAATGCCTAGAGCAGAGAATTTGGGGTTTTAAATTTTCTAAGATTTTGAGATTTTTTGTGGACTACCGCCTTTGGAAAAAGTCGAGGATCCAAGCTGGTGGAAAAATGATTTTTTTGGACATCTTCGAGGGCGATTTCTAAGGAGACGTCCTCGTTAAAGTCATAGGCCTTGAAGTTAGCTTTCCAACGAGCTCTCAAATGGCCCGATCAGACCAACGCAGCTCTTGTTATGGCCAAACTACCAAGCTCGTGTCCGTAAAACCTATCGAAAGGCACACGACCATCATTCCGGGGCTATTTGGGCATCTCTGGTGGGCCTTTCATGGGCCTATTGCCTAAGTAGAACCACACCATGCCTAGAGCAGAGAATTTGGGGTTTTAAATTTTCTAAGATTTTGAGATTTTTTGTGGACTACCACCTTTGGAAAAAGTCGAGGATCCAAGCTGGTGGAAAAATGATTTTTTTGGACATCTTCGAGGGCGATTTCTAAGGAGACGTCCTCGTTAAAGTCATAGGCCTTGAAGTTAGCTTTCCAACGAGCTCTCAAATGGCCCGATCAGACCAACGCAGCTCTTGTTATGGCCAAACTACCAAGCTCGTGTCCGTAAAATCTATCGAAAGGCACACGACCTTCATTCCGGGGCTATTTGGGCATCTCTGGTGGGCCTTTCATGGGCCTATTGCCTAACTAGCATCACACCATGCCTAGGGAATAGAATTTGGGGTTTTAAATTTTATGACATTTTGAGATTTTTTGTGGACTACCCCATTTGGAAAATGTCGAGGATCCAAGCCGGTGGAAAAATGATTTTTTTGGACATCTTCGAGGGGGATTTCTCAGGAGACATCCTCGTTAAAGTCGTAGAACTTGAAGTTAGCTTTCGAATGAGCTCTCAAATGGCCCGATCAGACCAACGCAGCTCTTGTTATGGCCAAACTACCAAGCTCGTGTCCGTAAAACCTATCGAAAGGCACACGACCTTCATTCTGGGGCTATTTGGGCATCTCTGGTGGGCCTTTCATGGGCCTATTGCCTAACTAGCATCACACCATGCCTAGGGCATATAATTTAGGGTTTTAAATTTTTTGAGATTTTCAGATTTTCTGTGGACTACCGCCTTTGGAAAAAGTCGAGGATCCAAGCTGGTTGAAAAATGATTTTTTTGGACATCTTCGAGGGTGATTTCTCAGGAGACGTCCACGTTAAAGTCATAGGCCTTGAAATTAGCTTTCCAACGAGCTCTAAAATGGCCCGATCAGACCAACGCAACTCTTGTTATTGCTAAAATACCAAGCTCGTGTCCGTAAAACCTATCGAAAGGCACACGACCTTCATTCCGGGGCTATTTGGGCATCTCTGGTGGGCCTTTCATGGGCCTATTGCCTAACTAGCATCACACCATGCCTAGGGCATAGAATTTGGGGTTTTAAATTTTCTGACATTTTGAGATTTTTTGTGGACTACCCCCTTTGGAAAAAGTCGAGGATCCAAGCCGGTGGAAAAATGATTTTTTTGGACATCTTCGAGGGTGATTTCTCAGGAGACGTCCTCGTTAAAGTCATAGGCCTTGAAGTTAGCTTTCCAACGAGCTCTAAAATGGACCGATCAGACCAACGCAACTCTTGTTATTGCAAAAATACCAAGCTCGTGTCCGTAAAACCTATCGAAAGGCACACGACCTTCATTCCGGGGCTATTTGGGCATCTCTGGTGGGCCTTTCATGGGCCTATTGCCTAACTAGCATCACACCATGCCTAGGGCATAGAATTTGGGGTTTTAAATTTTCTAAGATTTTGAGATTTTTTGTGGACTACCCCCTTCGGAAAAAGTCGAGGATCCAAGCTGGTGGAAAAATGATTTTTTTGGACATCTTCGAGGGGGATTTCCCTGGAGATTTCCACGTTAAAGTCATAGGCCTTGAAATTAGCTTTCCAATGAGCTCTCAAATGGCACGATCAGACCAACGCAGCTATTAATATGACCAAAATACCATGCTCGTGTCCCTAGCACCTATCGGAAAGCACACGACCTTCATTCCGGGGCTATTTGGGCATCTCTGGTGGGCCTTTCATGGGCCTATTGCGTAAGTAGAACCACACCATGCCTAGAGCAGAGAATTTGTGGTTTTAAATTTTCTAAGATTTTGAGATTTTTTGTGGACTACCGCCTTTGGAAAAAGTCGAGGATCCAAGCTGGTGGAAAAATGATTTTTTTGGACATCTTCGAGGGCGATTTCTCAGGAGACGTCCTCGTTAAAGTCGTAGGCCTTAAAGTTAGCTTTCCAACGAGCTCTCAAATGGCCCGATCAGACCAACGCAACTCTTGTTATGGCCAAACTACCAAGCTCGTGTCCGTAAAACCTATCGAAAGGCACACGACCTTCATTCCGGGGCTATTTGGGCATCTCTGGTGGGCCTTTCATGGGCCTATTGCCTAACTCTCATCACACCATGCCTAGGGAATAGAATTTGGGGTTTTAAATTTTCTGACATTTTGAGATTTTTTGTGGACTACCCCCTTTGGAAAAAGTCGAGGATCCAAGCCGGTGGAAAAATAATTTTTTTGGACATCTTCGAGGGGGATTTCTCAGGAGACGTCCTCATTAAAGTCGTAGACCTTGAAGTTAGCTTTCGAATGAGCTCTCAAATGGCCCGATCAGACCAACGCAGCTCTTGTTATGGCCAAACTACCAAGCTCGTGTCCGTAAAACCTATCGAAAGGCACACGACCTTCATACTGGGGCTATTTGGGCATCTCTGGTGGGCCTTTCATGGGCCTATTGCCTAACTAGCATCACACCATGCCTAGGGCATATAATTTAGGGTTTTAAATTTTTTGAGATTTTCAGATTTTTTGTGGACTACCGCCTTTGGAAAAAGTCGAGGATCCAAGCTGGTTGAAAAATGATTTTTTTGGACATCTTCGAGGGTGTTTTCTCAGGAGACGTCCAAGTTAAAGTCATAGGCCTTGAAGTTAGCTTTCCAACGAGCTCTAAAATGGCCCGATCAGACCAACGCAACTCTTGTTATTGCCAAAATACCAAGATCGTGTCCGTAAAACCTATCGAAAGGCACACGACCTTCATTCCGGGGCTATTTGGGCATCTCTGGTGGGCCTTTCATGGGCCTATTGCCTAACTAGCATCACACCATGCCTAGGGCATAGAATTTGGGGTTTTAAATTTTCTGACATTTTGAGATTTTTTGCGGACTACCCCCTTTGGAAAAAGTCGAGGATCCAAGCCGGTGGAAAAATGATTTTTTTGGACATCTTCGAGGGTGATTTCTCAGGAGACGTCCTCGTTAAAGTCATAGGCCTTGAAGTTAGCTTTCCAACGAGCTCTAAAATGGACCGATCAGACCAACGCAACTCTTGGTATTGCAAAAATACCAAGCTCGTGTCCGTAAAACCTATCGAAAGGCACACGACCTTCATTCCGGGGCTATTTGGGCATCTCTGGTGGGCCTTTCATGGGCCTATTGCCTAACTAGCATCACACCATGCCTAGGGCATAGAATTTGGGGTTTTAAATTTTCTAAGATTTTGAGATTTTTTGTGGACTACCCCCTTCGGAAAAAGTCGAGGATCCAAGCTGGTGGAAAAATAATTTTTTTGGACATCTTCGAGGGGGATTTCCCTGGAGATTTCCACGTTAAAGTCATAGGCCTTGAAATTAGCTTTCCAATGAGCTCTCAAATGGCACGATCAGACCAACGCAGCTATTAATATGACCAAAATACCATGCTCGTGTCCCTAGCACCTATCGGAAAGCACACGACCTTCATTCCGGGGCTATTTGGGCATCTCTGGTGGGCCTTTCATGGGCCTATTGCGTAAGTAGAACCACACCATGCCTAGAGCAGAGAATTTGGGGTTTTAAATTTTCTAAGATTTTGAGATTTTTTGTGGACTACCGCCTTTGGAAAAAGTCGAGGATCCAAGCTGGTGGAAAAATGATTTTTTTGGACATCTTCGAGGGCGATTTCTCAGGAGACGTCCTCGTTAAAGTCGTAGGCCTTAAAGTTAGCTTTCCAACGAGCTCTCAAATGGCCCGATCAGACCAACGCAACTCTTGTTATGGCCAAACTACCAAGCTCGTGTCCGTAAAACCTATCGAAAGGCACACGACCTTCATTCCGGGGCTATTTGGGCATCTCTGGTGGGCCTTTCATGGGCCTATTGCCTAACTAGCATCACACCATGCCTAGGGAATAGAATTTGGGGTTTTAAATTTTCTGACATTTTGAGATTTTTTGTGGACTACCCCCTTTGGAAAAAGTCGAGGATCCAAGCCGGTGGAAAAATAATTTTTTTGGACATCTTCGAGGGGGATTTCTCAGGAGACGTCCTCGTTAAAGTCGTAGACCTTGAAGTTAGCTTTCGAATGAGCTCTCAAATGGCCCGATCAGACCAACGCAGCTCTTGTTATGGCCAAACTACCAAGCTCGTGTCCGTAAAACCTATCGAAAGGCACACGACCTTCATACTGGGGCTATTTGGGCATCTCTGGTGGGCCTTTCATGGGCCTATTGCCTAACTAGCATCACACCATGCCTAGGGCATATAATTTAGGGTTTTAAATTTTTTGAGATTTTCAGATTTTTTGTGGACTACCGCCTTTGGAAAAAGTCGAGGATCCAAGCTGGTTGAAAAATGATTTTTTTGGACATCTTCGAGGGTGTTTTCTCAGGAGACGTCCAAGTTAAAGTCATAGGCCTTGAAGTTAGCTTTCCAACGAGCTCTAAAATGGCCCGATCAGACCAACGCAACTCTTGTTATTGCCAAAATACCAAGATCGTGTCCGTAAAACCTATCGAAAGGCACACGACCTTCATTCCGGGGCTATTTGGGCATCTCTGGTGGGCCTTTCATGGGCCTATTGCCTAACTAGCATCACACCATGCCTAGGGCATAGAATTTGGGGTTTTAAATTTTCTGACATTTTGAGATTTTTTGCGGACTACCCCCTTTGGAAAAAGTCGAGGATCCAAGCCGGTGGAAAAATGATTTTTTTGGACATCTTCGAGGGTGATTTCTCAGGAGACGTCCTCGTTAAAGTCATAGGCCTTGAAGTTAGCTTTCCAACGAGCTCTAAAATGGACCGATCAGACCAACGCAACTCTTGGTATTGCAAAAATACCAAGCTCGTGTCCGTAAAACCTATCGAAAGGCACACAACCTTCATTCCGGGGCTATTTGGGCATCTCTGGTGGGCCTTTCATGGGCCTATTGCCTAACTAGCATCACACCATGCCTAGGGCATAGAATTTGGGGTTTTAAATTTTCTAAGATTTTGAGATTTTTTGTGGACTACCCCCTTCGGATAAAGTCGAGGATCCAAGCTGGTGGAAAAATGATTTTTTTGGACATCTTCGAGGGGGATTTCCCTGGAGATGTCCACGTTAAAGTCATAGGCCTTGAAATTATCTTTCCAATGAGCTCTCAAATGGCACGATCAGACCAACGCAGCTCTTAATATGACCAAAATACCATGCTCGTGTCCCTAGCACCTATCTGAAAGCAACCGACCTTCATTCCGGGGCTATTTGGGCATCTTTGGTGGGCCTTTCATGGGCCTATTGCCTAAGTAGAACCACACCATGCCTAGAGCAGAGAATTTGGGGTTTTAAATTTTCTATGATTTTGAGATTTTTTGTGGACTACCGCCTTTGGAAAAAGTCGAGGATCCAAGCTGGTGGAAAAACGATTTTTTTGGACATCTTCGATGGGGATTTCTCAGGAGACGTCCTCGTTAAAGTCGTAGGCCTTGAAGTTAGCTTTCCAACGAGCTCTCAAATGGCCCGATCAGACCAACGCAGCTCTTGTTATGGCCAAACTACCAAGCTCTTGTCCGTAAAACCTATCGAAAGGCACACGACCTTCATTCCGGGGCTATTTGGGCATCTCTGGTGGGCCTTTCATGGGCCTATTGCCTAACTAGCATCACACCATGCCTAGGGAATAGAATTTGGGGTTTTAAATTTTCTGACATTTTGAGATTTTTTGTGGACTACCCCCTTTGGAAAAAGTCGAGGATCCAAGCCGGTGGAAAAATTATTTTTTTGGACATCTTCGAGGGGGATTTCTCAGGAGATGTCCTCGTTAAATTCGTAGACCTTGAAGTTAGCTTTCAAATGAGCTCTCAAATGGCCCGATCAGACCAACGCAGCTCTTGTTATGGGCAAACTACCAAGCTCGTGTCCGTAAAACCTATCGAAAGGCACACGACCTTCATTCTGGGGCTATTTGGGCATCTCTGGTGGGCCTTTCATGGGCCTATTGCCTAACTAGCATCACACCATGCCTAGGGCATATAATTTAGGGTTTTAAATTTTTTGAGATTTTCAGATTTTTTGTGGACTACCGCCTTTGGAAAAAGTCGAGGATCCAAGCTGGTTGAAAAATGATTTTTTTGGACATCTTCGAGGGTGTTTTCTCAGGAGACGTCCACGTTAAAGTCATAGGCCTTGAAGTTAGCTTTCCAACGAGCTCTAAAATGGCCCGATCAGACCAACGCAACTCTTGTTATTGCCAAAATACCAAGATCGTGTCCGTAAAACCTATCGAAAGGCACACGACCTTCATTCCGGGGCTATTTGGGCATCTCTGGTGGGCCTTTCATGGGCCTATTGCCTAACTAGCATCACACCATGCCTAGGGCATAGAATTTGGGGTTTTAAATTTTCTGACATTTTGAGATTTTTTGTGGACTACCCCCTTTGGAAAAAGTCGAGGATCCAAGCCGGTGGAAAAATGATTTTTTTGGACATCTTCGAGTGTGATTTCTTAGAAGACGTCCTCGTTAAAGTCATAGGCCTTGAAGTTAGCTTTCCAATGAGCTCTAAAATGGCCCGATCAGACCAACGCAACTCTTGTTATTGCAAAAATACCAAGCTCGTGTCCGTAAAACCTATCGAAAGGCACACGACCTTCATTCCGGGGCTATTTGGGCATCTCTGGTGGGCCTTTCATGGGCCTATTGCCTAACTAGCATCACACCATGCCTAGGGCATAGAATTTGGGGTTTTAAATTTTCTATGATTTTGAGATTTTTTTGTGGACTACCCCCTTCGGATAAAGTCGAGGATCCAAGCTGGTGGAAAAATGATTTTTTTGGACATCTTCGAGGGGGATTTCTCAGGAGACGTCCTCGTTAAAGTCGTAGGCCTTGAAGTTAGCTTTCCAACGAGCTCTCGAATGGCACGATCAGACCAACGCAGCTCTTGTTATGGCCAAACTACCAAGCTCGTGTCCGTAAAACCTATCGAAAGGCACACGACCTTCATTCCGGGGCTATTTGGTCATCTCTGGTGGGCCTTTCATGGGCCTATTACCTAACTAGAACCACACCATGCCTAGAGCAGAGAATTTGGGGTTTTAAATTTTCTAAGATTTTGAGATTTTTTGTGGACTACCGCCTTTGGAAAAAGTCGAGGATCCAAGCTGGTGGAAAAATGATTTTTTTGGACATCTTCGAGGGGGATTTCTCAGGAGACGTCCTCGTTAAAGTCGTAGGCCTTGAAGTTAGCTTTCCAACGAGCTCTCGAATGGCACGATCAGACCAACGCAGCTCTTGTTATGGCCAAACTACCAAACTCGTGTCCGTAAAACCTATCGAAAGGCACACGACCTTCATTCCCGGGCTATTTGGGCATTTCTGGTGGGCCTTTCATGGGCCTATTGCCTAACTAGCATCACACCATGCCTAGGGAATAGAATTTGGGGTTTTAAATTTTCTGACATTTTGAGATTTTTTGTGGACTACCCAATTTGGCAAAAGTCGAGGATCCAAGCCGGTGGAAAAATTATTTTTTTGGACATCTTCGAGGGTGATTTCTCAGGAGACGTCCTCGTTAAAGTCATAGGCCTTGAAGTTAGCTTTCCAACGAGCTCTAAAATGGCCCGATCAGACCAACGCAGCTCTTGTTATGGGCAAACTACCAAGCTCGTGTCCGTAAAACCTATCGAAAGGCACACGACCTTCATTCTGGGGCTATTTGGGCATCTCTGGTGGGCCTTTCATGGGCCTATTGCCTAACTAGCATCACACCATGCCTAGGGCATAGAATTTGGGGTTTTAAATTTTCTGACATTTTGAGATTTTTTGTGGACTACCCCCTTTGGAAAAAGTCGAGGATCCAAGCCGGTGGAAAAATGATTTTTTTGGACATCTTCGAGTGTGATTTCTTAGAAGACGTCCTCGTTAAAGTCATAGGCCTTGAAGTTAGCTTTCCAATGAGCTCTAAAATGGCCCGATCAGACCAACGCAACTCTTGTTATTGCAAAAATACCAAGCTCGTGTCCGTAAAACCTATCGAAAGGCACACGACCTTCATTCCGGGGCTATTTGGGCATCTCTGGTGGGCCTTTCATGGGCCTATTGCCTAACTAGCATCACACCATGCCTAGGGCATAGAATTTGGGGTTTTAAATTTTCTATGATTTTGAGATTTTTTTGTGGACTACCCCCTTCGGATAAAGTCGAGGATCCAAGCTGGTGGAAAAATGATTTTTTTGGACATCTTCGAGGGGGATTTCTCAGGAGACGTCCTCGTTAAAGTCGTAGGCCTTGAAGTTAGCTTTCCAACGAGCTCTCGAATGGCACGATCAGACCAACGCAGCTCTTGTTATGGCCAAACTACCAAGCTCGTGTCCGTAAAACCTATCGAAAGGCACACGACCTTCATTCCGGGGCTATTTGGTCATCTCTGGTGGGCCTTTCATGGGCCTATTGCCTAACTAAAACCACACCATGCCTAGAGCAGAGAATTTGGGGTTTTAAATTTTCTAAGATTTTGAGATTTTTTGTGGACTACCGCCTTTGGAAAAAGTCGAGGATCCAAGCTGGTGGAAAAATGATTTTTTTGGACATCTTCGAGGGGGATTTCTCAGGAGACGTCCTCGTTAAAGTCGTAGGCCTTGAAGTTAGCTTTCCAACGAGCTCTCGAATGGCACGATCCGACCAACGCAGCTCTTGTTATGGCCAAACTACCAAACTCGTGTCCGTAAAACCTATCGAAAGGCACACGACCTTCATTCCGGGGCTATTTGGGCATCTCTGGTGGGCCTTTCATGGGCCTATTGCCTAACTAGCATCACACCATGCCTAGGGCATAGAATTTGGTGTTTTAAATTTTCTGACATTTTGAGATTTTTTGTGGACTACCCCATTTGGAAAAAGTCGAGGATCCAAGCCGGGGGAAAAATGATTTTTTTGGACATCTTCGAGGGTGATTTCTCAGGAGACGTCCTCGTCAAAGTCATAGGCCTTGAAGTTAGCTTTCCAACGAGCTCTAAAATGGCCCGATCAGACCAACGCAACTCTTGTTATTGCCAAAATACCAAGCTCGTGTCCGTAAAACCTATCGAAAGGCACACGACCTTCATTCCGGGGCTATTTGGGCATCTCTGGTGGGCCTTTCATGGGCCTATTGCCTAACTAGCATCACACCATGCCTAGGGAAAAGAATTTGCGGTTTTAAATTTTCTAAGATTTGAGATTTTTTGTGGACTACCCCCTTCGGAAAAAGTCGAGAATCCAAGCTGGTGGAAAAATGATTTTTTTGGACATCTTCGAGAGGGATTTCCCTGGAGATGTCCTCGTTAAAGTCATAGGCCTTGAAATTAGCTTTCCAATGAGCTCTCAAATGGCACGATCAGACCAACGCAGCTCTTAATATGACCCAAAATACCATGCTCGTGTCCCTAGCAACTATCTAAAGGCACACGACCTTCATTCCGGGGCTATTTGGGCATCTCTGGTGGGCCTTTCATGGGCCTATTGCCTAACTAGAACCACACCATGCCTAGAGCAGAGAATTTGGGGTTTTAAATTTTCTAAGATTTTGAGATTTTTTGTGGACTACCGCCTTTGGAAAAAGTCGAGGATCCAAGCTGGTTGAAAAATGATTTTTTTGGACATCTTCGAGGGGGATTTCTCAGGAGACGTCCTCGTTAAAGTCGTAGGCCTTGAAGTTAGCTTTCCAACGAGCTCTCAAATGGCCCGATCAGGCCAACGCAGCTCTTGTTATGGCCAAACTACCAAGCTCGTGTCCGTAAAACCTATCGAAAGGCACACGACCTTCATTCCGGGGCTATTTGGGCATCTCTGGTGGGTCTTTCATGGGCCTATTGCCTAACTAGCATCACACCATGCCTAGGGAATAGAATTTGGGGTTTTAAATTTTCTGACATTTTGAGATTTTTTGTGGACTACCCTCTTTGGAAAAAGTCGAGGATCCAAGCCGGTGGAAAAATGATTTTTTTGGACATCTTCGAGGGGGATTTCTCAGGAGACGTCCTCGTTAAAGTCGTAGGCCTTGAAGTTTGCTTTCCAACGAGCTCTCAAATGGCCCGATCAGACCAACGTAGCTCTTGTTATGGCCAAACTACCAAGCTCGTGTCCGTAAAACCTATCGAAAGGCACACGACCTTCATTCCGAGGCTATTTGGTCATCTCTGGTGGACCTTTCATGGGCCTATTGCCTAACTAGAACCACACCATGCCTAGAGCAGAGAATTTGGGGTTTTAAATTTTCTAAGATTTTGAGATTTTTTGTGGACTACCGCCTTTGGAAAAAGTCGAGGATCCAAGCTGGTGGAAAAATGATTTTTTTGGACATCTTCGAGGGGGATTTCTCAGGAGACGTCCTCGTTAAAGTCGTAGGCCTTAAAGTTAGCTTTCCAACGAGTTCTCGAATGGCACGATCAGACCAACGCAGCTCTTGTTATGGCCAAACTACCAAGCTCGTGTCCGTAAAACCTATCGAAAGGCACACGACCTTCATTCCAGGGCTATTTGGGCATCTCTGGTGGGCCTTTCATGGGCCTATTGCCTAACTAGCATCACACCATGCCTAGGGCATAGAATTTGGGGTTTTAAATTTTCCGACATTTTGAGATTTTTTGTGGACTACCCCATTTGGAAAAAGTCGAGGATCCAAGCCGGGGGAAAAATGATTTTTTTGGACATCTTCGAGGGTGATTTCTCAGGAGACGTCCTCGTTAAAGTCATAGGCCTTGAAGTTAGCTTTCCAACGAGCTCTAAAATGGCCCGATCAGACCAACGCAACTCTTGTTATTGCCAAAATACCAAGCTCGTGTCAGTAAAACCTATCGAAAGGCACACGACCTTCATTCCGGGGCTATTTGGGCATCTCTGGTGGGCCTTTCATAGGCCTATTGCCTAACTAGCATCACACCATGCCTAGGGCAAAGAATTTGCGGTTTTAAATTTTCTAAGATTTGAGATTTTTTGTGGACTACCCCCTTCGGAAAAAGTCGAGAATCCAAGCTGGTGGAAAAATGATTTTTTTGGACATCTTCGAGGGGGATTTCCCTGGAGATGTCCTCGTTAAAGTCATAGGCCTTGAAATTAGCTTTCCAATGAGCTCTCAAATGGCACGATCAGACTAACGCAGCTCATAATATGACCCAAAATACCATGCTCGTATCCCTAGCAACTATCTAAAGGCACACGACCTTCATTCCGGGGCTATTTGGGCATCTCTGGTGGGCCTTTCATGGGCCTATTGCCTAACTAGAACCACACCATGCCTAGAGCAGAGAATTTGGGGTTTTAAATTTTCTAAGATTTTGAGATTTTTTGTGGACTACCGCCTTTGGAAAAAGTCGAGGATCCAAGCTGGTGGAAAAATGATTTTTTTGGACATCTTCGAGGGGGATTTCTCAGGAGACGTCCGCGTTAAAGTCGTAGGCCTTGAAGTTAGCTTTCCAACGAGCTCTCAAATGGCCCGATCAGACCAATGCAGCTGTTGTTATGGCCAAACTACCAAGCTCGTGTCCGTAAAACCTATCGAAAGGCACACGACCTTCATTCCGGGGCTATTTGGGCATCTCTGGTGGGCCTTTCATGGGCCTATTGCCTAACTAGCATCACACCATGCCTTGGGCATAGAATTTGGGGTTTTAAATTTTCTGACATTTTGAGATTTTTTGTGGACTACCCCCTTTGGAAAAAGTCGAGGATCCAAGCCGGTGGAAAAATGATTTTTTTGGACATCTTCGAGGGTGATTTCTCAGGAGACGTCCTCGTTAAAGTCATAGGCCTTGAAGTTAGCTTTCCAATGAGCTCTAAAATGGCCCGATCAGACCAACACAACTCTTGTTATTGCCAATATACCAAGCTCGTGTCCGTAAAACATATCGAAAGGCACACGACCTTCATTCCGGGGCTATTTGGGCATCTCTGGTGGGCCTTTCATGGGCCTATTGCCTAACTAGCATCACACCATGCCTAGGGCATAGAATTTGGGGTTTTAAATTTTCTAAGATTTGAGATTTTTTGTGGACTACCCCCTTCGGAAAAAGTCGAGAATCCAAGCCGGTGGAAAAATGATTTTTTTGGACATCTTCGAGGGGGATTTCCCTGGAGATTTCCTCGTTAAAGTCATAGGCCTTGAAATTAGCTTTCCAATGAGCTCTCAAATGGCACGATCAGACCAACGCAGCTCTTAATATGACCAAAATACCATGCTCGTGTCCCTAGCACCTATCGAAAGGCACACGACCTTCATTCCGGGGCTATTTGGGCATCTCTGGTGGGCCTTTCATGGGCCTATTGCCTAACTAGAACCACACCATGCCTTGAGCAGAGAATTTGGAGTTTTAAATTTTCTAAGATTTTGAGATTTTTTGTGGACTACCGCCTTTGGAAAAAGTCGAGGATCCAAGCTGGTGGAAAAATGATTTTTTTGGACATCTTCGAGGGGGATTTCTCAGGAGACGTCCTCGTTAAAGTCGTAGGCCTTGAAGTTAGCTTTCCAACGAGCTCTCAAATGGCCCGATCAGACCAACGCAGCTCTTGTTATGGCCAAACTACCAAGCTCGTGTCCGTAAAACCTATCGAAAGGCACACGACCTTCATTCCGGAGCTATTTGGGCATCTCTGGTGGGCCTTTCATGGGCCTATTGCCTAACTAGCATCACACCATGCCTAGGGCTTATAATTTAGGGTTTTAAATTTTCTGAGATTTTGAGATTTTTTTTGGACTACCCCCTTTGGAAAAAGTCGAGGATCCAAGCCGGTGGAAAAATGATTTTTTTGGACATCTTCGAGGGGGATTTCTCAGGAGACGTCCACGTTAGAGTCGTAGACCTTGAAGTTAGCTTTCGAATGAGCTCTCAAATGACCCGATCAGACCAATGCAGCTCTTGTTATGGCCAAACTACCAAGCTCGTGTCCGTAAAACCTATCGAAAGGCACACGACCTTCATTCTGGGGCTATTTGGGCATCTCTGGTGGGCCTTTCATGGGCCTATTGCCTTACTAGCATCACACCATGCCTAGGGCATATAATTTAGGGTTTTAAATTTTCTGAGATTTTGAGATTTTTTTTGGACTACCGCCTTTGTAAAAAGTCGAGGATCCAAGCTGGTGGAAAAATGATTTTTTTGGACATCTTCGAGGGTGATTTCTCAGGAGACGTCCTCGTTAAAGTCGTAGACCTTGAAGTTAGCTTTCGAACGAGCTCTCAAATGGTCCGATCAGACCAACGCAGCTCTTGTTATCGCCAAAATACCAAGCTCGTGTCCGTAAAACCTATCGAAAGGCACACGACCTTCATTCCGGGGCTATTTGGGCATCTCTGGTGGGCCTTTCATGGGCCTATTGCCTAACTAGCATCACACCATGCCTAGGTCATATAATTTAGGGTTTTAAATTTTCTGAGATTTTGAGATGTTTTGTGGACTACCCCCTTTGGAAAAAGTCGAGGATCCAAGCCAGTGGAAAAATGATTTTTTTGGACATCTTCGAGGGGGATTTCTCAGGAGACGTCCTTGTTAAAGTCGTAGACCTTGAAGTTAGCTTTCGAATGAGCTCTCAAATAGCCCGATCAGACAAACGCAGCTCTTGTTATGGCCAAACTACCAAGCTCGTGTCCGTAAAACCTATCGAAAGGCACACGACCTTCATTCTGGGGCTATTTGGGCATCTCTGGTGGGCCTTTCATGGGCCTATTTCCTAACTAGCATCACACCATGCCTAGGGCATATAATTTAGGGTTTTAAATTTTCTGAGATTTTGAGATTTTTTTTGGACTACCCCCTTTGGAAAAAGTCGAGGATCCAAGCCGGTGGAAAAATGATTTTTTTGGACATCTTCGAGGGGGATTTCTCAGGAGACGTCCTCGTTAAAGTCGTAGACCTTGAAGTTAGCTTTCGAATGAGCTCTCAAATGACCCGATCAGACCAATGCAGCTCTTGTTATGGCCAAACTACCAAGCTCGTGTCCGTAAAACCTATCGAAAGGCACACGACCTTCATTCTGGGGCTATTTGGGCATCTCTGGTGGGCCTTTCATGGGCCTATTGCCTTACTAGCATCACACCATGCCTAGGGCATATAATTTAGGGTTTTAAATTTTCTGAGATTTTGAGATTTTTTGTGGACTACCGCCTTTGTAAAAAGTCGAGGATCCAAGCTGGTGGAAAAATGATTTTTTTGGACATCTTCGAGGGTGATTTCTCAGGAGACGTCCTCGTTAAAGTCGTAGACCTTGAAGTTAGCTTTCGAACGAGCTCTCAAATGGCCCGATCAGACCAACGCAGCTCTTGTTATGGCCAAAATACCAAGCTCGTGTCCGTAAAACCTATCGAAAGGCACACGACCTTCATTCCGGGGCTATTTGGGCATCTCTGGTGGGCCTTTCATGGGCCTATTGCCTAACTAGCATCACACCATGCCTAGGTCATATAATTTAGGGTTTTAAATTTTCTGAGATTTTGAGATGTTTTGTGGACTACCCCCTTTGGAAAAAGTCGAGGATCCAAGCCAGTGGAAAAATGATTTTTTTGGACATCTTCGAGGGGGATTTCTCAGGAGACGTCCTCGTTAAAGTCGTAGGCCTTGAAGTTAGCTTTCCAACGAGCTCTCAAATGGCCCGATCAGACCAACGCAGCTCTTGTTATGGCCAAACTACCAAGCTCGTGTCCGTAAAACCTATCGAAAGGCACACGACCTTCATTCCGGAGCTATTTGGGCATCTCTGGTGGGCCTTTCATGGGCCTATTGCCTAACTAGCATCACACCATGCCTAGGGCTTATAATTTAGGGTTTTAAATTTTCTGAGATTTTGAGATTTTTTTTGGACTACCCCCTTTGGAAAAAGTCGAGGATCCAAGCCGGTGGAAAAATGATTTTTTTGGACATCTTCGAGGGGGATTTCTCAGGAGACGTCCACGTTAGAGTCGTAGACCTTGAAGTTAGCTTTCGAATGAGCTCTCAAATGACCCGATCAGACCAATGCAGCTCTTGTTATGGCCAAACTACCAAGCTCGTGTCCGTAAAACCTATCGAAAGGCACACGACCTTCATTCTGGGGCTATTTGGGCATCTCTGGTGGGCCTTTCATGGGCCTATTGCCTTACTAGCATCACACCATGCCTAGGGCATATAATTTAGGGTTTTAAATTTTCTGAGATTTTGAGATTTTTTGTGGACTACCGCCTTTGTAAAAAGTCGAGGATCCAAGCTGGTGGAAAAATGATTTTTTTGGACATCTTCGAGGGTGATTTCTCAGGAGACGTCCCCGTTAAAGTCGTAGACCTTGAAGTTAGCTTTCGAACGAGCTCTCAAATCGCCCGATCAGACCAACGCAAATCTCGTTATCGCCAAAATACCAAGCTCGTGTCCGTAAAACCTATCGAAAGGCACACGACCTTCATTCCGGGGCTATTTGGGCATCTCTGGTGGGCCTTTCATGGGCCTATTGCCTAACTAGCATCACACCATGCCTAGGTCATATAATTTAGGGTTTTAAATTTTCTGAGATTTTGAGATGTTTTGTGGACTACCCCCTTTGGAAAAAGTCGAGGATCCAAGCCAGTGGAAAAATGATTTTTTTGGACATCTTCGAGGGGGATTTCTCAGGAGACGTCCTTGTTAAAGTCGTAGACCTTGAAGTTAGCTTTCGAATGAGCTCTCAAATAGCCCGATCAGACAAACGCAGCTCTTGTTATGGCCAAACTACCAAGCTCGTGTCCGTAAAACCTATCGAAAGGCACACGACCTTCATTCTGGGGCTATTTGGGCATCTCTGGTGGGCCTTTCATGGGCCTATTTCCTAACTAGCATCACACCATGCCTAGGGCATATAATTTAGGGTTTTAAATTTTTTGAGATTTTGAGATTTTTTGTGGACTACCGCCTTTGGAAAAAGTTGAGGATCCAAGCTGGTGGAAAAATGATTTTTTTGGACATCTTCGAGAGTGATTTCTCAGGAGACGTCCACGTTAAAGTCATAGGCCTTGAAGTTAGCTTTCCAACGAGCTCTAAAATGGCCCGATCAGACCAAAGCAACTCTTGTTATTGCCAAAATACCAAGCTCGTGTCCGTAAAACCTATCGAAAGGCACACGACCTTCATTCCGGGGCTATTTGGGCATCTCTGGTGGGCTTTTCATGGGCCTATTGACTAACTAGCATCACACCATGCCTAGGTAATAGAATTTGGGGTTTTAAATTTTCTGAGATTTTGAGATTTTTTGTGGACTACCCCTCTAGAAAAAGTCAAGAATCCAAACTGGTTGAAAATGATTTTTTTGGACATATTCGAGGGGGTTTTCCCTGGAGATGTCCTCGTTAAAGTCATAGGCCTTGAAATTAGCTTTCCAATGAGCTCTCAAATGGCACGATCAGACCAACGCAGCTCTTAATATGACCAAAATACCATGCTCGTGTCCCTAGCACCTATCGAAAGGCACACGACCTTCATTCCGGGGCTATTTGGGCATCTCTGGTGGGCCTTTCATGGGCCTATTGCCTAACTAGAACCACACCATGCCTTGAGCAGAGAATTTGGGGTTTTAAATTTTCTAAGATTTTGAGATTTTTTGTGGACTACCGCCTTTGGAAAAAGTCGAGGATCCAAGCTGGTGGTAAAATGATTTTTTTGGACATCTTCGAGGGGGATTTCTCAGGAGACGTCCTCGTTAAAGTCGTAGGCCTTGAAGTTAGCTTTCCAACAAGCTCTCAAATGGCCCGATCAGACCAATGCAGCTCTTGTTATGGCCAAACTACCAAGCTCGTGTCCGTAAAACCTATCGAAAGGCACACGACCTTCATTCCGGAGCTATTTGGGCATCTCTGGTGGGCCTTTCATGGGCCTATTGCCTAACTAGCATCACACCATGCCTAGGGCATACAATTTAGGGTTTTAAATTTTCTGAGATTTTGAGATTTTTTTTGGACTACCCCCTTTGGAAAAAGTCGAGGATCCAAGCCGGTGGAAAAATGATTTTTTTTGGACAGCTTCGAGGGGGATTTCTCAGGAGACGTCCTCGTTAAAGTCGTAGACCTTGAAGTTAGCTTTCGAATGAGCTCTCAAAGGGCCTGATCAGACCAATGCAGCTCTTGTTATGGCCAAACTACCAAGCTCGTGTCCGTAAAACCTATCGAAAGGCACACGACCTTCATTCTGGGGCTATTTGGGCATCTCTGGTGGGCCTTTCATGGGCCTATTGCCTTACTAGCATCACACCATGCCTAGGGCATATAATTTAGGGTTTTAAATTTTCTGAGATTTTGAGATTTTTTGTGGACTACCGCCTTTGTAAAAAGTCGAGGATCCAAGCCGGTGGAAAAATGATTTTTTTGGACATCTTCGAGGGTGATTTCTCAGGAGACGTCCTCGTTAAAGTCGTAGGCCTTGAAGTTAGCTTTCCAACGAGCTCTCAAATGGCCCGATCAGACCAACGCAGCTCTTGTTATGGCCAAACTACCAAGCTCGTGTCCGTAAAACCTATCGAAAGGCACACGACCTTCATTCCGGAGCTATTTGGGCATCTCTGGTGGGCCTTTCATGGGCCTATTGCCTAACTAGCATCACACCATGCCTAGGGCTTATAATTTAGGGTTTTAAATTTTCTGAGATTTTGAGATTTTTTTTGGACTACCCCCTTTGGAAAAAGTCGAGGATCCAAGCCGGTGGAAAAATGATTTTTTTGGACATCTTCGAGGGGGATTTCTCAGGAGACGTCCACGTTAGAGTCGTAGACCTTGAAGTTAGCTTTCGAATGAGCTCTCAAATGACCCGATCAGACCAATGCAGCTCTTGTTATGGCCAAACTACCAAGCTCGTGTCCGTAAAACCTATCGAAAGGCACACGACCTTCATTCTGGGGCTATTTGGGCATCTCTGGTGGGCCTTTCATGGGCCTATTGCCTTACTAGCATCACACCATGCCTAGGGCATATAATTTAGGGTTTTAAATTTTCTGAGATTTTGAGATTTTTTGTGGACTACCGCCTTTGTAAAAAGTCGAGGATCCAAGCTGGTGGAAAAATGATTTTTTTGGACATCTTCGAGGGTGATTTCTCAGGAGACGTCCCCGTTAAAGTCGTAGACCTTGAAGTTAGCTTTCGAACGAGCTCTCAAATCGCCCGATCAGACCAACGCAAATCTCGTTATCGCCAAAATACCAAGCTCGTGTCCGTAAAACCTATCGAAAGGCACACGACCTTCATTCCGGGGCTATTTGGGCATCTCTGGTGGGCCTTTCATGGGCCTATTGCCTAACTAGCATCACACCATGCCTAGGTCATATAATTTAGGGTTTTAAATTTTCTGAGATTTTGAGATGTTTTGTGGACTACCCCCTTTGGAAAAAGTCGAGGATCCAAGCCAGTGGAAAAATGATTTTTTTGGACATCTTCGAGGGGGATTTCTCAGGAGACGTCCTTGTTAAAGTCGTAGACCTTGAAGTTAGCTTTCGAATGAGCTCTCAAATAGCCCGATCAGACAAACGCAGCTCTTGTTATGGCCAAACTACCAAGCTCGTGTCCGTAAAACCTATCGAAAGGCACACGACCTTCATTCTGGGGCTATTTGGGCATCTCTGGTGGGCCTTTCATGGGCCTATTTCCTAACTAGCATCACACCATGCCTAGGGCATATAATTTAGGGTTTTAAATTTTTTGAGATTTTGAGATTTTTTGTGGACTACCGCCTTTGGAAAAAGTTGAGGATCCAAGCTGGTGGAAAAATGATTTTTTTGGACATCTTCGAGAGTGATTTCTCAGGAGACGTCCACGTTAAAGTCATAGGCCTTGAAGTTAGCTTTCCAACGAGCTCTAAAATGGCCCGATCAGACCAAAGCAACTCTTGTTATTGCCAAAATACCAAGCTCGTGTCCGTAAAACCTATCGAAAGGCACACGACCTTCATTCCGGGGCTATTTGGGCATCTCTGGTGGGCTTTTCATGGGCCTATTGCCTAACTAGCATCACACCATGCCTAGGTAATAGAATTTGGGGTTTTAAATTTTCTGAGATTTTGAGATTTTTTGTGGACTACCCCTCTAGAAAAAGTCAAGAATCCAAACTGGTTGAAAATGATTTTTTTGGACATATTCGAGGGGGTTTTCCCTGGAGATGTCCTCGTTAAAGTCATAGGCCTTGAAATTAGCTTTCCAATGAGCTCTCAAATGGCACGATCAGACCAACGCAGCTCTTAATATGACCAAAATACCATGCTCGTGTCCCTAGCACCTATCGAAAGGCACACGACCTTCATTCCGGGGCTATTTGGGCATCTCTGGTGGGCCTTTCATGGGCCTATTGCCTAACTAGAACCACACCATGCCTTGAGCAGAGAATTTGGGGTTTTAAATTTTCTAAGATTTTGAGATTTTTTGTGGACTACCGCCTTTGGAAAAAGTCGAGGATCCAAGCTGGTGGAAAAATGATTTTTTTGGACATCTTCGAGGGGGATTTCTCAGGAGACGTCCTCGTTAAAGTCGTAGGCCTTGAAGTTAGCTTTCCAACAAGCTCTCAAATGGCCCGATCAGACCAATGCAGCTCTTGTTATGGCCAAACTACCAAGCTCGTGTCCGTAAAACCTATCGAAAGGCACACGACCTTCATTCCGGAGCTATTTGGGCATCTCTGGTGGGCCTTTCATGGGCCTATTTCCTAACTAGCATCACACCATGCCTAGGGCATACAATTTAGGGTTTTAAATTTTCTGAGATTTTGAGATTTTTTTTGGACTACCCCCTTTGGAAAAAGTCGAGGATCCAAGCCGGTGGAAAAATGATTTTTTTTGGACAGCTTCGAGGGGGATTTCTCAGGAGACGTCCTCGTTAAAGTCGTAGACCTTGAAGTTAGCTTTCGAATGAGCTCTCAAAGGGCCTGATCAGACCAATGCAGCTCTTGTTATGGCCAAACTACCAAGCTCGTGTCCGTAAAACCTATCGAAAGGCACACGACCTTCATTCTGGGGCTATTTGGGCATCTCTGGTGGGCCTTTCATGGGCCTATTGCCTTACTAGCATCACACCATGCCTAGGGCATATAATTTAGGGTTTTAAATTTTCTGAGATTTTGAGATTTTTTGTGGACTACCGCCTTTGTAAAAAGTCGAGGATCCAAGCCGGTGGAAAAATGATTTTTTTGGACATCTTCGAGGGTGATTTCTCAGGAGACGTCCTCGTTAAAGTCGTAGACCTTGAAGTTAGCTTTCGAACGAGCTCTCAAATGGCCCGATCAGACCAACGCAGCTCTTGTTATGGCCAAAATACCAAGATCGTGTCCGTAAAACCTATCGAAAGGCACACGACCTTCATTCCGGGGCTATTTGGGCATCTCTGGTGGGCCTTTCATGGGCCTATTGCCTAACTAGCATCACACCATGCCTAGGGCATATAATTTAGGGTTTTAAATTTTCTGAGATTTTGAGATGTTTTGTGGACTACCCCCTTTGGAAAAAGTCGAGGATCCAAGCCGGTGGAAAAATGATTTTTTTGGACATCTTCGAGGGGGATTTCTCAGGAGACGTCCTTGTTAAAGTCGTAGACCTTGAAGTTAGCTTTCGAATGAGCTCTCAAATAGCCCGATCAGACCAACGCAGCTCTTGTTATGGCCAAACTACGAAGCTCGTGTCCGTAAAACCTATCGAAAGGCACACGACCTTCATTCTGGGGCTATTTGGGCATCTCTGGTGGGCCTTTCATGGGCCTATTGCCTAACTAGCATCACACCATGCCTAGGGCATATAATTTAGGGATTTAAATTTTCTGAGATTTTGAGATTTTTTTTGGACTACCCCCTTTGGAAAAAGTCGAGGATCCAAGCCGGTGGAAAAATGATTTTTTTGGACATCTTCGAGGGGGATTTCTCAGGAGACGTTCTCGTTAAAGTCGTAGACCTTGAAGTTAGCTTTCGAATGAGCTCTCAAAGGGCCCGATCAGACCAATGCAGCTCTTGTTATGGCCAAACTACCAAGCTCGTGTCCGTAAAACCTATCGAAAGGCACACGACCTTCATTCTGGGGCTATTTGGGCATCTCTGGTGGGCCTTTCATGGGCCTATTGCCTTACTAGCATCACACCATGCCTAGGGCATATAATTTAGGGTTTTAAATTTTCTGAGATTTTGAGATTTTTTGTGGACTACCGCCTTTGTAAAAAGTCGAGGATCCAAGCCGGTGGAAAATGATTTTTTTGGACATCTTCGAGGGTGATTTCTCAGGAGACGTCCTCGTTAAAGTCGTAGACCTTGAAGTTAGCTTTCGAATGAGCTCTCAAAGGGCCCGATCAGACCGATGCAGCTCTTGTTATGGCCAAACTACCAAGCTCGTGTCCGTAAAACCTATCGAAAGGCACACGACCTTCATTCTGGGGCTATTTGGGCATCTCTGGTGGGCCTTTCATGGGCCTATTGCCTTACTAGCATCACACCATGCCTAGGGCATATAATTTAGGGTTTTAAATTTTCTGAGATTTGGAGATTTTTTGTGGACTACCGCCTTTGTAAAAAGTCGAGGATCCAAGCCGGTGGAAAAATGATTTTTTTGGACATCTTCGAGGGGGATTTCTCAGGAGACGTCCTCGTTAAAGTCGTAGACCTTGAAGTTAGATTTCGAATGAGCTCTCAAAGGGCCCGATCAGACCTATGCAGCTCTTGTTATGGCCAAACTACCAAGCTCGTGTCCGTAAAACCTATCGAAAGGCACACGACCTTCATTCTGGGGCTATTTGGGCATCTCTGGTGGGCCTTTCATGGGCCTATTGCCTTACTAGCATCACACCATGCCTAGGGCATATAATTTAGGGTTTTAAATTTTCTGAGATTTTGAGATTTTTTGTGGACTACCGCCTTTGTAAAAAGTCGAGGATCCAAGCCGGTGGAAAAATGATTTTTTTGGACATCTTCGAGGGTGATTTCTCAGGAGACGTCCTCTTTAAAGTCGTAGACCTTGAAGTTAGCTTTCGAACGAGCTCTCAAATGGCCCGATCAGACCAACGCAGCTCTTGTTATGGCCAAAATACCAAGATCGTGTCCGTAAAACCTATCGAAAGGCACACGACCTTCATTCCGGGGCTATTTGGGCATCTCTGGTGGGCCTTTCATGGGCCTATTGCCTAACTAGCATCACACCATGCCTAGGGCATATAATTTAGGGTTTTAAATTTTCTGAGATTTTGAGATGTTTTGTGGACTACCCCCTTTGGAAAAAGTCGAGGATCCAAGCCGGTGGAAAAATGATTTTTTTGGACATCTTCGAGGGGGATTTCTCAGGAGACGTCCTTGTTAAAGTCGTAGACCTTGAAGTTAGCTTTCGAATGAGCTCTCAAATAGCCCGATCAGACCAACGCAGCTCTTGTTATGGCCAAACTACCAAGCTCGTGTCCGTAAAACCTATCGAAAGGCACACGACCTTCATTCTGGGGCTATTTGGGCATCTCTGGTGGGCCTTTCATGGGCCTATTGCCTAACTAGCATCACACCATGCCTAGGGCATACAATTTAGGGTTTTAAATTTTCTGAGATTTTGAGATTTTTTTTGGACTACCCCCTTTGGAAAAAGTCGAGGATCCAAGCCGGTGGAAAAATGATTTTTTTTGGACAGCTTCGAGGGGGATTTCTCAGGAGACGTCCTCGTTAAAGTCGTAGACCTTGAAGTTAGCTTTCGAATGAGCTCTCAAAGGGCCTGATCAGACCAATGCAGCTCTTGTTATGGCCAAACTACCAAGCTCGTGTCCGTAAAACCTATCGAAATGCACACGACCTTCATTCTGGGGCTATTTGGGCATCTCTGGTGGGCCTTTCATGGGCCTATTGCCTTACTAGCATCACACCATGCCTAGGGCATATAATTTAGGGTTTTAAATTTTCTGAGATTTTGAGATTTTTTGTGGACTACCGCCTTTGTAAAAAGTCGAGGATCCAAGCCGGTGGAAAAATGATTTTTTTGGACATCTTCGAGGGTGATTTCTCAGGAGACGTCCTCGTTAAAGTCGTAGACCTTGAAGTTAGCTTTCGAACGAGCTCTCAAATGGCCCGATCAGACCAACGCAGCTCTTGTTATGGCCAAACTACCAAGCTCGTGTCCGTAAAACCTATCGAAAGGCACACGACCTTCATTCTGGGGCTATTTGGGCATCTCTGGTGGGCCTTTCATGGGCCTATTGCCTAACTAGCATCACACCATGCCTAGGGCATACAATTTAGGGTTTTAAATTTTCTGAGATTTTGAGATTTTTTTTGGACTACCCCCTTTGGAAAAAGTCGAGGATCCAAGCCGGTGGAAAAATGATTTTTTTGGACATCTTCGAGGGGGATTTCTCAGGAGACGTCCTCGTTAAAGTCGTAGACCTTGAAGTTAGCTTTCGAATGAGCTCTCAAAGGGCCCGATCAGACCAATGCAGCTCTTGTTATGGCCAAACTACCAAGCTCGTGTCCGTAAAACCTATCGAAAGGCACACGACCTTCATTCTGGGGCTATTTGGGCATCTCTGGTGGGCCTTTCATGGGCCTATTGCCTTACTAGCATCACACCATGCCTAGGGCATATAATTTAGGGTTTTAAATTTTCTGAGATTTTGAGATTTTTTGTGGACTACCGCCTTTGTAAAAAGTCGAGGATCCAAGCCGGTGGAAAAATGATTTTTTTGGACATCTTCGAGGGTGATTTCTCAGGAGACGTCCTCGTTAAAGTCGTAGACCTTGAAGTTAGCTTTCGAACGAGCTCTCAAATGGCCCGATCAGACCAACGCAGCTCTTGTTATGGCCAAAATACCAAGATCGTGTCCGTAAAACCTATCGAAAGGCACACGACCTTCATTCCGGGGCTATTTGGGCATCTCTGGTGGGCCTTTCATGGGCCTATTGCCTAACTAGCATCACACCATGCCTAGGGCATATAATTTAGGGTTTTAAATTTTCTGAGATTTTGAGATGTTTTGTGGACTACCCCCTTTGGAAAAAGTCGTGGATCCAAGCCGGTGGAAAAATGATTTTTTTGGACATCTTCGAGGGGGATTTCTCAGGAGACGTCCTTGTTAAAGTCGTAGACCTTGAAGTTAGCTTTCGAATGAGCTCTCAAATAGCCCGATCAGACCAACGCAGCTCTTGTTATGGCCAAACTACCAAGCTCGTGTCCGTAAAACCTATCGAAAGGCACACGACCTTCATTCTAGGGCTATTTGGGCATCTCTGGTGGGCCTTTCATGGGCCTATTGCCTAACTAGCATCACACCATGCCTAGGGCATATAATTTAGGGTTTTAAATTTTCTGAGATTTTGAGATTTTTTTTGGACTACCCCCTTTGGAAAAAGTCGAGGATCCAAGCCGGTGGAAAAATGATTTTTTTGGACATCTTCGAGGGGGATTTCTCAGGAGACGTCCTCGTTAAAGTCGTAGACCTTGAAGTTAGCTTTCGAATGAGCTCTCAAAGGGCCCGATCAGACCAATGCAGCTCTTGTTATGGCCAAACTACCAAGCTCGTGTCCGTAAAACCTATCGAAAGGCACACGACCTTCATTCTGGGGCTATTTGGGCATCTCTGGTGGGCCTTTCATGGGCCTATTGCCTTACTAGCATCACACCATGCCTAGGGCATATAATTTAGGGTTTTAAATTTTCTGAGATTTTGAGATTTTTTGTGGACTACCGCCTTTGTAAAAAGTCGAGGATCTAAGCCGGTGGAAAAATGATTTTTTTGGACATCTTCGAGGGTGATTTCTCAGGAGACGTCCTCGTTAAAGTCGTAGACCTTGAAGTTAGCTTTCGAATGAGCTCTCAAAGGGCCCGATCAGACCAATGCAGCTCTTGTTATGGCCAAACTACCAAGCTCGTGTCCGTAAAACCTATCGAAAGGCACACGACCTTCATTCTGGGGCTATTTGGGCATCTCTGGTGGGCCTTCCATGGGCCTATTGCCTTACTAGCATCACACCATGCCTAGGGCATATAATTTAGGGTTTTAAATTTTCTGAGATTTGGAGATTTTTTGTGGACTACCGCCTTTGTAAAAAGTCGAGGATCCAAGCCGGTGGAAAAATGATTTTTTTGGACATCTTCGAGGGGGATTTCTCAGGAGACGTCCTCGTTAAAGTCGTAGACCTTGAAGTTAGCTTTCGAATGAGCTCTCAAAGGGCCCGATCAGACCAATGCAGCTCTTGTTATGGCCAAACTACCAAGCTCGTGTCCGTAAAACCTATCGAAAGGCACACGACCTTCATTCTGGGGCTATTTGGGCATCTCTGGTGGGCCTTTCATGGGCCTTTTGCCTTACTAGCATCACACCATGCCTAGGGCATATAATTTAGGGTTTTAAATTTTCTGAGATTTTGAGATTTTTTGTGGACTACCGCCTTTGTAAAAAGTCGAGGATCCAAGCCGGTGGAAAAATGATTTTTTTGGACATCTTCGAGGGTGATTTCTCAGGAGACGTCCTCGTTAAAGTCGTAGACCTTGAAGTTAGCTTTCGAACGAGCTCTCAAATGGCCCGATCAGACCAACGCAGCTCTTGTTATGGCCAAAATACCAAGATCGTGTCCGTAAAACCTATCGAAAGGCACACGACCTTCATTCCGGGGCTATTTGGGCATCTCTGGTGGGCCTTTCATGGGCCTATTGCCTAACTAGCATCACACCATGCCTAGGGCATATAATTTAGGGTTTTAAATTTTCTGAGATTTTGAGATGTTTTGTGGACTACCCCCTTTGGAAAAAGTCGAGGATCCAAGCAGGTGGAAAAATGATTTTTTTGGACATCTTCGAGGGGGATTTCTCAGGAGACGTCCTTGTTAAAGTCGTAGACCTTGAAGTTAGCTTTCGAATGAGCTCTCAAATAGCCCGATCAGACCAACGCAGCTCTTGTTATGGCCAAACTACCAAGCTCGTGTCCGTAAAACCTATCGAAAGGCACACGACCTTCATTCTGGGGCTATTTGGGCATCTCTGGTGGGCCTTTCATGGGCCTATTGCCTAACTAGCATCACACCATGCCTAGGGCATATAATTTAGGGTTTTAAATTTTCTGAGATTTTGAGATTTTTTTTGGACTACCCCCTTTGGAAAAAGTCGAGGATCCAAGCCGGTGGAAAAATGATTTTTTTGGAAATCTTCGAGGGGGATTTCTCAGGAGACGTCCTCGTTAAAGTCGTAGACCTTGAAGTTAGCTTTCGAACGAGCTCTCAAAGGGCCCGATCAGACCAATGCAGCTCTTGTTATGGCCAAACTACCAAGCTCGTGTCCGTAAAACCTATCGAAAGGCACACGACCTTCATTCTGGGGCTATTTGGGCATCTCTGGTGGGCCTTTCATGGGCCTATTGCCTTACTAGCATCACACCATGCCTAGGGCATATAATTTAGGGTTTTAAATTTTCTGAGATTTTGAGATTTTTTGTGGACTACCGCCTTTGTAAAAAGTCGAGGATCCAAGCCGGTGGAAAAATGATTTTTTTGGACATCTTCGAGGGTGATTTCTCAGGAGACGTCCGCGTTAAAGTCGTAGACCTTGAAGTTAGCTTTCGAACGAGCTCTCAAATGGCCCGATCAGACCAACGCAGCTCTTGTTATGGCCAAAATACCAAGATCGTGTCCGTAAAACCTATCGAAAGGCACACGACCTTCATTCCGGGGCTATTTGGGCATCTCTGGTGGGCCTTTCATGGGCCTATTGCCTAACTAGCATCACACCATGCCTAGGGCATATAATTTAGGGTTTTAAATTTTCTGAGATTTTGAGATGTTTTGTGGACTACCCCCTTTGGAAAAAGTCGAGGATCCAAGCCGGTGGAAAAATGATTTTTTTGGACATCTTCGAGGGGGATTTCTCAGGAGACGTCCTTGTTAAAGTCGTAGACCTTGAAGTTAGCTTTCGAATGAGCTCTCAAATAGCCCGATCAGACCAACGCAGCTCTTGTTATGGCCAAACTACCAAGCTCGTGTCCGTAAAACCTATCGAAAGGCACACGACCTTCATTCTGGGGCTATTTGGGCATCTCTGGTGGGCCTTTCATGGGCCTATTGCCTAACTAGCATCACACCATGCCTAGGGCATATAATTTAGGGTTTTAAATTTTCTGAGATTTTGAGATTATTTTTGGACTACCCCCTTTGGAAAAAGTCGAGGATCCAAGCCGGTGGAAAAATGATTTTTTTGGACATCTTCGAGGGGGATTTCTCAGGAGACGTCCTCGTTAAAGTCGTAGACCTTGAAGTTAGCTTTCGAATGAGCTCTCAAAGGGCCCGATCAGACCAATGCAGCTCTTGTTATGGCCAAACTACCAAGCTCGTGTCCGTAAAACCTATCGAAAGGCACACGACCTTCATTCTGGGGCTATTTGGGCATCTCTGGTGGGCCTTTCATGGGCCTATTGCCTTACTAGCATCACACCATGCCTAGGGCATATAATTTAGGGTTTTAAATTTTCTGAGATTTTGAGATTTTTTGTGGACTACCGCCTTTGTAAAAAGTCGAGGATCCAAGCCGGTGGAAAAATGATTTTTTTGGACATCTTCGAGGGTGATTTCTCAGGAGACGTCCTCGTTAAAGTCGTAGACCTTGAAGTTAGCTTTCGAACGAGCTCTCAAATGGCCCGATCAGACCAACGCAGCTCTTGTTATGGCCAAAATACCAAGATCGTGTCCGTAAAACCTATCGAAAGGCACACGACCTTCATTCCGGGGCTATTTGGGCATCTCTGGTGGGCCTTTCATGGGCCTATTGCCTAACTAGCATCACACCATGCCTAGGGCATATAATTTAGGGTTTTAAATTTTCTGAGATTTTGAGATGTTTTGTGGACTACCCCCTTTGGAAAAAGTCGTGGATCCAAGCCGGTGGAAAAATGATTTTTTTGGACATCTTCGAGGGGGATTTCTCAGGAGACGTCCTTGTTAAAGTCGTAGACCTTGAAGTTAGCTTTCGAATGAGCTCTCAAATAGCCCGATCAGACCAACGCAGCTCTTGTTATGGCCAAACTACCAAGCTCGTGTCCGTAAAACCTATCGAAAGGCACACGACCTTCATTCTGGGGCTATTTGGGCATCTCTGGTGGGCCTTTCATGGGCCTATTGCCTAACTAGCATCACACCATGCCTAGGGCATATAATTTAGGGTTTTAAATTTTCTGAGATTTTGAGATTTTTTTTGGACTACCCCCTTTGGAAAAAGTCGAGGATCCAAGCCGGTGGAAAAATGATTTTTTTGGACATCTTCGAGGGGGATTTCTCAGGAGACGTCCTCGTTAAAGTCGTAGACCTTGAAGTTAGCTTTCGAATGAGCTCTCAAAGGGCCCGATCAGACCAATGCAGCTCTTGTTATGGCCAAACTACCAAGCTCGTGTCCGTAAAACCTATCGAAAGGCACACGACCTTCATTCTGGGGCTATTTGGGCATCTCTGGTGGGCCTTTCATGGGCCTATTGCCTTACTAGCATCACACCATGCCTAGGGCATATAATTTAGGGTTTTAAATTTTCTGAGATTTTGAGATTTTTTGTGGACTACCGCCTTTGTAAAAAGTCGAGGATCCAAGCCGGTGGAAAAATGATTTTTTTGGACATCTTCGAGGGTGATTTCTCAAGAGACGTCCTCGTTAAAGTCGTAGACCTTGAAGTTAGCTTTCGAATGAGCTCTCAAAGGGCCCGATCAGACCAATGCAGCTCTTGTTATGGCCAAACTACCAAGCTCGTGTCCGTAAAACCTATCGAAAGGCACACGACCTTCATTCTGGGGCTATTTGGGCATCTCTGGTGGGCCTTCCATGGGCCTATTGCCTTACTAGCATCACACCATGCCTAGGGCATATAATTTAGGGTTTTAAATTTTCTGAGATTTGGAGATTTTTTGTGGACTACCGCCTTTGTAAAAAGTCGAGGATCCAAGCCGGTGGAAAAATGATTTTTTTGGACATCTTCGAGGGGGATTTCTCAGGAGACGTCCTCGTTAAAGTCGTAGACCTTGAAGTTAGCTTTCGAATGAGCTCTCAAAGGGCCCGATCAGACCAATGCAGCTCTTGTTATGGCCAAACTACCAAGCTCGTGTCCGTAAAACCTATCGAAAGGCACACGACCTTCATTCTGGGGCTATTTGGGCATCTCTGGTGGGCCTTTCATGGGCCTATTGCCTTACTAGCATCACACCATGCCTAGGGCATATAATTTAGGGTTTTAAATTTTCTGAGATTTTGAGATTTTTTGTGGACTACCGCCTTTGTAAAAAGTCGAGGATCCAAGCCGGTGGAAAAATGATTTTTTTGGACATCTTCGAGGGTGATTTCTCAGGAGACGTCCTCGTTAAAGTCGTAGACCTTGAAGTTAGCTTTCGAACGAGCTCTCAAATGGCCCGATCAGACCAACGCAGCTCTTGTTATGGCCAAAATACCAAGATCGTGTCCGTAAAACCTATCGAAAGGCACACGACCTTCATTCCGGGGCTATTTGGGCATCTCTGGTGGGCCTTTCATGGGCCTATTGCCTAACTAGCATCACACCATGCCTAGGGCATATAATTTAGGGTTTTAAATTTTCTGAGATTTTGAGATGTTTTGTGGACTACCCCCTTTGGAAAAAGTCGTGGATCCAAGCCGGTGGAAAAATGATTTTTTTGGACATCTTCGAGGGGGATTTCTCAGGAGACGTCCTTGTTAAAGTCGTAGACCTTGAAGTTAGCTTTCGAATGAGCTCTCAAATAGCCCGATCAGACCAACGCAGCTCTTGTTATGGCCAAACTACCAAGCTCGTGTCCGTAAAACCTATCGAAAGGCACACGACCTTCATTCTGGGGCTATTTGGGCATCTCTGGTGGGCCTTTCATGGGCCTATTGCCTAACTAGCATCACACCATGCCTAGGGCATATAATTTAGGGTTTTAAATTTTCTGAGATTTTGAGATTTTTTTTGGACTACCCCCTTTGGAAAAAGTCGAGGATCCAAGCCGGTGGAAAAATGATTTTTTTGGACATCTTCGAGGGGGATTTCTCAGGAGACGTCCTCGTTAAAGTCGTAGACCTTGAAGTTAGCTTTCGAATGAGCTCTCAAAGGGCCCGATCAGACCAATGCAGCTCTTGTTATGGCCAAACTACCAAGCTCGTGTCCGTAAAACCTATCGAAAGGCACACGACCTTCATTCTGGGGCTATTTGGGCATCTCTGGTGGGCCTTTCATGGGCCTATTGCCTTACTAGCATCACACCATGCCTAGGGCATATAATTTAGGGTTTTAAATTTTCTGAGATTTTGAGATTTTTTGTGGACTACCGCCTTTGTAAAAAGTCGAGGATCCAAGCCGGTGGAAAAATGATTTTTTTGGACATCTTCGAGGGTGATTTCTCAAGAGACGTCCTCGTTAAAGTCGTAGACCTTGAAGTTAGCTTTCGAATGAGCTCTCAAAGGGCCCGATCAGACCAATGCAGCTCTTGTTATGGCCAAACTACCAAGCTCGTGTCCGTAAAACCTATCGAAAGGCACACGACCTTCATTCTGGGGCTATTTGGGCATCTCTGGTGGGCCTTCCATGGGCCTATTGCCTTACTAGCATCACACCATGCCTAGGGCATATAATTTAGGGTTTTAAATTTTCTGAGATTTGGAGATTTTTTGTGGACTACCGCCTTTGTAAAAAGTCGAGGATCCAAGCCGGTGGAAAAATGATTTTTTTGGACATCTTCGAGGGGGATTTCTCAGGAGACGTCCTCGTTAAAGTCGTAGACCTTGAAGTTAGCTTTCGAATGAGCTCTCAAAGGGCCCGATCAGACCAATGCAGCTCTTGTTATGGCCAAACTACCAAGCTCGTGTCCGTAAAACCTATCGAAAGGCACACGACCTTCATTCTGGGGCTATTTGGGCATCTCTGGTGGGCCTTTCATGGGCCTTTTGCCTTACTAGCATCACACCATGCCTAGGGCATATAATTTAGGGTTTTAAATTTTCTGAGATTTTGAGATTTTTTGTGGACTACCGCCTTTGTAAAAAGTCGAGGATCCAAGCCGGTGGAAAAATGATTTTTTTGGACATCTTCGAGGGTGATTTCTCAGGAGACGTCCTCGTTAAAGTCGTAGACCTTGAAGTTAGCTTTCGAACGAGCTCTCAAATGGCCCGATCAGACCAACGCAGCTCTTGTTATGGCCAAAATACCAAGATCGTGTCCGTAAAACCTATCGAAAGGCACACGACCTTCATTCCGGGGCTATTTGGGCATCTCTGGTGGGCCTTTCATGGGCCTATTGCCTAACTAGCATCACACCATGCCTAGGGCATATAATTTAGGGTTTTAAATTTTCTGAGATTTTGAGATGTTTTGTGGACTACCCCCTTTGGAAAAAGTCGAGGATCCAAGCCGGTGGAAAAATGATTTTTTTGGACATCTTCGAGGGGGATTTCTCAGGAGACGTCCTTGTTAAAGTCGTAGACCTTGAAGTTAGCTTTCGAATGAGCTCTCAAATAGCCCGATCAGACCAACGCAGCTCTTGTTATGGCCAAACTACCAAGCTCGTGTCCGTAAAACCTATCGAAAGGCACACGACCTTCATTCTGGGGCTATTTGGGCATCTCTGGTGGGCCTTTCATGGGCCTATTGCCTAACTAGCATCACACCATGCCTAGGGCATATAATTTAGGGTTTTAAATTTTCTGAGATTTTGAGATTTTTTTTGGACTACCCCCTTTGGAAAAAGTCGAGGATCCAAGCCGGTGGAAAAATGATTTTTTTGGAAATCTTCGAGGGGGATTTCTCAGGAGACGTCCTCGTTAAAGTCGTAGACCTTGAAGTTAGCTTTCGAACGAGCTCTCAAAGGGCCCGATCAGACCAATGCAGCTCTTGTTATGGCCAAACTACCAAGCTCGTGTCCGTAAAACCTATCGAAAGGCACACGACCTTCATTCTGGGGCTATTTGGGCATCTCTGGTGGGCCTTTCATGGGCCTATTGCCTTACTAGCATCACACCATGCCTAGGGCATATAATTTAGGGTTTTAAATTTTCTGAGATTTTGAGATTTTTTGTGGACTACCCCTTTAGAAAAAGTCAAGAATCCAAGCCGGTGGAAAAATGATTTTTTTGGACATCTTCGAGGGGGTTTTCCCTGGAGATGTCCTCGTTAAAGTCATAGGCCTTGAAATTAGCTTTCCAATGAGCTCTCAAATGGCTCGATCAGACCAACGCAGCTCTTAATATGACCAAAATACCATGCTCGTGTCCCTAGCACCTTTAAAAAGGCACACTACCTTCATTCCGGGGCTATTTGGGCATCTCAGGTTGGCCTTTCATGGGCCTATTGCCTACCTAGCACCACACCATGCCTAGAGCAAAGAATTTGGAGTTTTAAATTTTCTAAGATTTTGAGATTTTTTGTGGACTACCGCCTTTGGAAAAAGTCGAGGATCCAAGCTGGTGGAAAAATGATTTTTTTGGACATCTTCGAGAGGGATTTCTCAGGAGACGTCCTCGTTAATGTCGTAGGCCTTGAAGTTAGCTTTCGAACGAGCTCTCAAATGGCCCGATCAGACCAACGCAGCTCTTGTTATGGCCAAAATACCAAGCTCGTGTCCGTAAAACCTATCGAAAGGCACACGACCTTCATTCCGGGGCTATTTGGGCATCTCTGGTGGGCCTTTCATGGGCCTATTGCCTAACTAGCATCACACCATGCCTAGGGCATATAATTTAGGGTTTTAAATTTTCTGAGATTTTGAGATATTTTGCGAACTACCCCTTTTGGAAAAAGTCGAGGATCCAAGCCGGTGGAAAAATGATTTTTTTGGACATCTTCGAGGGGGATTTCTCAGGAGACGTCCTTGTTAAAGTCGTAGACCTTGAAGTTAGCTTTCGAATGAGCTCTCAAATGGCCCGATCAGACCAACGCAGCTCTTGTTATGGCCAAAATACCAAGCTCGTGTCCGTAAAACCTATCGAAAGGCACATGACCTTCATTCCGGGGCTATTTGGGCATCTCTGGTGGGCCTTTCATGGGCCTATTGCCTAACTAGAACAACACCATGCCTAGAGCAGAGAATTTGGGGTTTTAAATTTTCTAAGATTTTGAGATTTTTTGTGGACTACCGCCTTTGGAAAAAGTCGAGGATCCAAGCTGGTGGAAAAATGATTTTTTTGGACATCTTCGAGGGGGATTTCTCAGGAGACGTCCGCGTTAAAGTCGTAGGCCTTGAAGATAGCTTTCCAACGAGCTCTCAAATGGCCCGATCAGACCAATGCAGCTGTTGTTATGGCCAAACTACCAAGCTCGTGTCCGTAAAACCTATCGAAAGGCACACGACCTTTATTCCGGGGCTATTTGGGCATCTCTGGTGGGCCTTTCATGGGCCTATTGCCTAACTAGCATCACACCATGCCTTGGGCATAGAATTTGGGGTTTTAAATTTTCTGACATTTTGAGATTTTTTGTGGACTACCCCCTTTGGAAAAAGTCGAGGATCCAAGCCGGTGGAAAAATGATTTTTTTGGACATCTTCGAGGGTGATTTCTCAGGAGACGTCCTCGTTAAAGTCATAGGCCTTGAAGTTAGCTTTCCAATGAGCTCTAAAATGGCCCGATCAGACCAACACAACTCTTGTTATTGCCAAAATACCAAGCTCGTGTCCGTAAAACATATCGAAAGGCACACGACCTTCATTCCGGGGCTATTTGGGCATCTCTGGTGGGCCTTTCATGGGCCTATTTCCTAACTAGCATCACACCATGCCTAGGGCATAGAATTTGGGGTTTTAAATTTTCTAAGATTTGAGATTTTTTGTGGACTACCCCCTTCGGATAAAGTCGAGAATCCAAGCCGGTGGAAAAATGATTTTTTTGGACATCTTCGAGGGGGATTTCCCTGGAGATGTCCTCGTTAAAGTCATAGGCCTTGAAATAAGCTTTCCAATGAGCTCTCAAATGGCACGATCAGACCAACGCAGCTCTTAATATGACCAAAATACCATGCTCGTGTCCCTAGCACCTATCGAAAGGCACACGACCTTCATTCCGGGGCTATTTGGGCATCTCTGGTGGGCCTTTCATGGGCCTATTGCCTAACTAGAACAACACCATGCCTTGAGCAGAGAATTTGGGGTTTTAAATTTTCTAAGATTTTGAGATTTTTTGTGGACTACCGCCTTTGGAAAAAGTCGAGGATCCAAGCTGGTGGAAAAATGATTTTTTTGGACATCTTCGAGGGGGATTTCTCAGGAGACGTCCTCGTTAAAGTCGTAGGCCTTGAAGTTAGCTTTCCAACGAGCTCTCAAATGGCCCGATCAGACCAACGCAGCTCTTGTTATGGCCAAACTACCAAGCTCGTGTCCGTAAAACCTATCGAAAGGCACACGACCTTCATTCCGGAGCTATTTGGGCATCTCTGGTGGGCCTTTCATGGGCCTATTGCCTAACTAGCATCACACCATGCCTAGGGCATATAATTTAGGGTTTTAAATTTTCTGAGATTTTGAGATTTTTTTTGGACTACCCCCTTTGGAAAAAGTCGAGGATCCAAGCCGGTGGAAAAATGATTTTTTTGGACATCTTCGAGGGGGATTTCTCAGGAGACGTCCTCGTTAAAGTCATAGACCTTGAAGTTAGCTTTCGAATGAGCTCTCAAATGGCCCGATCAGACCAACGCAGCTCTTGTTATGGCCAAAATACCAAGCTCGTGTCTGTAAAACCTATCGAAAGGCACACGACCTTCATTCCGGGGCTATTTGGGCATCTCTGGTGGGCCTTTCATGGGCCTATTGCCTAACTAGCATCACACCATGCCTAGGGCATATAATTTAGGGTTTTAAATTTTCTGAGATTTTGAGATGTTTTGTGGACTACCCCCTTTGGAAAAAGTCGAGGATCCAAGCCGGTGGAAAAATGATTTTTTTGGACATCTTCGAGGGGGATTTCTCAGGAGACGTCCTTGTTAAAGTCGTAGACCTTGAAGTTAGCTTTCGAATGAGCTCTCAAATAGCCCGATCAGACCAACGCAGCTCTTGTTATGGCCAAACTACCAAGCTCGTGTCCGTAAAACCTATCGAAAGGCACACGATCTTCATTCTGGGGCTATTTGGGCATCTCTGGTGGGCCTTTCATGGGCCTATTGCCTAACTAGCATCACACCATGCCTAGGGCATATAATTTAGGGTTTTAAATTTTCTGAGATTTTGAGATTTTTTTTGGACTACCCCCTTTGGAAAAAGTCGAGGATCCAAGCCGGTGGAAAAATGATTTTTTTGGAAATCTTCGAGGGGGATTTCTCAGGAGACGTCCTCGTTAAAGTCGTAGACCTTGAAGTTAGCTTTCGAACGAGCTCTCAAAGGGCCCGATCAGACCAATGCAGCTCTTGTTATGGCCAAACTACCAAGCTCGTGTCCGTAAAACCTATCGAAAGGCACACGACCTTCATTCTGGGGCTATTTGGGCATCTCTGGTGGGCCTTTCATGGGCCTATTGCCTTACTAGCATCACACCATGCCTAGGGCATATAATTTAGGGTTTTAAATTTTCTGAGATTTTGAGATTTTTTGTGGACTACCCCTTTAGAAAAAGTCAAGAATCCAAGCCGGTGGAAAAATGATTTTTTTGGACATCTTCGAGGGGGTTTTCCCTGGAGATGTCCTCGTTAAAGTCATAGGCCTTGAAATTAGCTTTCCAATGAGCTCTCAAATGGCTCGATCAGACCAACGCAGCTCTTAATATGACCAAAATACCATGCTCGTGTCCCTAGCACCTTTAAAAAGGCACACTACCTTCATTCCGGGGCTATTTGGGCATCTCAGGTTGGCCTTTCATGGGCCTATTGCCTACCTAGCACCACACCATGCCTAGAGCAAAGAATTTGGAGTTTTAAATTTTCTAAGATTTTGAGATTTTTTGTGGACTACCGCCTTTGGAAAAAGTCGAGGATCCAAGCTGGTGGAAAAATGATTTTTTTGGACATCTTCGAGAGGGATTTCTCAGGAGACGTCCTCGTTAATGTCGTAGGCCTTGAAGTTAGCTTTCGAACGAGCTCTCAAATGGCCCGATCAGACCAACGCAGCTCTTGTTATGGCCAAAATACCAAGCTCGTGTCCGTAAAACCTATCGAAAGGCACACGACCTTCATTCCGGGGCTATTTGGGCATCTCTGGTGGGCCTTTCATGGGCCTATTGCCTAACTAGCATCACACCATGCCTAGGGCATATAATTTAGGGTTTTAAATTTTCTGAGATTTTGAGATATTTTGCGAACTACCCCTTTTGGAAAAAGTCGAGGATCCAAGCCGGTGGAAAAATGATTTTTTTGGACATCTTCGAGGGGGATTTCTCAGGAGACGTCCTTGTTAAAGTCGTAGACCTTGAAGTTAGCTTTCGAATGAGCTCTCAAATGGCCCGATCAGACCAACGCAGCTCTTGTTATGGCCAAAATACCAAGCTCGTGTCCGTAAAACCTATCGAAAGGCACATGACCTTCATTCCGGGGCTATTTGGGCATCTCTGGTGGGCCTTTCATGGGCCTATTGCCTAACTAGAACAACACCATGCCTAGAGCAGAGAATTTGGGGTTTTAAATTTTCTAAGATTTTGAGATTTTTTGTGGACTACCGCCTTTGGAAAAAGTCGAGGATCCAAGCTGGTGGAAAAATGATTTTTTTGGACATCTTCGAGAGGGATTTCTCAGGAGACGTCCTCGTTAATGTCGTAGGCCTTGAAGTTAGCTTTCGAACGAGCTCTCAAATGGCCCGATCAGACCAACGCAGCTCTTGTTATGGCCAAAATACCAAGCTCGTGTCCGTAAAACCTATCGAAAGGCACACGACCTTCATTCCGGGGCTATTTGGGCATCTCTGGTGGGCCTTTCATGGGCCTATTGCCTAACTAGCATCACACCATGCCTAGGGCATATAATTTAGGGTTTTAAATTTTCTGAGATTTTGAGATATTTTGCGAACTACCCCTTTTGGAAAAAGTCGAGGATCCAAGCCGGTGGAAAAATGATTTTTTTGGACATCTTCGAGGGGGATTTCTCAGGAGACGTCCTTGTTAAAGTCGTAGACCTTGAAGTTAGCTTTCGAATGAGCTCTCAAATGGCCCGATCAGACCAACGCAGCTCTTGTTATGGCCAAAATACCAAGCTCGTGTCCGTAAAACCTATCGAAAGGCACATGACCTTCATTCCGGGGCTATTTGGGCATCTCTGGTGGGCCTTTCATGGGCCTATTGCCTAACTAGAACAACACCATGCCTAGAGCAGAGAATTTGGGGTTTTAAATTTTCTAAGATTTTGAGATTTTTTGTGGACTACCGCCTTTGGAAAAAGTCGAGGATCCAAGCTGGTGGAAAAATGATTTTTTTGGACATCTTCGAGGGGGATTTCTCAGGAGACGTCCGCGTTAAAGTCGTAGGCCTTGAAGATAGCTTTCCAACGAGCTCTCAAATGGCCCGATCAGACCAATGCAGCTGTTGTTATGGCCAAACTACCAAGCTCGTGTCCGTAAAACCTATCGAAAGGCACACGACCTTTATTCCGGGGCTATTTGGGCATCTCTAGTGGGCCTTTCATGGGCCTATTGCCTAACTAGCATCACACCATGCCTTGGGCATAGAATTTGGGGTTTTAAATTTTCTGAAATTTTGAGATTTTTTGTGGACTACCCCCTTTGGAAAAAGTCGAGGATCCAAGCCGGTGGAAAAATGATTTTTTTGGACATCTTCGAGGGTGATTTCTCAGGAGACGTCCTTGTTAAAGTCGTAGACCTTGAAGTTAGCTTTCGAATGAGCTCTCAAATGGCCCGATCAGACCAACGCAGCTCTTGTTATGGCCAAAATACCAAGCTCGTGTCCGTAAAACCTATCGAAAGGCACATGACCTTCATTCCGGGGCTATTTGGGCATCTCTGGTGGGCCTTTCATGGGCCTATTGCCTAACTAGAACAACACCATGCCTAGAGCAGAGAATTTGGGGTTTTAAATTTTCTAAGATTTTGAGATTTTTTGTGGACTACCGCCTTTGGAAAAAGTCGAGGATCCAAGCTGGTGGAAAAATGATTTTTTTGGACATCTTCGAGAGGGATTTCTCAGGAGACGTCCTCGTTAATGTCGTAGGCCTTGAAGTTAGCTTTCGAACGAGCTCTCAAATGGCCCGATCAGACCAACGCAGCTCTTGTTATGGCCAAAATACCAAGCTCGTGTCCGTAAAACCTATCGAAAGGCACACGACCTTCATTCCGGGGCTATTTGGGCATCTCTGGTGGGCCTTTCATGGGCCTATTGCCTAACTAGCATCACACCATGCCTAGGGCATATAATTTAGGGTTTTAAATTTTCTGAGATTTTGAGATATTTTGCGAACTACCCCTTTTGGAAAAAGTCGAGGATCCAAGCCGGTGGAAAAATGATTTTTTTGGACATCTTCGAGGGGGATTTCTCAGGAGACGTCCTTGTTAAAGTCGTAGACCTTGAAGTTAGCTTTCGAATGAGCTCTCAAATGGCCCGATCAGACCAACGCAGCTCTTGTTATGGCCAAAATACCAAGCTCGTGTCCGTAAAACCTATCGAAAGGCACATGACCTTCATTCCGGGGCTATTTGGGCATCTCTGGTGGGCCTTTCATGGGCCTATTGCCTAACTAGAACAACACCATGCCTAGAGCAGAGAATTTGGGGTTTTAAATTTTCTAAGATTTTGAGATTTTTTGTGGACTACCGCCTTTGGAAAAAGTCGAGGATCCAAGCTGGTGGAAAAATGATTTTTTTGGACATCTTCGAGGGGGATTTCTCAGGAGACGTCCGCGTTAAAGTCGTAGGCCTTGAAGATAGCTTTCCAACGAGCTCTCAAATGGCCCGATCAGACCAATGCAGCTGTTGTTATGGCCAAACTACCAAGCTCGTGTCCGTAAAACCTATCGAAAGGCACACGACCTTTATTCCGGGGCTATTTGGGCATCTCTAGTGGGCCTTTCATGGGCCTATTGCCTAACTAGCATCACACCATGCCTTGGGCATAGAATTTGGGGTTTTAAATTTTCTGAAATTTTGAGATTTTTTGTGGACTACCCCCTTTGGAAAAAGTCGAGGATCCAAGCCGGTGGAAAAATGATTTTTTTGGACATCTTCGAGGGTGATTTCTCAGGAGACGTCCTCGTTAAAGTCATAGGCCTTGAAGTTAGCTTTCCAATGAGCTCTAAAATGGCCCGATCAGACCAACACAACTCTTGTTATTGCCAAAATACCAAGCTCGTGTCCGTAAAACATATCGAAAGGCACACGACCTTCATTCCGGGGCTATTTGGGCATCTCTGGTGGGCCTTTCATGGGCCTATTTCCTAACTAGCATCACACCATGCCTAGGGCATAGAATTTGGGGTTTTAAATTTTCTAAGATTTGAGATTTTTTGTGGACTACCCCCTTCGGATAAAGTCGAGAATCCAAGCCGGTGGAAAAATGATTTTTTTGGACATCTTCGAGGGGGATTTCCCTGGAGATGTCCTCGTTAAAGTCATAGGCCTTGAAATTAGCTTTCCAATGAGCTCTCAAATGGCACGATCAGACCAACGCAACTCTTAATATGACCAAAATACCATGCTCGTGTCCCTAGCACCTATCGAAAGGCACACGACCTTCATTCCGGGGCTATTTGGGCATCTCTGGTGGGCCTTTCATGGGCCTATTGCCTAACTAGAACAACACCATGCCTTGAGCAGAGAATTTGGGGTTTTAAATTTTCTAAGATTTTGAGATTTTTTGTGGACTACCGCCTTTGGAAAAAGTCGAGGATCCAAGCTGGTGGAAAAATGATTTTTTTGGACATCTTCGAGGGGGATTTCTCAGGAGACGTCCTCGTTAAAGTCGTAGGTCTTGAAGTTAGCTTTCCAACGAGCTCTCAAATGGCCCGATCAGACCAACGCAACTCTTGTTATGGCCAAACTACCAAGCTCGTGTCCGTAAAACCTATCGAAAGGCACACGACCTTCATTCCGGAGCTATTTGGGCATCTCTGGTGGGCCTTTCATGGGCCTATTGCCTAACTAGCATCACACCATGCCTAGGGCATATAATTTAGGGTTTTAAATTTTCTGAGATTTTGAGATTTTTTTTTGACTACCCCCTTTGGAAAAAGTCGAGGATCCAAGCCGGTGGAAAAATGATTTTTTTGGACATCTTCGAGGGGGATTTCTCAGGAGACGTCCTCGTTAAAGTCATAGACCTTGAAGTTAGCTTTCGAATGAGCTCTCAAATGGCCCGATCAGACCAACGCAGCTCTTGTTATGGCCAAAATACCAAGCTCGTGTCTGTAAAACCTATCGAAAGGCACACGACCTTCATTCCGGGGCTATTTGGGCATCTCTGGTGGGCCTTTCATGGGCCTATTGCCTAACTAGCATCACACCATGCCTAGGGCATATAATTTAGGGTTTTAAATTTTCTGAGATTTTGAGATGTTTTGTGGACTACCCCCTTTGGAAAAAGTCGAGGATCCAAGCCGGTGGAAAAATGATTTTTTTGGACATCTTCGAGGGGGATTTCTCAGGAGACGTCCTTGTTAAAGTCGTAGACCTTGAATTTAGCTTTCGAATGAGCTCTCAAATAGCCCGATCAGACCAACGCAGCTCTTGTTATGGCCAAACTACCAAGCTCGTGTCCGTAAAACCTATCGAAAGGCACACGACCTTCATTCTGGGGCTATTTGGGCATCTCTGGTGGGCCTTTCATGGGCCTATTTCCTAACTAGCATCACACCATGCCTAGGGCATATAATTTAGGGTTTTAAATTTTTTGAGATTTTGAGATTTTTTGTGGACTACCGCCTTTGGAAAAAGTTGAGGATCCAAGCTGGTGGAAAAATGATTTTTTTAGACATCTTCGAGGGTGATTTCTCATGAGACGTCCACGTTAAAGTCATAGGCCTTGAAGTTAGCTTTCCAACGAGCTCTAAAATGGCCCGATCAGACCAACGCAACTCTTGTTATTGCCAAAATACCAAGCTCGTGTCCGTAAAACCTATCGAAAGGCACACGACCTTCATTCCGGGGCTATTTGGGCATCTCTGGTGGGCCTTTCATGGGCCTATTGCCTAACTAGCATCACACCATGCCTAGGTAATAGAATTTGGGGTTTTAAATTTTCTGAGATTTTGAGATTTTTTGTGGACTACCCCTTTAGAAAAAGTCAAGAATCCAAGCTGGTTGAAAATGATTTTTTTTGGACATCTTCGAGGGGGTTTTCCCTGGAGATGTCCTCGTTAAAGTCATAGGCCTTGAAATTAGCTTTCCAATGAGCTCTCAAATGGCTCGATCAGACCAACGCAGCTCTTAATATGACCAAAATACCATGCTCGTGTCCCTAGCACCTATAAAAAGGCACACTACCTTCATTCCGGGGCTATTTGGGCATCTCAGGTTGGCCTTTCATGGGCCTATTGCCTACCTAGCACCACACCATGCCTAGAACAGAGAATTTGGAGTTTTAAATTTTCTAAGATTTTGAGATTTTTTGTGGACTACCGCCTTTGGAAAAAGTCGAGGATCCAAGCTGGTGGAAAAATGATTTTTTTGGACATCTTCGAGAGGGATTTCTCAGGAGACGTCCTCGTTAAAGTCGTAGGCCTTGAAGTTAGCTTTCGAACGAGCTCTCAAATGGCCCGATCAGACCAACGCAGCTCTTGTTATGGCCAAAATACCAAGCTCGTGTCCGTAAAACCTATCGAAAGGCACACGACCTTCATTCCGGGGCTATTTGGGCATCTCTGGTGGGCCTTTCATGGGCCTATTGCCTAACTAGCATCACACCATGCCTAGGGCATATAATTTAGGGTTTTAAATTTTCTGAGATTTTGAAATATTTTGTGGACTACCCCCTTTGGAAAAAGTCGAGGATCCAAGCCGGTGGAAAAATGATTTTTTTGGACATCTTCGAGGGGGATTTCTCAGGAGACGTCCTTGTTAAAGTCGTAGACCTTGAAGTTAGCTTTCGAATGAGCTCTCAAATGACCCGATTAGACCAACGCAGCTCTTGTTATGGCCAAAATACCAAGCTCGTGTCCGTAAAACCTATCGAAAGGCACACGACCTTCATTCCGGGGCTATTTGGGCATCTCTGGTGGGCCTTTCATGGGCCTATTGCCTAACTAGAACCACACCATGCCTAGAGCAGAGAATTTAGGGTTTTAAATTTTCTACGATTTTGAGATTTTTTGTGGACTACCGCCTTTGGAAAAAGTCGAGGATCCAAGCTGGTGGAAAAATGATTTTTTTGGACATCTTCGAGGGGGATTTCTCAGGAGACGTCCGCGTTAAAGTCGTAGGCCTTGAAGTTAGCTTTCCAACGAGCTCTCAAATGGCCCGATCAGACCAATGCAGCTGTTGTTATGGCCAAACTACCAAGCTCGTGTCCGTAAAACCTATCGAAGGGCACACGACCTTCATTCCGGGGCTATTTGGGCATCTCTGGTGGGCCTTTCATGGGCCTATTGCCTAACTAGCATCACACCATGCCTTGGGCATAGAATTTGGGGTTTTAAATTTTCTGACATTTTGAGATTTTTTGTGGACTACCCCCTTTGGAAAAAGTCGAGGATCCAAGCCGGTGGAAAAATGATTTTTTTGGACATCTTCGAGGGTGATTTCTCAGGAGACGTCCTCGTTAAAGTCATAGGCCTTGAAGTTAGCTTTCCAATGAGCTCTAAAATGGCCCGATCAGACCAACACAACTCTTGTTATTGCCAAAATATCAAGCTCGTGTCCGTAAAACCTATCGAAAGGCACACGACCTTCATTCCGGGGCTATTTGGGCATCTCTGGTGGGCCTTTCATGGGCCTATTGCCTAACTAGCATCACACCATGCCTAGGGCATAGAATTTGGGGTTTTAAATTTTCTAAGATTTGAGATTTTTTGTGGACTACCCCCTTCGGAAAAAGTCGAGAATCCAAGCCGGTGGAAAAATTATTTTTTTGGACATCTTCGAGGGGGATTTCCCTGGAGATGTCCTCGTTAAAGTCATAGGCCTTGAAATTAGCTTTCCAATGAGCTCTCAAATGGCACGATCAGACCAACGCAGCTCTTAATATGACCAAAATACCATGCTCGTGTCCCTAGCACCTATCGAAAGGCACACGACCTTCATTCCGGGGCTATTTGGGCATCTCTGGTGGGCCTTTCATGGGCCTATTGCCTAACTAGAACCACACCATGCCTAGGGCATATAATTTAGGGTTTTAAATTTTCTGAGATTTTGAGATTTTTCGTGGACTACCCCCTTTGGAAAAAGTCGAGGATCCAAGCCGGTGGAAAAATGATTTTTTTGGACATCTTCGAGGGGGATTTCTCAAGAGACGTCCTCGTTAAAGTCGTAGACCTTGAAGTTAGCTTTAGAATGAGCTCTCAAATGGCCAGATCAGACCCACGCAACTCTTGTTATTGCCAAAATACCAAGCTCGTGTCCGTAAAATCTATCGAAAGGCACACGACCTTCATTCCGGGGCTATTTGGGCATCTATGGTGGGCCTTTCATGGGCCTATTGCCTAACTAGCATCACACCATGCCTAGGTCATAGAGTTTGGGGTTTTAAATTTTCTGACATTTTGAGATTTTTTGTGGACTATCCCCTTTAGAAAAAGTCAAGGATCCAAGCTGGTTGAAAATGAATTTTTTTGACATCTTTCCCTGGAGATGTCCTCGTTAAAGTCATAGGCCTTGAAATTAGCTTTCCAATGAGCTCTCAAATGGCACGATCAGACCAACGCAGCTCTTAATATGACAAAAATACCATGCTCGTGTCCCTAGCTCCTGTAGAAAGGCACACTACCTTCATTCCGGGGCTATTTGGGCATCTCAGGTTGGCCTTTCATGGGCCTATTGCCTACCTAGCACCACACCATGCCTAGAGCAGAGAATTTGGGGTTTTAAATTTTCTAAGATTTTGAGATTTTTTATGGACTACCGCCTTTGGAAAAAGTCAAGAATCCAAGCTGGTGGAAAAATGATTTTTTCGGACATCTTCTAGGGGGATTTCTCACGAGACGTCCATGTTAAAGTCGTAGGCCTTGAAGTTAGCTTTCGAACGAGCTCTCAAATGGCCCGATCAGACCAACGCAGCTCTTGTTATGGCCAAAATACCAAGCTCGTGTCCGTAAAACCTATCGAAAGGCACACGACCTTCATTCCGGGGCTATTTGGGCATCTCTGTTTGGCCTTTCATGGGCCTATTGCCTAACTAGCATCACACCATGCCTAGGTAATAGAATTTGGGGTTTTAAATTTTCTGAGATTTTGAGATTTTTTGTGGACTACCCCTTTAGAAAAAGTCAAGAATCCAAGCTGGTTGAAAATGAATTTTTTGGACATCTTCGAGGGGGTTTTCCCTGGAGATGTCCTCGTTAAAGTCATAGGCCTTGAAATTAGCTTTCCAATGAGCTCTCAAATGGCTCGATCAGACCAACGCAGCTCTTAATATGACCAAAATACCATGCTCGTGTCCCTAGCACCTATAAAAAGGCACACTACCTTCATTCCGGGGCTATTTGGGCATCTCAGGTTGGCCTTTCATGGGCCTATTGCCTACCTAGCACCACACCATGCCTAGAGCAGAGAATTTGGAGTTTTAAATTTTCTAAGATTTTGAGATTTTTTGTGGACTACCGCCTTTGGAAAAAGTCGAGGATCCAAGCTGGTGGAAAAATGATTTTTTTGGACATCTTCGAGAGGGATTTCTCAGGAGACGTCCTCGTTAAAGTCGTAGGCCTTGAAGTTAGCTTTCGAACGAGCTCTCAAATGGCCCGATCAGACCAACGCAGCTCTTGTTATGGCCAAAATACCAAGCTCGTGTCCGTAAAACCTATCGAAAGGCACACGACCTTCATTCCGGGGCTATTTGGGCATCTCTGGTGGGCCTTTCATGGGCCTATTGCCTAACTAGCATCACACCATGCCTAGGGCATATAATTTAGGGTTTTAAATTTTCTGAGATTTTGAGATATTTTGTGGACTACCCCCTTTGGAAAAAGTCGAGGATCCAAGCCGGTGGAAAAATGATTTTTTTGGACATCTTCGAGGGGGATTTCTCAGGAGACCTCCTTGTTAAAGTCGTAGACCTTGAAGTTAGCTTTCGAATGAGCTCTCAAATGGCCCGATCAGACCAACGCAGCTCTTGTTATGGCCAAAATACCAAGCTCGTGTCCGTAAAACCTATCGAAAGGCACACGACCTTCATTCCGGGGCTATTTGGGCATCTCTGGTGGGCCTTTCATGGGCCTATTGCCTAACTAGCATCACACCATGCCTAGGGCATATAATTTATGGTTTTAAATTTTCTGAGATTTTGAGATTTTTCGTGGACTACCCCCTTTGGAAAAAGTCGAGGATCCAAGCCGGTGGAAAAATGATTTTTTTGGACATCTTCGAGGGGGATTTCTCAGGAGACGTCCTCGTTAAAGTCGTAGACATTTGAAGTTAGCTTTAGAATGAGCTCTCAAATGGCCCAATCAGACCAATGCAGCTCTTGTTATGGCCAAACTACCAAGCTCGTGTCCGTAAAACCTATCGAAAGGCACACGACCTTCATTCTGGGGCTATTTGGGCATCTCTGGTGGGCCTTTCATGGGCCTATTGCCTTACTAGCATCACACCATGCCTAGGGCATATAATTTATGGTTTTAAATTTTCTGAGATTTTGAGATTTTTTGTGGACTACCGCCTTTGGAAAAAGTCGAGGATCCAAGCTGGTGGAAAAATGATTTTTTTGGACATCTTCGAGGGTGATTTCTCAGGAGACGTCCACGTTAAAGTCATAGGCCTTGAAGTTAGCTTTCCAACGAGCTCTAAAATGGCCAGATCAGACCCACGCAACTCTTGTTATTGCCAAAATACCAAGCTCGTGTCCGTAAAATCTATCGAAAGGCACACGACCTTCATTCCGGGGCTATTTGGGCATCTCTGGTGGGCCTTTCATGGGCCTATTGCCTAACTAGCATCACACCATGCCTAGGTCATAGAATTTGGGGTTTTAAATTTTCTGACATTTTGAGATTTTTTGTGGACTACCCCCTTTAGAAAAAGTCAAGGATCCAAGCTGGTTGAAAATGAATTTTTTTGACATCTTTCCCTGGAGATGTCCTCGTTAAAGTCATAGGCCTTGAAATTAGCTTTCCAATGAGCTCTCAAATGGCACGATCAGACCAATGCAGCTCTTAATATGACAAAAATACCATGCTCGTGTCCCTATCACCTATAGAAAGGCACACTACCTTCATTCCGGGGCTATTTGGGCATCTCAGGTTGGCCTTTCATGGGCCTATTGCCTACCTAGCACCACACCATGCCTAGAGCAGAGAATTTGGGGTTTTAAATTTTCTAAGATTTTGAGATTTTTTGTGGACTACCGCCTTTGGAAAAAGTCGAGGATCCAAGCAAGTGGAAAAATGATTTTTTCGGACATCTTCTAGGGGGATTTCTCAGGAGACGTCCTTGTTAAAGTCGTAGGCCTTGAAGTTAGCTTTCGAACGAGCTCTCAAATGGCCCGATCAGACCAACGCAACTCTTGTTATGGCCAAAATACCAAGCTCGTGTCCGTAAAACCTATCGAAAGGCACACGACCTTCATTCCGGGGCTATTTGGGCATCTCTGGTGGGCCTTTCATGGGCCTATTGCCTAACTAGCATCACACCATGCCTAGGGCATATAATTTAGGGTTTTAAATTTTCTGAGATTTTGAGATATTTTGAGGACTACCCCCTTTGGAAAAAGTCGAGGATCCAAGCCGGTGGAAAAATGATTTTTTTGGACATCTTCGACGGGGATTTCTCAGGAGACGTCCTCATTAAAGTCGTAGACCTTGAAGTTAGCTTTCGAATGAGCTCTGAAATGGCCCGATCAGACCAACCCAGCTCTTGTTATGGCCAAACTACCAAGCTCGTGTCCGTAAAACCTATCGAAAGGCACACGACCTTCATTCCGGGGCTATTTGGGCATCTCTGGTGGGCCTTTCATGGGCCTATTGCCTAACTAGCATCACACCATGCCTAGGGCATATAATTTAGGGTTTTAAATTTTCTGAGATTTTGAGATATTTTGTGGACTACCCCCTTTGGAAAAAGTCGAGGATCCAAGCCGGTGGAAAAATGATTTTTTTGGACATCTTCGAGGGGGATTTCTCAGGAGACGTCCTTGTTAAAGTCGTAGACCTTGAAGTTAGCTTTCGAATGAGCTCTCAAATGGCCCGATCAGACCAACGCAGCTCTTGTTATGGCCAAAATACCAAGCTCGTGTCCGTAAAACCTATCGAAAGGCACACGACCTTCATTCCGGGGCTATTTGGGCATCTCTGGTGGGCCTTTCATGGGCCTATTGCCTAACTAGCATCACACCATGCCTAGGGCATATAATTTATGGTTTTAAATTTTCTGAGATTTTGAGATTTTTCGTGGACTACCCCCTTTGGAAAAAGTCGAGGATCCAAGCCGGTGGAAAAATGATTTTTTTGGACATCTTCGAGGGGGATTTCTCAGGAGACGTCCTCGTTAAAGTCGTAGACATTTGAAGTTAGCTTTAGAATGAGCTCTCAAATGGCCCAATCAGACCAATGCAGCTCTTGTTATGGCCAAACTACCAAGCTCGTGTCCGTAAAACCTATCGAAAGGCACACGACCTTCATTCTGGGGCTATTTGGGCATCTCTAGTGGGCCTTTCATGGGCCTATTGCCTTACTAGCATCACACCATGCCTAGGGCATATAATTTATGGTTTTAAATTTTCTGAGATTTTGAGATTTTTTGTGGACTACCGCCTTTGGAAAATGTCGAGGATCCAAGCTGGTGGAAAAATGATTTTTTTGGACATCTTCGAGGGTGATTTCTCAGGAGACGTCCACGTTAAAGTCATAGGCCTTGAAGTTAGCTTTCCAACGAGCTCTAAAATGGCCAGATCAGACCCACGCAACTCTTGTTATTGCCAAAATACCAAGCTCGTGTCCGTAAAATCTATCGAAAGGCACACGACCTTCATTCCGGGGCTATTTGGGCATCTCTGGTGGGCCTTTCATGGGCCTATTGCCTAACTAGCATCACACCATGCCTAGGTCATAGAATTTGGGGTTTTAAATTTTCTGACATTTTGAGATTTTTTGTGGACTACCCCCTTTAGAAAAAGTCAAGGATCCAAGCTGGTTGAAAATGAATTTTTTTGACATCTTTCCCTGGAGATGTCCTCGTTAAAGTCATAGGCCTTGAAATTAGCTTTCCAATGAGCTCTCAAATGGCACGATCAGACCAATGCAGCTCTTAATATGACAAAAATACCATGCTCGTGTCCCTAGCACCTATAGAAAGGCACACTACCTTCATTCCGGGGCTATTTGGGCATCTCAGGTTGGCCTTTCATGGGCCTATTGCCTACCTAGCACCACACCATGCCTAGAGCAGAGAATTTGGGGTTTTAAATTTTCTAAGATTTTGAGATTTTTTGTGGACTACCGCCTTTGGAAAAAGTCGAGGATCCAAGCAAGTGGAAAAATGATTTTTTCTGACATCTTCTAGGGGGATTTCTCAGGAGACGTCCTTGTTAAAGTCGTAGGCCTTGAAGTTAGCTTTCGAACGAGCTCTCAAATGGCCCGATCAGACCAACGCAACTCTTGTTATGGCCAAAATACCAAGCTCGTGTCCGTAAAACCTATCGAAAGGCACACGACCTTCATTCCGGGGCTATTTGGGCATCTCTGGTGGGCCTTTCATGGGCCTATTGCCTAACTAGCATCACACCATGCCTAGGGCATATAATTTAGGGTTTTAAATTTTCTGAGATTTTGAGATATTTTGAGGACTACCCCCTTTGGAAAAAGTCGAGGATCCAAGCCGGTGGAAAAATGATTTTTTTGGACATCTTCGACGGGGATTTCTCAGGAGACGTCCTCATTAAAGTCGTAGACCTTGAAGTTAGCTTTCGAATGAGCTCTGAAATGGCCCGATCAGACCAACCCAGCTCTTGTTATGGCCAAACTACCAAGCTCGTGTCCGTAAAACCTATCGAAAGGCACACGACCTTCATTCCGGGGCTATTTGGGCATCTCTGGTGGGCCTTTCATGGGCCTATTGCCTAACTAGCATCACACCATGCCTAGGGCATATAATTTAGGGTTTTAAATTTTCTGAGATTTTGAGATATTTTGTGGACTACCCCCTTTGGAAAAAGTCGAGGATCCAAGCCGGTGGAAAAATGATTTTTTTGGACATCTTCGAGGGGGATTTCTCAGGAGACGTCCTTGTTAAAGTCGTAGACCTTGAAGTTAGCTTTCGAATGAGCTCTCAAATGGCCCGATCAGACCAACGCAGCTCTTGTTATGGCCAAAATACCAAGCTCGTGTCCGTAAAACCTATCGAAAGGCACACGACCTTCATTCCGGGGCTATTTGGGCATCTCTGGTGGGCCTTTCATGGGCCTATTGCCTAACTAGCATCACACCATGCCTAGGGCATATAATTTATGGTTTTAAATTTTCTGAGATTTTGAGATTTTTCGTGGACTACCCCCTTTGGAAAAAGTCGAGGATCCAAGCCGGTGGAAAAATGATTTTTTTGGACATCATCGAGGGGGATTTCTCAGGAGACGTCCTCGTTAAAGTCGTAGACATTTGAAGTTAGCTTTAGAATGAGCTCTCAAATGGCCCAATCAGACCAATGCAGCTCTTGTTATGGCCAAACTACCAAGCTCGTGTCCGTAAAACCTATCGAAAGGCACACGACCTTCATTCTGGGGCTATTTGGGCATCTCTGGTGGGCCTTTCATGGGCCTATTGCCTTACTAGCATCACACCATGCCTAGGGCATATAATTTATGGTTTTAAATTTTCTGAGATTTTGAGATTTTTTGTGGACTACCGCCTTTGGAAAATGTCGAGGATCCAAGCTGGTGGAAAAATGATTTTTTTGGACATCTTCGAGGGTGATTTCTCAGGAGACGTCCACGTTAAAGTCATAGGCCTTGAAGTTAGCTTTCCAACGAGCTCTAAAATGGCCAGATCAGACCCACGCAACTCTTGTTATTGCCAAAATACCAAGCTCGTGTCCGTAAAATCTATCGAAAGGCACACGACCTTCATTCCGGGGCTATTTGGGCATCTCTGGTGGGCCTTTCATGGGCCTATTGCCTAACTAGCATCACACCATGCCTAGGTCATAGAATTTGGGGTTTTAAATTTTCTGACATTTTGAGATTTTTTGTGGACTACCCCTTTAGAAAAAGTCAAGGATCCAAGCTGGTTGAAAACGAATTTTTTTGACATCTTTCCCTGGAGATGTCCTCGTTAAAGTCATAGGCCTTGAAATTAGCTTTCCAATGAGCTCTCAAATGGCACGATCAGACCAACGCAGCTCTTAATATGACAAAAATACCATGCTCGTGTCCCTAGCACCTATAGAAAGGCACACTACCTTCATTCCGGGGCTATTTGGGCATCTCAGGTTGGCCTTTCATGGGCCTATTGCCTACCTAGCACCACACCATGCCTAGAGCAGAGAATTTGGGGTTTTAAATTTTCTAAGATTTTGAGATTTTTTGTGGACTACAGCCTTTGGAAAAAGTCGAGGATCCAAGCAAGTGGAAAAATGATTTTTTCTGACATCTTCTAGGAGGATTTCTCAGGAGACGTCCTTGTTAAAGTCGTAGGCCTTGAAGTTAGCTTTCGAACGAGCTCTCAAATGGCCCGATCAGACCAACGCAACTCTTGTTATGGCCAAAATACCAAGCTCGTGTCCGTAAAACCTATCGAAAGGCACACGACCTTCATTCCGGGGCTATTTGGGCATCTCTGGTGGGCCTTTCATGGGCCTATTGCCTTACTAGCATCACACCATGCCTAGGGCATATAATTTAGGGTTTTAAATTTTCTGAGATTTTGAGATTTTTTGTGGACTACCGCCTTTGGAAAAAGTCGAGGATCCAAGCCGGTGGAAAAATGATTTTTTTGGACATCTTCGAGGGGGATTTCTCAGGAGACGTCCTCGTTAAAGTCGTAGACCTTGAAGTTAGCTTTCGAATGAGCTCTGAAATGGCCCGATCAGACCAACACAGCTCTTGTTATGGCCAAACTACCAAGCTCGTGTCCGTAAAACCTATCGAAAGGCACACGACCTTCATTCCGGGGCTATTTGGGCATCTCTGGTGGGCCTTTCATGGGCCTATTGCCTTACTAGCATCACACCATGCCTAGGGCATATAATTTAGGGTTTTAAATTTTCTGAGATTTTGAGATATTTTGTGGACTACCCCCTTTGGAAAAAGTCGAGGATCCAAGCCGGTGGAAAAATGATTTTTTTGGACATCTTCGAGGGGGATTTCTCAGAAGACGTCCATGTTAAAGTCGTAGACCTTGAAGTTAGCTTTCGAATGAGCTCTCAAATGGCCCGATCAGACCAACGCAGCTCTTGTTATGGCCAAAATACCAAGCTCGTCTCCGTAAAACCTATCGAAAGGCACACGACCTTCATTCCGGGGCTATTTGGGCATCTCTGGTGGGCCTTTCATGGGCCTATTGCCTAACTAGCATCACACCATGCCTAGGGCATATAATTTATGGTTTTAAATTTTCTGAGATTTTGAGATTTTTCGTGGACTACCCCCTTTGGAAAAAGTCGAGGATCCAAGCCGGTGGAAAAATGATTTTTTTGGACATCTTCGAGGGGGATTTCTCAGAAGACGTCCTCGTTAAAGTCGTAGACATTTGAAGTTAGCTTTAGAATGAGCTCTCAAATGGCCCAATCAGACCAATGCAGCTCTTGTTATGGCCAAACTACCAAGCTCGTGTCCGTAAAACCTATCGAAAGGCACACGACCTTCATTCTGGGGCTATTTGGGCATCTCTGGTGGGCCTTTCTTGGGCCTATTGCCTTACTAGCATCACACCATGCCTAGGGCATATAATTTATGGTTTTAAATTTTCTGAGATTTTGAGATTTTTTGTGGACTACCGCCTTTGGAAAAAGTCGAGGATCCAAGCTGGTGGAAAAATGATTTTTTTGGACATCTTCGAGGGTGATTTCTCAGGAGACGTCCACGTTAAAGTCATAGGCCTTGAAGTTAGCTTTCCAACGAGCTCTAAAATGGCCAGATCAGACCCACGCAACTCTTGTTATTGCCAAAATACCAAGCTCGTGTCCGTAAAATCTATCGAAAGGCACACGACCTTCATTCCGGGGCTATTTGGGCATCTCTGGTGGGCCTTTCATGGGCCTATTGCCTAACTAGCATCACACCATGCCTAGGGAATAGAATTTGGGGTTTTAAATTTTCTGACATTTTGAGATTTTTTGTGGACTACCGCCTTTGGAAAAAGTCGAGGATCCAAGCTGGTGGAAAAATGATTTTTTTGGACATCTTCGAGGGTGATTTCTCAGGAGACGTCCACGTTAAAGTCATAGGCCTTGAAGTTAGCTTTCCAACGAGCTCTAAAATGGCCAGATCAGACCCACGCAACTCTTGTTATTGCCAAAATACCAAGCTCGTGTCCGTAAAATCTATCGAAAGGCACACGACCTTCATTCCGGGGCTATTTGGGCATCTCTGGTGGGCCTTTCATGGGCCTATTGCCTAACTAGCATCACACCATGCCTAGGTCATAGAATTTGGGGTTTTAAATTTTCTGACATTTTGAGATTTTTTGTGGACTACCCCCTTTAGAAAAAGTCAAGGATCCAAGCTGGTTGAAAATGAATTTTTTTGACATCTTTCCCTGGAGATGTCCTCGTTAAAGTCATAGGCCTTGAAATTAGCTTTCCAATGAGCTCTCAAATGGCACGATCAGACCAACGCAGCTCTTAATATGACAAAAATACCATGCTCGTGTCCCTAGCACCTATAGAAAGGCACACTACCTTCATTCCGGGGCTATTTGGGCATCTCAGGTTGGCCTTTCATGGGCCTATTGCCTACCTAGCACCACACCATGCCTAGAGCAGAGAATTTGGGGTTTTAAATTTTCTAAGATTTTGAGATTTTTTGTGGACTACCGCCTTTGGAAAAAGTCGAGGATCCAAGCTGGTGGAAAAATGATTTTTTCGGACATCTTCTAGGGGGATTTCTCAGGAGACGTCCTTGTTAAAGTCGTAGGCCATGAAGTTAGCTTTCGAACGAGCTCTCAAATGGCCCGATCAGACCAACGCAACTCTTGTTATGGCCAAAATACCAAGCTCGTGTCCGTAAAACCTATCGAAAGGCACACGACCTTCATTCTGGGGCTATTTGGGCATCTCTGGTGGGCCTTTCATGGGCCTATTGCCTAACTAGCATCACACCATGCCTAGGGCATATAATTTAGGGTTTTAAATTTTCTGAGATTTTGAGATATTTTGTGGACTACCCCCTTTGGAAAAAGTCGAGGATCCAAGCCGGTGGAAAAATGATTTTTTTGGACATCTTCGAGGGGGATTTCTCAGGAGACGTCCTTGTTAAAGTCGTAGACCTTGAAGTTAGCTTTCGAATGAGCTCTCAAATGGCCCGATCAGACCAACGCAGCTCTTGTTATGGCCAAAATACCAAGCTCGTGTCCGTAAAACCTATCGAAAGGCACACGACCTTCATTCCGGGGCTATTTGGGCATCTCTGGTGGGCCTTTCATGGGCCTATTGCCTAACTAGCATCACACCATGCCTAGGGCATATAATTTATGGTTTTAAATTTTCTGAGATTTTGAGATTTTTCGTGGACTACCCCCTTTGGAAAAAGTCGAGGATCCAAGCCGGTGGAAAAATGATTTTTTTGGACATCTTCGAGGGGGATTTCTCAGGAGACGTCCTCGTTAAAGTCGTAGATATTTGAAGTTAGCTTTAGAATGAGCTCTCAAATGGCCCAATCAGACCAATGCAACTCTTGTTATGGCCAAACTACCAAGCTCGTGTCCGTAAAACCTATCGAAAGGCACACGACCTTCATTCTGGGGCTATTTGGGCATCTTTGGTGGGCCTTTCATGGGCCTATTGCCTTACTAGCATCACACCATGCCTAGGGCATATAATTTATGGTTTTAAATTTTCTGAGATTTTGAGATTTTTTGTGGACTACCGCCTTTGGAAAATGTCGAGGATCCAAGCTGGTGGAAAAATGATTTTTTTGGACATCTTCGAGGGTGATTTCTCAGGAGACGTCCACGTTAAAGTCATAGGCCTTGAAGTTAGCTTTCCAACGAGCTCTAAAATGGCCAGATCAGACCCACGCAACTCTTGTTATTGCCAAAATACCAAGCTCGTGTCCGTAAAATCTATCGAAAGGCACACGACCTTCATTCCGGGGCTATTTGGGCATCTCTGGTGGGCCTTTCATGGGCCTATTGCCTAACTAGCATCACACCATGCCTAGGTCATAGAATTTGGGGTTTTAAATTTTCTGACATTTTGAGATTTTTTGTGGACTACCCCCTTTAGAAAAAGTCAAGGATCCAAGCTGGTTGAAAACGAATTTTTTTGACATCTTTCCCTGGAGATGTCCTCGTTAAAGTCATAGGCCTTGAAATTAGCTTTCCAATGAGCTCTCAAATGGCACGATCAGACCAACGCAGCTCTTAATATGACAAAAATACCATGCTCGTGTCCCTAGCACCTATAGAAAGGCACACTACCTTCATTCCGGGGCTATTTGGGCATCTCAGGTTGGCCTTTCATGGGCCTATTGCCTACCTAGCACCACACCATGCCTAGAGCAGAGAATTTGGGGTTTTAAATTTTCTAAGATTTTGAGATTTTTTGTGGACTACCGCCTTTGGAAAAAGTCGAGGATCCAAGCAAGTGGAAAAATGATTTTTTCGGACATCTTCTAGGGGGATTTCTCAGGAGACGTCCTTGTTAAAGTCGTAGGCCTTGAAGTTAGCTTTCGAACGAGCTCTCAAATGGCCCGATCAGACCAACGCAACTCTTGTTATGGCCAAAATACCAAGCTCGTGTCCGTAAAACCTATCGAAAGGCACACGACCTTCATTCCGGGGCTATTTGGGCATCTCTGGTGGGCCTTTCATGGGCCTATTGCCTTACTAGCATCACACCATGCCTAGGGCATATAATTTAGGGTTTTAAATTTTCTGAGATTTTGAGATTTTTTGTGGACTACCGCCTTTGGAAAAAGTCGAGGATCCAAGCCGGTGGAAAAATGATTTTTTTGGACATCTTCGAGGGGGATTTCTCAGGAGACGTCCTCGTTAAAGTCGTAGACCTTGAAGTTAGCTTTCGAATGAGCTCTGAAATGGCCCGATCAGACCAACACAGCTCTTGTTATGGCCAAACTACCAAGCTCGTGTCCGTAAAACCTATCGAAAGGCACACGACCTTCATTCCGGGGCTATTTGGGCATCTCTGGTGGGCCTTTCATGGGCCTATTGCCTTACTAGCATCACACCATGCCTAGGGCATATAATTTAGGGTTTTAAATTTTCTGAGATTTTGAGATATTTTGTGGACTACCCCCTTTGTAAAAAGTCGAGGATCCAAGCCGGTGGAAAAATGATTTTTTTGGACATCTTCGAGGGGGATTTCTCAGAAGACGTCCATGTTAAAGTCGTAGACCTTGAAGTTAGCTTTCGAATGAGCTCTCAAATGGCCCGATCAGACCAACGCAGCTCTTGTTATGGCCAAAATACCAAGCTCGTCTCCGTAAAACCTATCGAAAGGCACACGACCTTCATTCCGGGGCTATTTGGGCATCTCTGGTGGGCCTTTCATGGGCCTATTGCCTAACTAGCATCACACCATGCCTAGGGCATATAATTTATGGTTTTAAATTTTCTGAGATTTTGAGATTTTTCGTGGACTACCCCCTTTGGAAAAAGTCGAGGATCCAAGCCGGTGGAAAAATGATTTTTTTGGACATCTTCGAGGGGGATTTCTCAGAAGACGTCCTCGTTAAAGTCGTAGACATTTGAAGTTAGCTTTAGAATGAGCTCTCAAATGGCCCAATCAGACCAATGCAGCTCTTGTTATGGCCAAACTACCAAGCTCGTGTCCGTAAAACCTATCGAAAGGCACACGACCTTCATTCTGGGGCTATTTGGGCATCTCTGGTGGGCCTTTCATGGGCCTATTGCCTTACTAGCATCACACCATGCCTAGGGCATATAATTTATGGTTTTAAATTTTCTGAGATTTTGAGATTTTTTGTGGACTACCGCCTTTGGAAAAAGTCGAGGATCCAAGCTGGTGGAAAAATGATTTTTTTGGACATCTTCGAGGGTGATTTCTCAGGAGACGTCCACGTTAAAGTCATAGGCCTTGAAGTTAGCTTTCCAACGAGCTCTAAAATGGCCAGATCAGACCCACGCAACTCTTGTTATTGCCAAAATACCAAGCTCGTGTCCGTAAAATCTATCGAAAGGCACACGACCTTCATTCCGGGGCTATTTGGGCATCTCTGGTGGGCCTTTCATGGGCCTATTGCCTAACTAGCATCACACCATGCCTAGGTCATAGAATTTGGGGTTTTAAATTTTCTGACATTTTGAGATTTTTTGTGGACTACCCCCTTTAGAAAAAGTCAAGGATCCAAGCTGGTTGAAAATGAATTTTTTTGACATCTTTCCCTGGAGATGTCCTCGTTAAAGTCATAGGCCTTGAAATTAGCTTTCCAATGAGCTCTCAAATGGCACGATCAGACCAACGCAGCTCTTAATATGACAAAAATACCATGCTCGTGTCCCTAGCACCTATAGAAAGGCACACTACCTTCATTCCGGGGCTATTTGGGCATCTCAGGTTGGCCTTTCATGGGCCTATTGCCTACCTAGCACCACACCATGCCTAGAGCAGAGAATTTGGAGTTTTAAATTTTCTAAGATTTTGAGATTTTTTGTGGACTACCGCCTTTGGAAAAAGTCGAGGATCCAAGCTGGTGGAAAAATGATTTTTTTGGACATCATCGAGGGGGATTTCTCAGGAGACGTCCTCGTTAAAGTCGTAGGCCTTGAAGTTAGCTTTCGAACGAGCTCACAAATGGCCCGATCAGACCAACGCAGCTCTTGTTATGGCCAAAATACCAAGCTCGTGTCCGTAAAACCTATCGAAAGGCACACGACCTTCATTCCGGGGCTATTTGGGCATCTCTGGTGGGCCTTTCATGGGCCTATTGCCTAACTAGCATCACACCATGCCTAGGGCATATAATTTAGGTTTTTAAATTTTCTGAGATTTTGAGATATTTTGTGGACTACCCCCTTTGGAAAAAGTCGAGGATCCAAGCCGGTGAAAAAATGATTTATTTGGACATCTTCGAGGGGGATTTCTCAGGAGACGTCCTCGTTAAAGTCGTAGACCTTGAAGTTAGCTTTCGAATGAGCTCTCAAATGGCCCGATCAGACCAACGCAGCTCTTGTTATGGCCAAACTACCAAGTTCGTGTCCGTAAAACCTATCGAAAGGCACACGACCTTCATTCTGGGGCTATTTGGGCATCTCTGGTGGGCCTTTCATGGGCCTATTTCCTAACTAGCATCACACCATGCCTAGGGCATATAATTTAGGGTTTTAAAATTTTTGAGATTTTGAGATTTTTTTTGGACTACCGCCTTTGGAAAAAGTCGAGGATCCAAACTGGTGGAAAAATGATTTTTTTGGACATCTTCGAGGGTGATTTCTCAGGAGACGTCCACGTTAAAGTCATAGGCCTTGAAGTTAGCTTTCCAACGAGCTCTAAAATGGCCCGATCAGACCAACGCAACTCCTGTTATTGCCAAAATACCAAGCTCGTGTCTGTAAAACCTATCGAAAGGCACACGACCTTCATTCCGGGGCTATTTGGGCATCTCTGGTGGGCCTTTCATGGGCCTATTGCCTATCTAGCATCACACCATGCCTAGGGCATAGAATTTGGGGTTTTAAATTTTCTGAGATTTTGAGATTTTTTGTGGACTACCCCCTTTGGAAAAAGTCGAGGATCCAAGCCGGTGGAAAAATGATTTTTTTGGACATCTTCGAGGGGGTTTTCCCTGGAGATGTCCTCGTTAAATTCATAGGCCTTGAAATTAGTTTTCCAATGAGCTCTCAAATGGCACGATCAGACCAACGCAGCTCTTAATATGACCAAAATACCATGCTCGTGTCCCTAGCACCTATAGAAAGGCACACTACCTTCATTCCGGGGCTATTTGGGCATCTCAGGTTGGCCTTTGATGGGCCTATTGCCTACCTAGCACCACACCATGCCTAGGGCATATAATTTAGGTTTTTAAATTTTCTAAGATTTTGAGATTTTTTGTGGACTACCCCCTTTGGAAAAAGTCGAGGATCCAAGCCGGTGAAAAAATGATTTTTTTGGACATCTTCGAGGGGGATTTCTCAGGAGACGTCCTCGTTAAAGTCGTAGACCTTGAAGTTAGCTTTCGAATGAGCTCTCAAATGGCCCGATCAGACCAACGCAGCTCTTGTTATGGCCAAACTACCAAGTTCGTGTCCGTAAAACCTATCGAAAGGCACACGACCTTCATTCTGGGGCTATTTGGGCATCTCTGGTGGGCCTTTCATGGGCCTATTTCCTAACTAGCATCACACCATGCCTAGGGCATATAATTTAGGGTTTTAAATTTTTTGAGATTTTGAGATTTTTTTTGGACTACCGCCTTTGGAAAAAGTCGAGGATCCAAGCTCGTGGAAAAATGATTTTTTTGGACATCTTCGAGGGTGATTTCTCAGGAGACGTCCACGTTAAAGTCATAGGCCTTGAAGTTTGCTTTCCAACGAGCTCTAAAATGGCCCGATCAGACCAACGCAACTCTTGTTATTGCCAAAATACCAAGCTCGTGTCTGTAAAACCTATCGAAAGGCACACGACCTTCATTCCGGGGCTATTTGGGCATCTCTGGTGGGCCTTTCATGGGCCTATTGCCTAACTAGAATCACACCATGCCTAGGGCATAGAATTTGGGGTTTTAAATTTTCTGACATTTTGAGATTTTTTGTGGACTACCCCCTTTGGAAAAAGTCGAGGATCCAAGCCGGTGGAAAAATGATTTTTTTGGACATCTTCGAGGGTGATTTCTCAGGAGACGTCCTCGTTAAAGTCATAGGCCTTGAAGTTAGCTTTCCAACGAGCTCTAAAATGGCCCGATTAGACCAACGCAACTCTTGTTATTGCCAAAATACCAAGCTCGTGTCCGTAAAACCTATCGAAAGGCACACGACCTTCATTCCGGGGCTATTTGGGCATCTTTGGTGGGCATTTCACGGGCCTATTGCCTAACTAGCATCACACCATGCCTAGGGCATAGAATTTGGGGTTTTAAATTTTCTGAGATTTTGAGATTTTTTGTGGACTACCCCCTTTGGAAAATGTCGAGGATTCAAGCCGGTGGAAAAATGATTTTTTTGGACATCTTCGAGGGGGATTTCTCAGGAGACGTCCCCGTTAAAGTCGTAGACCTTGAAGTTAGCTTTCGAATGAGCTCTCAAATGGCCCGATCAGACCAACGCAACTCTTGTTATGGCCAAACTACCAAGCTCGTGTCCGTAAAACCTATCGAAAGGCACACGACCTTCATTCTGGGGCTATTTGGGCATCTCTGGAGGGCCTTTCATGGGCCTATTGCCTAAATAGCATCACACCATGCCTAGGGCATATAATTTAGGGTTTTAAATTTTCTGAGATTTTGAGATTTTTTGTGGACTACCGCCTTTGGAAAAAGTCGAGGATCCAAGCTCGTGGAAAAATGATTTTTTTGGACATCTTCGAGGGTGATTTCTCAGGAGACGTCCACGTTAAAGTCATAGGCCTTGAAGTTAGCTTTCCAATGAGCTCTAAAATGGCCCCATCAGACCAACGCAACTCTTGTTATTGCCAAAATACCAAGCTCGTGTCCGTAAAACCTATCGAAAGGCACACGACCTTCATTCCGGGGCTATTTGGGCATCTCTGGTGGGCATTTCATGGGCCTATTGCCTAACTAGCATCACACCATGCCTAGGGCATAGAATTTGGGGTTTTAAATTTTCTGAGATTTTGAGATTTTTTGTGGACTACCCCCTTTGGAAAAAGTCGAGGATCCAAGCCGGTGGAAAAATGATTTTTTTGGACATCTTCGAGGGGGATTTCTCAGGAGACGTCCTCGTTAAAGTCGTAGACCTTGAAGTTAGCTTTCCAACGAGCTCTAAAATGGCCCGATCAGACCAACGCAACTCTTGTTATGGCCACACAACCAAGCTCGTGTCCGTAAAACCTATCGAAAGGCACACGACCTTCATTCTGGGGCTATTTGGGCATCTCTGGTGGGCATTTCACGGGCCTATTGCCTAACTAGCATCACACCATGCCTAGGGCATATAATTTAGGGTTTTAAATTTTCTGAGATTTTGAGATTTTTTGTGGACTACCGCCTTTGGAAAAAGTCGAGGATCTAAGCTGGTGGAAAAATGATTTTTTTGGACATCTTCGAGGGGGATTTCTGAGGAGACGTCCCGTTAAAGTCGTAGACCTTGAAGTTAGCTTTCCAACGAGCTCTAAAATGGCCCGATCAGACCAACGCAACTCTTGTTATTGCCAAAATACCAAGCTCGTGTCCGTAAAACCTATCGAAAGGCACACGACCTTCATTCTGGGGCTATTTGGGCATCTCTGGTGGGCCTTTCATGGGCCTATTGCCTAACTAGCATCACACCATGCCTAGAGCATAGAATTTGGGGTTTTAAATTTTCTGACATTTTGAGTTTTTTTGTGGACTACCCCAAAAAGTCGAGGATCCAAGCCGGTGGAAAAATGATTTTTTTGGACTTCTTCGAGGGTGATTTCTCAGGAGACGTCCTCGTTAAAGTCATAGGCCTTGAAGTTAGCTTTCCAACGAGCTCTAAAATGGCCCGATCAGACAACCGCAACTCTTGTTATTGCCAAAATACCAAGCTCGTGTCCGTAAAACCTATCGAAAGGCACACGACCTTTATTCTGGGGCTATTTGGGCATCTCTGGTGGGCATTTCATGGGCCTATTTCCTAACTAGCATCACACCATGCCTAGGGCATATAATTTGGGGTTTTAAATTTTCTGAGATTTTGAGATTTTTTGTGGACTGCCGCCTTTGGAAAAAGTCGAGGATCCAAGCTGGTGGAAAAATGATTTTTTTGGACATCTTCGAGGGTGATTTCTCAGGAGACGTCCACATTAAAGTCATAGGCCTTGAAGTTAGCTTTCCAACGAGCTCTAAAATGGCCCGATCAGACCAACGCAGCTCTTGTTATGGCCAAAATACCAAGCTCGTGTCCGTAAAACCTATCTAAAGGCACACGACCTTCATTCCGGGGCTATTTGCGCATCTCTGGTGGGCATTTCATGGGCCTATTGCCTAACTAGCAGCACACCATGCCTAGGGCATAGAATTTAGGGTTTTAAATTTTCTCAGATTTTGAGATTTTTTGTGGACTACCCCCTTTGGAAAAAGTCGAGGATCCAAGCCGGTGGAAAAATGATTTTTTTGGACTTCTTCGAGGGTGATTTCTCAGGAGACGTCCTCGTTAAAGTCATAGGCCTTGAAGTTAGCTTTCCAACGAGCTCTAAAATGGCCCGATCAGACCAACGCAACTCTTGTTATTGCCAAAATACCAAGCTCGTGTCCGTAAAACCTATCGAAAGGCACACGACCTTTATTCTGGGACTATTTGGGCATCTCTGGTGGGCCTTTCATGGGCCTATTTCCTAACTAGCATCACACCATGCCTAGGGTATATAATTTAGGGGTTTAAATTTTCTGAGATTTTGAGATTTTTTGTGGACTACCGCCTTTGGAAAAAGTCGAGGATCCAAGCTGGTGGAAAAATGGTTTTTTTGGACATCTTCGAGGGTGATTTCTCAGGAGACGTCCACATTAAAGTCATAGGCCTTGAAGTTAGCTTTCCAACGAGCTCTAAAATGGCCCGATCAGACCAAAGCAACTCTTGTTATTGCCAAAATACCAAGCTCGTGTCCGTAAAACATATCGAAAGGCACACGACCTTCATTCCGGGGCTATTTGGGCATCTCTGGGGGGCCTTTCATGGGCCTATTGCCTAACTAGCATCACACCATGCCTAGGGCATAGAATTTGGGGTTTTAAATTTTCTGAGATTTTGAGATTTTTTGTGGACTACCCTCTTTGGAAAAAGTCGAGGATCCAAGCCGGTGGAAAAATGATTTTTTTCGACGTCTTCGAGGGTGATTTCTCAGGAGACGTCCTCGTTAAAGTCATAGGCCTTGAAGTTAGCTTTCCAACGAGCTCTAAAATGGCCCGATCAGACCAACGCAACTCTTGTTATTGCCAAAATACCAAGCTCGTGTCCGTAAAACCTATCGAAAGGCACACGACCTTCATTCCGGGGCTATTTGGGCATCTCTGGTGGGCCTTTCATGGGCCTATTGCCTAACTAGCATCACACCATGCCTAGGGCATATAATTTAGGTTTTTAAATTTTCTGAGATTTTGAGATATTTTGTGGACTACCCCCTTTGGAAAAAGTCGAGGATCCAAGCCGGTGAAAAAATGATTTTTTTGGACATCTTCGAGGGGGATTTCTCAGGAGACGTCCTCGTTAAAGTCGTAGACCTTGAAGTTAGCTTTCGAATGAGCTCTCAAATGGCCCGATCAGACCAACGCAGCTCTTGTTATGGCCAAACTACCAAGTTCGTGTCCGTAAAACCTATCGAAAGGCACACGACCTTCATTCTGGGGCTATTTGGGCATCTCTGGTGGGCCTTTCATGTGCCTATTTCCTAACTAGCATCACACCATGCCTAGGGCATATAATTTAGGGTTTTAAATTTTTTGAGATTTTGAGATTTTTTTTGGACTACCGCCTTTGGAAAAAGTCGAGGATCCAAGCTCGTGGAAAAATGATTTTTTTGGACATCTTCGAGGGTGATTTCTCAGGAGACGTCCACGTTAAAGTCATAGGCCTTGAAGTTAGCTTTCCAACGAGCTCTAAAATGGCCCGATCAGACCAACGCAACTCTTGTTATTGCCAAAATACCAAGCTCGTGTCTGTAAAACCTATCGAAAGGCACACGACCTTCATTCCGGGGCTATTTGGGCATCTCTGGTGGGCCTTTCATGGGCCTATTGCCTAACTAGAATCACACCATGCCTAGGGCATAGAATTTGGGGTTTTAAATTTTCTGACATTTTGAGATTTTTTGTGGACTACCCCCTTTGGAAAAAGTCGAGGATCCAAGCCGGTGGAAAAATGATTTTTTTGGACATCTTCGAGGGTGATTTCTCAGGAGACGTCCCCGTTAAAGTCATAGGCCTTGAAGTTAGCTTTCGAATGAGCTCTCAAATGGCCCGATTAGACCAACGCAACTCTTGTTATTGCCAAAATACCAAGCTCGTGTCCGTAAAACCTATCGAAAGGCACACGACCTTCATTCTGGGGCTATTTGGGCATCTCTGGAGGGCCTTTCATGGGCCTATTGCCTAAATAGCATCACACCATGCCTAGGGCATATAATTTAGGGTTTTAAATTTTCTGAGATTTTGAGATTTTTTGTGGACTACCGCCTTTGGAAAAAGTCGAGGATCCAAGCTCGTGGAAAAATGATTTTTTTGGACATCTTCGAGGGTGATTTCTCAGGAGACGTCCACGTTAAAGTCATAGGCCTTGAAGTTAGCTTTCCAATGAGCTCTAAAATGGCCCCATCAGACCAACGCAACTCTTGTTATTGCCAAAATACCAAGCTCGTGTCCGTAAAACCTATCGAAAGGCACACGACCTTCATTCCGGGGCTATTTGGGCATCTCTGGTGGGCATTTCATGGGCCTATTGCCTAACTAGCATCACACCATGCCTAGGGCATAGAATTTGGGGTTTTAAATTTTCTGAGATTTTGAGATTTTTTGTGGACTACCCCCTTTGGAAAAAGTCGAGGATCCAAGCCGGTGGAAAAATGATTTTTTTGGACATCTTCGAGGGGGATTTCTCAGGAGACGTCCTCGTTAAAGTCGTAGACCTTGAAGTTAGCTTTCCAACGAGCTCTAAAATGGCCCGATCAGACCAACGCAACTCTTGTTATGGCCACACAACCAAGCTCGTGTCCGTAAAACCTATCGAAAGGCACACGACCTTCATTCTGGGGCTATTTGGGCATCTCTGGTGGGCATTTCACGGGCCTATTGCCTAACTAGCATCACACCATGCCTAGGGCATATAATTTAGGGTTTTAAATTTTCTGAGATTTTGAGATTTTTTGTGGACTACCGCCTTTGGAAAAAGTCGAGGATCTAAGCTGGTGGAAAAATGATTTTTTTGGACATCTTCGAGGGGGATTTCTGAGGAGACGTCCCGTTAAAGTCGTAGACCTTGAAGTTAGCTTTCCAACGAGCTCTAAAATGGCCCGATCAGACCAACGCAACTCTTGTTATTGCCAAAATACCAAGCTCGTGTCCGTAAAACCTATCGAAAGGCACACGACCTTCATTCTGGGGCTATTTGGGCATCTCTGGTGGGCCTTTCATGGGCCTATTGCCTAACTAGCATCACACCATGCCTAGAGCATAGAATTTGGGGTTTTAAATTTTCTGACATTTTGAGTTTTTTTGTGGACTACCCCCTTTGGAAAAAGTCGAGGATCCAAGCCGGTGGAAAAATGATTTTTTTGGACTTCTTCGAGGGTGATTTCTCAGGAGACGTCCTCGTTAAAGTCATAGGCCTTGAAGTTAGCTTTCCAACGAGCTCTAAAATGGCCCGATCAGACCAACGCAACTCTTGTTATTGCCAAAATACCAAGCTCGTGTCCGTAAAACCTATCGAAAGGCACACGACCTTTATTCTGGGGCTATTTGGGCATCTCTGGTGGGCATTTCATGGGCCTATTTCCTAACTAGCATCACACCATGCCTAGGGCATATAATTTGGGGTTTTAAATTTTCTGAGATTTTGAGATTTTTTGTGGACTGCCGCCTTTGGAAAAAGTCGAGGATCCAAGCTGGTGGAAAAATGATTTTTTTGGACATCTTCGAGGGTGATTTCTCAGGAGACGTCCACATTAAAGTCATAGGCCTTGAAGTTAGCTTTCCAACGAGCTCTAAAATGGCCCGATCAGACCAACGCAGCTCTTGTTATGGCCAAAATACCAAGCTCGTGTCCGTAAAACCTATCTAAAGGCACACGACCTTCATTCCGGGGCTATTTGCGCATCTCTGGTGGGCATTTCATGGGCCTATTGCCTAACTAGCAGCACACCATGCCTAGGGCATAGAATTTAGGGTTTTAAATTTTCTCAGATTTTGAGATTTTTTGTGGACTACCCCCTTTAGAAAAAGTCGAGGATCCAAGCCGGTGGAAAAATGATTTTTTTGGACTTCTTCGAGGGTGATTTCTCAGGAGACGTCCCCGTTAAAGTCATAGGCCTTGAAGTTAGCTTTCCAACGAGCTCTAAAATGGCCCGATCAGACCAACGCAACTCTTGTTATTGCCAAAATACCAAGCTCGTGTCCGTAAAACCTATCGAAAGGCACACGACCTTTATTCTGGGACTATTTGGGCATCTCTGGTGGGCCTTTCATGGGCCTATTTCCTAACTAGCATCACACCATGCCTAGGGCATATAATTTAGGGGTTTAAATTTTCTGAGATTTTGAGATTTTTTGTGGACTACCGCCTTTGGAAAAAGTCAAGGATCCAAGCTGGTGGAAAAATGATTTTTTTGGACATCTTCGAGGGTGATTTCTCAGGAGACGTCCACATTAAAGTCATAGGCCTTGAAGTTAGCTTTCCAACGAGCTCTAAAATGGCCCGATCAGACCAAAGCAACTCTTGTTATTGCCAAAATACCAAGCTCGTGTCCGTAAAACCTATCGAAAGGCACACGACCTTCATTCCGGGGCTATTTGGGCATCTCTGGGGGGCCTTTCATGGGCCTATTGCCTAACTAGCATCACACCATGCCTAGGGCATAGAATTTGGGGTTTTAAATTTTCTGAGATTTTGAGATTTTTTGTGGACTACCCTCTTTGGAAAAAGTCGAGGATCCAAGCCGGTGGAAAAATGATTTTTTTCGACGTCTTCGAGGGTGATTTCTCAGGAGACGTCCTCGTTAAAGTCATAGGCCTTGAAGTTAGCTTTCCAACGAGCTCTAAAATGGCCCGATCAGACCAACGCAACTCTTGTTATTGCCAAAATACCAAGCTCGTGTCCGTAAAACCTATCGAAAGGCACACGACCTTCATTCCGGGGCTATTTGGGCATCTCTGGTGGGCCTTTCATGGGCATATTGCCTAACTAGCATAACACCATGCCTAGGGCATAGAATTTGGGGTTTTAAATTTTCTGAGATTTTGAGATTTTTTTGGACTATCCCCTTTAGAAAAAGTCAAGGATCCAAGCTGGTGGAAAAATGATTTTTTTGGACATCTTCGAGGGTGATTTCTCAGGAGACGTCCACATTAAAGTCATAGGCCTTGAAGTTAGCTTTCCAACGAGCTCTAAAATGGCCCGATCAGACCAACGCAACTCTTGTTATTGCCAAAATACCAAGCTCGTGTCCGTAAAACCTATCGAAAGGCACACGACCTTTATTCTGGGGCTATTTGGGCATCTCTGGTGGGCATTTCATGGGCCTATTGCCTAACTAGCAGCACACCATGCCTAGGGCATAGAATTTGGGGTTTTAAATTTTCTGAGATTTTGAGATTATTTGTGGACTACCCCCTTTGGAAAAAGTCGAGGATCCAAGCCGGTGGAAAAATGATTATTTTGGACATCTTCGAGGGTGATTTCTCAGGAGACGTCCTCGTTAAAGTCATAGGCCTTGAAGTTAGCTTTCCAACGAGCTCTAAAATGGCCCGATCAGACCAACGCAACTCTTGTTATTGCCAAAATACCAAGCTCGTGTCCGTAAAACCTATCGAAAGGCACACGACCTTCATTCCGGGGCTAATTGGGCATCTCTGGTGGGCCTTTCATGGGCATATTGCCTAACTAGCATAACACCATGCCTAGGGCATAGAATTTGGGGTTTTAAATTTTCTGAGATTTTGAGATTTTTTGTGGACTATCCCCTTTAGAAAAAGTCAAGGATCCAAGCTTGTTGAAAATGATTTTTTTGGAAATCTTCGAGGGGGATTTCCCTGGAGATGTCCTCGTTAAATTCATAGGCCTTGAAATTAGCTTTCCAATGAGCTCTCAAATGGCACGATCAGACCAACACAGCTCTTAATATGACCAAAATACCATGCTCGTGTCCCTAGCACCTATAGAAAGGCACACTACCTTCATACCGGGGCTATTTGGGCATCTCAGGTTGGTCTTTCATGAGCCTATTTCCTAACTAGAACCACACCATGCCTAGAGCAGAGAATTTGGGGTTTTAAATTTTCTAAGATTTTGAGATTTTTTGTGGACTACCGCCTTTGGAAAAAGTCGAGGATCCAAGCTGGTGGAAAAATGATTTTTTTGGACATCTTCGAGGGGGATTTCTCAGGAGACGTCCTCGTTAAAGTCGTAGGCCTTGAAGTTATCTTTCAAACGAGCTCTCAAATGGCCCGATCAGACCAACGCAACTCTTGTTATTGCCAAAATACCAAGCTCGTGTCCTTAAAATCTATCGAAAGGCACACGACCTTCATTCCGGGGCTATTTGGGCATCTCAGGTTGGTCTTTCATGAGCCTATTTCCTAACTAGAACCACACCATGCCTAGAGCAGAGAATTTGGGGTTTTAAATTTTCTAAGATTTTGAGATTTTTTGTGGACTACCGCCTTTGGAAAAAGTCGAGGATCCAAGCTGGTGGAAAAATGATTTTTTTGGACATCTTCGAGGGGGATTTCTCAGGAGACGTCCTCGTTAAAGTCGTAGGCCTTGAAGTTATCTTTCAAACGAGCTCTCAAATGGCCCGATCAGACCAACGCAACTCTTGTTATTGCCAAAATACCAAGCTCGTGTCCTTAAAATCTATCGAAAGGCACACGACCTTCATTCCGGGGCTATTTGGGCATCTCAGGTTGGTCTTTCATGAGCCTATTTCCTAACTAGAACCACACCATGCCTAGAGCAGAGAATTTGGGGTTTTAAATTTTCTAAGATTTTGAGATTTTTTGTGGACTACCGCCTTTGGAAAAAGTCGAGGATCCAAGCTGGTGGAAAAATGATTTTTTTGGACATCTTCGAGGGGGATTTCTCAGGAGACGTCCTCGTTAAAGTCGTAGGCCTTGAAGTTATCTTTCAAACGAGCTCTCAAATGGCCCGATCAGACCAACGCAACTCTTGTTATTGCCAAAATACCAAGCTCGTGTCCTTAAAATCTATCGAAAGGCACACGACCTTCATTCCGGGGCTATTTGGGCATCTCTGGTGGGCCTTTCATGGGCCTATTGCCTAACTAGCATCACACCATGCCTAGGGCATAGAATTTGGGGTTTTAAATTTTCTGACATTTTGAGATTTTTTGTGGACTTACCCCCTTTGGAAAAAGTCGAGGATCCAAGCCAGTGGAAAAATGATTTTTTTGGACATCTTCGAGGGTGATTTCTCAGGAGACGTCCTCGTTAAAGTCATAGGCCTTGATGTTAGCTTTCCAACGAGCTCTAAAATGGCCCGATCAGACCAACGCAACTCTTGTTATTGCCAAAATACCAAGCTCGTGTCCGTAAAACCTATCGAAAGGCACACGACCTTCATTCCGGGGCTATTTGGGCATCTCTGGTGTGCCTTTCATGGGCCTATTGCCTAACTAGCATCACACCATGCCTAGGGCATAGAATTTGGAGTTTTAAATTTTCTAAGATTTTGAGATTTTTTGTGGACTACCCCCTTCGGAAAAAGTCGAGGATCCAAGCTGGTGGAAAAATGATTTTTTTGGACATCTTCGAGGGGGATTTCTCAGGAGACGTCCTCGTTAAAGTCGTAGACCTTGAAGTTAGCTTTCGAATGAGCTCTCAAATGGCCCGATCAGACCAACGCAGCTCTTGTTATGGCCAAACTACCAAGCTCGTGTCCGTAAAACCTATCGAAAGGCACACGACCTTCATTCTGGGGCTATTTGGGCATCTCTGGAGGGCCTTTCATGGGCCTATTGCCTAAATAGCATCACACATGCCTAGGGCATATAATTTAGGGTTTTAAATTTTCTGAGATTTTGAGATTTTTTGTGGACTACCGCCTTTGGAAAAAGTCGAGGATCCAAGCTCGTGGAAAAATGATTTTTTTGGACATCTTCGAGGGTGATTTCTCAGGAGACGTCCACGTTAAAGTCATAGGCCTTGAAGTTAGCTTTCCAACGAGCTCTAAAATGGCCCGATCAGACCAACGCAACTCTTGTTATTGCCAAAATACCAAGCTCGTGTCCGTAAAACCTATCGAAAGGCACACGACCTTCATTCCGGGGCTATTTGCGCATCTCTGGGGGGCCTTTCATGGGCCTATTGCCTAACTAGCATCACACCATGCCTAGGGCATAGAATTTGGGGTTTTAAATTTTCTGAGATTTTGAGATTTTTTGTGGACTACCCCCTTTGGAAAAAGTCGAGGATCCAAGCCGGTGGAAAAATGATTTTTTTGGACGTCTTCGAGGGTGATTTCTCAGGAGATGTCCTCGTTAAAGTCATAGGCCTTGAAGTTAGCTTTCCAACGAGCTCTAAAATGGCCCGATCAGACCAACGCAACTCTTGTTATTGCCAAAATACCAAGCTCGTGTCCGTAAAACCTATCGAAAGGCACACGACCTTCATTCCGGGGCTATTTGGGCATCTCTGGTGGGCCTTTCATGGGCATATTGCCTAACTAGCATAACACCATGCCTAGGGCATAGAATTTGGGGTTTTAAATTTTCTGAGATTTTGAGATTTTTTGTGGACTATCCCCTTTAGAAAAAGTCAAGGATCCAAGCTTGTTGAAAATGATTTTTTTGGAAATCTTCGAGGGGGATTTCCCTGGAGATGTCCTCGTTAAATTCATAGGCCTTGAAATTAGCTTTCCAATGAGCTCTCAAATGGCACGATCAGACCAACACAGCTCTTAATATGACCAAAATACCATGCTCGTGTCCCTAGCACCTATAGAAAGGCACACTACCTTCATACCGGGGCTATTTGGGCATCTCAGGTTGGTCTTTCATGAGCCTATTTCCTAACTAGAACCACACCATGCCTAGAGCAGAGAATTTGGGGTTTTAAATTTTCTAAGATTTTGAGATTTTTTGTGGACTACCGCCTTTGGAAAAAGTCGAGGATCCAAGCTGGTGGAAAAATGATTTTTTTGGACATCTTCGAGGGGGATTTCTCAGGAGACGTCCTCGTTAAAGTCGTAGGCCTTGAATTTATCTTTCAAACGAGCTCTCAAATGGCCCGATCAGACCAACGCAACTCTTGTTATTGCCAAAATACCAAGCTCGTGTCCTTAAAATCTATCGAAAGGCACACGACCTTCATTCCGGGGCTATTTGGGCATCTCAGGTTGGTCTTTCATGAGCCTATTTCCTAACTAGAACCACACCATGCCTAGAGCAGAGAATTTGGGGTTTTAAATTTTCTAAGATTTTGAGATTTTTTGTGGACTACCGCCTTTGGAAAAAGTCGAGGATCCAAGCTGGTGGAAAAATGATTTTTTTGGACATCTTCGAGGGGGATTTCTCAGGAGACGTCCTCGTTAAAGTCGTAGGCCTTGAAGTTATCTTTCAAACGAGCTCTCAAATGGCCCGATCAGACCAACGCAACTCTTGTTATTGCCAAAATACCAAGCTCGTGTCCTTAAAATCTATCGAAAGGCACACGACCTTCATTCCGGGGCTATTTGGGCATCTCTGGTGGGCCTTTCATGGGCCTATTGCCTAACTAGCATCACACCATGCCTAGGGCATAGAATTTGGGGTTTTAAATTTTCTGACATTTTGAGATTTTTTGTGGACTTACCCCCTTTGGAAAAAGTCGAGGATCCAAGCCAGTGGAAAAATGATTTTTTTGGACATCTTCGAGGGTGATTTCTCAGGAGACGTCCTCGTTAAAGTCATAGGCCTTGATGTTAGCTTTCCAACGAGCTCTAAAATGGCCCGATCAGACCAACGCAACTCTTGTTATTGCCAAAATACCAAGCTCGTGTCCGTAAAACCTATCGAAAGGCACACGACCTTCATTCCGGGGCTATTTGGGCATCTCTGGTGTGCCTTTCATGGGCCTATTGCCTAACTAGCATCACACCATGCCTAGGGCATAGAATTTGGAGTTTTAAATTTTCTAAGATTTTGAGATTTTTTGTGGACTACCCCCTTCGGAAAAAGTCGAGGATCCAAGCTGGTGGAAAAATGATTTTTTTGGACATCTTCGAGGGGGATTTCTCAGGAGACGTCCTCGTTAAAGTCGTAGACCTTGAAGTTAGCTTTCGAATGAGCTCTCAAATGGCCCGATCAGACCAACGCAGCTCTTGTTATGGCCAAACTACCAAGCTCGTGTCCGTAAAACCTATCGAAAGGCACACGACCTTCATTCTGGGGCTATTTGGGCATCTCTGGAGGGCCTTTCATGGGCCTATTGCCTAAATAGCATCACACATGCCTAGGGCATATAATTTAGGGTTTTAAATTTTCTGAGATTTTGAGATTTTTTGTGGACTACCGCCTTTGGAAAAAGTCGAGGATCCAAGCTCGTGGAAAAATGATTTTTTTGGACATCTTCGAGGGTGATTTCTCAGGAGACGTCCACGTTAAAGTCATAGGCCTTGAAGTTAGCTTTCCAACGAGCTCTAAAATGGCCCGATCAGACCAACGCAACTCTTGTTATTGCCAAAATACCAAGCTCGTGTCCGTAAAACCTATCGAAAGGCACACGACCTTCATTCCGGGGCTATTTGCGCATCTCTGGGGGGCCTTTCATGGGCCTATTGCCTAACTAGCATCACACCATGCCTAGGGCATAGAATTTGGGGTTTTAAATTTTCTGAGATTTTGAGATTTTTTGTGGACTACCCCCTTTGGAAAAAGTCGAGGATCCAAGCCGGTGGAAAAATGATTTTTTTGGACGTCTTCGAGGGTGATTTCTCAGGAGATGTCCTCGTTAAAGTCATAGGCCTTGAAGTTAGCTTTCCAACGAGCTCTAAAATGGCCCGATCAGACCAACGCAACTCTTGTTATTGCCAAAATACCAAGCTCGTGTCCGTAAAACCTATCGAAAGGCACACGACCTTCATTCCGGGGCTATTTGGGCATCTCTGGTGGGCCTTTCATGGGCATATTGCCTAACTAGCATAACACCATGCCTAGGGCATAGAATTTGGGGTTTTAAATTTTCTGAGATTTTGAGATTTTTTGTGGACTATCCCCTTTAGAAAAAGTCAAGGATCCAAGCTTGTTGAAAATGATTTTTTTGGAAATCTTCGAGGGGGATTTCCCTGGAGATGTCCTCGTTAAATTCATAGGCCTTGAAATTAGCTTTCCAATGAGCTCTCAAATGGCACGATCAGACCAACACAGCTCTTAATATGACCAAAATACCATGCTCGTGTCCCTAGCACCTATAGAAAGGCACACTACCTTCATACCGGGGCTATTTGGGCATCTCAGGTTGGTCTTTCATGAGCCTATTTCCTAACTAGAACCACACCATGCCTAGAGCAGAGAATTTGGGGTTTTAAATTTTCTAAGATTTTGAGATTTTTTGTGGACTACCGCCTTTGGAAAAAGTCGAGGATCCAAGCTGGTGGAAAAATGATTTTTTTGGACATCTTCGAGGGGGATTTCTCAGGAGACGTCCTCGTTAAAGTCGTAGGCCTTGAATTTATCTTTCAAACGAGCTCTCAAATGGCCCGATCAGACCAACGCAACTCTTGTTATTGCCAAAATACCAAGCTCGTGTCCTTAAAATCTATCGAAAGGCACACGACCTTCATTCCGGGGCTATTTGGGCATCTCAGGTTGGTCTTTCATGAGCCTATTTCCTAACTAGAACCACACCATGCCTAGAGCAGAGAATTTGGGGTTTTAAATTTTCTAAGATTTTGAGATTTTTTGTGGACTACCGCCTTTGGAAAAAGTCGAGGATCCAAGCTGGTGGAAAAATGATTTTTTTGGACATCTTCGAGGGGGATTTCTCAGGAGACGTCCTCGTTAAAGTCGTAGGCCTTGAAGTTATCTTTCAAACGAGCTCTCAAATGGCCCGATCAGACCAACGCAACTCTTGTTATTGCCAAAATACCAAGCTCGTGTCCTTAAAATCTATCGAAAGGCACACGACCTTCATTCCGGGGCTATTTGGGCATCTCTGGTGGGCCTTTCATGGGCCTATTGCCTAACTAGCATCACACCATGCCTAGGGCATAGAATTTGGGGTTTTAAATTTTCTGACATTTTGAGATTTTTTGTGGACTTACCCCCTTTGGAAAAAGTCGAGGATCCAAGCCAGTGGAAAAATGATTTTTTTGGACATCTTCGAGGGTGATTTCTCAGGAGACGTCCTCGTTAAAGTCATAGGCCTTGATGTTAGCTTTCCAACGAGCTCTAAAATGGCCCGATCAGACCAACGCAACTCTTGTTATTGCCAAAATACCAAGCTCGTGTCCGTAAAACCTATCGAAAGGCACACGACCTTCATTCCGGGGCTATTTGGGCATCTCTGGTGTGCCTTTCATGGGCCTATTGCCTAACTAGCATCACACCATGCCTAGGGCATAGAATTTGGAGTTTTAAATTTTCTAAGATTTTGAGATTTTTTGTGGACTACCCCCTTCGGAAAAAGTCGAGGATCCAAGCTGGTGGAAAAATGATTTTTTTGGACATCTTCGAGGGGGATTTCTCAGGAGACGTCCTCGTTAAAGTCGTAGACCTTGAAGTTAGCTTTCGAATGAGCTCTCAAATGGCCCGATCAGACCAACGCAGCTCTTGTTATGGCCAAACTACCAAGCTCGTGTCCGTAAAACCTATCGAAAGGCACACGACCTTCATTCTGGGGCTATTTGGGCATCTCTGGAGGGCCTTTCATGGGCCTATTGCCTAAATAGCATCACACATGCCTAGGGCATATAATTTAGGGTTTTAAATTTTCTGAGATTTTGAGATTTTTTGTGGACTACCGCCTTTGGAAAAAGTCGAGGATCCAAGCTCGTGGAAAAATGATTTTTTTGGACATCTTCGAGGGTGATTTCTCAGGAGACGTCCACGTTAAAGTCATAGGCCTTGAAGTTAGCTTTCCAACGAGCTCTAAAATGGCCCGATCAGACCAACGCAACTCTTGTTATTGCCAAAATACCAAGCTCGTGTCCGTAAAACCTATCGAAAGGCACACGACCTTCATTCCGGGGCTATTTGCGCATCTCTGGGGGGCCTTTCATGGGCCTATTGCCTAACTAGCATCACACCATGCCTAGGGCATAGAATTTGGGGTTTTAAATTTTCTGAGATTTTGAGATTTTTTGTGGACTACCCCCTTTGGAAAAAGTCGAGGATCCAAGCCGGTGGAAAAATGATTTTTTTGGACGTCTTCGAGGGTGATTTCTCAGGAGATGTCCTCGTTAAAGTCATAGGCCTTGAAGTTAGCTTTCCAACGAGCTCTAAAATGGCCCGATCAGACCAACGCAACTCTTGTTATTGCCAAAATACCAAGCTCGTGTCCGTAAAACCTATCGAAAGGCACACGACCTTCATTCCGGGGCTATTTGGGCATCTCTGGTGGGCCTTTCATGGGCATATTGCCTAACTAGCATAACACCATGCCTAGGGCATGGAATTTAGGGTTTTAAATTTTCTGAGATTTTGAGATTTTTTGTGGACTATCCCCTTTAGAAAAAGTCAAGGATCCAAGCTGGTGGAAAAATGATTTTTTTGGACATCTTCGAGGGTGATTTCTCAGGAGACGTCCACATTAAAGTCATAGGCCTTGAAGTTAGCTTTCCAACGAGCTCTAAAATGGCCCGATCAGACCAACGCAACTCTTGTTATTGCCAAAATACCAAGCTCGTGTCCGTAAAACCTATCGAAAGGCACACGACCTTTATTCTGGGGCTATTTGGGCATCTCTGGTGGGCATTTCATGGGCCTATTGCCTAACTAGCAGCACACCATGCCTAGGGCATAGAATTTGGGGTTTTAAATTTTCTGAGATTTTGAGATTTTTTGTGGACTACCCCCTTTGGAAAAAGTCGAGGATCCAAGCCGGTGGAAAAATGATTTTTTTGGACGTCTTCGAGGGTGATTTCTCAGGAGACGTCCTCGTTAAAGTCATAGGCCTTGAAGTTAGCTTTCCAACGAGCTCTAAAATGGCCCGATCAGACCAACGCAACTCTTGTTATTGCCAAAATACCAAGCTCGTGTCCGTAAAACCTATCGAAAGGCACACGACCTTCATTCCGGGGCTATTTGGGCATCTCTGGTGGGCCTTTCATGGGCATATTGCCTAACTAGCATAACACCATGCCTAGGGCATAGAATTTGGGGTTTTAAATTTTCTGAGATTTTGAGATTTTTTGTGGACTATCCCCTTTCGAAAAAGTCAAGGATCCAAGCTTGTTGAAAATGATTTTTTTGGAAATCTTCGAGGGGGATTTCCCTGGAGATGTCCTCGTTAAATTCATAGGCCTTGAAATTAGCTTTCCAATGAGCTCTCAAATGGCACGATCAGACCAACACAGCTCTTAATATGACCAAAATACCATGCTCGTGTCCCTAGCACCTATAGAAAGGCACACTACCTTCATACCGGGGCTATTTGGGCATCTCAGGTTGGTCTTTCATGAGCCTATTTCCTAACTAGAACCACACCATGCCTAGAGCAGAGAATTTGGGGTTTTAAATTTTCTAAGATTTTGAGATTTTTTGTGGACTACCGCCTTTGGAAAAAGTCGAGGATCCAAGCTGGTGGAAAAATGATTTTTTTGGACATCTTCGAGGGGGATTTCTCAGGAGACGTCCTCGTTAAAGTCGTAGGCCTTGAAGTTATCTTTCAAACGAGCTCTCAAATGGCCCGATCAGACCAACGCAACTCTTGTTATTGCCAAAATACCAAGCTCGTGTCCTTAAAATCTATCGAAAGGCACACGACCTTCATTCCGGGGCTATTTGGGCATCTCTGGTGGGCCTTTCATGGGCCTATTGCCTAACTAGCATCACACCATGCCTAGGGCATAGAATTTGGGGTTTTAAATTTTCTGACATTTTGAGATTTTTTGTGGACTTACCCCCTTTGGAAAAAGTCGAGGATCCAAGCCAGTGGAAAAATGATTTTTTTGGACATCTTCGAGGGTGATTTCTCAGGAGACGTCCTCGTTAAAGTCATAGGCCTTGATGTTAGCTTTCCAACGAGCTCTAAAATGGCCCGATCAGACCAACGCAACTCTTGTTATTGCCAAAATACCAAGCTCGTGTCCGTAAAACCTATCGAAAGGCACACGACCTTCATTCCGGGGCTATTTGGGCATCTCTGGTGTGCCTTTCATGGGCCTATTGCCTAACTAGCATCACACCATGCCTAGGGCATAGAATTTGGAGTTTTAAATTTTCTAAGATTTTGAGATTTTTTGTGGACTACCCCCTTCGGAAAAAGTCGAGGATCCAAGCTGGTGGAAAAATGATTTTTTTGGACATCTTCGAGGGGGATTTCTCAGGAGACGTCCTCGTTAAAGTCGTAGACCTTGAAGTTAGCTTTCGAATGAGCTCTCAAATGGCCCGATCAGACCAACGCAGCTCTTGTTATGGCCAAACTACCAAGCTCGTGTCCGTAAAACCTATCGAAAGGCACACGACCTTCATTCCGGGGCTATTTGGGCATCTCTGGTGGGCCTTTCATGGGCCTATTGTCTAACTAGCATCACACCATGCATAGGGCATAGAATTTGGGGTTTTAAATTTTCTGACATTTTGAGATTTTTTGTGGACTACCCCCTTTGGAAAAAGTCGAGGATCCAAGCCGGTGGAAAAATGATTTTTTTGGACATCTTCGAGGGTGATTTCTCAGGAGACATCCTCGTTAAAGTCGTAGGCCTTGAAGTTAGCTTTCCAACAAGCTCTAAAATGGCCCAATCATACCAACGCAACTCTTGTTATTGCAAAAATACCAAGCTCGTGTCCGTAAAACCTATCTAAAGGCACACGACCTTCATTCCGGGGCTATTTGGGCATCTTTGGTTGGCCATTCATGGGCCTATTGCCTAACTAGCATCACACCTTGCCTAGGTCATAGAATTTGGGGTTTTAAAGTTTTTGAGATTTTGAGATTTTTTGTGGACTACCCCCTTTAGAAAAAGTCATGGATCCAAGCTGGTTGAAAATGATTTTTTTGGACATCTTCGAGGAGGATTTCCCTGGAGATGTCCTCGTTAAAGTCATAGGCCTTGAAATTAGCTTTCCAATGAGCTCTCAAATGGCACGATCAGACCAACGCAGCGCTTAATATGACCAAAATACCATGCTCGTGTCCCTAGCACCTATCGAAAGGCACACGACCTTCATTCCGGGGCTATTTGGACATCTCTGGTGGGCCTTTCAAGGGCCTATTGCCTAACTAGAACCACACCATGCCTAGAGCAGAGAATTTGGGGTTTTGAATTTTCTAAGATTTTGAGATTTTTGTGGACTACCTCCTTTGGAAAAAGTCGAGGATCCAAGCTGGTGGAAAAATGATTTTGTTGGACATCTTCGAGGGGGATTTCTCAGGAGACGTCATCGTTAAAGTCGTAGGCCTTGAAGTTAGCTTTCGAACGAGCTCTCAAATGGCCCGATCAGACCAACGCAACTCTTGTTATGGCCAAACTACCAAGCTCGTGTCCGTAAAACCTATAGAAAGGCACACTACCTTCATTCCGGGGCTATTTGGGCATCTCAGGTGGGCCTTTCATAGGCCTATTACCTAACTAGCATCACACAATTCCTAGGACAAAGAGTTTAGGGTTTTAAATTTTCTAAGATTTTGAGATTTTTTGTGGACTACCCCCTTTGGAAAAAGTCGAGGATCCAAGCTGGTGGATAAATGATTTTTTTGGACATCTTCGAGGGGGATTTCTCAGGAGACATCCTCAATAAAGTCGTAGGCCTTGAAGTTAGCTTTCCAACAAGCTCTAAAATGGCCCAATCAGACCAACGCAACCCTTGTTATTGCCAAAAACCAAGCTCGTGTCCGTAAAACCTATCTAAAGGCACACGACCTTCATTCCGGGGCTATTTGGGCATCTCTGGTTGGCCATTCATGGGCCTATTGCCTAACTAGCATCACACCTTGCCTAGGTCATAGAATTTGGGGTTTTAAATTTTTTGAGATTTTGAGATTTTTTGTGGACTACCCCCTTTAGAAAAAGTCAAGGATCCAAGCTGGTTGAAAATGATTTTTTTGGACATCTTCGAGGGGATTTTCCCTGGAGATGTCCTCGTTAAAGTCATAGGCCTTGAAATTAGCTTTCCAATGAGCTCTCAAATGGCACGATCAGACCAACGCAGCTCTTAATATGACCAAAATACCATGCTCGTGTCCCTAGCACCTATAGAAAGGCACACTACCTTCATTCCGGGGCTATTTGGGCATCTCAGGTTGGCCTTTCATGGGCCTATTGCCTAACTAGCACCACACCATGCCTAGAGCAGAGAATTTGGGGTTTTAAATTTTCTAAGATTTTGAGATTTTTTGTGGACTACAGCCTTTGGAAAAAATCGAGGATCCAAGCTGGTGGAAAAATGATTTTTTTGGACATCTTCGAGGGGGATTTCTCAGAAGACGTCCTCGTTAAAGTCGTAGGCCTTGAAGTTAGCTTTCGAACGAGCTCTTAAATGGCCCGATCAGACCAACGCAGCTCTTGTTATTGCCAAAATACCAAGCTCGTGTCCGTAAAACCTATCGAAAGGCACACGACCTTCATTCTGGGGCTATTTGGGCATCTCTGGTGGGCCTTTCATGGGTCTATTGCCTAACTAGCATCACACCATGCCTAGGGCATAGAATTTGGGGTTTTAAATTTTCTGACATTTTGAGTTTTTTTGTGGACTACCCCCTTTGGAAAAAGTCGAGGATCCAAGCCGGTGGAAAAATGATTTTTTTGGACTTCTTTGAGGGTGATTTCTGAGGAGACGTCCTCGTTAAAGTCATAGGCCTTGAAGTTAGCTTTCCAACGAGCTCTAAAATGGCCCGATCAGACCAACGCAACTCTTGTTATTGCCAAAATACCAAGCTCGTGTCCGTAAAACCTATCGAAAGGCACACGACCTTTATTCTGGGGCTATTTGGGCATCTCTGGTGGGCCTTTCATGGGCCTATTTCCTAACTAGCATCACACCATGCCTAGGGCATATAATTTAGGGGTTTAAATTTTCTAAGATTTTGAGATTTTTTATGGACTACCGCCTTTGGAAAAAGTCGAGGATCCAAGCTGGTGGAAAAATGATTTTTTTGGACATCTTCGAGGGTGATTTCTCAGGAGACGTCCACATTAAAGTCATAGGCCATGAAGTTAGCTTTCCAACGAGCTTTAAAATGGCCCGATCAGACCAAAGCAACTCTTGTTATTGCCAAAATACCAAGCTCGTGTCCGTCAAAACCTATCGAAAGGCACACGACCTTCATTCCGGGGCTATTTGGGCATCTCTGGGGGGCCTTTCATGGGCCTATTGCCTAACTAGCATCACATCATGCCTAGGGCATAGAATTTGGGGTTTTAAAATTTCTGAGATTTTGAGATTTTTTGTGGACTACCCCCTTTGGAAAAAGTCGAGGATCCAAGCCGGTGGAAAAATGATTTTTTTGGACATCTTTGAGGGGGATTTCTCAGGAGACGTCCTCGTTAAAGTCGTAGACTTTGAAGTTAGCTTTCGAATGAGCTCTCAAATGGCCCGATCAGACCAACGCAGCTCTTGTTATGGCCAAACTACCAAGCTCGTGTCCGTAAAACCTATCGAAAGGCACACGACCTTCATTCCGGGGCTATTTGGGCATCTCTGGTGGGCCTTTCATGGGCCTATTGCCTAACTAGCATCACACCATGCATAGGGCATAGAATTTGGGGTTTTAAATTTTCTGACATTTTGAGATTTTTTGTGGACTACCCCCTTTGGAAAAAGTCGAGGATCCAAGCCGGTGGAAAAATGATTTTTTTGGACATCTTCGAGGGTGATTTCTCAGGAGACATCCTCGTTAAAGTCGTAGGCCTTGAAGTTAGCTTTCCAACAAGCTCTAAAATGGCCCAATCATACCAACGCAACTCTTGTTATTGCCAAAATACCAAGCTCGTGTCCGTAAAACCTATCTAAAGGCATACGACCTTCATTCCGGGGCTATTTGGGCATCTCTGGTTGGCCATTCATGGGCCTATTGCCTAACTAGCATCACACCTTGCCTAGGTCATAGAATTTGGGGTTTTAAAGTTTTTGAGATTTTGAGATTTTTTGTGGACTACCCCCTTTAGAAAAAGTCATGGATCCAAGCTGGTTGAAAATGATTTTTTTGGACATCTTCGAGGAGGATTTCCCTGGAGATGTCCTCGTTAAAGTCATAGGCCTTGAAATTAGCTTTCCAATGAGCTCTCAAATGGCACGATCAGACCAACGCAGCTCTTAATAAGACCAAAATACCATGCTCGTGTCCCTAGCACCTATCGAAAGGCACACGACCTTCATTCCGGGGCTATTTGGACATCTCTGGTGGGCCTTTCAAGGGCCTATTGCCTAACTAGAACCACACCATGCCTAGAGCAGAGAATTTGGGGTTTTGAATTTTCTAAGATTTTGAGATTTTTGTGGACTACCTCCTTTGGAAAAAGTCGAGGATCCAAGCTGGTGGAAAAATGATTTTGTTGGACATCTTCGAGGGGGATTTCTCAGGAGACGTCATCGTTAATGTCGTAGGCCTTGAAGTTAGCTTTCGAACGAGCTCTCAAATGGCCCGATCAGACCAACGCAACTCTTGTTATGGCCAAACTACCAAGCTCGTGTCCGTAAAACCTATAGAAAGGCACACTACCTTCATTCCGGGGCTATTTGGGCATCTCAGGTGGGCCTTTCATAGGCCTATTACCTAACTAGCATCACACAATTCCTAGGACAAAGAGTTTAGGGTTTTAAATTTTCTAAGATTTTGAGATTTTTTGTGGACTACCCCCTTTGGAAAAAGTCGAGGATCCAAGCTGGTGGATAAATGATTTTTTTGGACATCTTCGAGGGGGATTTCTCAGGAGACATCCTCAATAAAGTCGTAGGCCTTGAAGTTAGCTTTCCAACAAGCTCTAAAATGGCCCAATCAGACCAACGCAACTCTTGTTATTGCCAAAATACCAAGCTCGTGTCCGTAAAACCTATCTAAAGGCACACGACCTTCATTCCGGGGCTATTTGGGCATCTCTGGTTGGCCATTCATGGGCCTATTGCCTAACTAGCATCACACCTTGCCTAGGTCATAGAATTTGGGGTTTTAAATTTTTTGAGATTTTGAGATTTTTTGTGGACTACCCCCTTTAGAAAAAGTCAAGGATCCAAGCTGGTTGAAAATGATTTTTTTGGACTTCTTCGAGGGGATTTTCCCTGGAGATGTCCTCGTTAAAGTCATAGGCCTTGAAATTAGCTTTCCAATGAGCTCTCAAATGGCACGATCAGACCAACGCAGCTCTTAATATGACTAAAATACCATGCTCGTGTCCCTAGCACCTATAGAAAGGCACACTACCTTCATTCCGGGGCTATTTGGGCATCTCAGGTTGGCCTTTCATGGGCCTATTGCCTAACTAGCACCACACCATGCCTAGAGCAGAGAATTTGGGGTTTTAAATTTTCTAAGATTTTGAGATTTTTTGTGGACTACAACCTTTGGATAAAATCGAGGATCCAAGCTGGTGGAAAAATGATTTTTTTGGACATCTTCGAGGGGGATTTCTCAGAAGACGTCCTCGTTAAAGTCGTAGGCCTTGAAGTTAGCTTTCGAACGAGCTCTTAAATGGCCCGATCAGACCAACGCAGCTCTTGTTATGGCCAGAATACCAAGCTCGTGTCCGTAACACCTATAGAAAGGGACACTACCTTCATTCCGGGGCTATTTGGGCATCTCAGGTGTGCCTTTCATGGGCCTATTGCCTAACTATCATCACACCATGCCTATGACAAAGAATTTCGGGTTTTAAATTTTCTGAGATTTTGAGATTTTTTGTGGACTACACCCTTTGGAAAAAGTCGAGGATCCAAGCTGGTGGAAAAATGATTTTTTTGGACATCTTCGATGGGGATTTCTCAGGAGATATACTCGTTAAAGTCATAGACCTTGAAGTTAGCTTTCGAACGAGCTCTCAAATGGCCCGATCAGACCAACGCAGCTCTTGTTATGGCCAAACTACCAAGCTCGTGTCCGTAAAACCTATCGAAAGGCACACGACCATCATTCCGGGGCTATTTGGGCATCTCTGGTGGGCCTTTCATGGGCCTATTGCCTAACTAGCATCACACCATGCATAGGGCATAGAATTTGGGGTTTTAAATTTTCTGAGATTTTGAGATTTTTTGTGGACTACCCCCTTTGGAAAAAGTCGAGGATCCAAGCCGGTGGAAAAATGATTTTTTTGGACGTCTTCGAGGGTGATTTCTCAGGAGACGTCCTCGTTAAAGTCATAGGCCTTGAAGTTAGCTTTCCAACAAGCTCTAAAATGGCCCAATCAGACCAACGCAACTCTTGTTATTGCCAAAATACCAAGCTCGTGTCCGTAAAACCTATCGAAAGGCACACGACCTTCATTCCGGGGCTATTTGGGCATCTCAGGTTGGTCTTTCATGAGCCTATTTCCTAACTAGAACCACACCATGCCTAGAGCAGAGAATTTGGGGTTTTAAATTTTCTAAGATTTTGAGATTTTTTGTGGACTACCGCCTTTGGAAAAAGTCGAGGATCCAAGCTGGTGGAAAAATGATTTTTTTGGACATCTTCGAGGGGGATTTCTCAGGAGACGTCCTCGTTAAAGTCGTAGGCCTTGAAGTTAGCTTTCGAACGAGCTCTCAAACGGCCCGATCAGACCAACGCAGCTCTTGTTATGGCCAAAATACCAAGCTCGTGTCCGTAACACCTATAGAAAGGGACACTACCTTCATTCCGGGGCTATTAGGGGATCTCAGGTGTGCCTTTCATGGTCCTATTGCCTAACTAGCATCACAGCATGCCTAGGGCATAGAATTTGGGGTTTTAAATTTTCTAAGATTTTGAGATTTTTTGGGGACTACCCCCTTTGGAAAAAGTCAAGGATCCAAGCTGGTGGAAAAATGATTTTTTTTGGACATCTTTGAGGGGGATTTCTCAGGAGACATCCTCGTTAAAGTCGTAGGCCTTGAAGTTAGCTTTCCAAAAAGCTCTAAAATGGCCCAATTAGACCAACACAACTCTTGTTATTGCCAAAATACCAAGCTCGTGTCCGTAAAACCTATCGAAAGGCACACGACCTTCATTCCGGGGCTATTTGGGCATCTCTGGTGGGCCTTTCATGGGCCTATTGCCTAACTAGCATCACACCATGCCTAGGGCATAGAATTTGGGGTTTTAAGTTTTCTAAGATTTTGAGATTTTTTGTGGACAACCCCCTTTGGAAAAAGTCGAGGATCCAAGCCGGTGGAAAAATAATTTTTTTGGACATCTTCGAGGGTGATTTCTCAGGAGACATCCTCGTTAAAGTCGTAGGCCTTGAAGTTAGCTTTCCAACAAGCTCTAAAATGGCCCAATCAGACCAATGCAACTCTTCTTATTGCCAAAATACCAAGCTTGTGTCCGTAAAACCTATCGAAAGGCACACGACCTTCATTCCGGGGCTATTTGGGCATCTCTGGTGGGCCATTCACGGGCCTATTGCCTAACTAGCATCACACCATGCCTAGGGCATAGAATTTGGGGTTTTAAATTTTCTGAGATTTTGAGATTTTTTGGGGACTACCCCCTTTAGAAAAAGTCAAGGATCCAAGCTGGTTGAAAATGATTTTTTTGGACTTCTTCGAGGGGATTTTCCCTGGAGATGTCCTCGTTAAAGTCATAGGCCTTGAAATTAGCTTTCCAATGAGCTCTCAAATGGCACGATCAGACCAACGCAGCTCTTAATATGACCGAAATACCATGCTCGTGTCCCTAGCACCTATCGAAAGGCACACTACCTTCATTCCGGGGCTATTTGGGCATCTCTGGTGGGCATTTCAAGGGCCTATTGCCTAACTAGAACCACACCATGCCTAGAGCAGAGAATTTGGGGTTTTGAATTTTCTAAGATTTTGAGATTTTTTGTGGACTACCCCCTTTGGAAAAAGTCGAGGATCCAAGCTGGTGGATAAATGATTTTTTTTGGACATCTTCGAGGGGGATTTCTCAGGAGACATCCTCGATAAAGTCGTAGGCCTTGAAGTTAGCTTTCCAACAAGCTCTAAAATGGCCCAATCAGACCAACGCAACTCTTGTTATTGCCAAAATACCAAGCTCGTGTTCGTAAAACCTATCGAAAGGCACACGACCTTCATTCCGGGGCTATTTGGGCATCTCTGGTGGGCCATTCATGGGACTATTGCCTAACTAGCATCACACCTTGCCTAGGTCATAGAATTTGGGGTTTTAAATTTTTTGAGATTTTGAGATTTTTTGTGGACTACCCCCCTTAGAAAAAGTCAAGGATCCAAGCTGGTTGAAAATGATTTTTTTGGACATCTTCGAGGGGATTTTCCCTGGAGATGTCCCCGTTAAAGTCATAGGCCTTGAAATTAGCTTTCCAATGAGCTCTCAAATGGCACGATCAGACCAACGCAACTCTTAATATGACCAAAATACCATGCTCGTGTCCCTAGCACCTATAGAAAGGCACACTACCTTCATTCCGGGGCTATTTGGGCATCTCAGGTTGGCCTTTCATGGGCCTATTTCCTAACTAGCACCACACCATGCCTAGAGCAGAGAATTTGGGGTTTTAAATTTTCTAAGATTTTGAGATTTTTTGTGGACTACCGCCTTTGGAAAAAATCGAGGATCCAAGCTGGTGGAAAAATGATTTTTTTGGACATCTTCGAGGGGGATTTCTCAGGAGACGTCCTCGTTAAAGTCGTAGGCCTTGAAGTTAGCTTTCGAACGAGCTCTTAAATGGCCCGATCAGACCAACGCAGCTCTTGTTATGGTCAGAATACCAAGCTCGTGTCCGTAACACCTATAGAAAGGGATACTACCTTCATTCCGGGGCTATTTGGGCATCTCAGGTGGGCCTTTCATAGGCCTATTACCTAACTAGCATCACACCATGCCTAGGGCATAGAATTTGGGGTTTTAAATTTTCTGAGATTTTGAGATTTTTTGTGGACTACACCATTTGGAAAAAGTCGAGGATCCAAGCCGGTGGAAAAATAATTTTTTTGGACATCTTCGAGGGTGATTTCTCAGGAGACATCCTCGTTAAAGTCGTAGGCCTTGAAGTTAGCTTTCCAACAAGCTCTAAAATGGCCCAATCAGACCAACACAACTCTTGTTATTGCCAAAATACCAAGCTCGTGTCCGTAAAACCTATCGAAAGGCACACGACCTTCGTTCCGGGGCTATTTGGGCATCTCTGGTGGGCCATTCATGGGCCTATTGCCTAACTAGCATCACACCATGCCTAGGGCATAGAATTTGGGGTTTTAAATTTTCTGAGATTTTGAGATTTTTTGTGGACTACCCCCTTTGGAAAAAGTCGAGGATCCAAGCCGGTGGAAAAATGATTTTTTTAGACATCTTCGAGGGGGATTTCTCAGGAGACGTCCTCGTTAAAGTCGTAGACCTTGAAGTTAGCTTTCCAACGAGCTCTAAAATGGCCCAATCAGACCAACGCATCTCTTGTTATGGCCAAACTACCAAGCTCGTGTCCGTAAAACCTATCGAAAGGCACACGACCTTCATTCTGGGGCAATTTGGGCATCTTTGGTGGGCATTTCAGTGGCCTATTGCCTAACTAGCATCACACCATGCCTAGGGCATATAATTTAGGGTTTTAAATTTTCTGATATTTTGAGATTTTTTGGACTACCGCCTTTGAAAAAAGTCGAGGATCCAAGCTGGTGGAAAAATGATTTTTTTGGACATCTTCAAGGGGGATTTCTCAGCAGACGTCCTCGTTAAAGTCGTAGACCTTGTAGTTAGCTTTCCAACGAGCTCTAAAATGGCCCGATCAGACCAACGCAACTCTTGTTATTGCCAAAATACCAAGCTCGTGTCCGTAAAACCTATCGAAAAGCACACGACCTTCATTCCGGGGCTATTTGGGCAACTCTGGTTGGCCATTCATGGGCCTATTGCCTAACTAGCATCACACCTTGCCTAGGTCATAGAATTTGGGGTTTTAAATTTTTTGAGATTTTGAGATTTTTTGTGGACTACCCCCTTTAGAAAAAGTCAAGGATCCAAGCTGGTTGAAAATAATTTTTTTGGACATCTTCGAGGGGATTTTCCCTGGAGATGTCCCCGTTAAAGTCATAGGCCTTGAAATTAGCTTTCCAATGAGCTCTCAAATGGCACGATCAGACCAACGCAACTCTTAATATGACCAAAATACCATGCTCGTGTCCCTAGCACCTATAGAAAGGCACACTACCTTCATTCCGGGGCTATTTGGGCATCTCAGGTTGGCCTTTCATGGGCCTATTGCCTAACTAGCACCACACCATGCCTAGAGCAGAGAATTTGGGGTTTTAAATTTTCTAAGATTTTGAGATTTTTTGTGGACTACCGCCTTTGGAAAAAATCGAGGATCCAAGCTGGTGGAAAAATGATTTTTTTGGACATCTTCGAGGGGGATTTCTCAGGAGACGTCCTCGTTAAAGTCGTAGGCCTTGAAGTTAGCTTTCGAACGAGCTCTTAAATGGCCCGATCAGACCAACGCAGCTCTTGTTATAGCCAGAATACCAAGCTCGTGTCCGTAACACCTATAGAAAGGGACACTACCTTCATTCCGGGGCTATTTGGGCATCTCAGGTGGGCCTTTCATAGGCCTATTACCTAACTAGCATCACACCATGCCTAGGGCATAGAATTTGGGGTTTTAAATTTTCTAAGATTTTTAGATTTTTTGTGGACTACCCCCTTGGAAAAAGTCGAGGATCCAAGCCGCTGGAAAAATGATTTTTTTAGACATCTTCGAGGGGGATTTCTCAGGAGACTTCCTCGTTAAAGTCGTAGACCTTGAAGTTAGCTTTCCAACGAGCTCTAAAATGGCCCAATCAGACAAACGCAACTCTTGTTATGGCCAAACTACCAAGCTCGTGTCCGTAAAACCTATCGAAAGGCACACGACCTTCATTCTGGGGCAATTTGGGCATCTCTGGTGGGCATTTCAGGGGCCTATTGCCTAACTAGCATCACACCATGCCTAGGGCATATAATTTAGGGTTTTAAATTTTCTGAGATTTTGAGATTTTTTGGACTACCGCCTTTGGAAAAAGTCGAGGATCCAAGCTGGTGGAAAAATGATTTTTTTGGACATCTTCGAGGGGGATTTCTCAGCAGACGTCCTCGTTAAAGTCGTAGACCTTGTAGTTAGCTTTCCAACGAGCTCTAAAATGGCCCGATCAGACCAACGCAACTCTTGTTATTGCCAAAATACCAAGCTCGTGTCCGTAAAACCTATCGAAAGGCACACGACCTTCATTCCGGGGCTATTTGGGCATCTCTGGTGGGCCATTCATGGGCCTATTGCCTAACTAGCATCACACCTTGCCTAGGTCATAGAATTTGGGGTTTTAAATTTTTTGAGATTTTGAGATTTTTTGTGGACTACCCCCTTTAGAAAAAGTCAAGGATCCAAGCAGGTTGAAAATAATTTTTTTGGACATCTTCGAGGGGATTTTCCCTGGAGATGTCCCCGTTAAAGTCATAGGCCTTGAAATTAGCTTTCCAATGAGCTCTCAAATGGCACGATCAGACCAACGCAACTCTTAATATGACCAAAATACCATGCTCGTGTCCCTAGCACCTATAGAAAGGCACACTACCTTCATTCCGGGGCTATTTGGGCATCTCAGGTTGGCCTTTCATGGGCCTATTGCCTAACTAGCACCACACCATGCCTAGAGCAGAGAATTTGGGGTTTTAAATTTTCTAAGATTTTGAGATTTTTTGTGGACTACCGCCTTTGGAAAAAATCGAGGATCCAAGCTGGTGGAAAAATGATTTTTTTGGACATCTTCGAGGGGGATTTCTCAGGAGACGTCCTCGTTAAAGTCGTAGGCCTTGAAGTTAGCTTTCGAACGAGCTCTTAAATGGCCCGATCAGACCAACACAGCTCTTGTTATGGCCAGAATACCAAGCTCGTGTCCGTAACACCTATAGAAAGGGACACTACCTTCATTCCGGGGCTATTTGGGCATCTCAGGTGGGCCTTTCATAGGCCTATTACCTAACTAGCATCACACCATGCCTAGGGCATAGAATTTGGGGTTTTAAATTTTCTAAGATTTTGAGATTTTTTGTGGACTACCCCCTTTGGAAAAAGTCGACGATCCAAGCCGGTGGAAAAATAATTTTTTTGGACATCTTCGAGGGTGATTTCGCAGGAGACATCCTCGTTAAATTCGTAGGCCTTGAAGTTAGCTTTCCAACAAGCTCTAAAATGGCCCAATCAGACCAACGCAACTCTTGTTATTGCCAAAATACCAAGCTCGTGTCCGTAAAACCTATCGAAAGGCACACGACCTTCATTCCGGGGCTATTTGGGCATCTCTGGTGGGCCATTCATGGGCCTATTGCCTAACTAGCATCACACCATGCCTAGGGCATAGAATTTGGGGTTTTAAATTTTCTGAGATTTTGAGATTTTTTGTGGACTACCCCCTTTAGAAAAAGTCAAGGATCCAAGCTGGTTGAAAATGATTTTTTTGGACATCTTAGAGGAGGATTTTCCTAAAGATGTCCTCGTTAAAGTCATAAGCCTTGAAATTAGCTTTCCAATGAGCTCTCAAATGGCACGATCAGACCAACGCAGCTCTTAATATGACCAAAATACCATGCTCGTGTCCCTAGCACCTATCGAAAGGCACACGACCTTCATTCCGGGGCTATTTGGGCATCTCTGGTGGGCATTTCAAGGGCCTATTGCCTAACTAGAACCACACCATGCCTAGAGCAGAGAATTTGGGGTTTTGAATTTTCTAAGATTTTGAGATTTTTTGTGGACTACACCCTTTGGAAAAAGTCGAGGATCCAAGCTGGTGGAAAAATGATTTTGTTGGACATCTTCGAGGGGGATTTCTCAGGAGACGTCCTCGTTAAAGTCGTAGGCCTTGAAGTTAGCTTTCGAACGAGCTCTCAAATGGCCCGATCAGACTAACGCAACTCTTGTTATGGCCAAACTACCAAGCTCGTGTCCGTAAAACCTATAGAAAGGCACACTACCTTCATTCCGGGGCTATTTGGGCATCTCAGGTGGGCCTTTCATGGGCCTATTGCCTAACTAGCATCACACCATGCCAAGGGCATTGAATTAGGGGTTTTAAATTTTCTGACATTTTGAGATTTTTTGTGGACTACCCCCTTTGGAAAAAGTCGAGGATCCAAGCCGGTGTAAAAATGATTTTTTTGGACATCTTCGAGGGTGATTTCTCAGAAGACGTCCTCGTTAAAGTCATAGGCCTTGAAGTTAGCTTTCCAACGAGCTCTAAAATGGCCGGATCAGTCCAACGCAACTCTTGTTATTGCCAAAATACCAAGCTCGTGTCCGTAAAACCTATCGAAAGGCACACGACCTTCATTCCGGGGCTATTTGGGCATCTCTGGTGGGCATTTCATGGGCCTATTGCCTAACTAGCATCACACCATGCCTAGGGCATAGAATTTGGGGTTTTAAATTTTCTGAGATTTTGAGATTTTTTGTGGACTACCCCCTTTGGAAAAAGTCGAGGATCCAAGCCGGTGGAAAAATGATTTTTTTGGACATCTTCGAGGGGGATTTCTCAGGAGACGTTGTTAAAGTCGTAGACCTTGAAGTTAGCTTTCGAATGAGCTCTCAAATGGCCCGATCAGACCAACGCAGCTCTTGTTATGGCCAAACTACCAAGCTCGTGTCCGTAAAATCTATCGAAAGGCACACGACCTTCATTCCGGGGCTATTTGGGCATCTCTGGTGGGCCTTTCATGGGCCTATTGCCTAACTAGTATCACACCATGCCAAGGGCATAGAATTAGGTGTTTTAAATTTTCTGAGATTTTGAGATTTTTTGTGGACTACCCCCTTTGGAAAAAGTCGAGGATCCAAGCCAGTGGAAAAATGATTTTTTTGGACGTCTTCGAGGGTGATTTCTCAGAAGACGTCCTCGTTAAAGTCATAGGCCTTGAAGTTAGCTTTCCAACGAGCTCTAAAATGGCCCGATCAGACCAACGCAACTCTTGTTATTGCCAAAATACCAAGCTCGTGTTCGTAAAACCTATCGAAAGGCACACGACCTTCATTCCGGGGCTATTGGGGCATCTCTGGTGGGCCTTTCATGGGCATATTTCCTAACTAGCATAACACCATGCCTAGGGCATAGAATTTGGGGTTTTAAATTTTCTGAGATTTTGAGATTTTTTGTGGACTAGCCCCTTTAGAAAAAGTCAAGGATCCAAGCTGGTTGAAAATGATTTTTTTGGAAATCTTCGAGGGGGATTTCCCTGGAGATGTCCTCGTTAAATTCATAGGCCTTGAAATTAGCTTTCCAATGAGCTCTCAAATGGCACGATCAGACCAACGCAGCTCTTAATATGACCAAAATACCATGCTCGTGTCCCTAGCACCTATAGAAAGGCACACTACCTTCATTCCGGGGCTATTTGGGCATCTCAGGTTGGCCTTTCAAGAGCCTATTGCCTAACTAGAACCACACCATGCCTAGAGCAGTGAATTTGGGGTTTTAAATTTTCTAAGATTTTGAGATTTTTTGTGGACTACCGCCTTTGGAAAAAGTCGAGGATCCAAGCTGGTGGAAAAATGATTTTTTTGGACATCTTCGAGGGGGATTTCTCAGGAGACGTCCTCGTTAAAGTCGTAGGCCTTGAAGTTAGCTTTCAAACGAGCTCTCAAATGGCCCGATCAGACCAACGCAACTCTTGTTATGGCCAAACTACCAAGCTCGTGTCCGTAAAACCTATCGAAAGGCACACGACCTTCATTCTGGGGCTATTTGGGCATCTCTGGTGGGCATTTCATGGGCCTATTGCCTAATTAGCATCACACCATGCCTAGGGCATATAATTTAGGGTTTTAAATTTTCTGAGATTTTGAGATTTTTTGTGGACTACCGCTTTTGGAAAAAGTCGAGGATCTAAGCTGGTGGAAAAATGATTTTTTTTGGACATCTTCGAGGGGGATTTCTCAGGAGACGTCCTCGTTAAAGTCATAGACCTTGAAGGTAGCTTTGCAACAAGCTCTAAAATGGCCCGATCAGACCAACACAACTCTTGTTATTGCCAAAATACCAAGCTCGTGTCCGTAAAACCTATCGAAAGGCACACGACCTTCATTCCGGGGCTATTTGGGCATCTCTAGTGGGCATTTCATTGGCCTATTGCCTAAGTAGCATCACACCATGCCTAGGGCATAGAATTTGGGGTTTTTAAATTTTCTGAGATTTTGAGATTTTTTGTTGACTACCCCCTTTAGAAAAAGTCAAGGATCCAAGCTGGTTGAAAATGATTTTTTTTGGACATCTTCGAGGGGGATTTCCCTGGAGATGTCCTCGTTAAAGTCATAGGCCTTGAAATTAGGTTTTCAATGAGCTCTCAAATGGCAAGATCAGACCAACGCAGCTCTTAATATGACCAAAATACCATGCTCGAGTCCCTAGCACCTACAGAAAGGCACACTACCTTCATTCCGGGGCTATTTGGGCATCTCAGGTTGGCCTTTCATGAGCCTATTGCCTAAATAGAACCACACCATGCCTAGAGCAGAGAATTTGGGGTTTTAAATTTTCTAAGATTTTGAGATTTTTTGTGGACTACCGCCTTTGGAAAAAGTCGAGGATCCAAGCTGGAGGAAAAAGGATTTTTTTGGACATCTTCGAGGGAGATTTATCAGGAGACGTCCTCGTTAAAGTCGTAGGCCTTGAAGTTAGCTTTCAAACGAGCTTTCAAATGGCCCGATCAGACCAACGCAACTCTTGTTATGGCCAAACTACCAAGCTCGTGTCCGTAAAACCTATCGAAAGGCACACGACCTTCATTCTGGGGCTATTTGGGCATCTCTGGTGGGCATTTCATGGGCCTATTGCCTAACTAGCATCACACCATGCCTAGGGCATAGAATTTGTGGTTTTAAATTTTCTGAGATTTTGAGATTTTTTGTGGACTACCCCCTTTGGAAAAAGTCGAGGATCCAAGCCGGTGGAAAAATGATTTTTTTGGACATCTTCGAGGGGGATTTCTCAGGAGACGTCCTCGTTAAAGTCGTAGACCTTGAAGTTAGCTTTCGAATGAACTCTCAAATGGCCCGATCAGACCAACGCAGCTCTTGTTATGGCCAAACTACCAAGCTCTTGTCCGTAAAACCTATCGAAAGGCACACGACCTTCATTCCGGGGCTATTTGGGCATCTCTGGTGGGCCTTTCAAGGGCCTATTTCCTAACTAGCATCACACCATGCCTAGGGCATAGAATTTGGGGTTTTAAATTTTCTGACATTTTGAGATTTTTTGTGGACTACCCCCTTTGGAAAAAGTCGAGGATCCAAGCCGGTGGAAAAATGATTTTTTTGGACATCTTCGAGGGTGATTTCTCAGGAGACATCCTCGTTAAAGTCGTAGGACTTGAAGTTAGCTTTCCAACAAGCTCTAAAATGGCCCAATCAGACCAACGCAACTCTTGTTATTGCCAAAATACCAAGCTCGTGTCCGTAAAACCTATCGAAAGGCACACGACCTTCATTCCGGGGCTATTTGGGCATCTCTGGTGGGCCATTCATGGGCCTATTGCCTAACTAGCATCACACCATGCCTAGGGCATAGAATTTGGGGTTTTCAATTTTCTGAGATTTTGAGATTTTTTGTGGACTACCCCCTTTAGAAAAAGTCAAGGATCCAAGCTGGTTGAAAATGATTTTTTTTGACATCTTCGCGGGGGATTTCCCTGGAGATGTCCTCGTTAAAGTCATAGGCCTTAAAATTAGGTTTTCAATGAGCTCTCAAATGGCACGATCAGACCAACGCAGCTCTTAATATGACCAAAATACCATGCTCGTGTCCCAAGCACCTATATAAAGGCACACGACCTTCATTCCGGGGCAATTTGGGCATCTCAGGTTGGCCTTTCATGAGCCTATTGCCTAACTAGAACCACACCATGCCTAGAGCAGAGAATTTGGGGTTTTAAATTTTCTAAGATTTTGAGATTTTTTGTGGACTACCGCCTTTGGAAAAATTCGAGGATCCAAGCTGGTGGAAAAATGATTTTTTTGGACATCTTCGAGGGGGATTTCTCAGGAGACGTCCTCGTTAAAGTCGTAGGCCTTGAAGTTAGCTTTCAAACGAGCTCTCAAATGGCCCGATCATACCAACGCAACTCTTGTTATGGCCAAACTACCAAGCTCGTGTCCGTAAAACCTATCGAAAGGCACACGACCTTCATTCCGGGGCTATTTGGGCATCTCTGGTGGGCCTTTCATGGGCCTATTGCCTAACTAGCATCACACCATGCCTAGGGCATAGAATTTGGGGTTTTAAATTTTCTGAGATTTTGAGATTTTTTGTGGACTACCCCCTTTGGAAAAAGTCGAGGATCCAAGCCGGTGTAAAAATGATTTTTTTGGACATCTTCGAGGGTGATTTCTCAGGAAACGTCCTCGTTAAAGTCATAGGCCTTGAAGTTAGCTTTCCAACGAGCTCTAAAATGGCCGGATCAGACCAACGCAACTCTTGTTATTGCCAAAATACCAAGCTCGTGTCCGTAAAACCTATCGAAAGGCACACGACCTTCATTCCGGGGCTATTTGGGCATCTCTGGTGGGCATTTCATGGGCCTATTGCCTAACTAGCATCACACCATGCCTAGGGCATATAATTTAGGGTTTTAAATTTTTTGAGATTTTGAGATTTTTTGTGGACTACCGCCTTTGGAAAAAGTCGAGGATCCAAGCTGGTGGAAAAATGATTTTTTTGGACATCTTCGAGGGGGATTTCTCAGGTGACGTCCTCGTTAAAGTCGTAGACCTTGAAGTTAGCTTTCCAAGGAGCTCTAAAATGGCCCGATCAGACCAACGCAACTCTTGTTAATGCCAAAATACCAAGCTCGTGTCCGTAAAACCTATCGAAAGGCACACGACCTTCATTCCGGGGCTATTTGGGCATCTCTGGTAGGCATTTCATGGGCCTATTGCCTAACTAGCATCACACCATGCCTAGGGAATAGAATTTGGGGTTTTAAATTTTCTGAGATTTTGAGATTTTTTGTGGACTACCCCCTTTGGAAAAAGTCGAGGATCCAAGCCGGTGGAAAAATGATTTTTTTGGACATCTTCGAGGGGGATTTCTCAGGAGACGTCCTCGTTAAAGTCGTAGACCTTGAAATTAGCTTTCGAAGGAGCTCTCAAATGGCCCGATCAGACCAACGCAGCTCTTGTTATGGCCAAACTACCAAGCTCGTGTCCGTAAAACCTATCGAAAGGCACACGACATTCATTCTGGGGCTATTAGGGCATCTCTGGTGGGCCTTTCATGGACCTATTGCCTAACTAGCATCACACCATGCCTAGGGCATAGAATTTTGGGTTTTAAATTTTCTGACATTTTGAGATTTTTTGTGGACTATCCCCTTTAGAAAAAGTCAAGGATCCAAGCCGGTGAAAAAATGATTTTTTTGGACATCTTCGAGGGTGATTTCTCAGGAGACGTCCTCGTTAAAGTCATAGGCCTTGAAGTTAGCTTTCCAACGAGCTCTAAAATGGCCGGATCAGACCAACGCAACTCTTGTTATTGCCAAAATACCAAGCTCGTGTCCGTAAAACCTATCGAAAGGCACACGACCTTCATTCCGGGGCTATTTGGGCATCTCTGGTGGGCATTTCATGGGCCTATTGCCTAACTAGCATCACACCATGCCTAGGGCATAGAATTTGGGGTTTTAAATTTTCTGAGATTTTGAGATTTTTTGTGGACTACCCCCTTTGGAAAAAGTCGAGGATCCAAGCCGGTGGAAAAATGATTTTTTTGGACATCTTCGAGGGGGATTTCTCAGGAGACGTCCTCGTTAAAGTCGTAGACCTTGAAGTTAGCTTTCGAATGAGCTCTCAAATGGCCCGATCAGACCAACGCAGCTCTTGTTATGACCAAACTACCAAGCTCGTGTCCGTAAAATCTATCGAAAGGCACACGACCTTCATTCCGGGGCTATTTGGGCATCTCTGGTGGGCCTTTCATGGGCCTATTGCCTAACTAGCATCACACCATGCCAAGGGCATAGAATTAGGGGTTTTAAATTTTTTGAGATTTTGAGATTTTTTGTGGACTACCCCCTTTGGAAAAAGTCGAGGATCCAAGCCGGTGGAAAAATGATTTTTTTGGACGTCTTCGAGGGTGATTTCTCAGGAGACGTCCTCGTTAAAGTCATAGGCCTTGAAGTTAGCTTTCCAACGAGCTCTAAAATGGCCCGATCAGACCAACGCAACTCTTGTTATTGCCAAAATACCAAGCTCGTGTCCGTAAAACCTATCGAAAGGCACACGACCTTCATTCCGGGGCTATTGGGGCATCTCTGGTGGGCCTTTCATGGGCATATTGCCTAACTAGCATAACACCATGCCTAGGGCATAGAATTTGGGGTTATAAATTTTCTGAGATTTTGAGATTTTTTGTGGACTAGCCCCTTTAGAAAAAGTCAAGGATCCAAGCTGGTTGAAAATGATTTTTTTTGAAATCTTCGAGGGGGATTTCCCTGGAGATGTCCTCGTTAAATTCATAGGCCTTGAAATAAGCTTTCCAATGAGCTCTCAAATGGCAAGATCAGACCAACGCAGCTCTTAATATGACCAAAATACCATGCTCGTGTCCCTAGCACCTATAGAAAGGCACACTACCTTCATTCCGGGGCTATTTGGGCATCTCAGGTTGGCCTTTCAAGAGCCTATTGCCTAACTAGAACCACACCATGCCTAGAGCAGTGAATTTGGGGTTTTAAATTTTCTACGATTTGGAGATTTTTTGTGGACTACCGCCTTTGGAAAAAGTCGAGGATCCAAGCTGGTGGAAAAATGATTTTTTTGGACATCTTCGAGGGGGATTTCTCAGGAGACGTCCTCGTTAAAGTCGTAGGCCTTGAAGTTAGCTTTCAAACGAGCTCTCAAATGGCCCGATCAGACCAACGCAACTGTTGTTATGGCCAAACTACCAAGCTCGTGTCCGTAAAACCTATCGAAAGGCACACGACCTTCATTCTGGGGCTATTTGGGCATCTCTGGTGGGCATTTCATGGGCCTATTGCCTAATTAGCATCACACCATGCCTAGGGCATATAATTTAGGGTTTTAAATTTTCTGAGATTTTGAGATTTTTTGTGGACTACCGCCTTTGGAAAAAGTCGAGGATCTAAGCTGGTGGAAAAATGATTTTTTTGGACATCTTCGAGGGGGATTTCTCAGGAGACGTCCTCGTTAAAGTCGTAGACCTTGAAGTTAGCTTTGCAACGAGCTCTAAAATGGCCCGATCAGACCAACACAACTCTTGTTATTGCCAAAATACCAAGCTCGTGTCCGTAAAACCTATCGAAAGGCACACGACCTTCATTCCGGGGCTATTTGGGCATCTCTAGTGGGCATTTCATTGGCCTATTGCCTAAGTAGCATCACACCATGCCTAGGGCATAGAATTTGGGGTTTTAAAATTTTTGAGATTTTGAGATTTTTTGTGGACTACCCCCTTTGGAAAAAGTCGAAGATCCAAGCCGGTGGAAAAATGATTTTTTTGGACATCTTCGAGGGGGATTTCTCAGGAGACGTCCTCGTTAAAGTCGTAGACCTTGAAGTTAGCTTTCCAACGAGCTCTAAAATGGCCCGATTAGACCAACGCAACTCTTGTTATGGCCAAACTACCAAGCTCGTGTCCGTAAAACCTATCGAAAGGCACACGATCTTCATTCTGGGGCTATTTGGGCATCTCTGGTGGGCATTTCATGGGCCTATTGCCTAACTAGCATCACACCATGCCTAGGGCATATAATTTAGGGTTTTAAATTTTCTGAGATTTTGAGATTTTTTGTGGACTACCGCCTTTGGAAAAAGTCGAGGATCCAAGCTGGTGGAAAAATGATTTTTTTGGACATCTTCGAGGGGGATTTCTCAGGAGACGTCCTCGTTAAAGTCGTAGACCTTGAAGTTAGCTTTCCAAGGAGCTCTAAAATGGCCCGATCAGACCAACGCAACTCTTGTTATTGCCAAAATACCAAGCTCGTGTCCGTAAAACCTATCGAAAGGCACACGACCTTCATTCCGGGGCTATTTGGGCATCTCTGGTAGGCATTTCATGGGCCTATTGCCTAACTAGCATCACACCATGCCTAGGGAATAGAATTTGGGGTTTTAAATTTTCTGAGATTTTGAGATTTTTTGTGGACTACCCCCTTTAGAAAAAGTCGAGGATCCAAGCCGGTGGAAAAATGATTTTTTTGGACATCTTCGAGGGGGATTTCCCTGGAGATGTCCTCGTTAAAGTCATAGGCCTTGAAATTAGGTTTTCAATGACCTCTCAAATGGCACGATCAGACCAACGCAGCACTTAATATGACCAAAATACCATGCTCGAGTCCCTAGCACCTACAGAAAGGCACACTACCTTCATTCCGGGGCTATTTGGGCATCTCAGGTTGGCCTTTCATGAGCCTATTGCCTAACTAGAACCACACCATGCCTAGAGCAGAGAATTTGGGGTTTTAAATTTTCTAAGATTTTGAGATTTTTTGTGGACTACCGCCTTTGGAAAAAGTCGAGGATCCAAGCTGGAGGAAAAATGATTTTTTTGGACATCTTCGAGGGAGATTTCTCAGGAGACGTCCTCGTTAAAGTCGTAGGCCTTGAAGTTAGCTTTCAAACGAGCTCTCAAATGGCCCGATCAGACCAACGCAACTCTTGTTATGGCCAAACTACCAAGCTCGTGTCCGTAAAACCTATCGAAAGGCACACGACCTTCATTCTGGGGCTATTTGGGCATCTCTGGTGGGCATTTCAGGGGCCTATTGCCTAACTAGCATCACACCATGCCTAGGGCATATAATTTAGGGTTTTAAATTTTCTGAGATTTTGAGATTTTTTGTGGACTACCCCCTTTGGAAAAAGTCGAGGATCCAAGCTGGTGGAAAAATGATTTTTTGGACATCTTCGAGGGGGATTTCTCAGCAGACGTCCTCGTTAAAGTCGTAGACCTTGAAGTTAGCTTTCCAACGAGCTCTAAAATGGCCCGATCAGACCAACGCAACTCTTGTTATTGCCAAATTACCAAGCTCGTGTCCGTAAAACCTATCGAAAGGCACACGACCTTCATTCCGGGGCTATTTGGGCATCTCTGGTGGGCATTTCATGGGCCTATTGCCTAAGTAGCATCACACCATGCCTAGGGAATAGAATTTGGGGTTTTAAATTTTCTGAGATTTTGAGATTTTTTGTGGACTACCCCCTTTGGAAAAAGTCGAGGATCCAAGCCGGTGGAAAAATGATTTTTTTGGACATCTTCGAGGGGGATTTCTCAGGAGACGTCCTCGTTAAAGTCGTAGACATTGAAGTTAGCATTCGAAGGAGCTCTCAAATGGACCGATCAGACCAACGCAGCTCTTGTTATGGCCAAACTACCAAGCTCGTGTCCGTAAAACCTATCGAAAGGCACACGACCTTCATTCTGGGGCTATTTGGGCATCTCTGGTGGGCCTTTCATGGGCCTATTGCCTAACTAGCATCACACCATGCCTAGGGCATAGAATTTGGGGTTTTAAATTTTCTGACATTTTGAGATTTTTTGTGGACTACCCCCTTTGGAAAAAGACGAGGATCCAAGCCGGTGTAAAGATGATTTTTTTGGACATCTTCGAGGGTGATTTCTCAGGAGACGTCCTCATTAAAGTCATAGGCCTTGAAGTTAGCTTTCCAACGAGCTCTAAAATGGCCCGATCAGACCAACGCAACTCTTGTTATTGCCAAAATACCAAGCTCGTGTCCGTAAAACCTATCGAAAGGCACACGACCTTCATTCCGGGGCTATTTGGGCATCTCTGGTGGGCATTTCATGGGCCTATTGCCTAACTAGCATCACACCATGCCTAGGGCATAGAATTTGGGGTTTTAAATTTTCTGAGATTTTGAGATTTTTTGTTGACTACCCCCTTTGGAAAAAGTCGAGGATCCAAGCCGGTGGAAAAATGATTTTTTTGGACATCTTCGAGGGGGATTTCTCAGGAGACGTTCCCGTTAAAGTCGTAGACCTTGAAGTTAGCTTTCGAATGAGCTCTCAAATGGCCCGATCAGACCAACGCAGCTCTTGTTATGGCCAAACTACCAAGCTCTTGTCCGTAAAACCTATCGAAAGGCACACGACCTTCATTCCGGGGCTATTTGGGCATCTCTGGTGGGCCTTTCAAGGGCCTATTGCCTAACTAGCATCACACCATGCCTAGGGCATAGAATTTGGGGTTTTAAATTTTCTGACATTTTGAGATTTTTTGTGGACTACCCCCTTTGGAAAAAGTCGAGGATCCAAGCCGGTGGAAAAATGATTTTTTTGGACATCTTCGAGGGTGATTTCTCAGGAGACATCCTCGTTAAAGTCATAGGACTTGAAGTTAGCTTTCCAACAAGCTCTAAAATGGCCCAATCAGACCAACGCAACTCTTGTTATTGCCAAAATACCAAGCTCGTGTCCGTAAAACCTATCGAAAGGCACACGACCTTCATTCTGGGGCTATTTGGGCATCTCTGGTGGGCCATTCATGGGCCTATTGCCTATCTAGCATCACACCATGCCTAGGGCATAGAATTTGGGGTTTTCAATTTTCTGAGATTTTGAGATTTTTTGTGGACTACCCCCTTTAGAAAAAGTCAAGGATCCAAGCTGGTTGAAAATGATTTTTTTGGACATCTTTGAGCGGGATTTCCCTGGAGATGTCCTCGTTAAAGTCATAGGCCTTGAAATTAGGTTTTCAATGAGCTCTCAAATGGCTCGATCAGACCAACGCAGCTCTTAATATGACCAAAATACCATGCTCGTGTCCCTAGCACCTATATAAAGGCACACGACCTTCATTCCGGGGCAATTTGCGCATCTCTGGTTGGCCTTTCATGAGCCTATTGCCTAACTAGAACCACACCATGCCTAGAGCAGAGAATTTGGGGTTTTAAATTTTCTAAGATTTTGAGATTTTTTGTGGACTACCGCCTTTGGAAAAATTCGAGGATCCAAGCTGGTGGAAAAATGATTTTTTTGGACATCTTCGAGGGGGATTTCTCAGGAGACGTCCTCGTTAAAGTCGTAGGCCTTGAAGTTAGCTTTCAAACGAGCTCTCAAATGGCCCGATCAGACCAACGCAACTCTTGTTATGGCCAAACTACCAAGCTCGTGTCCGTAAAACCTATCGAAAGGCACACGACCTTCATTCCGGGGCTATTTGGGCATCTCTGGTGGGCCTTTCATGGGCCTATTGCCTAACTAGCATCACACCATGCCTAGGGCATAGAATTTGGGGTTTTAAATTTTCTGAGATTTTGAGATTTTTTGTGGACTACCCCCTTTGGAAAAAGTCGAGGATCCAAGCCGGTGGAAAAATGATTTTTTTGGACGTCTTCGAGGGTGATTTCTCAGGAGACGTCCTCGTTAAAGTCATAGGCCTTGAAGTTAGCTTTCCAACGAGCTCTAAAATGGCCCGATCAGACCAACGCAACTCTTGTTATTGCCAAAATACCAAGCTCGTGTCCGTAAAACCTATCGAAAGGCACACGACCTTCATTCCGGGGCTATTTGGGCATCTCTGGTGGCCTTTCATGGGCATATTGCCTAACTAGCATAACACCATGCCTAGGGCATAGAATTTGGGGTTTTAAATTTTCTGACATTTTGAGATTTTTTGTGGACTACCCCCTTTGGAAAAAGACGAGGATCCAAGCCGGTGTAAAGATGATTTTTTTGGACATCTTCGAGGGTGATTTCTACGGAGACGTCCTCATTAAAGTCATAGGCCTTGAAGTTAGCTTTCCAACGAGCTCTAAAATGGCCCGATCAGACCAACGCAACTCTTGTTATTGCCAAAATACCAAGCTCGTGTCCGTAAAACCTATCGAAAGGCACACGACCTTCATTCCGGGGCTATTTGGGCATCTCTGGTGGGCATTTCATGGGCCTATTGCCTAACTAGCATCACACCATGCCTAGGGCATAGAATTTGGGGTTTTAAATTTTCTGAGATTTTGAGATTTTTTGTGGACTACCCCCTTTGGAAAAAGTCGAGGATCCAAGCCGGTGGAAAAATGATTTTTTTGGACATCTTCGAGGGGGATTTCTCAGGAGACGTTCCCGTTAAAGTCGTAGACCTTGAAGTTAGCTTTCGAATGAGCTCTCAAATGGCCCGATCAGACCAACGCAGCTCTTGTTATGGCCAAACTACCAAGCTCTTGTCCGTAAAACCTATCGAAAGGCACACGACCTTCATTCCGGGGCTATTTGGGCATCTCTGGTGGGCCTTTCAAGGGCCTATTGCCTAACTAGCATCACACCATGCCTAGGGCATAGAATTTGGGGTTTTAAATTTTCTGACATTTTGAGATTTTTTGTGGACTACCCCCTTTGGAAAAAGTCGAGGATCCAAGCCGGTGGAAAAATGATTTTTTTGGACATCTTCGAGGGTGATTTCTCAGGAGACATCCTCGTTAAAGTCATAGGACTTGAAGTTAGCTTTCCAACAAGCTCTAAAATGGCCCAATCAGACCAACGCAACTCTTGTTATTGCCAAAATACCAAGCTCGTGTCCGTAAAACCTATCGAAAGGCACACGACCTTCATTCTGGGGCTATTTGGGCATCTCTGGTGGGCCATTCATGGGCCTATTGCCTATCTAGCATCACACCATGCCTAGGGCATAGAATTTGGGGTTTTCAATTTTCTGAGATTTTGAGATTTTTTGTGGACTACCCCCTTTAGAAAAAGTCAAGGATCCAAGCTGGTTGAAAATGATTTTTTTGGACATCTTTGAGGGGGATTTCCCTGGAGATGTCCTCGTTAAAGTCATAGGCCTTGAAATTAGGTTTTCAATGAGCTCTCAAATGGCACGATCAGACCAACGCAGCTCTTAATATGACCAAAATACCATGCTCGTGTCCCTAGCACCTATATAAAGGCACACGACCTTCATTCCGGGGCAATTTGGGCATCTCAGGTTGGCCTTTCATGAGCCTATTGCCTAACTAGAACCACACCATGCCTAGAGCAGAGAATTTGGGGTTTTAAATTTTCTAAGATTTTGAGATTTTTTGTGGACTACCGCCTTTGGAAAAATTCGAGGATCCAAGCTGGTGGAAAAATGATTTTTTTGGACATCTTCGAGGGGGATTTCTCAGGAGACGTCCTCGTTAAAGTCGTAGGCCTTGAAGTTAGCTTTCAAACGAGCTCTCAAATGGCCCGATCAGACCAACGCAACTCTTGTTATGGCCAAACTACCAAGCTCGTGTCCGTAAAACCTATCGAAAGGCACACGACCTTCATTCCGGGGCTATTTGGGCATCTCTGGTGGGCCTTTCATGGGCCTATTGCCTAACTAGCATCACACCATGCCTAGGGCATAGAATTTGGGGTTTTAAATTTTCTGAGATTTTGAGATTTTTTGTGGACTACCCCCTTTGGAAAAAGTCGAGGATCCAAGCCGGTGTAAAAATGATTTTTTTGGACATCTTCGAGGGTGATTTCTCAGGAAACGTCCTCGTTAAAGTCATAGGCCTTGAAGTTAGCTTTCCAACGAGCTCTAAAATGGCCGGATCAGACCAACGCAACTCTTGTTATTGCCAAAATACCAAGCTCGTGTCCGTAAAACCTATCGAAAGGCACACGACCTTCATTCCGGGGCTATTTGGGCATCTCTGGTGGGCATTTCATGGGCCTATTGCCTAACTAGCATCACACCATGCCTAGGGCATATAATTTAGGGTTTTAAATTTTTTGAGATTTTGAGATTTTTTGTGGACTACCGCCTTTGGAAAAAGTCGAGGATCCAAGCTGGTGGAAAAATGATTTTTTTGGACATCTTCGAGGGGGATTTCTCAGGTGACGTCCTCGTTAAAGTCGTAGACCTTGAAGTTAGCTTTCCAAGGAGCTCTAAAATGGCCCGATCAGACCAACGCAACTCTTGTTAATGCCAAAATACCAAGCTCGTGTCCGTAAAACCTATCGAAAGGCACACGACCTTCATTCCGGGGCTATTTGGGCATCTCTGGTAGGCATTTCATGGGCCTATTGCCTAACTAGCATCACACCATGCCTAGGGAATAGAATTTGGGGTTTTAAATTTTCTGAGATTTTGAGATTTTTTGTGGACTACCCCCTTTGGAAAAAGTCGAGGATCCAAGCCGGTGGAAAAATGATTTTTTTGGACATCTTCGAGGGGGATTTCTCAGGAGACGTCCTCGTTAAAGTCGTAGACCTTGAAATTAGCTTTCGAAGGAGCTCTCAAATGGCCCGATCAGACCAACGCAGCTCTTGTTATGGCCAAACTACCAAGCTCGTGTCCGTAAAACCTATCGAAAGGCACACGACATTCATTCTGGGGCTATTAGGGCATCTCTGGTGGGCCTTTCATGGACCTATTGCCTAACTAGCATCACACCATGCCTAGGGCATAGAATTTTGGGTTTTAAATTTTCTGACATTTTGAGATTTTTTGTGGACTATCCCCTTTAGAAAAAGTCAAGGATCCAAGCCGGTGCAAAAATGATTTTTTTGGACATCTTCGAGGGTGATTTCTCAGGAGACGTCCTCGTTAAAGTCATAGGCCTTGAAGTTAGCTTTCCAACGAGCTCTAAAATGGCCGGATCAGACCAACGCAACTCTTGTTATTGCCAAAATACCAAGCTCGTGTCCGTAAAACCTATCGAAAGGCACACGACCTTCATTCCGGGGCTATTTGGGCATCTCTGGTGGGCATTTCATGGGCCTATTGCCTAACTAGCATCACACCATGCCTAGGGCATAGAATTTGGGGTTTTAAATTTTCTGAGATTTTGAGATTTTTTGTGGACTACCCCCTTTGGAAAAAGTCGAGGATTTAAGCCGGTGGAAAAATGATTTTTTTGGACATCTTCGAGGGGGATTTCTCAGGAGACGTCCTCGTTAAAGTCGTAGACCTTGAAGTTAGCTTTCGAATGAGCTCTCAAATGGCCCGATCAGACCAACGCAGCTCTTGTTATGGCCAAACTACCAAGCTCGTGTCCGTAAAATCTATCGAAAGGCACACGACCTTCATTCCGGGGCTATTTGGGCATCTCTGGTGGGCCTTTCATGGGCCTATTGCCTAACTAGCATCACACCATGCCAAGGGCATAGAATTAGGGGTTTTAAATTTTTTGAGATTTTGAGATTTTTTGTGGACTACCCCCTTTGGAAAAAGTCGAGGATCCAAGCCGGTGGAAAAATGATTTTTTTGGACGTCTTCGAGGGTGATTTCTCAGGAGACGTCCTCGTTAAAGTCATAGGCCTTGAAGTTAGCTTTCCAACGAGCTCTAAAATGGCCCGATCAGACCAACGCAACTCTTGTTATTGCCAAAATACCAAGCTCGTGTCCGTAAAACCTATCGAAAGGCACACGACCTTCATTCCGGGGCTATTGGGGCATCTCTGGTGGGCCTTTCATGGGCATATTGCCTAACTAGCATAACACCATGCCTAGGGCATAGAATTTGGGGTTATAAATTTTCTGAGATTTTGAGATTTTTTGTGGACTAGCCCCTTTAGAAAAAGTCAAGGATCCAAGCTGGTTGAAAATGATTTTTTTTGAAATATTCGAGGGGGATTTCCCTGGAGATGTCCTCGTTAAATTCATAGGCCTTGAAATAAGCTTTCCAATGAGCTCTCAAATGGCAAGATCAGACCAACGCAGCTCTTAATATGACCAAAATACCATGCTCGTGTCCCTAGCACCTATAGAAAGGCACACTACCTTCATTCCGGGGCTATTTGGGCATCTCAGGTTGGCCTTTCAAGAGCCTATTGCCTAACTAGAACCACACCATGCCTAGAGCAGTGAATTTGGGGTTTTAAATTTTCTACGATTTGGAGATTTTTTGTGGACTACCGCCTTTGGAAAAAGTCGAGGATCCAAGCTGGTGGAAAAATGATTTTTTTGGACATCTTCGAGGGGGATTTCTCAGGAGACGTCCTCGTTAAAGTCGTAGGCCTTGAAGTTAGCTTTCAAACGAGCTCTCAAATGGCCCGATCAGACCAACGCAACTGTTGTTATGGCCAAACTACCAAGCTCGTGTCCGTAAAACCTATCGAAAGGCACACGACCTTCATTCTGGGGCTATTTGGGCATCTCTGGTGGGCATTTCATGGGCCTATTGCCTAATTAGCATCACACCATGCCTAGGGCATATAATTTAGGGTTTTAAATTTTCTGAGATTTTGAGATTTTTTGTGGACTACCGCCTTTGGAAAAAGTCGAGGATCTAAGCTGGTGGAAAAATGATTTTTTTGGACATCTTCGAGGGGGATTTCTCAGGAGACGTCCTCGTTAAAGTCGTAGACCTTGAAGTTAGCTTTGCAACGAGCTCTAAAATGGCCCGATCAGACCAACACAACTCTTGTTATTGCCAAAATACCAAGCTCGTGTCCGTAAAACCTATCGAAAGGCACACGACCTTCATTCCGGGGCTATTTGGGCATCTCTAGTGGGCATTTCATTGGCCTATTGCCTAAGTAGCATCACACCATGCCTAGGGCATAGAATTTGGGGTTTTAAAATTTTTGAGATTTTGAGATTTTTTGTGGACTACCCCCTTTGGAAAAAGTCGAAGATCCAAGCCGGTGGAAAAATGATTTTTTTGGACATCTTCGAGGGGGATTTCTCAGGAGACGTCCTCGTTAAAGTCGTAGACCTTGAAGTTAGCTTTCCAACGAGCTCTAAAATGGCCCGATTAGACCAACGCAACTCTTGTTATGGCCAAACTACCAAGCTCGTGTCCGTAAAACCTATCGAAAGGCACACGATCTTCATTCTAGGGCTATTTGGGCATCTCTGGTGGGCATTTCATGGGCCTATTGCCTAACTAGCATCACACCATGCCTAGGGCATATAATTTAGGGTTTTAAATTTTCTGAGATTTTGAGATTTTTTGTGGACTACCGCCTTTGGAAAAAGTCGAGGATCCAAGCTGGTGGAAAAATGATTTTTTTGGACATCTTCGAGGGGGATTTCTCAGGAGACGTCCTCGTTAAAGTCGTAGACCTTGAAGTTAGCTTTCCAAGGAGCTCTAAAATGGCCCGATCAGACCAACGCAACTCTTGTTATTGCCAAAATACCAAGCTCGTGTCCGTAAAACCTATCGAAAGGCACACGACCTTCATTCCGGGGCTATTTGGGCATCTCTGGTAGGCATTTCATGGGCCTATTGCCTAACTAGCATCACACCATGCCTAGGGAATAGAATTTGGGGTTTTAAATTTTCTGAGATTTTGAGATTTTTTGTGGACTACCCCCTTTAGAAAAAGTCGAGGATCCAAGCCGGTGGAATAATGATTTTTTTGGACATCTTCGAGGGGGATTTCCCTGGAGATGTCCTCGTTAAAGTCATAGGCCTTGAAATTAGGTTTTCAATGACCTCTCAAATGGCACGATCAGACCAACGCAGCACTTAATATGACCAAAATACCATGCTCGAGTCCCTAGCACCTACAGAAAGGCACACTACCTTCATTCCGGGGCTATTTGGGCATCTCAGGTTGGCCTTTCATGAGCCTATTGCCTAACTAGAACCACACCATGCCTAGAGCAGAGAATTTGGGGTTTTAAATTTTCTAAGATTTTGAGATTTTTTGTGGACTACCGCCTTTGGAAAAAGTCGAGGATCCAAGCTGGAGGAAAAATGATTTTTTTGGACATCTTCGAGGGAGATTTCTCAGGAGACGTCCTCGTTAAAGTCGTAGGCCTTGAAGTTAGCTTTCAAACGAGCTCTCAAATGGCCCGATCAGACCAACGCAACTCTTGTTATGGCCAAACTACCAAGCTCGTGTCCGTAAAACCTATCGAAAGGCACACGACCTTCATTCTGGGGCTATTTGGGCATCTCTGGTGGGCATTTCAGGGGCCTATTGCCTAACTAGCATCACACCATGCCTAGGGCATATAATTTAGGGTTTTAAATTTTCTGAGATTTTGAGATTTTTTGTGGACTACCCCCTTTGGAAAAAGTCGAGGATCCAAGCTGGTGGAAAAATGATTGTTTGGACATCTTCGAGGGGGATTTCTCAGCAGACGTCCTCGTTAAAGTCGTAGACCTTGAAGTTAGCTTTCCAACGAGCTCTAAAATGGCCCGATCAGACCAACGCAACTCTTGTTATTGCCAAATTACCAAGCTCGTGTCCGTAAAACCTATCGAAAGGCACACGACCTTCATTCCGGGGCTATTTGGGCATCTCTGGTGGGCATTTCATGGGCCTATTGCCTAAGTAGCATCACACCATGCCTAGGGAATAGAATTTGGGGTTTTAAATTTTCTGAGATTTTGAGATTTTTTGTGGACTACCCCCTTTGGAAAAAGTCGAGGATCCAAGCCGGTGGAAAAATGATTTTTTTGGACATCTTCGAGGGGGATTTCTCAGGAGACGTCCTCGTTAAAGTCGTAGACATTGAAGTTAGCATTCGAAGGAGCTCTCAAATGGCCCGATCAGACCAACGCAGCTCTTGTTATGGCCAAACTACCAAGCTCGTGTCCGTAAAACCTATCGAAAGGCACACGACCTTCATTCTGGGGCTATTTGGGCATCTCTGGTGGGCCTTTCATGGGCCTATTGCCTAACTAGCATCACACCATGCCTAGGGCATAGAATTTGGGGTTTTAAATTTTCTGACATTTTGAGATTTTTTGTGGACTACCCCCTTTGGAAAAAGACGAGGATCCAAGCCGGTGTAAAGATGATTTTTTTGGACATCTTCGAGGGTGATTTCTCAGGAGACGTCCTCATTAAAGTCATAGGCCTTGAAGTTAGCTTTCCAACGAGCTCTAAAATGGCCCGATCAGACCAACGCAACTCTTGTTATTGCCAAAATACCAAGCTCGTGTCCGTAAAACCTATCGAAAGGCACACGACCTTCATTCCGGGGCTATTTGGGCATCTCTGGTGGGCATTTCATGGGCCTATTGCCTAACTAGCATCACACCATGCCTAGGGCATAGAATTTGGGGTTTTAAATTTTCTGAGATTTTGAGATTTTTTGTTGACTACCCCCTTTGGAAAAAGTCGAGGATCCAAGCCGGTGGAAAAATGATTTTTTTGGACATCTTCGAGGGGGATTTCTCAGGAGACGTTCCCGTTAAAGTCGTAGACCTTGAAGTTAGCTTTCGAATGAGCTCTCAAATGGCCCGATCAGACCAACGCAGCTCTTGTTATGGCCAAACTACCAAGCTCTTGTCCGTAAAACCTATCGAAAGGCACACGACCTTCATTCCGGGGCTATTTGGGCATCTCTGGTGGGCCTTTCAAGGGCCTATTGCCTAACTAGCATCACACCATGCCTAGGGCATAGAATTTGGGGTTTTAAATTTTCTGACATTTTGAGATTTTTTGTGGACTACCCCCTTTGGAAAAAGTCGAGGATCCAAGCCGGTGGAAAAATGATTTTTTTGGACATCTTCGAGGGTGATTTCTCAGGAGACATCCTCGTTAAAGTCATAGCACTTGAAGTTAGCTTTCCAACAAGCTCTAAAATGGCCCAATCAGACCAACGCAACTCTTGTTATTGCCAAAATACCAAGCTCGTGTCCGTAAAACCTATCGAAAGGCACACGACCTTCATTCTGGGGCTATTTGGGCATCTCTGGTGGGCCATTCATGGGCCTATTGCCTATCTAGCATCACACCATGCCTAGGGTATAGAATTTGGGGTTTTCAATTTTCTGAGATTTTGAGATTTTTTGTGGACTACCCCCTTTAGAAAAAGTCAAGGATCCAAGCTGGTTGAAAATGATTTTTTTGGACATCTTTGAGCGGGATTTCCCTGGAGATGTCCTCGTTAAAGTCATAGGCCTTGAAATTAGGTTTTCAATGAGCTCTCAAATGGCACGATCAGACCAACGCAGCTCTTAATATGACCAAAATACCATGCTCGTGTCCCTAGCACCTATATAAAGGCACACGACCTTCATTCCGGGGCAATTTGGGCATCTCAGGTTGGCCTTTCATGAGCCTATTGCCTAACTAGAACCACACCATGCCTAGAGCAGAGAATTTGGGGTTTTAAATTTTCTAAGATTTTGAGATTTTTTGTGGACTACCGCCTTTGGAAAAATTCGAGGATCCAAGCTGGTGGAAAAATGATTTTTTTGGACATCTTCGAGGGGGATTTCTCAGGAGACGTCCTCGTTAAAGTCGTAGGCCTTGAAGTTAGCTTTCAAACGAGCTCTCAAATGGCCCGATCAGACCAACGCAACTCTTGTTATGGCCAAACTACCAAGCTCGTGTCCGTAAAACCTATCGAAAGGCACACGACCTTCATTCCGGGGCTATTTGGGCATCTCTGGTGGGCCTTTCATGGGCCTATTGCCTAACTAGCATCACACCATGCCTAGGGCATAGAATTTGGGGTTTTAAATTTTCTGAGATTTTGAGATTTTTTGTGGACTACCCCCTTTGGAAAAAGTCGAGGATCCAAGCCGGTGGAAAAATGATTTTTTTGGACGTCTTCGAGGGTGATTTCTCAGGAGACGTCCTCGTTAAAGTCATAGGCCTTGAAGTTAGCTTTCCAACGAGCTCTAAAATGGCCCGATCAGACCAACGCAACTCTTGTTATTGCCAAAATACCAAGCTCGTGTCCGTAAAACCTATCGAAAGGCACACGACCTTCATTCCGGGGCTATTTGGGCATCTCTGGTGGCCTTTCATGGGCATATTGCCTAACTAGCATAACACCATGCCTAGGGCATAGAATTTGGGGTTTTAAATTTTCTGACATTTTGAGATTTTTTGTGGACTACCCCCTTTGGAAAAAGACGAGGATCCAAGCCGGTGTAAAGATGATTTTTTTGGACATCTTCGAGGGTGATTTCTACGGAGACGTCCCCATTAAAGTCATAGGCCTTGAAGTTAGCTTTCCAACGAGCTCTAAAATGGCCCGATCAGACCAACGCAACTCTTGTTATTGCCAAAATACCAAGCTCGTGTCCGTAAAACCTATCGAAAGGCACACGACCTTCATTCCGGGGCTATTTGGGCATCTCTGGTGGGCATTTCATGGGCCTATTGCCTAACTAGCATCACACCATGCCTAGGGCATAGAATTTGGGGTTTTAAATTTTCTGAGATTTTGAGATTTTTTGTGGACTACCCCCTTTGGAAAAAGTCGAGGATCCAAGCCGGTGGAAAAATGATTTTTTTGGACATCTTCGAGGGGGATTTCTCAGGAGACGTTCCCGTTAAAGTCGTAGACCTTGAAGTTAGCTTTCGAATGAGCTCTCAAATGGCCCGATCAGACCAACGCAGCTCTTGTTATGGCCAAACTACCAAGCTCTTGTCCGTAAAACCTATCGAAAGGCACACGACCTTCATTCCGGGGCTATTTGGGCATCTCTGGTGGGCCTTTCAAGGGCCTATTGCCTAACTAGCATCACACCATGCCTAGGGCATAGAATTTGGGGTTTTAAATTTTCTGACATTTTGAGATTTTTTGTGGACTACCCCCTTTGGAAAAAGTCGAGGATCCAAGCCGGTGGAAAAATGATTTTTTTGGACATCTTCGAGGGTGATTTCTCAGGAGACATCCTCGTTAAAGTCATAGGACTTGAAGTTAGCTTTCCAACAAGCTCTAAAATGGCCCAATCAGACCAACGCAACTCTTGTTATTGCCAAAATACCAAGCTCGTGTCCGTAAAACCTATCGAAAGGCACACGACCTTCATTCTGGGGCTATTTGGGCATCTCTGGTGGGCCATTCATGGGCCTATTGCCTATCTAGCATCACACCATTCCTAGGGCATAGAATTTGGGGTTTTCAATTTTCTGAGATTTTGAGATTTTTTGTGGACTACCCCCTTTAGAAAAAGTCAAGGATCCAAGCTGGTTGAAAATGATTTTTTTGGACATCTTTGAGGGGGATTTCCCTGGAGATGTCCTCGTTAAAGTCATAGGCCTTGAAATTAGGTTTTCAATGAGCTCTCAAATGGCACGATCAGACCAACGCAGCTCTTAATATGACCAAAATACCATGCTCGTGTCCCTAGCACCTATATAAAGGCACACGACCTTCATTCCGGGGCAATTTGGGCATCTCAGGTTGGCCTTTCATGAGCCTATTGCCTAACTAGAACCACACCATGCTTAGAGCAGAGAATTTGGGGTTTTAAATTTTCTAAGATTTTGAGATTTTTTGTGGACTACCGCCTTTGGAAAAATTCGAGGATCCAAGCTGGTGGAAAAATGATTTTTTTGGACATCTTCGAGGGGGATTTCTCAGGAGACGTCCTCGTTAAAGTCGTAGGCCTTGAAGTTAGCTTTCAAACGAGCTCTCAAATGGCCCGATCAGACCAACGCAACTCTTGTTATGGCCAAACTACCAAGCTCGTGTCCGTAAAACCTATCGAAAGGCACACGACCTTCATTCCGGGGCTATTTGGGCATCTCTGGTGGGCCTTTCATGGGCCTATTGCCTAACTAGCATCACACCATGCCTAGGGCATAGAATTTGGGGTTTTAAATTTTCTGAGATTTTGAGATTTTTTGTGGACTACCCCCTTTGGAAAAAGTCGAGGATCCAAGCCGGTGGAAAAATGATTTTTTTGGACGTCTTCGAGGGTGATTTCTCAGGAGACGTCCTCGTTAAAGTCATAGGCCTTGAAGTTAGCTTTCCAACGAGCTCTAAAATGGCCCGATCAGACCAACGCAACTCTTGTTATTGCCAAAATACCAAGCTCGTGTCCGTAAAACCTATCGAAAGGCACACGACCTTCATTCCGGGGCTATTTGGGCATCTCTGGTGGCCTTTCATGGGCATATTGCCTAACTAGCATAACACCATGCCTAGGGCATAGAATTTGGGGTTTTAAATTTTCTGACATTTTGAGATTTTTTGTGGACTACCCCCTTTGAAAAAGTCGAGGATCTAAGCCGGTGGAAAAATGATTTTTTTGGACATCTTCGAGGGTGATTTCTCAGGATACATCCTCGTTAAAGTCGTAGGACTTGAAGTTAGCTTTCCAACAAGCTCTAAAATGGCCCAATCAGACCAACGCAACTCTTGTTATTGCCAAAATACCAAGCTCGTGTCCGTAAAACCTATCGAAAGGCACACGACCTTCATTCCGGGGCTATTTGGGCATCTCTGGTGGGCCATTCATGGGCCTATTGCCTAACTAGCATCACACCATGCCTAGGGCATAGAATTTGGGGTTTTCCATTTTCTGAGATTTTGAGATTTTTTGTGGACTACCGCCTTTGGAAAAAGTCAAGGATCCAAGCTGGTTGAAAATGATTTTTTTGGACATCTTCGAGGGGGATTTCCCTGGAGACGTCCTCGTTAAAGTCGTAGGCCTTGAAGTTAGCTTTTCAATGAGCTCTCAAATGGCCCAATCAGACCAACGCAGCTCTTAATATGACCAAAATACCAAGCTCGTGTCCGTAAAACCTATAGAAAGGCACACGACCTTCATTCCGGGGCTATTTGGGCATCTCAGGTTGGCCTTTCATGAGCCTATTGCCTAACTAGAACCACACCATTCCTAGAGCAGAGAATTTAGGGTTTTAAATTTTCTAAGATTTTGAGATTTTTTGTGGACTACCCCCTTTGGAAAAAGTCGAGGATCCAAGCCGGTGGAAAAATGATTTTTTTGGACATCTTCGAGGGTGATTTCTCAGGAGACGTCCTCGTTTAAGTCGTAGGCCTTGAAGTTAGCTTTCAAACGAGCTCTCAAATGGCCCGATCAGACCAACGCAACTCTTGTTATTGCCAAAATACCAAGCTCGTGTCCGTAAAACCTATCGAAAGGCACATGACCTTCATTCCGGGGCTATTTGGGCATCTCTGGTGGGCCTTTCATGGGCCTATTGCCTAACTAGCATCACACCATGCCTAGGGCATAGAATTTGGGGTTTTGAATTTTCTGAGATTTTGAGATTTTTTATGGACTACCCCCTTTGGAAAAAGTCGAGGATCCAAGTCGGTGGAAAAATGATTTTTTTGGACATCTTCGAGGGGGATTTCTCAGGAGACGTCCTCATTAAAGTCGTAGGCCTTGAAGTTATCTTTCGAACGAGCTCTCAAACGGCCCGATCAGATCAACGCAGCTCTTGTTATGGCCAAAATACCAAGCTCGTGTCCGTAACACCTATAGAAAGGGACACTACCTTCATTCCGGGGCTATTTGGGCATCTCAGGTGGGCCTTTCATGGGCCTATTGCCTAACTAGCATCACACCATGCCTAGGTCGTAGAATTTGGAGTTTTAAATTTTCTGAGATTTTGAGATTTTTTGTGGACTACCCCCTTTAGAAAAAGTCAAGGATCCAAGATAGTGGAAAATGATTTTTTTGGACATCTTCGAGGGGGGTTTCCCTGGAGACGTCCTCATTAAAGTCGTAGGCCTTGAAGTTATCTTTCGAACGAGCTCTCAAACGGCCCGATCAGACCAACGCAACTCTTAATATGACCAAAATACCATGCTCGTGTCCCTAGCACCTGTAGAAAGGCACACTACCTTCATTCCGGGGCTATTTGAGCATCTCAGGTTGGCCTTTCATGGGCCCATTGCCTAACTAGCACCACACCATGCCTAGAGCAGAGAATTTGGGTTTTTAAAGTTTTTGAGATTTTGAGATTTTTTGTGGACTGCACCCTTTGAAAAATGTCGAGGATCCAAGCTGGTGGAAAAATGATTTTTTTGGACATCTTCGAGGGGGATTTCTCAGGAGATGTCCTCGTTAAAGTCGTAGACCTTGAAGTTACCTTTCGAACGAGCTCTCAAATGGCCCGATCAGACCAACGCAGCTCTTGTTATGGCCAAACTACCAAGCTCGTGTCCGTAAAACCTATCGAAAGGAACACGACCTTCATTCCGGGGCTATTTGGGCATCTCTGGTGGGCCTTTCATGGGCCTATTGCCTAACTAGCATCACACCATGCCTAGGGCATAGAATTTGGGGTTTTAAATTTTCTGAGATTTTGAGATTTTTTGTCGACTACCCCCTTTGGAAAAAGTCGAGGATCCAAGCCGGTGGAAAAATGATTTTTTTGGACATCTTCGAGGGTGATTTCTCAGGAGACGTCGTCGTTAAAGTCATAGGCCTTGAAGTTAGCTTTCCAACGAGCTCTAAAATGGCCCGATCAGACCAACGCAACTCTTGTTATTGCCAAAATACCAAGCTCGTGTCCGTAAAACCTATCGAAAGGCACACGACCTTCATTCCGGGGCTATTTGGGCATCTCTGGTGGGCCTTTCATGGGCCTATTGCCTAACTAGCATCACACCATGCCTAGGGCATAGAATTTGGAGTTTTAAATTTTCTGAGATTTTGAGATTTTTAGTGGACTACCCCCTTTGGAAAAAAGTCGAGGATCCAAGCCGGTGGAAAAATGATTTTTTTGGACATCTTCGAGGGTGATTTCTCGGGAGACGTCCTCGATAAAGTCATAGGCCTTGAAGTTAGCTTTCTAGCAAGCTTTAAAATGGCCCGATAAGACCAACGCAACTCTTGTTATTGCCAAAATACCAAGCTCGTGTCCGTAAAACCTATCGAAAGGCACACGACCTTCATTCCGGGGCTATTTGGGCATCTCTGGTGGGCCTTTCATGGGCCTATTGCCTAACTAGCATCACACCATGCCTAGGGCATAGAATTTGGGGTTTTAAATTTTTTGAGATTTTGAGATATTTTGCGGACTATCCCCTTTAGAAAAAGTCAATGATCCAAGCTGGTTGAAAATGATTTTTTTGGACATCTACGAGGGGGATTTCCCTGGAGATGTCCTCGTTAAAGTACCTTAACCTGTGCTCGAGAGATAGTTGTCCATACACTGATAAGGGATGTATGGATTCTCGAGAAGAGAGGAGCCGTAGTGGTCCCCCCGGCCTTGAAATTAGCTTTCCAATGAGCTCTCAAATGGCACGATCAAACCAACGCAGCTCTTAATATGACCAAAATACCATGCTCGTGTCCCTAGCACCTATAGAAAGGCACACTACCTTCAGTTCGGGGCTATTTGGGCATCTCAGGTTGGCCTTTCATGAGCCTATTGCCTAACTAGAACCACACCATGCCTAGAGCAAAGAATTTGGGGTTTTAAATTTCTAAGATTTTGAGATTTTTTGTGGACTACCGCCTTTGTAAAAAGTCGAGGATCCAAGCTGGGGGAAAAATGATTTTTTTGGACATCTTCGAGAGGGATTTCTCAGGAGACGTCCTCGTTAAAGTCGTAGGCCTTGAAGTTAGCTATCGAACGTTCTCTCAAATGGCCCGATCAAACCAACGCAGCTCTTGTTATGGCCAAACTACCAAGCTCGTGTCCGTAAAACCTATAGAAAGGCACACTACCTTCATTCCGGGGCTATTTGGGCATCTCAGGTGGCCCTTTCATGGGCCTATTACCTAACTAGCATCACACCATTTCTAGGTCAAAGAGTTTAGGGTTTTAAATTTTCTAAGATTTTGAGATTTTTTGTGGACTACCCCCTTTGGAAAAAGTCGAGCATCCAAGCTGGTGGAAAAATGATTTTTTTGGACATCTTCGAGGGGGATTTCTCAGGAGACATCCTCGTTAAAGTCGTATGCCTTGAAGTTAGGTTTCCAACATGCTCTAAAATGGCTCGATCAGACCAACGCAACTCTTGTTATTGCCAAAATACCAAGCTCGTGTCCGTAAAACCTATCGAAAGGCACACGACCTTCATTCCGGGGCTATTTGGGCATCTCTGGTGGGCCTTTCATGGGCCTATTGTCTAACTAGCATCACACCATGCCTAGGGCATAAAATTTGGGGTTTTAAATTTTCTGAGGTTTTGAGATTTTTTTGTAGACTACCCCCTTTAGAAAATTCAAGGATCCAAGCTGGTTCAATATGATTTTTTTGGACATCTTCGAGGGGGATTTCCCTGGAGATGTCCTCGTTAAAGTCATAGGCCTTGAAATTAGCTTTCCAATGAGCTCTCAAATGGCACGATCAGACCTACGCAGCTCTTAATATGACCAAAATACCATGCTCGTGTCCCTAGCACCTATAAAAAGGCGCACTACCTTCATTCCGGGGCTATTTGGGCATCTCAGGTGGGCCTTTCATGAGCCTATTACCTAACTAGCATCACACCATGCCTAGGGCATAGAATTTGGGGTTTTAAATTTTTTGAGATTTTGAGATTTTTTGAGGACTACCCCCTTTAGAAAAAGTCAAGGATCCAAGCTGGTTGAAAATGATTTTTTTGGACATCTTCGAGGGGGATTTCCCTGGAGATGTCCTCGCTAAAGTCATAGGCCTTGAAATTAGCTTTCCAATGAGCTCTCAAATGGCACGATCAGACCAACGCAGCTCTTAATATGACCAAAATACCATGCTCGTGTCCCTAGCACCTATAGAAAGGCACACTAGCTACCTTCATTCCGGGGCTATTTGGGCATTTCAGGTTGGCCTTTCATGGGCCTATTGCCTAACTAGCACCACACCATGCCTAGAGCAGAGAATTTGGGGTTTTAAATTTTCTAAGATTTTGAGATTTTTTGTGGACTACCGCCTTTGGAAAAAGTCGAGGATCTAAGCTGGTGGAAAAATTATTTTTTTGGACATCTTCGAGGGAGATTTCTCAGGAGACGTCCTCGTTAAAGTTGTAGGCCTTGAAGTTAGCTTTCGAATGAGCTCTCAAATGGCCCGATCAGACCAACGCAACTCTTGTTATGGCCAAACTACCAAGCTCGTGTCCGTAAAACCTATATAAAGGCACACTACCTTCATTCCGGGGCTATTTGGGCATCTCAGGTGGGCCTTTCATGGGCCTATTACCTAACTAGCATCACACCATTCCTAGGACAAAGAGTTTAGGGTTTTAAATTTTCTAAGATTTTGAGATTTTTTGTGGACTACCCCCTTTGGAAAAAGTCGAGGATCCAAGCTGGTGGAAAAATTATTTTTTTGGACATCTTCGAGGGTGATTTCTCAGGAGACGTCCTCGTTAAAGTCATAGGCCTTGAAGTTAGCTTTCCAACGAGCTCTAAAATGTCCCGATCAGACCAACGCAACTCTTGTTATTGCCATAATACCAAGCTCGTGTCCGTAAAACCTATCGAAAGGCACACGACCTTCATTCCGGGGCTATTTGGGCATCTCTGGTGGGCCTTTCATGGACCTATTGTCTAACTAGCATCACACCATGCCTAGGGCATAGAATTTGGGGTTTTAAATTTTTTGAGGTTTTGAGATTTTTTTGTGGACTACCCCCTTTAGAAAATTCAAGGATCCAAGCTGGTTGAATATGATTTTTTTGGACATCTTCGAGGGGGATTTCCCTGGAGATGTCCTCGTTAAAGTCATAGGCCTTGAAATTAGCTTTCCAATGAGCTCTCAAATGGCACGATCAGACCAACGCAGCTCTTAATATGACCAAAATACCATGCTCGTGTCCCTAGCACCTATAAAAAGGCGCACTACCTTCATTCCGGGGCTATTTGGGCATCTCAGGTGGGCCTTTCATGGGCCTATTACCTAACTAGCATCACACCATGCCTAGGGCATAGAATTTGGGGTTTTAAATTTTTTGAGATTTTGAGATTTTTTGTGGACTACCCCCTTTAGAAAAAGTCAAGGATCCAAGCTGGTTGAAAATGATTTTTTTGGACATCTTCGAGGGGGATTTCTCAGTATACATCCACGTTAAAGTCATAGGCCTTGAAGTTAGCTTTCCAACGAGCTCTAAAATGGCCCGATCAGACCAACGCAACTCTTGTGATTGCCAAAATACCAAGCTTGTGTCCGTAAAACCTATCGAAAGACACTTGACCTTCATTCCGGGGCTATTTGGGCATCTCAGGTGGGCCTTTCATGGGCCTGTTGCCTAACTAGCACCACACCATGCCTAGAGCAAAGAATTTGGGGCTTTAAATTTTTTGAGATTTTGAGATTTTTTGTGGACTACCGCCTTTGGAAAAAGTCGTGGATCCAAGCTGGCGGAAAAACTATTTTTTTGGACATCTTCGAGGGGGAGTTCTCAGAAGACGTCCTTGTTAAAGTCGTAGCCCTTGAAATTAGCTTTCCAATGAGCTCTCAAATGGCACGATCAGTCCAACGCAGCTCTTGTTATGGCCAAAATACGAAGCTCGTGTCCGTAACACCTATAGAAAGGGACACTACCTTCATTCCGGGGCTATTTGGGCATCTCAGGTGGGCCTTTCATGGGCCTATTACCTAACTAGCATCACACCATTCCTAGGACAAAGAGTTTAGGGTTTTAAATTTTCTAAGATTTTGAGATTATTTGTGGACTACCCCCTTTGGAAAAAGTCGAGGATCCAAGCTGGTGGAAAAATGATTTTTTTGGACATCTTCGAGGGGGATTTCTCAGGAGACATCCTCGTTAAAGTCGTATGCCTTGAAGTTAGCTTTCCAACATGCTCTAAAATGGCTCGATCAGACCAACGCAACTCTTGTTATTGCCAAAATACCAAGCTCATGTCCGTAAAACCTATCGAATGGCACACGACCTTCATTCCGGGGCTATTTGGGCATCTCTGGTGGGCCTTTCATGGGCCTATTGCCTAACTAGCATCACACCATGCCTAGGGCATAGAATTTGGGGTTTTAAATTTTCTGAGATTTTGAGATTTTTTGTGGACTAACCACTTTGGAAAAAGTCGAGGATCCAAGCCGGTGGAAAAATGATTTTTTTGGACATCTTCGAGGGTGATTTCTCAGGAGACGTCCTCGTTAAAGTCATTGGCCTTGAAGTTAGCTTTCCAACGAGCTCTAAAATGGCCCGATCAGACCAACACAACTCTTGTTATTGCCAAAATACCAAGCTCGTGTCCCTAAAACCTATCGAAAGGCACACGACCTTCATTCCGGGGCTATTTGGGCATCTCTGGTGGGCCTTTCATGGGCCTATTGCCTAACTAGCATCACACCATGCCTATGGCATAGAATTTGGGGTTTTAAATTTTCTTAGATTTTGAGATTTTTTGTGGACTACCCCCTTTAGAACAAGTCAAGGATCCAAGCTGGTTGAAAATGATTTTTTTGGACATCTTCAAGGGGGTTTTCTCTGGAGATGTCCTCATTAAAGTCATAGGCCTTGAAATTAGCTTTCCAATGAGCTCTCAAATGGCACGATCAGACCAACGCATCTCTTAATATGACCAAAATACCATGCTCATGTCCCTAGCACCTATAGAAAGGAACACTACCTTCATTCCGGGGGTATTTGGGCATCTCAGGTTGGCCTTTCATGGGCCTATTGCCTAACTAGCACCACACCATGCCTCAAGCAAAGAATTTGGGGTTTTAAATTTTCTAAGATTTTGAGATTTTTTGTGGACTACCGCCTTTGGAAAAAGTCGAGGATCCAAGTTGGTGGAAAAATGATTTTTTTGGACATCTTCGAGGGGGATTTCTCAGGAGACGTCCTCGTTAAAGTCGTAGCCCTTGAAATTAGCTTTGCAATGAGCTCTCAAATGGCAGAATCAGTCCAACGTAGCTCTTGTTATGTCCAAAATACCAAGCTCGTGTCCGTAAAACCTATATAGAGGCACACTACCTTCATTCCGGGGCTATTTGGGCATCTCATGTGGGCCTTTCATGGGCCTATTGCCTAACAACCATCACACCATGCCTATAGAAAAGAATTTTAGGGTTTTAAATTTTATGAGATTTTGAGATTTTTTGTGGACTACCACCTTTAGAAAAATTCGAGGATCCAAGTTCGTGGAAAAATTATTTTTTTGGACATCTTCGAGGGGGATTTCTCAGGAGACGTCCTTGTTGAAGTCGTACGCCTTGAATTTAGCTTTCCAACGAGCTCTCAAATGGTCCGATCAGGCCAACGCAGCTCTTGTAATGGCCAAAATACAAAGCTCGTGTCCGTAACATCTATAGAAAGGGACACTACCTTCATTCCGGGGCTATTTGGGCATCTCAGGTGTGCCTTTCATGGGCCTATTGCCTAACTAGCATCACACCATGCCTATGACAAAGAATTTGGGGTTTTAAATTTTATGAGATTTTGAGATTTTTTGTGGACTACACCCTTTGGAAAAGGTTGAGGATCCAAGCTGGTGGAAAAATGATTTTTTTGGACATCTTCGAGGGGGATTTCTCAGGAGACGTCCTCGTTAAAGTCGTAGGCCTTGAAGTTAGCTTTCGAACGAGCTCTCAAATGGACCGATCAGACAACCGCATCTCTTGTTATGGCCAAACTACCAAGCTCGTGTCCGTAAAACCTATAGAAAGGCACACTACCTTCATTCCGGGGCTATTTAGGCATCTCAGGTGGGCCTTTCATGGGCCTATTACCTACATAGCATCACACCATTCCTAGGACAAAGAGTTTAGGGTTTTAAATTTTCTAAGATTTTGAGATTTTTTGTGGACTACCCCCTTTGGAAAAAGTCGAGGATCCAAGCTGGTGGAAAAATGATTTTTTTGGAATCTTCGAGGGGGATTTCTCAGGATACATCTGCGTTAAAGTCGTAGGCCTTGAAATTAGCTTTCCAACGAGCTCTAAAATGGCCCGATCAGACCAACGAAACTCTTGTTATTGCCAAAATACCAAGCTCGTGTCCGTAAAACCTATCGAAAGGCACACGACCTTCATTCCGGGGCTATTTGGGCATCTCAGGTGGGCCTTTCATGGGCCTATTGCCTAACTAGCACCACACCATGCCTAGAGCAAAGAATTTGGGGCTTTAAATTTTCTGAGATTTTGAGATTTTTTGTGGACTACCGCCTTTGGAAAAAGTCCAGGATCCAAGATGGTGGAAAAACTATTTTTTTGGACATCTTCGAGGGGAAGTTCTCAGAAGACGTCCTCGTTAAAGTCGTAGCCCTTGAAATTAGATTTCCAATGAGCTCTCAAATGGCACGATCAGTCCAACGCAGCTCTTGTTATGGCCAAAATACCAAGCTCGTGTCCGTAAAACCTATAGAAAGGCACACTACCTTCATTCCGGGGCTATTTGGGCATCTCAGGTGGGCCTTTCATGGGCCTATTACCTAACTAGCATCACACCATTCCTAGGACAAAGAGTTTAGGGTTTTAAATTTTCTAAGATTTTGAGATTTTTTGTGGACTACCCCCTTTGGAAAAAGTCGAGGATCTAAGCTGGTGGAAAAATGATTTTTTTGGACATCTTCGAGGGGGATTTCTCAGTATACATCCTCGTTAAAGTCGTAGGACTTGAAGTTAGCTTTCCAACGAGCTCTAAAATGGCCCGATCAGACCAACGTAACTCTTGTTATTGCCAAAATACCAAGCTTGTGTCCGTAAAACCTATCGAAAGGCACAGGACCTTCATTCCGGGGCTATTTGGGCATCTCAGGTGGGCCTTTCATGGGCCTATTACCTAACTAGCATCACACCATTCCTAGGACAAAGAGTTTAGGGTTTTAAATTTTCTAAGATTTTGAGATTTTTTGTGGACTACCCCCTTTGGAAAAAGTCGAGGATCCAAGCTGGTGGAAAAATGATTTTTTTGGACATCTTCGAGAGGGATTTCTCAGTATACATCCTCGTTAAAGTCGTAGGCCTTGAAGTTAGCTTTCCAACGAGCTCTAAAATGGCCCGATCAGACCAACGCAACTCTTGTTATTCCCAAAATACCAAGCTTGTGTCCGTAAAACCTATCGAAAGGCACAGGACCTTCATTCCGGGGCTATTTGGGCATCTCAGGTGGGCCTTTAATGGGCCTATTGCCTAACTAGCACCACACCATGCCTAGAGCAAAGAATTTGGGGCTTTAAATTTTTTGAGATTTTGAGATTTTTTGTGGACTACCGCCTTTGGAAAAAGTCGAGGATCCAAGCTGGCGGAAAAACTATTTTTTTGGACATCTTCGAGGGGGAGTTCTCAGAAGACGTCCTCGTTAAAGTCGTAGCCCTTGAAATTAGCTTTCCAATGAGCTCTCAAATGGCACGATCAGTCCAACGCAGCTCTTGTTATGGCCGAAATACGAAGCTCGTGTCCGTAAAACCTATATAAAGGCACACTACCTTCATTCCGGGGCTATTAGGGCATCTCATGTGGGACTTTCATGGGCCTATGGCCTAACTACCATCACACCATGCCTATAGAAAAGAATTTTAGAGTTTTAAATTTTATAAGATTTTGAGATTTTTTGTGGACTACCACCTTTAGAAAAATTCGAGGATCCAAGTTCGTGGAAAAATTATTTTTTTGGACATCTTCGAGGGGGATTTCTCAGGAGACGTCCATGTTGAAGTCGTACGCCTTGAAGTTAGCTTTCGAACGAGCTCTCAGATGGTCCGATCAGACCAACGCAGCTCTTGTAATGGCCAAAATACAAAGTTCGTGTCCGTAACACCTATAGAAAGGGAAACTACCTTCATTCCGGGGCTTTTTGGGCATCTCAGGTGTGCCTTTCATGGGCCTATTGCCTAACTAGCATCACACCATGCCTATGACAAAGAATTTGGGGTTTTAAATTTTCTGAGATTTTGAGATTTTTTGTGGAGTACACCCTTTGGAAAAGGTCGAGGATCCAAGCTGGTGGAAAAATGATTTTTTTGGACATCTTCGAGGGGGATTTCTCAGGAGACGTCCGCGATAAAGTCGTAGGCCTTGAAGTTAGCTTTTGAACGAGCTCTCAGTTGGCCCGATCAGACCAACGCAGCTCTTGTTATGGCCAAACTACCAAGCTCGTGTCCTTAAAACCTATAGAAAGGCACACTACCTTCATTTCGAGGCTATTTGGGCATCTCAAGTGGGACTTTCATGGGCCTATTACCTAACTAGCATCACACCATGCCTAGGAAAAAGAGTTTAGGGTTTTAAATTTTCTATGATTTTGAGATTTTTTTTGGACTACCCCCTTTGGAAAAAGTCGAGGATCCAAGCTGGTGGAAAAATGATTTTTTTGGACATCTTCGAGGGGGATTTCTCAGGAGACGTCCTCGTTAAAGTCGTAGGCCTTGAAGTTAGCTTTCAAACGAGCTCTCAAATGGACCGATCAGACCAACGCAACTCTTGTTATAGCCAAACTACCAAGCTCGTGTCCGTAAAACCTATAGAAAGGCACACTACCTTCGTTCCGGGGCTATTTAGGCATCTCAGGTGGGCCTTTCATGGGCCTATTACCTAACTAGCATCACACCATTCCTAGAACAAAGAGTTTAGGGTTTTAAATTTTCTAAGATTTTGAGATTTTTTGTGGACTACCCCCTTTAGAAAAAGTCGAGGATCCAAGCTGGTGGAAAAATTATTTTTTTGGACATCTTCGAGGGGGATTTCTCAGGATACATCCTCGTTAAAGTCGTAGGCCTTGAAATTAGCTTTCCAACGAGTTCTAAAATGGCCCGATCAGACCAACGCAACTCTTGTTATTGCCAAAATACCAAGCTCGTGTCCGTAAAACCTATCGAAAGGCACACGACCTTCATTCCGGGGCTATTTGGGCATCTCAGGTGGGCCTTTAATGGGCCTATTGCCTAACTAGCACCACACCATGCCTAGAGCAAAGAATTTGGGGCTTTAAATTTTCTGAGATTTTGAGATTTTTTGTGGACTACTGCCTTTGGAAAAAGTCGAGGATCCAAGATGGTGGAAAAACTATTTTTTTGGACATCTTCGAGGGGGAGTTCTCAGAAGACGTCCTCGTTAAAGTCGTAGCCCTTGAAATTAGATTTCCAATGAGCTCTCAAATGGCACGATCAGTCCAACGCAGCTCTTGTTATGGCCAAAATACCAAGCTCGTGTCCGTAAAACCTATAGAAAGGCACACTACATTCATTCCGGGGCTATTTGGGCATCTCAGGTGGGCCTTTCATGGGCCTATTACCTAACTAGCATCACACCATTCCTAGGACAAAGAGTTTAGGGGTTTAAATTTTCTAAGATTTTGAGATTTTTTGTGGACTACCCCCTTTGGAAAAAGTCGAGGATCAGAGCTGGTTGAAAAATGATTTTTTTGGACATCTTCGAGGGGGATTTCTCAGTATACATCCTCGTTAAAGTCGTAGGCCTTGAAGTTAGCTTTCCAACGAGCTCTAAAATGGCCCGATCAGACCAACGCAACTCTTGTTATATCCAAAATACCAAGCTTGTGTCCGTAAAACCTATCGAAAGGCACAGGACCTTCATTCCGGGGCTATTTGGGCATCTCAGGTGGGCCTTTCATGGGCCTATTGCCTAACTAGCACCACACCATGCCTAGAGCAAAGAATTTGGGGCTTTAAATTTTTTGAGATTTTGAGATTTTTTGTGGACTACCGCCTTTGGAAAAAGTCGAGGATCCAAGCTGGCGGAAAAACTATTTTTTTGACATCTTCGAGGGGGAGTTCTCAGAAGACGTCCTCGTTAAAGTCGTAGCCCTTGAAATTAGCTTTCCAATGAGCTCTCAAATGGCACGATCAGTCCAACGCAGCTCTTGTTATGGCCAAAATACGAAGCTCGTGTCCGTAAAACCTATATAAAGGCACACTACCTTCATTCCGGGGCTATTTGGGCATCTCATGTGGGACTTTCATGGGCCTATGGCCTAACTACCATCACACCATGCCTATAGAAAAGAATTTTAGGGTTTTAAATTTTATGAGATTTTGAGATTTTTTGTGGACTACCACTTTTAGAAAAATTCGAGGATCCAAGTTCGTGGAAAAATTATTTTTTTGGACATCTTCGAGGGGGGATTTCTCAGGAGACGTCCATGTTGAAGTCGTACGCCTTGAAGTTAGCTTTCCAACGAGCTCTCAAATGGTCCGATCAGACCAACGCAGCTCTTGTAATGGCCAAAATACAAAGCTCGTGTCCGTAACACCTATAGAAAGGGACACTACCTTCATTCCGGGGCTATTTGGGCATCTCAGGTGTGCCTTTCATGGGCCTATTTCCTAACTAGCATCACACCATGCCTACGACAAAGAATTTGGGATTTTAAATTTTCTGATATTTCGAGATTTTTTGTGGACTACACCCTTTGGAAAAGGTCGAGGATCCAAGCTGGTGGAAAAATGATTTTTTTGGACATCTTCGAGGGGGATTTCTCAGGAGACATCCTCATTAAAGTCGTAGGCCTTGAAGTTAGCTTTTGAACGAGCTCTCAAATGGCCCGATCAGACCAACGCAGCTCTTGTTATGGCCAAACTACCAAGCTCGTGTCCGTAAAACCTATAGAAAGGCACACTACCTTCATTTCGGGGCTATTTGGGCATCTCAAGTGGGACTTTCATGGGCCTATTACCTAACTAGCATCACACCATGCCTAGGAAAAAGAGTTTAGGGTTTTAAATTTTCTAAGATTTTGAGATTTTTTGTGGACTACCCCCTTTGGAAAAAGTCGAGGATCCAAGCTGGTGGAAAAATGATTTTTTTGGACATCTTCGAGGGTGATTTCTCAGGAGACGTCCTCGTTAAAGTCGTAGGCCTTGAAGTTAGCTTTGGAACGAGCTCTCAAATGGCCCGATCAGACAACGCAACTCTTGTTATGGCCAAACTACCAAGCTCGTGTCCGTAAAACCTATCGAAAGGCACACGACCTTCATTCCGAGGCTATTTGGGCATCTCAGGTGGGCCTTTCATGGGCCTATTACCTAACTAGCATCACACCATTCCTAGGACAAAGAGTTTAGGGTTTTAAATTTTCTAAGATTTTGAGATTTTTTGTGGACTACCCCCTTTGGAAAAAGTCGAGGATCCAAGCTGGTGGAAAAACTATTTTTTTGGACATCTTCGAGGGGGAGTCCTCAGAAGACGTCCTCGTTAAAGTCGTAGCCCTTGAAATTAGCTTTCCAATGAGCTCTCAAATGGCACGATCAGTCCAACGCAGCTCTTGTTATGGCCAAAATACGAAGCTCGTGTCCGTAAAACCTATATAAAGGCACACTACCTTCATTTCGGGGCTATTTGGGCATCTCATGTGGGACTTTCATGGGCCTGTGGCCTAACTACCATCACACCATGCCTATAGAAAAGAATTTTAGGGTTTTAAATTTTATGAGATTTTGAGATTTTTTGTGGACTACCACCTTTAGAAAAATTCGAGGATCCAAGTTCGTGGAAAAATTATTTTTTTGGACATCTTCGAGGGGGATTTCTCAAGAGACGTCCATGTTGAAGTCGTACGCCTTGAAGTTAGCTTTCCAACGAGCTCTCAAATGGTCCAATCAGACCAACGCAGCTCTTCTAATGGCCAAAATACAAAGCTCGTGTCCGTAACACTTATAGAAAGGGACACTACCTTCATTCCGGGGCTATTTGGGCATCTCAGGTGGGCCTTTGATGGGCCTATTGCCTAACTAGCACCACACCATGCCTAGAGCAAAGAATTTGGGGCTTTAAATTTTCTGAGATTTTGAGATTTTTTGTGGACTACCGCCTTTGGAAAAAGTCGAGGATCCAAGATGGTGGAAAAACTATTTTTTGGACATCTTCGAGGGGGAGTTCTCAGAAGACGTCCTTGTTAAAGTCATAGCCCTTGAAATTAGATTTCCAAGATGCTGTCAAATGGCACGATCAGTCCAACGCAGCTCTTGTTATGGCCAAAATACCAAACTCGTGTCCGTAAAACCTATAGAAAGGCACACTACCTTCATTCCGGGGCTATTTGGGCATCTCAGGTGGGCCTTTCATGGGCCTATTACCTAACTAGCATCACACCATTCCTAGGACAAAGAGTTTAGGGGTTTAAATTTTCTAAGATTTTGAGATTTTTTGTGGACTACCCCCTTTGGAAAAAGTCGAGGATCAGAGCTGGTGGAAAAATGATTTTTTTGGACATCTTCGAGGGGGATTTCTCAGGATACATCCTCGTTAAAGTCGTAGGCCTTGAAGTTAGCTTTCCAACGAGCTCTAAAATGGCCCGATCAGACCAACGCAACTCTTGTTATATCCAAAATACCAAGCTTGTGTCCGTAAAACCTATCGAAAGGCACAGGACCTTCATTCCGGGGCTATTTGGGCATCTCAGGTGGGCCTTTCATGGGCCTATTGCCTAACTAGCACCACACCATGCCTAGAGCAAAGAATTTGGGGCTTTAAATTTTCTGAGATTTTGAGATTTTTTGTGGACTACCGCCTTTGGAAAAAGTCGAGGATCCAAGCTGGCGGAAAAACTATTTTTTTTGACATCTTCGAGGGGGAGTTCTCAGAAGACGTCCTCGTTAAAGTCGTAGCCCTTGAAATTAGCTTTCCAATGAGCTCTCAAATGGCACGATCAGTCCAACGCAGCTCTTGTTATGGCCAAAATACGAAGCTCGTGTCCGTAAAACCTATATAAAGGCACACTACCTTCATTCCGGGGCTATTTGGGCATCTCATGTGGGACTTTCATGGGCCTATGGCCTAACTACCATCACACCATGCCTATAGAAAAGAATTTTAGGGTTTTAAATTTTATGAGATTTTGAGATTTTTTGTGGACTACCACCTTTAGAAAAATTCGAGGATCCAAGTTCGTGGAAAAATTATTTTTTTGGACATCTTCGAGGGGGGATTTCTCAGGAGACGTCCATGTTGAAGTCGTACGCCTTTAAGTTAGCTTTCCAACGAGCTCTCAAATGGTCCGATCAGACCAACGCAGCTCTTGTAATGGCCAAAATACAAAGCTCGTGTCCGTAACACCTATAGAAAGGGCCACTACCTTCATTCCGGGGCTATTTGGGCATCTCAGGTTGGCCTTTCATGGGCCTATTGCCTAACTAGCACCACACCATGCCTAGAGCAAAGAATTTGGGGCTTTAAATTTTCTGAGATTTTGAGATTTGTTGTGGACTACCGCCTTTGGAAAAAGTCGAGGATCCAAGCTGGCGGAAAAACTATTTTTTTTGACATCTTCGAGGGGGAGTTCTCAGAAGACGTCCTCGTTAAAGTCGTAGCCCTTGAAATTAGCTTTCCAATGAGCTCTCAAATGGCACGATCAGTCCAACGCAGCTCTTGTTATGGCCAAAATACGAAGCTCGTGTCCGTAAAACCTATATAAAGGCACACTACCTTCATTCCGGGGCTATTTGGGCATCTCATGTGGGACTTTCATGGGCCTATGGCCTAACTACCATCACACCATGCCTATAGAAAAGAATTTTAGGGTTTTAAATTTTATGAGATTTTGAGATTTTTTGTGGACTACCACCTTTAGAAAAATTCGAGGATCCAAGTTCGTGGAAAAATTATTTTTTTGGACATCTTCAAGGGGGGATTTCTCAGGAGACGTCCATGTTGAAGTCGTACGCCTTTAAGTTAGCTTTCCAACGAGCTCTCAAATGGTCCGATCAGACCAACGCAGCTCTTGTAATGGCCAAAATACAAAGCTCGTGTCCGTAACACCTATAGAAAGGGCCACTACCTTCATTCCGGGGCTATTTGGGCATCTCAGGTGTGCCTTTCATGGGCCTATTGCCTAACTAGCATCACACCATGCCTACGACAAAGAATTTGGGATTTTAAATTTTCTGATATTTCGAGATTTTTTGTGGACTACACCCTTTGGAAAAGGTCGAGGATCCAAGCTGGTGGAAAAATGATTTTTTTGGACATCTTCGAGGGGGATTTCTCAGGAGACATCCTCGTTAAAGTCATAGGCCTTGAAGTTAGCTTTTGAACGAGCTCTCAAATGGCCCGATCAGACCAACGCAACTCTTGTTATGGCCAAACTACCAAGCTCGTGTCGGTAAAACCTATAGAAAGGCACACTACCTTCATTTCGGGGCTATTTGGGCATCTCAAGTGGGACTTTCATGGGCCTATTACCTAACTAGCATCACACCATGCCTAGGAAAAAGAGTTTAGGGTTTTAAATTTTCTAAGATTTTGAGATTTTTTGTGGACTACCCCCTTTGGAAAAAGTCGAGGATCCAAGCTGGTGGAAAAATGATTTTTTTGGACATCTTCGAGGGGGATTTCTCAGGAGACGTCCTCGTTAAAGTCGAAGGCCTTGAAGTTAGCTTTCGAACGAGCTCTCAAATGGACCGATCAGACCAACGCAACTCTTGTTATGGCCAAACTACCAAGCTCGTGTCCGTAAAACCTACACTACCTTCATTCCGGGGCTATTTGGGCATCTCAGGTGGGCCTTTCATGGGCCTATTACCTAACTAGCATCACACCATTCCTAGGACAAAGAGTTTAGGGTTTTAAATTTTCTAAGATTTTGAGATTTTTTGTGGACTACCCCCTTTGGAAAAAGTCGAGGATCCAAGCTGGTGGAAAAATGATTTTTTTGGACATCTTCGAGGGGGATTTCTCAGTATACGTCCTCGTTAAAGTCGTAGGCCTTGAAGTTAGCTTTCCAACGAGCTCTAAAATGGCCCGATCAGACCAACGCAACTCTTGTTATTGCCAAAATACCAAGCTCGTGTCCGTAAAACCTATCGAAAGCCACAGGACCTTCATTCCGGGGCTATTTGGGCATCTCAGGTGGGCCTTTCATGGGCCTATTGCCTAACTAGCACCACACTATGCCTAGAGCAATGAATTTGGGGCTTTAAATTTTCTGAGATTTTGAGATTTTTTGTGGACTACCGCCTTTGGAAAAAGTCGAGGATCCAAGCTGGCGGAAAAACTATTTTTTTGGACATCTTCGAGGGGGAGTCTCAGAAGACGTCCTCGTTAAAGTCGTAGCCCTTGAAATTAGCTTTCCAATGAGCTCTCAAATGGCACGATCAGTCCAACGCAGCTCTTGTTATGGCCAAAATACGAAGCTCGTGTCCGTAAAACCTATATAAAGGCACACTACCTTCATTCCGGGGCTATTTGGGCATCTCATGTGGGACTTTCATGGGCCTATGGCCTAACTACCATCACACCATGCCTATAGAAAAGAATTTTAGGGTTTTAAATTGTATGAGATTTTGAGATTTTTTGTGGACTACCACCTTTAGAAAAATTCGAGGATCCAAGTTCGTGGAAAAATTATTTTTTTGGACATCTTCGAGGGGGGATTTCTCAGGAGACGTCCTGTTGAAGTCGTACGCCTTGAAGTTAGCTTTCCAACGAGCTCTCAAATGGTCCGATCAGACCAACGCAGCTCTTGTAATGGCCAAAATACAAAGCTCGTGTCCGTAACACCTATAGAAAGGGACACTACCTTCATTCCGGGGCTATTTGGGCATCTCAGGTGTGCCTTTCATGGGCCTATTGCCTAACTAGCATCACACCATGCCTATGACAAAGAATTTGGGATTTTAAATTTTCTGATATTTCGAGATTTTTTGTGGACTACACCCTCTGGAAAAGGTTGAGGATCCAAGCTGGTGGAAAAATGATTTTTTTGGACATCTTCAAGGGGGATTTCTCAGGAGACATCCTCGTTAAAGTCGTAGGCCTTGAAGTTAGCTTTTGAACAAGCTATCAAATGGCCCGATCAGACCAACGCAGCTCTTGTTATGGCCAAACTACCAAGCTCGTGTCCGTAAAACCTATAGAAAGGCACACTACCTTCATTTCGGGGCTATTTGGGCATCTCAAGTGGGACTTTCATGGGCCTATTACCTTACTAGCATCACACCATGCCTAGGAAAAAGAGTTTAGGGTTTTAAATTTTCTAAGATTTTGAGATTTTTTGTGGACTACCCCCTTTGGAAAAAGTCGAGGATCCAAGCTGGTGGAAAAATGATTTTTTTGGACATCTTCGAGGGTGATTTCTCAGTAGACGTCCTCGTTAAAGTCGTAGGCCTTGAAGTTAGCTTTCGAACGAGCTCTCAAATGGCCCGATCAGACCAACGCAACTCTTGTTATGGCCAAACTACCAAGCTCGTGTCCGTAAAACCTATCGAAAGGCACACGACCTTCATTCCGGGGCTATTTGGGCATCTCAGGTGGGCCTTTCATGGGCCTATTACCTAACTAGCATCACACCATTCCTAGGACAAAGAGTTTAGGGTTTTAAATTTTCTAAGATTTTGAGATTTTTTGTGGACTACCCCCTTTGGAAAAAGTCGAGGATCCAAGCTGGTGGAAAAACTATTTTTTTGGACATCTTCGAGGGGGAGTTCTCAGAAGACGTCCTCGTTAAAGTCGTAGCCCTTGAAATTAGCTTTCCAATGAGCTCTCAAATGGCACGATCAGTCCAACGCAGCTCTTGTTATGGCCAAAATACGAAGCTCGTGTCCGTAAAACCTATATAAAGGCACACTACCTTCATTTCGGGGCTATTTGGGCATCTCATGTGGGACTTTCATGGGCCTGTGGCCTAACTACCATCACACCATGCCTATAGAAAAGAATTTTAGGGTTTTAAATTTTATGAGATTTTGAGATTTTTTGTGGACTACCACCTTTAGAAAAATTCAAGGATCCAAGTTCGTGGAAAAATTATTTTTTTGGACATCTTCGAGGGGGGATTTCTCAGGAGACGTCCTGTTGAAGTCGTACGCCTTGAAGTTAGCTTTCCAACGAGCTCTCAAATGGTCCGATCAGACCAACGCAGCTCTTGTAATGGCCAAAATACAAAGCTCGTGTCCGTAACACCTATAGAAAGGGACACTACCTTCATTCCGGGGCTATTTGGGCATCTCAGGTGTGCCTTTCATGGGCCTATTGCCTAACTAGCATCACACCATGCCTATGACAAAGAATTTGGGATTTTAAATTTTCTGATATTTCGAGATTTTTTGTGGACTACACCCTCTGGAAAAGGTTGAGGATCCAAGCTGGTGGAAAAATGATTTTTTTGGACATCTTCAAGGGGGATTTCTCAGGAGACATCATCGTTAAAGTCGTAGGCCTTGAAGTTAGCTTTTGAACGAGCTATCAAATGGCCCGATCAGACCAACGCAGCTCTTGTTATGGCCAAACTACCAAGCTCGTGTCCGTAAAACCTATAGAAAGGCACACTACCTTCATTTCGGGGCTATTTGGGCATCTCAAGTGGGACTTTCATGGGCCTATTACCTAACTAGCATCACACCATGCCTAGGAAAAAGAGTTTAGGGTTTTAAATTTTCTAAGATTTTGAGATTTTTTGTGGACTACCCCCTTTGGAAAAAGTCGAGGATCCAAGCTGGTGGAAAAATGATTTTTTTGGACATCTTCGAGGGTGATTTCTCAGGAGACGTCCTTGTTAAATCGTAGGCCTTGAAGTTAGCTTTCGAACGAGCTCTCAAATGGCCCGATCAGACCAACGCAACTCTTGTTATGGCCAAACTACCAAGCTCGTGTCCGTAAAACCTACACTACCTTCATTCCGGGGCTATTTGGGCATCTCAGGTGGGCCTTTCATGGGCCTATTACCTAACTAGCATCACACCATTCCTAGGACAAAGAGTTTAGGGTTTTATTTTCTAAGATTTTGAGATTTTTTGTGGACTACCCCCTTTGGAAAAAGTCGAGGATCCAAGCTGGTGGAAAAATGATTTTTTTGGACATCTTCGAGGGGGAGTTCTCAGAAGACGTCCTCGTTAAAGTCGTAGCCCTTGAAATTAGCTTTCCAATGAGCTCTCAAATGGCACGATCAGTCCAACGCAGCTCTTGTTATGGCCAAAATACGAAGCTCGTGTCCGTAAAACCTATATAAAGGCACACTACCTTCATTTCGGGGCTATTTGGGCATCTCATGTGGGACTTTCATGGGCCTGTGGCCTAACTACCATCACACCATGCCTATAGAAAAGAATTTTAGGGTTTTAAATTTTATGAGATTTTGAGATTTTTTGTGGACTACCACCTTTAGAAAAATTCGAGGATCCAAGTTCGTGGAAAAATTATTTTTTTGGACATCTTCGAGGGGGATTTCTCAGGAGACGTCCATGTTGAAGTCGTACGCCTTGAAGTTAGCTTTCCAACGAGCTCTCAAATGGTCCGATCAGACCAACGCAGCTCTTCTAATGGCCAAAATACAAAGCTCGTGTCCGTAACACTTATAGAAAGGGACACTACCTTCATTCCGGGGCTATTTGGGCATCTCAGGTGTGCCTTTCATGGGCCTATTGCCTAACTAGCATCACACCATGCCTATGACAAAGAATTTGGGGTTTTAAATTTTCTGAGATTTTGAGATTTTTTGTGGATTACACCCTTTGGAAAAAGTCGAGGATCCAAGCTCGTGGAAATATGATTTTTTTGAACATCTTCGAGGGGGATTTCTCAGGAGACGTCCTCGTTAAAGTCGTAGGACTTGAAGTTAGCTTTTGAACGAGATCTCAAATGGCCCGATCAGACTAACGCAGCTCTTGTTATGGGCAAACTACCAAGCTCGTGTCCGTAAAACCTATAGAAAGGCACACTACCTTCATTTCGGGGCTATTTGGGCATCTCAAGTGGGCCTTTCATGGGCCTATTACCTAACTAGCATCACACCATGCCTAGGAAAAAGTGTTTAGGGTTTTAAATTTTCTAAGATTTTGAGATTTTTTGTGGACTACCCCCTTTGGAAAAAGTCGAGGATCCAAGCTGGTGTAAAAATGATTTTTTTGGACATCTTCGAGGGTGATTTCTCAGGAGACGTCCTCGTTAAAGTCATAGGCCTTGAAGTTAGCTTTCCAACGAGCTCTAAAATGGCCCGATCAGACCAACGCAACTCTTGTTATTGCCAAAATACCAAGCTCGTGTCCGTAAAACCTATCGAAAGGCACACGACCTTCATTCCGGGGCTATTTGGGCATCTCTGGTGGGCCTTTCATGGGCCTATTGCCTAACTAGTATCACACCATGCCTAGGGTATAGAATTTGGGGTTTTAAATTTTCTGAGATTTTGAGATTTTTTTTGGACTACCCCCTTTAGAAAAAGTCAAGGATCCAAGCTGGTTGAAAATGATTTTTTTGGACATCTTCGAGGGGGATTTCCCTGGAGATGTCCTCGTTAAAGTCATAGGCCTTGAAATTAGCTTTCCAATGAGCTCTCAAATGGCATGATCAGACCAACACAGCTCTTAATATGACCAAAATACCATGCTCGTGTCCCTAGCACCTATAGAAAGGCACACTACCTTCATTCCGGGGCTATTTGGGCATCTCAGGTTGGCCTTTCATGGGCCTATTGCCTAACTAGCACCACACCATGCATAGAGCAGAGAATTTGGGGTTTTAAATTTTCTAAGATTTTGAGATTTTTTGTGGACTACCGCCTTTGGAAAAAGTCGAGGATCCAAGCTGGTGGAAAAATGATTTTTTTGGACATCTTCGAGGGGGATTTCTCAGGAGACGTCCTCGTTAATGTCGTAGGCCTTGAAGTTAGCTTTCGAACGAGCTCTCAAATGGACCAATCAGACCAACGCAACTCTTGTTATGGCCAAACTACCAAGCTCGTGTCCGTAAAACCTATAGAAAGGCACACTACCTTCATTTCGGGGCTATTTGGGCATCTCAAGTGGGACTTTCATGGGCCTATTACCTAACTAGCATCACACCATTCCTAGGACAAAGAGTTTAGGGTTTTAAATTTTCTAAGATTTTGAGATTTTTTGTGGACTACCCCTTTTGGAAAAAGTCGAGGATCCAAGCTGGTGGAAAATGATTTTTTTGGACATCTTCGAGGGGGATTTCCCTGGAGATGTCCTCGTTAAAGTCATAGGCCATGAAATTAGCTTTCCAATGAGCTCTCAAATGGCACGATCAGACCAACGCAGCTCTTAATATGACCAAAATACCATGCTCGTGTCCCTAACACCTATAGAACGGCACACTACCTTCATTCCGGGGCTATTTGGGCATCTCAGGTGTGCCTTTCATGGGCCTATTGCCTAACTAGCATCACACCATGCCTATGACAAAGAATTTGGGGTTTTAAATTTTCTGAGATTTTGAGATTTTTTGTGGATTACACCCTTTGGAAAAAGTCGAGGATCCAAGCTCGTGGAAATATGATTTTTTTGAACATCTTCGAGGGGGATTTCTCAGGAGACGTCCTCGTTAAAGTCGTAGGACTTGAAGTTAGCTTTTGAACGAGATCTCAAATGGCCCGATCAGACTAACGCAGCTCTTGTTATGGGCAAACTACCAAGCTCGTGTCCGTAAAACCTATAGAAAGGCACACTACCTTCATTTCGGGGCTATTTGGGCATCTCAAGTGGGCCTTTCATGGGCCTATTACCTAACTAGCATCACACCATGCCTAGGAAAAAGTGTTTAGGGTTTTAAATTTTCTAAGATTTTGAGATTTTTTGTGGACTACCCCCTTTGGAAAAAGTCGAGGATCCAAGCTGGTGTAAAAATGATTTTTTTGGACATCTTCGAGGGTGATTTCTCAGGAGACGTCCTCGTTAAAGTCATAGGCCTTGAAGTTAGCTTTCCAACGAGCTCTAAAATGGCCCGATCAGACCAACGCAACTCTTGTTATTGCCAAAATACCAAGCTCGTGTCCGTAAAACCTATCGAAAGGCACACGACCTTCATTCCGGGGCTATTTGGGCATCTCTGGTGGGCCTTTCATGGGCCTATTGCCTAACTAGTATCACACCATGCCTAGGGTATAGAATTTGGGGTTTTAAATTTTCTGAGATTTTGAGATTTTTTTTGGACTACCCCCTTTAGAAAAAGTCAAGGATCCAAGCTGGTTGAAAATGATTTTTTTGGACATCTTCGAGGGGGATTTCCCTGGAGATGTCCTCGTTAAAGTCATAGGCCTTGAAATTAGCTTTCCAATGAGCTCTCAAATGGCATGATCAGACCAACACAGCTCTTAATATGACCAAAATACCATGCTCGTGTCCCTAGCACCTATAGAAAGGCACACTACCTTCATTCCGGGGCTATTTGGGCATCTCAGGTTGGCCTTTCATGGGCCTATTGCCTAACTAGCACCACACCATGCATAGAGCAGAGAATTTGGGGTTTTAAATTTTCTAAGATTTTGAGATTTTTTGTGGACTACCGCCTTTGGAAAAAGTCGAGGATCCAAGCTGGTGGAAAAATGATTTTTTTGGACATCTTCGAGGGGGATTTCTCAGGAGACGTCCTCGTTAATGTCGTAGGCCTTGAAGTTAGCTTTCGAACGAGCTCTCAAATGGACCAATCAGACCAACGCAACTCTTGTTATGGCCAAACTACCAAGCTCGTGTCCGTAAAACCTATAGAAAGGCACACTACCTTCATTTCGGGGCTATTTGGGCATCTCAAGTGGGACTTTCATGGGCCTATTACCTAACTAGCATCACACCATTCCTAGGACAAAGAGTTTAGGGTTTTAAATTTTCTAAGATTTTGAGATTTTTTGTGGACTACCCCTTTTGGAAAAAGTCGAGGATCCAAGCTGGTGGAAAATGATTTTTTTGGACATCTTCGAGGGGGATTTCCCTGGAGATGTCCTCGTTAAAGTCATAGGCCATGAAATTAGCTTTCCAATGAGCTCTCAAATGGCACGATCAGACCAACGCAGCTCTTAATATGACCAAAATACCATGCTCGTGTCCCTAACACCTATAGAACGGCACACTACCTTCATTCCGGGGCTATTTGGGCATCTCAGGTTGGCCTTTCATGGGCCTATTGCCTAACTAGCACCACACCATGCCTAGAGCAGAGAATTTGGGGTTTTAAATTTTCTATGATTTTGAGATTTTTTGTGGACTACCGCCTTTGGAAAAAGTCGAGGATCCAAGCTGGTGGAAAAATAGTTTTTCTTGACATCATCGAGGGGGATTTCTCAGGAGACGTCCTCGTTAAAGTCGTAGGCCTTAAAGTTAGCTTTCGAACGAGTTCTCAAATGGACCGATCAGACCAACACAACTCTTGTTATTGCCAAAATACCAAGCTCGTGTCCGTAAAACCTATCGAAAGGCACACGACCTTCATTCCGGGGCTATTTGGGCATCTCTGGTGGGCCTTTCGTGGGCCTATTGCCTAACTAGCATCACACCATGCCTAGGAAAAAGAGTTTAGGGTTTTAAATTTTCTAAGATTTTGATATTTTTTGTGGACTACCCCCTTTAGAAAAAGTCGAGGATCCAAATTCGTGGAAAAATGATTTTTTTGGACATCTTCGAGGGGGATTTCTCTCGAAACGTCCTTGTTAAAGTCGTATGCCTTGAAGTTAGCTTTCCAACGAGCTCTAAAATGGCCCGATCAGACCAACACAACTCTTGTTATTGCCAAAATACCAAGCTGGTGTCCGTAAAACCTATCGAAAGGCACACGACCTTCATTCTGGGGCTATTTGGGCATCTCTGGTGGGCCTTTCGTGGGCCTATTGCCTAACTAGCATCACACCATGCCTAAGGTATAGAATTTGGGGTTTTAAATTTTCTGAGATTTTGAGATTTTTTGTGGACTACCCCCTTTAGAAAAAGTCAAGGATCCAAGCTGGTTGAAAATGATTTTTTTGGACATTTCGAGGGGGATTTCCCTGGAGATGTCCTCGTTAAAGTCATAGGCCTTGAAATTAGCTTTCCAATGAGCTCTCAAATGGCATGATCAGACCAACACAGCTCTTAATATGACCAAAATACCATGCTCGTGTCCCTAGCACCTATAAAAGGCACACTACCTTCATTCCGGGGCTATTTGGGCATCTCAGGTTGGCCTTTCATGGGCCTATTGCCTAACTAGCACCACACCATGCCTAGAGCAGAGAATTTGGGGTTTTAAATTTTCTAAGATTTTGAGATTTTTTGTGGACTGCCGCCTTTGGAAAAAGTCGAGGATCCAAGCTGGTGGAAAAATGATTTTTTTGGTCATCTTCGAGGGGGATATCTCAGGAGACGCCCTCGTTAAAGTCGTAGGCCTTAAAGTTAGCTTTCGAACGAGCTCTCAAATGGACCGATCAGACCAACGCAACTCTTGTTATTGCCAAAATACCAAGCTCGTGTCCGTAAAACCTATCGAAAGGCACACTACCTTCATTCCGGGGCTATTTGGGCATCTCTGGTGGGCCTTTCGTGGGCCTATTGCCTAACTAGCATCACACCATGCCTAGGGTATAGAATTTGGAGTTTTAAATTTTCTGAGATTTTGAGATTTTTTGTGGACTACCCCCTTTGGAAAAAGTCGAGGATCCAAGCTAGTGGAAAAATGATTTTTTTGGACATTTTGAGGGGGATTTCTCAGGATACATCCTCGTTAAAGTCGTAGGCCTTGAAGTTAGATTTCCAACGAGCTCTAAAATGGCCCGATCAGACCAACGCAGCTCTTGTTATTGCCAAAATACCAAGCTCGTGTTCGTAAAACCTATCGAAAGGCACACGACTTACATTCCGGGGCTATTTGGGCATCTCAGGTGGGCCTTTCATGGGCCTATTGCCTAACTAGCACCACACCATGCCTAGAGCAAATAATTTGGGGCTTTAAATTTTCTGAGATTTTGAGATTTTTTGTGGACTACCGCCTTTGGAAAAAGTCGAGGATCCAAGCTGGCGGAAAAACTATTTTTTTGGACATCTTCGAGGGGGAGTTCTTAGAAGACATCCTCATTAAAGTCGTAGCCCTTGAAATTAGCTTTCCAATGAGCTCTCAAATGGCATGATCAGTCCAACGCAGCTCTTGTTATGGCGAAAATAAGAAGCTCGTGTCCGTAAAACCTATATAAAGGCACACTACCTTCATTCCGGGGCTATTTGGGCATCTCATGTGGGACTTTCATGGGCCTATGGCCTAACTACCATCACACCATGCCTATAGAAAAGAATTTTAGGGTTTTAAATTTTATGAGATTTTGAGATTTTTTGTGGACTACCACCTTTAGAAAAATTCGAGGATCCAAGTTCGTGGAAAAATTATTTTTTGGACATCTTCGAGGGGGATTTCTCAGGAGACGTCCTCGTTAAAGTCGTAGGCCATGAAGTTAGATTTCCAACGAGCTCTAAAATGGCCCGATCAGACCAACGCAGCTCTTGTTATTGCCAAAATACCAAGCTCGTGTCCGTAAAACCTATCGAAAGGCACACGACCTTCATTTCGGGGCTATTTGGGCATCTCAGGTGGGCCTTTCATGGGCCTATTGCCTAACTAGCACCACACCATGACTAGAGCAAAGAATTTGGGGCTTTAAATTTTCTGAGATTTTGAGATTTTTTGTGGACTACCGCCTTTGGAAAAAGTCGAGGATCCAAGCTGGCGGAAAAACTATTTTTTTGGACATCTTCGAGGGGGAGTTCTCAGAAGACGTCCTCGTTAAAGTCGTAGCCCTTGAAATTAGTTTTCCAATGAGCTCTCAAATGGCACGATCAGTCCAACGCAGCTCTTGTTATGGCCAAAATACGAAGCTCGTGTCCGTAAAACCTATATAAAGGCACACTACCTTCATTCCGGGGCTATTTGGGCATCTCATGTGGGACTTTCATGGGCCTATGGCCTAACTACCATCACACCATGCCTATAGAAAAGAATTTTAGGGTTTTAAATTTTATTAGATTTTGAGATTTTTTGTGGACTACCACCTTTAGAAAAATTCGAGGATACAAGGTCGTGGAAAAATTTTTTTTTGGACATCTTCGAGGGGGATTTCTCAGGAGACGTCCATGTTGAAGTTGTACGCCTTGAAGTTAGCTTTCCAACGAGCTCTCAAATGGTCCGATCAGACCAACGCAGCTCTTCTAATGGCCAAAATACAAAGCTCGTGTCCGTAACACCTATAGAAAGGGACACTACCTTCATTCCGGGGCTATTTGGGCATCTCAGGTGTGCCTTTCATGGGCCTATTGCCTAACTAGCATCACACCATGCCTATGACAGAATTTGGGGTTTTAAATTTTCTGAGATTTTGATATTTTTTGTGGATTACACCCTTTGGAAAAAGTCGAGGATCCAAGCTGGTGGAAATATGATTTTTTTGGACATCTTCGAGGGGGATTTTTCAGGAGACGTCCTCGTTAAAGTCGTAGGTCTTGAAGTTAGCTTTTGAACGAGCTCTCAAATGGCCCGATCAGACCAACGCAGCTCTTGTTATGGCCAAACTACCAAGCTCGTGTCCGTAAAACCTATAGAAAGGCACACTACCTTCTTTTCGGGGCTATTTGGGCATCTCAAGTGGGCCTTTCATGGGCCTATTACCTAACTAGCATCACACCATGCCTAGGAAAAAGAGTTTAGGGTTTTAAATTTTCTAAGATTTGGAGATTTTTTGTGGACTACCCCCTTTGGAAACAGTCGAGGATCCAAGCTGGTGGAAAAATGATTTTTTTGGACATCTTCGAGGGTGATTTCTCAAGAGACATCCTCGTTAAAGTCATAGGCCTTGAATTTTGCTTTCCAACGACCTCTAAAATGGCCCGATCAGACCAACGCAACTCTTGTTATTGCCAAAATACCAAGCTCGTGTCCGTAAAACCTATCGAAAGGCACACGACCTTCATTCCGGGGCTATTTGGGCATCTCTGGTTGGCCTTTCATGGGCCTATTGCCTAACTAGCATCACACCATGCCTAGGGTATAGAATTTGGGGTTTTAAATTTTCTGAGATTTTGAGATTTTTTTGTGGACTACCCCCTTTAGAAAAAGTCAAGGATCCAAGCTGGTTGAAAATGATTTTTTTGGACATCTTCGAGGGGGATTTCCCTGGAGTTGTCCTCGTTAAAGTCATAGGCCTTGAAATTAGCTTTCCAATGAGCTCTCAAATGGCATGATCAGACCAACGCAGCTCTTAATATGACCAAAATACCATGCTCGTGTCCCTAGCACCTATAGAAAGGCACACTACCTTCATTCCGGGGCTATTTGGGCATCTCAGGTTGGCCTTTCATGGGCCTATTGCCTAACTAGCACCACACCATGCCTAGAGCAGAGAATTTGGGGTTTTAAATTTTCTAAGATTTTGAGATTTTTTGTGGACTACCGCCTTTGGAAAAAGTCGAGGATCCAAGCTGGTGGGAAAATGATTTTTTTGGACATCTTCGAGGGGGATTTCTTGGGAGACGTCCTCGTTAAAGCGCCCAACCGCCTTGTGAGTCTTTCTTCTCCCGTCGTAGGCCTTGAAGTTAGCTTTCGAACGAGCTCTCAAATGGACCAATCAGACCAACGCAACTCTTGTTATGGCCAAACTACCGAGCTCGTGTCCGTACAACCTATAGAAAGGCACACTACCATCATTTCGGGGCTATTTGGGCATCTCAGGTGGGGCTTTCATGGGCCTATTACCTACTAGCATCATACCATTCCTAGGACAAAGAGTTTAGGGTTTTAAATTTTCTAAGATTTTGAGATTTTTTGTGGACTACCCCCTTTGGAAAAAGTCGAGGATCCAAGCTGGTGGAAAAATGATTTTTTTGGACATTTCGAGGGGGATTTCTCAGGATACATCCTCTTTAAAGTCATAGGCCTTGAAGTTAGCTTTCCAACGAGCTCTAAAATGGCCCGATCAGACCAACGCAACTCGTGTTATTGCCAAAATACCAAGCTCGTGTCCGTAAAACCTATCGAAAGGCACACGACCTTCATTCCGGGGCTATTTGGGCATCTCAGGTGGGCTTTTCATGGGCCTATTGCCTAACTAGCACCACACCATGCCTAGAGCAAAGAATTTGGGGCTTTAAATTTTCTGAGATTTTGAGATTTTTTGTGGACTACCGCCTTTGGAAAAAGTCGAGGATCCAAGCTGGCGGAAAAACTATTTTTTTGGACATCTTCGAGGGGGGGTTATCAGAAGACGTCCTCGTTAAAGTCGTAGCCCTTGAAATTAGCTTTCCAATGAGCTCTCAAATGGCACGATCAGTCCATCGCAGCTCTTGTTATGGCCAAAATACGAAGCTCGTGTCCGTAAAACCTATATAAAGGCACACTACCTTCATTCCGGGGCTATTTGGGCATCTCATGTGGGACTTTCATGGGCCTATGGCCTAACTACCATCACACCATGCCTATAGAAAAGAATTTTAGGGTTTTATATTTTATGAGATTTTGAGATTTTTTGTGGACTACCACCTTTAGAAAAATTCGAGGATCCAAGTTCGTGGAAAAATTATTTTTTTGGACATCTTCGAGGGGGATTTCTCAGGAGACGTCCATGATGAAGTCGTACGCCTTGAAGTTAGCTTTCCAACGAGCTCTCCAATGGTCCGATCAGACCAACGCAGCTCTTGTAATGGCCAAAATACAAAGCTCGTGTCCGTAACACCTATAGAAAGGGACACTACCTTCATTCCGGGGCTATTTGGGCATCTCAGGTGTGCCTTTCATGAGCCTATTGCCTAACTAGCATCACACCATGCCTATGACAAAGAATTTGGGGTTTTAAATTTTCCGAGATTTTGAGATTTTTTCTGGACTACACCCTTTGGAAAAGGTCGAGGATCCAAGCTGGTGGAAAAATGATTTTTTTGGACATCTTCGAGGGGGATTTCTCAGGAGACGTCCTCGTTAAAGTCGTAGGCCTTGAAGTTAGCTTTTGAACGAGCTCTCAAATGGCCCGATCAGACCAACGCAGCTCTTGTTATGGCCAAACTACCAAGCTCGTGTCCGTAAAACCTATAGAAAGGCACACTACCTTCATTTCGGGGCTATTTGGGCATCTCAAGTGGGACTTTCATGGGCCTATTACCTAACTAGCATCACACCATGCCTAGGAAAAAGAGTTTAGGGTTTTAAATTTTCTAAGATTTTGAGATTTTTTGTGGACTACCGCCTTTGGAAAAAGTCGAGGATCCAAGCTGGTGGAAAAATGATTTTTTTGGACATCTTCGAGGGGGATTTCTCAGGAGACGTCCTCGTTAAAGTCGTAGGCCTTGATGTTAGCTTTCGAACGAGCTCTCAAATGGACCGATCAGACCAACGCAACTCTTGTTATGGCCAAACTACCAAGCTCGTGTCCGTAAAACCTATAGAAAGGCACACTACCTTCATTCCGGGGCTATTTGGGCATCTCAGGTGGGCCTTTCATGGGCCTATTACCTAACTAGCATCACACCATTCCTAGGACAAAGAGTTTAGGGTTTTAAATTTTCTAAGATTTTGAGATTTTTTGTGGACTACCCCCTTTGGAAAAAGTCGAGGATCCAAGCTGGTGGAAAAATGATTTTTTTGGACATCTTCGAGGGGGATTTCTCAGGATACATCCTCGCTAAAGTCGTAGGCCTTGAAGTTAGCTTTCCAACGAGCTCTAAAATGGCCCGATCAGACCAACGCAACTCTTGTTATTGCCAAAATACCAAGCTCGTGTCCGTAAAACCTATATAAAGGCACACTACCTTCATTCCGGGGCTATTTGGGCATCTTAGGTGGGCCTTTCATGGGCCTATTACCTAACTAGCATCACACCATTCCTAGGACAAAGAGTTTAGGGTTTTAAATTTTCTAAGATTTTGAGATTTTTTGTGGACTACCACCTTTGGAAAAAGTCGAGGATCGAAGCCGCTGGAAAAATGATTTTTTTGGACATCTTCGAGGGTGATTTCTCAGGAGACGTCCTCGTTAAAGTCGTAGGCCTTGAAGTTAGCTTTCGAACGAGCTCTCAAATGGACCGATCAGACCAACGCAACTCTTGTTATGGCCAAACTACCAAGCTCGTGTCCGTAAAACCTATAGAAAGGCACACTACCTTCATTCCGGGGCTATTTGGGCATCTCAGGTGGGCCTTTCATGGCCCTATTACCTAACTAGCATCACACCATTCCTAGGACAAAGAGTTTAGGGTTTTAAATTTTCTAAGATTTTGAGATTTTTTGTGGACTACCCCCTTTGGAAAAAGTCGAGGATCCAAGCTGGTGGAAAAATGATTTTTTTGGACATCTTCGAGGGGGATTTCTCAGGATACATCCTCGCTAAAGTCGTAGGCCTTGAAATTAGCTTTCCAATGAGCTCTAAAATGGCCGGATCAGACTAACGCAACTCAGGTGGGCCTTTCATGGGCCTATTACCTAACTAGCATCACACCATTCCTAGGACAAAGAGTTTAGGGTTTTAAATTTTCTAAGATTTTGAGATTTTTTGTGGACTACCACCTTTAGAAAAAGTCGAGGATCGAAATTCGTGAAAAATGTTTTTTTTGGACATCTTCGAGGGGGATTTCTCAAGAAACGTCCTTGTTAAAGTCGTATGCCTTGAAGTTAGCTTTCCAACGAGCTCTAAAATGGCCCGATCAGACCAACGCAACTCTTGTTATTGCCAAAATACCAAGCTCGTGTCCGTAAAACCTATCGAAAGGCACACGACCTTCATTCCGGGGCTATTTGGGCATCTCTGGTGGGCCATTCGTGGGCCTATTGCCTAACTAGCATCACACCATGCCTAGGGTATAGAATTTCGGGTTTTAAATTTTTTGAGATTTTGAGATTTTTTGTGGACTACCGCCTTTGGAAAAAGTCGAGGATCCAAGCTGGTGGAAAAATGATTTTTTTGGACATCTTCGAGGGGGATTTCTCAGGAGACGTCCTCGTTAAAGTCGTAGACCTTGAAGTTAGCTTTCGAACGAGGTCTCAAATGGACCGATCAGACCAACGCAACTCTTGTTATGGCCAAACTACCAAGCTCGTGTCCGTAAAACCTATAGAAAGGGACACTACCTTCATTTCGGGGCTATTTGGGCATCTCAAGTGGGCCTTTCATGGGCCTATTACCTAACTAGCATCACACCATGCCTAGGAAAAAGAGTTTAGGGTTTTAAATTTTCTAAGATTTTGAGATTTTTTGTGGACTACCCCCTTTGGAAAAAGTCGAGGATCCAAGCTGGTGGAAAAATTATTTTTTTGGACATCTTCGAGGGGGATTTCTCAGGAGACGTCCTCGTTAAAGTCGTAGGCCTTGAAGTTAGCTTTCCAACGAGCTCTAAAATGGCCCGATCAGACCAACGCAACTGTTGTTATTCCCAAAATACCAAGCTCGTGTCCGTAAAGCCTATCGAAAGGCACACGACCTTCATTCCGGGGCTATTTGGGCATCTCTGGTGGGCCTTTCGTGGGCCTATTGCATAACTAGCATCACACCATGCCTAGGGTATAGAATTTGGGGTTTTAAATTTTCTGAGATTTTGAGATTTTTTGTTGACTACCCCCTTTAGAAAAAGTCAAGGATCCAAGCTGGTTGAAAATGATTTTTTTGGACATCTTCGAGGGGAATTTCCCTGGAGATGTCCTCATTAAAGTCATAGGCCTTGAAATTAGCTTTCCAATGAGCTCTCAAATGGCACGATCAGACCAACGCAGCTCTTAATATGACCAAAATACCATGCTCGTGTCCCTAGCACCTATAGAAAGGCACACTACCTTCATTCCGGGGCTATTTGGGCATCTCATGTTGGCCTTTCATGGGCCTATTGCCTAACTAGCACCACACCATGCCTAGAGCGGAGAATTTGGGGTTTTAAATTTTCTAAGATTTTGAGATTTTTTGTGGACTACCGCCTTTGGAAAAAGTCGAGGATCCAAGCTGGTGGAAAAATGATTTTCTTGGACATCTTCGAGGGGGATTTCTCAGGAGACGTCCTCGTTAAATTCGTAGGCCTTCAAGTTAGCTTTCGAAGGAGCTCTCAAATGGACCGATCAGACCAACACAACTCTTGTTATGGCCAAACTACCAAGCTCGTGTCCGTAAAACCTATAGAAAGGCACACTACCTTTATTCCGGGGCTATTTGGGCATCTCAGGTGGGCCTTTCATGGGCCTATTACCTAACTAGCATCACACCATTCCTAGGACAAAGAGTTTAGGGTTTTAAATTTTCTTAGATTTTGAGATTTTTTGTGGACTACCACCTTTGGAAAAAGTCGAGGATCCAAGCCGCTGGAAAAATGATTTTTTTGGACATCTTCGAGGGTGATTTCTCAGGAGACGTCCTCGTTAAAGTCGTAGGCCTTGAAGTTAGCTTTCGAACGAGCTCTCAAATGGACCGATCAGACCAACGCAACTCTTGTTATGGCCAAACTACCAAGCTCGTGTCCGTAAAACCTATAGAAATGCACACTACCTTCATTCCGGGGCTATTTGGGCATCTCAGGTGGGCCTTTCATGGGCCTATTACCTAACTAGCATCACATCATTCCTAGGACAAAGAGTTTAGGGTTTTAAATTTTCTAAGATTTTGAGATTTTTTGTGGACTACCACCTTTGGAAAAAGTCGAGGATCCAAGCCGCTGGAAAAATGATTTTTTTGGACATCTTCGAGGGTGATTTCTCAGGAGACGTCCTCGTTAAAGTCCTAGGCCTTGAAGTTAGCTTTCCAACGAGCTCTAAAATGGCCTGATCAGACCAACGCAACTCTTGTTATTGCCAAAATACCAAGCTCGTGTCCGTAAAACCTATCGATAGGCACACGACCTTCATTCCAGGGCTATTTGGGCATCTTTGGTGGGCCTTTCATGGGCCTATTGCCTAACTAGCACCACACCATGCCTAGAGCAGAGAATTTGGGGTTTTAAATTTTCTAAGATTTTGAGATTTTTTGTGGACTACCCCCTTTGGAAAAAGTCGAGGATCCAAGCTGGTGGAAAAATGATTTTTTTGGACATCTTCGAGGGGGATTTCTCAGGATACATCCTCGCTAAAGTCGTAGGCCTTGAAGTTAGCTTTCCAACGAGCTCTAAAATGGCCCGATCAGACCAACGCAACTCTTGTTATTGCCAAAATACCAAGCTCGTGTCCGTAAAACCTATCGAAATTCACACGACCTTCATTCCGGGGCTATTTGGGCATCTCAGGTGGGCCTTTCATGGGCCTATTGCGTAAGTAGAACCACACCATGCCTAGAGAAAAGAATTTGGGGCTTTAAATTTTCTGAGATTTTGAGATTTTTTGTGGACTACCGCCTTTGGAAAAAGTCGAGGATCCAAGCTGGTGGAAAAACTATTTTTTTGGAAATCTTCAAGGGGGAGTTCCCATAAGACATCCTCGTTAAAGTCGTAGCCCTTGAAATTAGCTTTCCAATGAGCTCTCAAATGGCACGATCAGTCCAACGCAGCTCTTGTTATGGCCAAAATACCAAGCTCGAGTCCGTATAACCTATATAAAGGCACACTACCTTCATTCCGGGGCTATTTGGGCATCTCATGTGGGACTTTCATGGGCCTATTGCCTAACTACCATCACACCATGCCTATAGAAAAGAATTTTAGGGTTTTAAATTTTATGAGATTTTTAGATTTTTTGTGGACTACCACCTTTAGAAAAAGTCGAGGATCCATATTCGTGGAAAAATGATTTTTTTGGACATCTTCGAGGGGGATTTCTCAAGAAACGTCCTTGTTAAAGTCGTATGCCTTGAAGTTAGCTTTCCAACGAGCTCTAAAATGGCCCGATCAGACCAACGCAACTCTTGTTATTGCCAAAATACCAAGCTCGTGTCCGTAAAACCTATCGAAAGGCACATGACCTTCATTCCGGGGCTATTTGGGCATCTCTGGTGGGCCATTCGTGGGCCTATTGCCTAACTAGCATCACACCATGCCTAGGGTATAGAATTTGAGGTTTTAAATTTTTTGAAATTTTGAGATTTTTTGTGGACTACCCCCTTTAGAAAAAGTCAAGGATCCAAGCTGGTTGAAAATGATTTTTTTGGACATCTTCGAGGGGGATTTCCCTGGATATGTCCTCGTTAAAGTCATAGGCCTTGAAATGAGCTTTCCAATGAGCTCTCAACTGGCACGATCAGACCAACGCAGTTCTTGATATGACAAAAATACCATGCTCGTGTCCCTAGCACCTATAGAAAGGCACACTATCTTCATTCCGGGGCTATTTGGGCATCTCAGGTTGGCCTTTCATGGGCCTATTACCTAACTAGCACCACACCATGCCTAGAGCAGAGAATTTGGGGTTTTAAATTTTCTAAGATTTTGAGATTTTTTGTGGACTACCGCCTTTGGAAAAAGTCCAGGATCCAAGCTGGTGGAAAAATGATTTTTTTGGACATCTTCGAGGGGGATTTCATAGGAGACGTCCTCGTTAAAGTCGTAGGCCTTGAAGTTAGCTTTCGAACGAGTTCTCAAATGGACCGATCAGACCAACGCAACTCTTGTTATGGACAAACTACCAAGCTCGTGTCCGTAAAACCTATAGAAAGGCACACTACCTTCATTCCGAGGTTATTTGGGCATCTCAGGTGGGCCTTTCATGGGCATATTACCTAACTAGCATCACACCATTCCTAGGACAAAGAGTATAGGGTTTTAAATTTTCTAAGATTTTGAGATTTTTTGAGAACTACCCCCTTTGGAAAAAGTCGAGGATCCAAGCTGGTGGAAAAATGATTTTTTTGGACATCTTCGAGGGGGATTTCTCAGGATACATCCTCGTTAAAGTCGTAGGTCTTGAATTTAGCTTTCCAACGAGCTCTAAAATGGCCCGATCAGACCAACGCAACTCTTGTTATTGCCAGAATACCAAGCTCGTGTCCGTAAAACCTATCGAAAGGCACACGACCTTCATTCCGGGGCAATTTGGGCATCTCAGGTGGGCCTTTCATGGGCCTATTGCCTAACTAGCACCACACCATGCCTAGAGCAAAGAATTTAGGGCTTTAAATTTTTTGAGATTTTGAGATTTTTTGTGGACTACCGCCTTTGGAAAAAGTTGAGGATCCAAGCTGGTGGAAAAACTATTTTTTTGGACATCTTCGAGGGGGAGTTCTCAGAAGACGTCCTCGTTAAAGTCGTAGCCCTTGAAATTAGCTTTCCAATGAGATCTCAAATGGCACGATCAGTCCAACACAGCTCTTGTTATGGCCAAAATACCAAGCTCGTGTCCGTAAAACCTATATAAAGGCACACTACCTTCATTCCGGGGCTATTTGGGCATCTCATGTGGGACTTTCATGGGCCTATTGCCTAACTACCATCACACCATGCCTATAGAAAAGAATTTTAGGGTTTTAAATTTTACGAGATTTTGAGATTTTTTGTGGACTACCACCTTTAGAAAAAGTCGAGGATCCAAATTCGTGGAAAAATGATTTTTTTGGACATCTTCGAGGGGGGTTTCTCAAGAAACGTCCTTGTTAAAGTCGTATGCCTTGAAGTTAGCTTTCCAACGAGCTCTCAAATGGTTCGATCAGACCAACGCAACTCTTGTAATGGTAGAAATACCAAGCTCGTGTCCGTAGCACCTATAGAAAGGAACACTACCTTCATTCCGGGGCTATTTGGGCATCTCCGGTGTGCCTTTCATGGGCCTATTACCTAACTAGCATCACACCATGCCTATGACAAAGAATTTGGGGTTTTAAATTTTCTGAGATTTTGAGCTTTTTTGTGGACTACACCCTTTGGAAAAAGTCGAGGATCCAAGTTGGTGGAAAAATGATTTTTTTTTGACATCTTCGAGGGGGATTTCTCAGGAGACGTCCTCGTTAAAGTCGTAGGCCATGAAGTTAGCTTTCCAACGAGCTCTAAAATGGCCCGATCAGACCAACGCAACTCTTGTTATTGCCAAAATACCAAGATCGTGTCCATAAAACCTATCGAAAGGCACACGACCTTCATTCCGGGGCTATTTGGGCATCTCTGGTGGGCCTTTCATGGGCCTATTGCCTAACTAGCATCACACCATGCCTAGGGCATAGAATTTGGGGTTTTAAATTTTCTGAGATTTTGAGATTTTTTGTGGACTACCCCCTTTAGAAAAAGTCAAGAATCCAAGCTGGTTGAAAATGATTTTTTTGGACATCTTCGAGGGGGATTTCCCTGGAGGTATCCTCGTTAAAGTCATAGGCCTTGAAATTAGCTTTCCAATGAGCTCTCAAATGGCACGATCAGACCAACACAGCTCTTAATATGACCAAAATACCATGCTCGTGTCCCTAGCACCTATAGAATGGCACACTACCTTCATTCTGGGGCTATTTGGGCATCTCAGGTTGGCCTTTCATGGGCCTATTGCCTAACTAGCATCACACCATGCCTAGAGCAGAGAATTTGGGGTTTTAAATTTTCTAAGATTTTGAGATTTTTTGTGGACTACCGCCTTTGGAAAAAGTCGTGGATCCAAGCTGGTGTAAAAATGATTTTTTTGGACATCTTCGAGGGGGATTTCTCATGAGACGTCCTCGTTAAAGTCATAGGCCTTGAAATTAGCTTTCCAATGAGCTCTCAAATGGCACGATCATACCAACGCAACTCTTAATATGACCAAAATACCATGCTCGTGTCCCTAACACCTATAGAAAGGCACACTACCTTCATTCCGGGGCTATTTGGGCATCTCAGGTCGGCCTTTCATGGGCCTATTGCCTAACTATCACCACACCATGCCTAGAGCAGAGAATTTGGGGTTTTAAAATTTCTAAGATTTTGAGATTTTTTGTGGACTACCGCCTTTGGAAAAAGTCCAGGATCCAAGCTGGTGGAAAAATGATTTTTTTGGACATCTTCGAGGGGGATTTCTTAGGAGACGTCCTCGTTAAAGTCGTAGGCCTTGAAGTTAGCTTTCGAACGAGTTCTCAAATGGACCGATCAGACCAACGCAACTCTTGTTATGGACAAACTACCAAGCTCGTGTCCGTAAAACCTATAGAAAGGCACACTACCTTCATTCCGGGGCTATTTGGGCATCTCAGGTGGGCCTTTCATGGGCCTATTACCTAACTAGCATCACACCATTCCTAGGACAAAGAGTATAGGGTTTTAAATTTTCTAAGATTTTGAGATTTTTTGAGAACTACCCCCTTTGGAAAAAGTCGAGGATCCAAGCTGGTGGAAAAATGATTTTTTTGGACGTCTTCGAGGGGGATTTCTCAAGATACATCCTCGTTAAAGTCGTAGGTCTTGAATTTAGCTTTCCAACGAGCTCTAAAATGGCCCGATCAGACCAACGCAACTCTTGTTATTGCCAGAATACCAAGCTCGTGTCCGTAAAACCTATCGAAAGGCACACGACCTTCATTCCGGGGCAATTTGGGCATCTCAGGTGGGCCTTTCATGGGCCTATTGCCTAACTAGCACCACACCATGCCTAGAGCAAAGAATTTGGGGCTTTAAATTTTTTGAGATTTTGAGATTTTTTGTGGACTACCGCCTTTGGAAAAAGTTGAGGATCCAAGCTGGTGGAAAAACTATTTTTTTGGACATCTTCGAGGGGGAGATCTCAGAAGACGTCCTCGTTAAAGTCGTAGCCCTTGAAATTAGCTTTCCAATGAGCTCTCAAATGGCACGATCAGTCCAACACAGCTCTTGTTATGGCCAAAATACCAAGCTCGTGTCCGTAAAACCTATATAAAGGCACACTACCTTCATTCCGGGGCTATTTGGGCATCTCATGTGGGACTTTCATGGGCCTATTGCCTAACTACCATCACACCATGCCTATATAAAAGAATTTTAGGGTTTTAAATTTTACGAGATTTTGAGATTTTTTGTGGACTACCACCTTTAGAAAAAGTCGAGGATCCAAATTCGTGGAAAAATGATTTTTTTGGACATCTTCGAGGGGGGTTTCTCAAGAAACGTCCTTGTTAAAGTCGTATGCCTTGAAGTTAGCTTTCCAACGAGCTCTCAAATGGTTCGATCAGACCAACGCAACTCTTGTAATGGTAGAAATACCAAGCTCGTGTCCGTAGCACCTATAGAAAGGAACACTACCTTCATTCCGGGGCTATTTGGGCATCTCCGGTGTGCCTTTCATGGGCCTATTGCCTAACTAGCATCACACCATGCCTATGACAAAGAATTTGGGGTTTTAAATTTTCTGAGATTTTGAGCTTTTTTGTGGACTACACCCTTTGGAAAAAGTCGAGGATCCAAGTTGGTGGAAAAATGATTTTTTTTTGACATCTTCGAGGGGGATTTCTCAGGAGACGTCCTCGTTAAAGTCGTAGGCCATGAAGTTAGCTTTCCAACGAGCTCTAAAATGGCCCGATCAGACCAACGCAACTCTTGTTATTGCCAAAATACCAAGATCGTGTCCATAAAACCTATCGAAAGGCACACGACCTTCATTCCGGGGCTATTTGGGCATCTCTGGTGGGCCTTTCATGGGCCTATTGCCTAACTAGCATCACACCATGCCTAGGGCATAGAATTTGGGGTTTTAAATTTTCTGAGATTTTGAGATTTTTTGTGGACTACCCCCTTTAGAAAAAGTCAAGAATCCAAGCTGGTTGAAAATGATTTTTTTGGACATCTTCGAGGGGGATTTCCCTGGAGGTGTCCTCGTTAAAGTCATAGGCCTTGAAATTAGCTTTCCAATGAGCTCTCAAATGGCACGATCAGACCAACACAGCTCTTAATATGACCAAAATACCATGCTCGTGTCCCTAGCACCTATAGAATGGCACACTACCTTCATTCCGGGGCTATTTGGGCATCTCAGGTTGGCCTTTCATGGGCCTATTGCCTAACTAGCATCACACCATGCCTAGAGCAGAGAATTTGGGGTTTTAAATTTTCTAAGATTTTGAGATTTTTTGTGGACTACCGCCTTTGGAAAAAGTCGAGGATCCAAGCTGGTGTAAAAATGATTTTTTTGGACATCTTCGAGGGGGATTTCTCATGAGACGTCCTCGTTAAAGTCATAGGCCTTGAAATTAGCTTTCCAATGAGCTCTCAAATGGCACGATCATACCAACGCAACTCTTAATATGACCAAAATACCATGCTCGTGTCCCTAACACCTATAGAAAGGCACACTACCTTCATTCCGGGGCTATTTGGGCATCTCAGGTCGGCCTTTCATGGGCCTATTGCCTAACTATCACCACACCATGCCTAGAGCAGAGAATTTGGGGTTTTAAAATTTCTAAGATTTTGAGATTTTTTGTGGACTACCGCCTTTGGAAAAAGTCCAGGATCCAAGCTGGTGGAAAAATGATTTTTTTGGACATCTTCGAGGGGGATTTCTTAGGAGACGTCCTCGTTAAAGTCGTAGGCCTTGAAGTTAGCTTTCGAACGAGTTCTCAAATGGACCGATCAGACCAACGCAACTCTTGTTATGGACAAACTACCAAGCTCGTGTCCGTAAAACCTATAGAAAGGCACACTACCTTCATTCCGGGGCTATTTGGGCATCTCAGGTGGGCCTTTCATGGGCCTATTGCCTAACTAGCATCACACCATTCCTAGGACAAAGAGTATAGGGTTTTAAATTTTCTAAGATTTTGAGATTTTTTGAGAACTACCCCCTTTGGAAAAAGTCGAGGATCCAAGCTGGTGGAAAAATGATTTTTTTGGACATCATCGAGGGGGATTTCTCAAGATACATCCTCGTTAAAGTCGTAGGTCTTGAATTTAGCTTTCCAACGAGCTCTAAAATGGCCCGATCAGACCAACGCAACTCTTGTTATTGCCAGAATACCAAGCTCGTGTCCGTAAAACCTATCGAAAGGCACACGACCTTCATTCCGGGGCAATTTGGGCATCTCAGGTGGGCCTTTCATGGGCCTATTGCCTAACTAGCACCACACCATGCCTAGAGCAAAGAATTTGGGGCTTTAAATTTTTTGAGATTTTGAGATTTTTTGTGGACTACCGCCTTTGGAAAAAGTTGAGGATCCAAGCTGGTGGAAAAACTATTTTTTTGGACATCTTCGAGGGGGAGTTCTCAGAAGACGTCCTCGTTAAAGTCGTAGCCCTTGAAATTAGCTTTCCAATGAGCTCTCAAATGGCACGATCAGTCCAACACAGCTCTTGTTATGGCCAAAATACCAAGCTCGTGTCCGTAAAACCTATATAAAGGCACACTACCTTCATTCCGGGGCTATTTGGGCATCTCATGTGGGACTTTCATGGGCCTATTGCCTAACTACCATCACACCATGCCTATAGAAAAGAATTTTAGGGTTTTAAATTTTACGAGATTTTGAGATTTTTTGTGGACTACCACCTTTAGAAAAAGTCGAGGATCCAAATTCGTGGAAAAATGATTTTTTTGGACATCTTCGAGGGGGGTTTCTCAAGAAACGTCCTTGTTAAAGTCGTATGCCTTGAAGTTAGCTTTCCAACGAGCTCTCAAATGGTTCGATCAGACCAACGCAACTCTTGTAATGGTAGAAATACCAAGCTCGTGTCCGTAGCACCTATAAAAAGGAACACTACCTTCATTCCGGGGCTATTTGGGCATCTCCGGTGTGCCTTTCATGGGCCTATTGCCTAACTAGCATCACACCATGCCTATGACAAAGAATTTGGGGTTTTAAATTTTCTGAGATTTTGAGCTTTTTTGTGGACTACACCCTTTGGAAAAAGTCGAGGATCCAAGTTGGTGGAAAAATGATTTTTTTTTGACATCTTCGAGGGGGATTTCTCAGGAGACGTCCTCGTTAAAGTCGTAGGCCATGAAGTTAGCTTTCCAACGAGCTCTAAAATGGCCCGATCAGACCAACGCAACTCTTGTTATTGCCAAAATACCAAGATCGTGTCCATAAAACCTATCGAAAGGCACACGACCTTCATTCCGGGGCTATTTGGGCATCTCTGGTGGGCCTTTCATGGGCCTATTGCCTAACTAGCATCACACCATGCCTAGGGCATAGAATTTGGGGTTTTAAATTTTCTGAGATTTTGAGATTTTTTGTGGACTACCCCCTTTAGAAAAAGTCAAGAATCCAAGCTGGTTGAAAATGATTTTTTTGGACATCTTCGAGGGGGATTTCCCTGGAGGTGTCCTCGTTAAAGTCATAGGCCTTGAAATTAGCTTTCCAATGAGCTCTCAAATGGCACGATCAGACCAACACAGCTCTTAATATGACCAAAATACCATGCTCGTGTCCCTAGCACCTATAGAATGGCACACTACCTTCATTCCGGGGCTATTTGGGCATCACAGGTTGGCCTTTCATGGGCCTATTGCCTAACTAGCATCACACCATGCCTAGAGCAGAGAATTTGGGGTTTTAAATTTTCTAAGATTTTGAGATTTTTTGTGGACTACCGCCTTTGGAAAAAGTCGAGGATCAAAGCTGGTGTAAAAATGATTTTTTTGGACATCTTCGAGGGGGATTTCTCATGAGACGTCCTCGTTAAAGTCATAGGCCTTGAAATTAGCTTTCCAATGAGCTCTCAAATGGCACGATCATACCAACGCAACTCTTAATATGACCAAAATACCATGCTCGTGTCCCTAACACCTATAGAAAGGCACACTACCTTCATTCCGGGGCTATTTGGGCATCTCAGGTGGGCCTTTCATGGGCCTATTGCCTAACTATCACCACACCATGCCTAGAGCAAAGAATTTGGGGCTTTAAATTTTCTGAGATTTTGAGATTTTTTGTGGACTACCGCCTTTGGAAAAAGTCGAGGATCCAAGCTGGTGGAAAAACTATTTTTTTGGACATCTTCGAGGGGGAGTTCTCAGAAGATGTCCTCGTTAAAGTCGTAGCCCTTGAAATTAGCTTTCCAATGAGCTCTCAAATGGCACGATCAGTCCAACGCAACTCTTGTTATGGCCAAAATACCAAGCTCGTGTCCGTAAAACCTATATAAAGGCACACTACCTTCATTCCGGCGGTATTTGGGCATCTCATGTGGGACTTTCATGGGCCTATTGCCTAACTACCATCACACCATGCCTATAGAAAAGAATTTTAGGGTTTTAAATTTTATGAGATTTTGAGATTTTTTGTGGACTACCACCTTTAGAAAAAGTCGAGGATCCAAATTCGTGGAAAAATGATTTTTTTTGACATCTTCGAGGGGGATTTCTCATGAGACGTCCTTGTTAAAGTCGTATCCCTTGAAGTTAGCTTTCCAACGACCTCTCAAATGGTTCGATCAGACCAATGCAACTCTTGTAATGGCAGAAATACCAAGCTCGTGTCCGTAACACCTATAGAAAGGGACACTACCTTCATTCCGGGGCTATTTGGGCATCTCAGGTGTGCCTTTCATGGGCCTATTGCCTAACTAGCATCACACCATGCCTATGACAAAGTATTTGGGGTTTTAAATTTTCTGAGATTTTGAGATTTTTTGTGGACTACACCCTTTGGAAAAAGTCGAGGATCCAAGCTGGTGGAAAAATGATTTTTTTTGGACATCTTCGAGGGGGATTTCTCCGGAGACGTCCTAGTTAAAGTCGTAGGCCTTGAAGTTAGCTTTCGAACGAGCTCTCAAATGGCCCGATCAGACCAACGCAGCTCTTGTTATGGCCAAACTACAAAGCTCGTGTCCGTAAAACCTATAGAAAGGGACACTACCTTCATTCCGTGGCTATTTGGTCATCTCAGGTGTGTCTTTCATGGGCCTATTGCCTAACTAGCATCACACCATGCCTATGACAAAGAATTTGGGGTTTTAAATTTTCTGAGATTTTGAGATTTTTTGTGGACTACACCCTTTGGAAAAAGTCGAGGATCCAAGCTGGTGGAAAAATCATTTTTTGGACATCTTCGAGGAGGATTTCTCAGGAGACGTCCTCGATAAAGTCGTAGGCCATGAAGTTAGCTTTCCAATGAGCTCTAAAATGGCCCGATCAGACCAACGCAACTCTTGTTATTGCCAAAATACCATGATCGTGTCCGTAAAACCTATCGAAAGGCACACGACCTTCATTCCGGGGCTATTTGGGCATCTTTGGTGGGCCTTTCATGGGCCTATTGCCTAACTAGCATCACACCATGCCTAGTGCATAGAATTTGGGGTTTTAAATTTTCTGAGATTTTGAGATTTTTTGTGGACTACACCCTTTGGAAAAAGTCGAGGATCCAAGCTGGTGGAAAAATGATTTTTTTTGGACATCTTCGAGGGGGATTTCTCCGGAGACGTCCTAGTTAAAGTCGTAGGCCTTGAAGTTAGCTTTCGAACGAGCTCTCAAATGGCCCGATCAGACCAACGCAGCTCTTGTTATGGCCAAACTACAAAGCTCGTGTCCGTAAAACCTATAGAAAGGAACACTACCTTCATTCCGGGGCTATTTGGGCATCTCAGGTGTGCCTTTCATGGGCCTATTGCCTAACTAGCATCACACCATGCCTATGACAAAGAATTTGGGGTTTTAAATTTTCTGAGATTTTGAGCTTTTTTGTGGACTACACCCTTTGGAAAAAGTCGAGGATCCAAGCTGGTGGAAAAATGATTTTTTTGGACATCTTCGAGGGGGATTTCTCAGGAGACGTCCTCGTTAAAGTCGCAGGCCATGAATTTAGCTTTCCAATGAGCTCTAAAATGGCCCGATCAGACCAACGCAACTCTTGTTATTGCCAAAATACCAAGATCGTGTCCGTAAAACCTATCGAAAGGCACACGACCTTCATTCCGGGGCTATTTGGGCATCTCTGGTGGGCCTTTCATGGGCCTATTGCCTAACTAGCATCACACCATGCCTAGGGCATAGAATTTGGGCTTTTAAATTTTCTGAGATTTTGAGAGTTTTTGTGGACTACCCCCTTTAGAAAAAGTCAAGGATCCAAGCTGGTTGAAAATGATTTTTTTGGACATCTTCGAGGGGGATTTCCCTGGAGGTGTCCTCGTTAAAGTCATAGGCCTTGAAATTAGCTTTCCAATGAGCTCTCAAATGGCACGATCAGACCAACGCAGCTCTTAATATGACCAAAATACCATGCTCGTGTCCCTAGCACCTATAGAAAGGCCACTACCTTCATTCCGAGGCTATTTGGGCATCTCAGGTTGGCCTTTCATGGGCCTATTGCCTAACTAGCATCACACCATGCCTAGAGCATAGAATTTGGGGCTTTAAATTTTCTGAGATTTTGAGATTTTTTGTGGACTACCGCCTTTGGAAAAAGTCGAGGATCCAAGCTGGTGGAAAAACTATTTTTTTGGACATCTTCGAGGGGGAGTTCTCAGAAGATGTCCTCGTTAAAGTCGTAGCCCTTGAAATTAGCTTTCCAATGAGCTCTCAAATGGCACGATCAGTCCAACGCAGCTCTTGTTATGGCCAAAATACCAAGCTCGTGTCCGTAAAACCTATATAAAGGCACACTACCTTAATTCCGGGGCTATTTGGGCATCTCATGTGGGACTTTCATGGGCCTATTGCCTAACAACCATCACACCATGCCTATAGAAAAGAATTTTAGGGTTTTAAATTTTATGAGATTTTTTGTGGACTACCACCTTTAGAAAAAGTCGAGGATCCAAATTCGTGGAAAAATGATTTTTTTGGACATCTTCGAGGGGGATTTCTCAAGAGACGTCCTTGTTAAAGTCGTATCCCTTGAAGTTAGCTTTCCAACGACCTCTCAAATGGTTCGATCAGACCAACGCAGCTCTTGTATTGGCAGAAATACCAAGCTCGTGTCCGTAACACCTATAGAAAGGGACACTACCTTCATTCCGGGGCTATTTGGGCATCTCAGGTGTGCCTTTCATGGGCCTATTGCCTAACTAGCATCACACCATGCCTATGAAAAAGTATTTGGGGTTTTAAATTTTCTGAGATTTTGAGATTTTTTGTGGACTACACCCTTTGGAAAAAGTCGAGGATCCAAGCTGGTGGAAAAATGATCTTTTTTGGACATCTTCGAGGGGGATTTCTCCGGAGACGTCCTCGTTAAAGTCGTAGGCCTTGAAGTTAGCTTTCGAACGAGCTCTCAAATGGCCCTATCAGACCAACGCAGCTCTTGTTATGGCCAAACTACAAAGCTCGTGTCCGTAAAACCTATAGAAAGGGACACTACCTTCATTCCGTGGCTATTTGGTCATCTCAGGTGTGTCTTTCATGGGCCTATTGCCAAACTAGCATCACACCATGCCTATGACAAAGAATTTGGGGTTTTAAATTTTCTGAGATTTTGAGATTTTTTGTGGACTACACCCTTTGGAAAAAGTCGAGGATCCAAGCTGGTGGAAAAATCATTTTTTTGGACATCTTCGAGGGGGATTTCTCAGGAGACGTCCACGATAAAGTCGTAGGCCATGAAGTTAGCTTTCCAATGAGCTCTAAAATGGCCCGATCAGACCAACGCAACTCTTGTTATTGCCAAAATACCAAGATCGTGTCCGTAAAACCTATCGAAAGGCACACAACCTAAATTCCGGGGCTATTTGGGCATATCTGGTGGGCCTTTCATGGGCCTATTGCCTAACTAGCATCACACCATGCCTAGGGCATAGAATTTGGGGTTTTAAATTTTCTGAGATTTTGAGATTTTTTGTGGACTACCCCATTTAGAAAAAGTCAAGGATCCAAGCTGGTTGAAAATGATTTTTTTGGACATCTTCGAGGGGGATTTCCCTGGAGATGTCCTCGTTAAAGTCATAGGCCTTGAAATTAGCTTTCCAATGAGCTCTCAAATGGCACGATCAGACCAACGCAGCTCTTAATTTGACCAAAATACCATGCTCGTGTCCCTAGCACCTATAGAAAGGCACACTACCTTCATTCCGGGGCTATTTGGGCATCTCAGGTTGGCCTTTCATGGGCCTATTGCCTAACTAGCATCACACCATGCCTAGAGCAGAGAATTTGGGGTTTTAAATTTTCTAAGATTTTGAGATTTTTTGTGGACTACCGCCTTTGGAAAAAGTCGAGGATCCAAGCTGGTGTAAAATGATTTTTTTGGACATCTTCGAGGGGGATTTCTCATGAGACGTCCTCGTTAAAGTCATAGGCCTTGAAATTAACTTTCCAATGAGCTCTCAAATGGCACGATCATACCAACGCAACTCTTAATATGACCAAAATACCATGCTCGTGTCCCTAACACCTATAGAAAGGCACACTACCTTCATTCCGGGGCTATTTGGGCATCTCATGTGGGACTTTCATGGGCCTATTGCCTAACTACCATCACACCATGCCTATAGAAAAGAATTTTAGGGTTTTAAATTTTATGAGATTTTGAGATTTTTTGTGGACTACCACCTTTAGAAAAAGTCAAGGATCCAAATTCGTGGAAAAATGATTTTTTTAGACATCTTCGAGGGGGATTTCTCAAGAGACGTCCTTGTTAAAGTCATATCCCTTGAAGTTAGCTTTCTAACGACCTCTCAAATGGTTCGATCAGACCAACGCAGCTCTTGTAATTGCAGAAATACCAAGCTCGTGTCCGTAACACCTATAGAAAGGGACACTACCTTCATTCCGGGGCTATTTGGGCATCTCAGGTGTGCCTTTCATGGGCCTATTGCCTAACTAGCATCACACCATGCCTATGACAAAGTATTTGGGGTTTTAAATTTTCTGAGATTTTGAGATTTTTTGTGGACTACACCCTTTGGAAAAAGTCGAGGATCCAAGCTGGTGGAAAAATGATTTTTTTTGGACATCTTCGAGGGGGATTTCTCCGGAGACGTCCTCGTTAAAGTCGTAGGCCTTGAAGTTAGCTTTCGAACGAGCTCTCAAATGGCCCGATCAGACCAACGCAGCTCTTGTTATGGCCAAACTACAAAGCTCGTGTCCGTAAAACCTATAGAAAGGGACACTACCTTCATTCCGTGGCTATTTGGTCATCTCAGGTGTGTCTTTCATGGGCCTATTGCCTAACTAGCATCACACCATGCCTATGACAAAGAATTTGGGGTTTTAAATTTTCTGAGATTTTGAGATTTTTTGTGGACTACACCCTTTGGAAAAAGTCGAGGATCCAAGCTGGTCGAAAAATCATTTTTTTGGACATCTTCGAGGGGGATTTCTCAGGAGACGTCCTCGATAAAGTCGTAGGCCATGAAGTTAATTTCCATTGAGCTCTAAAATGGCCCGATCAGACCAACGCAACTCTTGTTATTGCCAAAATACCAAGATCGTGTCCGTAAAACCTATCGAAAGGCACACGACCTTCATTCCGGGGCTATTTGGGCATCTTTGGTGGGCCTTTCATGGGCCTATTGCCTAACTAGCATCACACCATGCCTAGGGCATAGAATTTGGGGTTTTAAATTTTCTGAGATTTTCAGATTTTTTGTGGACTACCCCCTTTAGAAAAAGTCAAGGATCCAAGCTGGTGGAAAAATCATTTTTTTGGACATCTTCGAGGGGGATTTCTCAGGAGACGTCCACGATAAAGTCGTAGGCCATGAAGTTAGCTTTCCAATGAGCTCTCAAATGGCACGATCAGACCAACGCAACTCTTGTTATTGCCAAAATACCAAGATCGTGTCCGTAAAACCTATCGAAAGGCACACAACCTAAATTCCGGGGCTATTTGGGCGTATCTGGTGGGCCTTTCATGGGCCTATTGCCTAACTAGCATCACACCATGCCTAGGGCATAGAATTTGGGGTTTTAAATTTTCTGAGATTTTGAGATTTTTTGTGGACTACCCCATTTAGAAAAAGTCAAGGATCCAAGCTGGTTGAAAATGATTTTTTTGGACATCTTCGAGGGGGATTTCCCTGGAGATGTCCTCGTTAAAGTCATAGGCCTTGAAATTAGCTTTCCAATGAGTTCTCAAATGGCACGATCAGACCAACGCAGCTCTTAATATGACCAAAATACCATGCTCGTGTCCCTAGCACCTATAGAAAGGCCACTACCTTCATTCCGAGGCTATTTGGGCATCTCAGGTTGGCCTTTCATGGGCCTATTGCCTAACTAGCATCACACCATGCCTAGAGCATAGAATTTGGGGCTTTACATTTTCTGAGATTTTGAGATTTTTTGTGGACTACCGCCTTTGGAAAAAGTCGAGGATCCAAGCTGGTGGAAAAACTATTTTTTTGGACATCTTCGAGGGGGAGTTCTCAGAAGACGTCCTCGTTAAAGTCGTAGACCTTGAAATTAGCTTTCCAATGAGCTCTCAAATGGCCCGATCAGTCCAACGCAGCTCTTGTTATGGCCAAAATACCATGCTCGTGTCCCTAACACCTATATAAAGGCACACTACCTTCATTCCGGGGCTATTTGGGCATCTCATGTGGGACTTTCATGGGCCTATTGCCTAACTACCATCACACCATGACTATAGAAAAGAATTTTAGGGTTTTAAATTTTATGAGATTTTGAGATTTTTTGTGGACTACCACCTTTAGAAAAAGTCAAGGATCCAAATTCGTGGAAAAATGATTTTTTTTAGACATCTTCGAGGGGGATTTCTCAAGAGACGTCCTTGTTAAAGTCATATCCCTTGAAGTTAGCTTTCCAACGACCTCTCAAATGGTTCGATCGGACCAACGCAGCTCTTGTAATTGCAGAAATACCAAGCTCGTGTCCGTAACACCTATAGAAAGGGATACTACCTTCATTCCGGGGCTATTTGGGCATCTCAGATGTGCCTTTCATGGGCCTATTGCCTAACTAGCATCACACCATGCTTATGACAAAGTATTTGGGGTTTTAAATTTTCTGAGATTTTGAGATTTTTTGTGGACTACACCCTTTGGAAAAAGTCGAGGATCCAAGCTGGTGGAAAAATGATTTTTTTTGGACATCTTCGAGGGGGATTTCTCCGGAGACGTCCTCGTTAAAGTCGTAGGCCTTGAAGTTAGCTTTCGAACGAGCTCTCAAATGGCCCGATCAGACCAACGCAGCTCTTGTTATGGCCAAACTACAAAGCTCGTGTCCGTAAAACCTATAGAAAGGGACACTACCTTCATTCCGTGGCTATTTGGTCATCTCAGGTGTGTCTTTCATGGGCCTATTGCCTAACTAGCATCACACCATGCCTATGACAAAGAATTTGGGGTTTTAAATTTTCTGAGATTTTGAGATTTTTTGTGGACTACACCCTTTGGAAAAAGTCGAGGATCCAAACTGGTGGAAAAATCATTTTTTTGGACATCTTCGAGGGGGATTTCTCAGGAGACGTCCTCGATAAAGTCGTAGGCCATGAAGTTAATTTCCAATGAGCTCTAAAATGGCCCGATCAGACCAACGCAACTCTTGTTATTGCCAAAATACCAAGATCGTGTCCGTAAAACCTATCGAAAGGCACACGACCTTCATTCCGGGGCTATTTGGGCATCTTTGGTGGGCCTTTCATGGGCCTATTGCCTAACTAGCATCACACCATGCCTAGGGCATAGAATTTTGGGTTTTAAATTTTCTGAGATTTTCAGATTTTTTGTGGACTACCCCCTTTAGAAAAAGTCGAGGATCCAAGCTGGTGGAAAAATGATTTTTTTTGGACATCTTCGAGGGGGATTTCTCCGGAGACGTCCTCGTTAAAGTCGTAGGCCTTGAAGTTAGCTTTCGAACGAGCTCTCAAATGGCCCGATCAGACCAACGCAGCTCTTGTTATGGCCAAACTACAAAGCTCGTGTCCATAAAACCTATAGAAAGGGACACTACCTTCATTCCGTGGCTATTTGGTCATCTCAGGTGTGTCTTTCATGGGCCTATTGCCTAACTAGCATCACACCATGCCTATGACAAAGAATTTGGGGTTTTAAATTTTCTGAGATTTTGAGATTTTTTGTGGACTACACCCTTTGGAAAAAGTCGAGGATCCAAGCTGGTGGAAAAATCATTTTTTTGGACATCTTCGAGGGGGATTTCTCAGGAGACGTCCTCGATAAAGTCGTAGGCCATGAAGTTAGCTTTCCAATGAGCTCTAAAATGGCCCGATCAGACCAACGCAACTCTTGTTATTGCCAAAATACCAAGATCGTGTCCGTAAAACCTATCGAAAGGCACACGACCTTCATTCCGGGGCTATTTGGGCATCTTTGGTGGGCCTATTGCCTAACTAGCATCACACCATGCCTAGGGCATAGAATTTGGGGTTTTAAATTTTCTGAGATTTTCAGATTTTTTGTGGACTACCCCCTTTAGAAAAAGTCAAGGATCCAAGCTGGTTGAAAATGATTTTTTTGGACATCTTCGAGGGGGATTTCCCTGGAGATGTCCTCGTTAAAGTCATAGGCCTTGAAATTAGCTTTCCAATGAGCTCTCAAATGGCACGATCAGACCAACGCAGCTCTTAATATGACCAAAATACCATGCTCGTGTCCCTAGCACCTATAGAAAGGGACACTACCTTCATTCCGGGGCTATTTGGGCATCTCGGGTTGGCCTTTCATGGGCCTATTACCTAACTATCACCACACCATGCCTAGAGCAGAGAATTTGAGGTTTTAAATTTTCTAAGATTTTGAGATTTTTTGTGGACTACCGCCTTTGGAAAAAGTCGAGGATCCAAGCTGGTGGAAAAATGATTTTTTTGGACCTCTTCGAGGGGATTTCTCAGGAGACGTCCTCGTTAAAGTCATAGGCCTTGAAATTAGCTTTCCAAAGAGCTCTCAAATGGCACGATCATACCAACGCAACTCTTAATATGACCAAAATACCATGCTCGTGTCCCTAACACCTATAAAAAGGTACACTACCTTCATTCCGGGGCTATTTGGGCATCTCAGGTGGGCCTTTCATGGGCCTATTGCCTAACTAGCACCACACCATGCCTAGAGCAAAGAATTTGGGGCTTTAAATTTTCTGAGATTTTGGGAGTTTTTGTGGACTACCGCCTTTGGAAAAAGTCGAGGATCCAAGCTGGTGGAAAAACTATTTTTTTGGACATCTTCGAGGGGGAGTTCTCAGAAGACGTCCTCGTTAAAGTCGTAGCCCTTGAAATTAGCTTTCCAATGAGCTCTCAAATGGCCCGATCAGTCCAACGCAGCTCTTGTTATGGCCAAAATACCAAGCTCGTGTCCGTAAAACCTATATAAAGGCACACTACCTTCATTCCGGGGCTATTTGGGCATCTCATGTGGGACTTTCATGGGCCTATTGCCTAACTACCATCACACCATGACTATAGAAAAGAATTTTAGGGTTTTAAATTTTACGAGATTTTGAGATTTTTTGTGGACTACCACCTTTAGAAAAAGTCGAGGATACAAATTCGTGGAAAAATAATTTTTTTGGGCATCTTCGAGGGGGGTTTCTCAAGAAACGTCCTTGTTAAAGTCGTATGCCTTGAAGTTAGCTTTCCAACGAGCTCACAAATGGTTCGATCAGACCAACGCAACTTTTGTAATGGTAGAAATACCAAGCTCGTGTCCGTAACACCTATAGAAAGGAACACTACCTTCATTCCGGGGCTATTTGGGCATCTCAGGTGTGCCTTTCATGGGCCTATTGCCTAACTAGCATCACACCATGCCTATGAGAAAGAATTTGGGGTTTTAAATTTTCTGAGATTTTGAGCTTTTTTGTGGACTACACCCTTTGGAAAAAGTCGAGGATCCAAGCTGGTGGAAAAATGATTTTTTTTGACATCTTCGAGGGGGATTTCTGAGGAGACGTCCTCGTTAAAGTCGTAGGCCATGAAGTTAGCTTTCCAACGAGCTGTAAAATGGCCCGATCAGACCAACGCAACTCTTGTTATTGCCAAAATACCAAGATCGTGTCCGTAAAACCTATAGAAAGGGACACTACCTTCATTCCGTGGCTATTTGGTCATCTCAGGTGTGTCTTTCATGGGCCTATTGCCTAACTAGCATCACACCATGCCTATGACTAAGAATTTGGGGTTTTAAATTTTCTGAGATTTTGAGATTTTTTGTGGACTACACCCTTTGGAAAAAGTCGAGGATCCAAGCTGGTGGAAAAATCATTTTTTTGGACATCTTCGAGGGGGATTTCTCAGGAGACGTCCTCGATAAAGTCGTAGGCCATGAAGTTAGCTTTCCAATGAGCTCTAAAATGGCCCGATCAGACCAACGCAACTCTTGTTATTGCCAAAATACCAAGATCGTGTCCGTAAAACCTATCGAAAGGCACACGACCTTCATTCCGGGGCTATTTGGGCATCTTTGGTGGGCCTTTCATGGGCCTATTGCCTAACTAGCATCACACCATGCCTAGGGCATAGAATTTGGGGTTTTAAATTTTCTGAGATTTTCAGATTTTTTGTGGACTACCCCCTTTAGAAAAAGTCAAGGATCCAAGCTGGTTGAAAATGATTTTTTTGGACATCTTCGAGGGGGATTTCCCTGGAGATGTCCCCGTTAAAGTCATAGGCCTTGAAATTAGCTTTCCAATGAGCTCTCAAATGGCACGATCAGACCAACGCAGCTCTTAATATGACCAAAATACCATGCTCGTGTCCCTAGCACCTATAGAAAGGGACACTACCTTCATTCCGGGGCTATTTGGGCATCTCGGGTTGGCCTTTCATGGGCCTATTACCTAACTATCACCACACCATGCCTAGAGCAGAGAATTTGGGGTTTTAAATTTTCTAAGATTTTGAGATTTTTTGTGGACTACCGCCTTTGGAAAAAGTCGAGGATCCAAGCTGGTGGAAAAATGATTTTTTTGGACATCTTCGAGGGGATTTCTCAGGAGACGTCCTCGTTAAAGTCATAGGCCTTGAAATTAGCTTTCCAAAGAGCTCTCAAATGGCACGATCATACCAACGCAACTCTTAATATGACCAAAATACCATGCTCGTGTCCCTAACACCTATAAAAAGGTACACTACCTTCATTCCGGGGCTATTTGGGCATCTCAGGTGGGCCTTTCATGGGCCTATTGCCTAACTAGCACCACACCATGCCTAGAGCAAAGAATTTGGGGCTTTAAATTTTCTGAGATTTTGGGAGTTTTTGTGGACTACCGCCTTTGGAAAAAGTCGAGGATCCAAGCTGGTGGAAAAACTATTTTTTTGGACATCTTCGAGGGGGAGTTCTCAGAAGACGTCCTCGTTAAAGTCGTAGCCCTTGAAATTAGCTTTCCAATGAGCTCTCAAATGGCCCGATCAGTCCAACGCAGCTCTTGTTATGGCCAAAATACCAAGCTCGTGTCCGTAAAACCTATATAAAGGCACACTACCTTCATTCCGGGGCTATTTGGGCATCTCATGTGGGACTTTCATGGGCCTATTGCCTAACTACCATCACACCATGACTATAGAAAAGAATTTTAGGGTTTTAAATTTTACGAGATTTTGAGATTTTTTGTGGACTACCACCTTTAGAAAAAGTCGAGGATACAAATTCGTGGAAAAATAATTTTTTTGGGCATCTTCGAGGGGGGTTTCTCAAGAAACGTCCTTGTTAAAGTCGTATGCCTTGAAGTTAGCTTTCCAACGAGCTCACAAATGGTTCGATCAGACCAACGCAACTCTTGTAATGGTAGAAATACCAAGCTCGTGTCCGTAACACCTATAGAAAGGAACACTACCTTCATTCCGGGGCTATTTGGGCATCTCAGGTGTGCCTTTCATGGGCCTATTGCCTAACTAGCATCACACCATGCCTATGAGAAAGAATTTGGGGTTTTAAATTTTCTGAGATTTTGAGCTTTTTTGTGGACTACACCCTTTGGAAAAAGTCGAGGATCCAAGCTGGTGGAAAAATGATTTTTTTTGACATCTTCGAGGGGGATTTCTGAGGAGACGTCCTCGTTAAAGTCGTAGGCCATGAAGTTAGCTTTCCAACGAGCTGTAAAATGGCCCGATCAGACCAACGCAACTCTTGTTATTGCCAAAATACCAAGATCGTGTCCGTAAAACCTATAGAAAGGGACACTACCTTCATTCCGTGGCTATTTGGTCATCTCAGGTGTGTCTTTCATGGGCCTATTGCCTAACTAGCATCACACCATGCCTATGACTAAGAATTTGGGGTTTTAAATTTTCTGAGATTTTGAGATTTTTTGTGGACTACACCCTTTGGAAAAAGTCGAGGATCCAAGCTGGTGGAAAAATCATTTTTTTGGACATCTTCGAGGGGGATTTCTCAGGAGACGTCCTCGATAAAGTCGTAGGCCATGAAGTTAGCTTTCCAATGAGCTCTAAAATGGCCCGATCAGACCAACGCAACTCTTGTTATTGCCAAAATACCAAGATCGTGTCCGTAAAACCTATCGAAAGGCACACGACCTTCATTCCGGGGCTATTTGGGCATCTTTGGTGGGCCTTTCATGGGCCTATTGCCTAACTAGCATCACACCATGCCTAGGGCATAGAATTTGGGGTTTTAAATTTTCTGAGATTTTCAGATTTTTTGTGGACTACCCCCTTTAGAAAAAGTCAAGGATCCAAGCTGGTTGAAAATGATTTTTTTGGACATCTTCGAGGGGGATTTCCCTGGAGATGTCCCCGTTAAAGTCATAGGCCTTGAAATTAGCTTTCCAATGAGCTCTCAAATGGCACGATCAGACCAACGCAGCTCTTAATATGACCAAAATACCATGCTCGTGTCCCTAGCACCTATAGAAAGGGACACTACCTTCATTCCGGGGCTATTTGGGCATCTCGGGTTGGCCTTTCATGGGCCTATTACCTAACTATCACCACACCATGCCTAGAGCAGAGAATTTGGGGTTTTAAATTTTCTAAGATTTTGAGATTTTTTGTGGACTACCGCCTTTGGAAAAAGTCGAGGATCCAAGCTGGTGGAAAAATGATTTTTTTGGACATCTTCGAGGGGATTTCTCAGGAGACGTCCTCGTTAAAGTCATAGGCCTTGAAATTAGCTTTCCAAAGAGCTCTCAAATGGCACGATCATACCAACGCAACTCTTAATATGACCAAAATACCATGCTCGTGTCCCTAACACCTATAAAAAGGTACACTACCTTCATTCCGGGGCTATTTGGGCATCTCAGGTGGGCCTTTCATGGGCCTATTGCCTAACTAGCACCACACCATGCCTAGAGCAAAGAATTTGGGGCTTTAAATTTTCTGAGATTTTGGGAGTTTTTGTGGACTACCGCCTTTGGAAAAAGTCGAGGATCCAAGCTGGTGGAAAAACTATTTTTTTGGACATCTTCGAGGGGGAGTTCTCAGAAGACGTCCTCGTTAAAGTCGTAGCCCTTGAAATTAGCTTTCCAATGAGCTCTCAAATGGCCCGATCAGTCCAACGCAGCTCTTGTTATGGCCAAAATACCAAGCTCGTGTCCGTAAAACCTATATAAAGGCACACTACCTTCATTCCGGGGCTATTTGGGCATCTCATGTGGGACTTTCATGGGCCTATTGCCTAACTACCATCACACCATGACTATAGAAAAGAATTTTAGGGTTTTAAATTTTACGAGATTTTGAGATTTTTTGTGGACTACCACCTTTAGAAAAAGTCGAGGATACAAATTCGTGGAAAAATAATTTTTTTGGGCATCTTCGAGGGGGGTTTCTCAAGAAACGTCCTTGTTAAAGTCGTATGCCTTGAAGTTAGCTTTCCAACGAGCTCACAAATGGTTCGATCAGACCAACGCAACTCTTGTAATGGTAGAAATACCAAGCTCGTGTCCGTAACACCTATAGAAAGGAACACTACCTTCATTCCGGGGCTATTTGGGCATCTCAGGTGTGCCTTTCATGGGCCTATTGCCTAACTAGCATCACACCATGCCTATGAGAAAGAATTTGGGGTTTTAAATTTTCTGAGATTTTGAGCTTTTTTGTGGACTACACCCTTTGGAAAAAGTCGAGGATCCAAGCTGGTGGAAAAATGATTTTTTTTGACATCTTCGAGGGGGATTTCTGAGGAGACGTCCTCGTTAAAGTCGTAGGCCATGAAGTTAGCTTTCCAACGAGCTGTAAAATGGCCCGATCAGACCAACGCAACTCTTGTTATTGCCAAAATACCAAGATCGTGTCCGTAAAACCTATAGAAAGGGACACTACCTTCATTCCGTGGCTATTTGGTCATCTCAGGTGTGTCTTTCATGGGCCTATTGCCTAACTAGCATCACACCATGCCTATGACTAAGAATTTGGGGTTTTAAATTTTCTGAGATTTTGAGATTTTTTGTGGACTACACCCTTTGGAAAAAGTCGAGGATCCAAGCTGGTGGAAAAATCATTTTTTTGGACATCTTCGAGGGGGATTTCTCAGGAGACGTCCTCGATAAAGTCGTAGGCCATGAAGTTAGCTTTCCAATGAGCTCTAAAATGGCCCGATCAGACCAACGCAACTCTTGTTATTGCCAAAATACCAAGATCGTGTCCGTAAAACCTATCGAAAGGCACACGACCTTCATTCCGGGGCTATTTGGGCATCTTTGGTGGGCCTTTCATGGGCCTATTGCCTAACTAGCATCACACCATGCCTAGGGCATAGAATTTGGGGTTTTAAATTTTCTGAGATTTTCAGATTTTTTGTGGACTACCCCCTTTAGAAAAAGTCAAGGATCCAAGCTGGTTGAAAATGATTTTTTTGGACATCTTCGAGGGGGATTTCCCTGGAGATGTCCCCGTTAAAGTCATAGGCCTTGAAATTAGCTTTCCAATGAGCTCTCAAATGGCACGATCAGACCAACGCAGCTCTTAATATGACCAAAATACCATGCTCGTGTCCCTAGCACCTATAGAAAGGGACACTACCTTCATTCCGGGGCTATTTGGGCATCTCGGGTTGGCCTTTCATGGGCCTATTACCTAACTATCACCACACCATGCCTAGAGCAGAGAATTTGGGGTTTTAAATTTTCTAAGATTTTGAGATTTTTTGTGGACTACCGCCTTTGGAAAAAGTCGAGGATCCAAGCTGGTGGAAAAATGATTTTTTTGGACATCTTCGAGGGGATTTCTCAGGAGACGTCCTCGTTAAAGTCATAGGCCTTGAAATTAGCTTTCCAAAGAGCTCTCAAATGGCACGATCATACCAACGCAACTCTTAATATGACCAAAATACCATGCTCGTGTCCCTAACACCTATAAAAAGGTACACTACCTTCATTCCGGGGCTATTTGGGCATCTCAGGTGGGCCTTTCATGGGCCTATTGCCTAACTAGCACCACACCATGCCTAGAGCAAAGAATTTGGGGCTTTAAATTTTCTGAGATTTTGGGAGTTTTTGTGGACTACCGCCTTTGGAAAAAGTCGAGGATCCAAGCTGGTGGAAAAACTATTTTTTTGGACATCTTCGAGGGGGAGTTCTCAGAAGACGTCCTCGTTAAAGTCGTAGCCCTTGAAATTAGCTTTCCAATGAGCTCTCAAATGGCCCGATCAGTCCAACGCAGCTCTTGTTATGGCCAAAATACCAAGCTCGTGTCCGTAAAACCTATATAAAGGCACACTACCTTCATTCCGGGGCTATTTGGGCATCTCATGTGGGACTTTCATGGGCCTATTGCCTAACTACCATCACACCATGACTATAGAAAAGAATTTTAGGGTTTTAAATTTTACGAGATTTTGAGATTTTTTGTGGACTACCACCTTTAGAAAAAGTCGAGGATCCAAATTCGTGGAAAAATAATTTTTTTGGGCATCTTCGAGGGGGGTTTCTCAAGAAACGTCCTTGTTAAAGTCGTATGCCTTGAAGTTAGCTTTCCAACGAGCTCACAAATGGTTCGATCAGACCAACGCAACTCTTGTAATGGTAGAAATACCAAGCTCGTGTCCGTAACACCTATAGAAAGGAACACTACCTTCATTCCGGGGCTATTTCGGCATCTCAGGTGTGCCTTTCATGGGCCTATTGCCTAACTAGCATCACACCATGCCTATGACAAAGAATTTGGGGTTTTAAATTTTCTGAGATTTTGAGCTTTTTTGTGGACTACACCCTTTGGAAAAAGTCGAGGATCCAAGCTGGTGGAAAAATGATTTTTTTTGACATCTTCGAGGGGGATTTCTCAGGAGACGTCCTCGTTAAAGTCGTAGGCCATGAAGTTAGCTTTCCAACGAGCTCTAAAATGGCCCGATCAGACCAACGCAACTCTTGTTATTTCCAAAATACCAAGATCGTGTCCGTAAAACCTATAGAAAGGGACACTACCTTCATTCCGTGGCTATTTGGTCATCTCAGGTGTGTCTTTCATGGGCCTATTGCCTAACTAGCATCACACCATGACTATGACAAAGAATTTGGGGTTTTAAATTTTCTGAGATTTTGAGATTTTTTGTGGACTACACCCTTTGGAAAAAGTCGAGGATCCAAGCTGGTGGAAAAATCATTTTTTTGGACATCTTCGAGGGGGATTTCTCAGGAGACGTCCTCGATAAAGTCGTAGGCCATGAAGTTAGCTTTCCAATGAGCTCTAAAATGGCCCGATCAGACCAACGCAACTCTTGTTATTGCCAAAATACCAAGATCGTGTCCGTAAAACCTATTGAAAGGCACACGACCTTCATTCCGGGGCTATTTGGGCATCTTTGGTGGGCCTTTCATGGGCCTATTGCCTAACTAGCATCACACCATGCCTAGGGCATATAATTTGGGGTTTTAAATTTTCTGAGATTTTCAGATTTTTTGTGGACTACCCCCTTTAGAAAAAGTCAAGGATCCAAGCTGGTTGAAAATGATTTTTTTGGACATCTTCGAGGGGGATTTCCCTGGAGATGTCCTCCTTAAAGTCATAGGCCTTGAAATTAGCTTTCCAATGAGCTCTCAAATGGCACGATCAGACCAACGCAGCTCTTAATATGACCAAAATACCATGCTCGTGTCCCTAGCACCTATAGAAAGGGACACTACCTTCATTCCGGGGCTATTTGGGCATCTCGGGTTGGCCTTTCATGGGCCTATTACCTAACTATCACCACACCATGCCTAGAGCAGAGAATTTGGGGTTTTAAATTTTCTAAGATTTTGAGATTTTTTGTGGACTACCGCCTTTGGAAAAAGTCGAGGATCCAAGCTGGTGGAAAAATGATTTTTTTGGACATCTTCGAGGGGATTTCTCAGGAGACGTCCTCGTTAAAGTCATAGGCCTTGAAATTAGCTTTCCAAAGAGCTCTCAAATGGCACGATCATACCAACGCAACTCTTAATATGACCAAAATACCATGCTCGTGTCCCTAACACCTATAAAAAGGTACACTACCTTCATTCCGGGGCTATTTGGGCATCTCAGGTGGGCCTTTCATGGGCCTATTGCCTAACTAGCACCACACCATGCCTAGAGCAAAGAATTTGGGGCTTTAAATTTTCTGAGATTTTGGGAGTTTTTGTGGACTACCGCCTTTGGAAAAAGTCGAGGATCCAAGCTGGTGGAAAAACTATTTTTTTGGACATCTTCGAGGGGGAGTTCTCAGAAGACTTCCTCGTTAAAGTCGTAGCCCTTGAAATTAGCTTTCCAATGAGCTCTCAAATGGCCCGATCAGTCCAACGCAGCTCTTGTTATGGCCAAAATACCAAGCTCGTGTCCGTAAAACCTATATAAAGGCACACTACCTTCATTCCGGGGCTATTTGGGCATCTCATGTGGGACTTTCATGGGCCTATTGCCTAACTACCATCACACCATGACTATAGAAAAGAATTTTAGGGTTTTAAATTTTACGAGATTTTGAGATTTTTTGTGGACTACCACCTTTAGAAAAAGTCGAGGATCCAATTTCGTGGAAAAATAATTTTTTTGGGCATCTTCGAGGGGGGTTTCTCAAGAAACGTCCTTGTTAAAGTCGTATGCCTTGAAGTTAGCTTTCCAACGAGCTCACAAATGGTTCGATCAGACCAACGCAACTCTTGTAATGGTAGAAATACCAAGCTCGTGTCCGTAACACCTATAGAAAGGAACACTACCTTCATTCCGGGGCTATTTGGGCATCTCAGGTGTGCCTTTCATGGGCCTATTGCCTAACTAGCATCACACCATGCCTATGACAAAGAATTTGGGGTTTTAAATTTTCTGAGATTTTGAGCTTTTTTGTGGACTACACCCTTTGGAAAAAGTCGAGGATCCAAGCTGGTGGCAAAATGATTTTTTTTGACATCTTCGAGGGGGATTTCTCAGGAGACGTCCTCGTTAAAGTCGTAGGCCATGAAGTTAGCTTTCCAACGAGCTGTAAAATGGCCCGATCAGACCAACGCAACTCTTGTTATTGCCAAAATACCAAGATCGTGTCCGTAAAACCTATCGAAAGGCACACGACCTTCATTCCGGGGCTATTTGGGCATCTCTGGTGGGCCTTTAATGGGCCTATTGCCTAACTAGCATCACACCATGCCTAGGGCATAGAATTTGAGGTTTTAAATTGTCTGAGATTTTGAGATTTTTTGTGGACTACACCCTTTGGAAAAAGTCGAGGATCCAAGCTGGTGGAAAAATCATTTTTTTGGACATCTTCGAGGGGGATTTCTCAGAAGACGTCCTCGATAAAGTCGTAGGCCATGAATTTAGCTTTCCAATGAGCTCTAAAATTGCCCGATCAGACCAACGCAACTCTTGTTATTGCCAAAATACCAAGATCGTGTCCGTAAAACCTATCGAAATGCACACGACCTTCATTCCGGGGCTATTTGGGCATCTCTGGTGGGCCTTTCATGGGCCTATTGCCTAACTAGCATCACACCATGCCTAGGGCATAGAATTTGGGGTTTTAAATTTTCTGAGATTTTGAGATTTTTTGTGGACTACCCCCTTTAGAAAAAGTCAAGGATCCAAGCTGGTTGAAAATGATTTTTTTGGACATCTTCGAGGGGGATTTCCTTGGAGATGTCCTCGTTAAAGTCATAGGCCTTGAAATTAGCTTTCCAATGAGCTCTCAAATGGCACGATCAGACCAACGCAGCTCTTAATATGACCAAAATACCATGCTCGTGTCCCTAACACCTATAGAAAGGCACACTACCTTCATTCCGGGGCTATTTGGGCATCTTAGGTGGGCCTTTCATGGGCCTATTGCCTAACTATCACCACACCATGCCTAGAGCAAAGAATTTGGGGCCTTAAATTTTCTAAGATGTTGATATTTTTTGTGGACTACCGCCTTTGGAAAAAGTCGAGGATCCAAGCTGGTGGAAAAACTATTTTTTTGGACATCTTCGAGGGGGAGTTCTCAGAAGACGTCCTCGTTAAAGTCGTAGCCCTTGAAATTAGCTTTCCAATGAGCTCTCAAATGGCACGATCAGTCCAACGCAGCTCTTGTTATGGCCAAAATACCAAGCTCGTGTCCGTAAAACCTATATAAAGGCACACTACCTTCATTCCGGGGCTATTTGCGCATCTCATGTGGGACTTTCATGGGCCTATTGCCTAACTACCATCACACCATGCCTATAGAAAAGAATTTTAGGGTTTTAAATTTTATGAGATTTTGAGATTTTTTGTGGACTACCACCTTCAGAAAAAGTCGAGGATCCAAATTCGTGGAAAAATGATTTTTTTTGACATCTTCGAGGGGGATTTCTCAAGAGACGTCCCTGTTAAAGTCGCATGCCTTGAAGTTAGCTTTCCAACGACCTCTCAAATGGTTCGATCAGACCAACGCATCTCTTGTAATGGCAAAAATACCAAGCTCGTGTCCATAACACCTATAGAAAAGGACACTACCTTCATTCCGGGGCTATTTGGGCATCTCAGGTGTGCCTTTCATGGGCCTATTGCCTAACTAGCATCACACCATGCCTATGACAAAGTATTTGGGGTTTTAAATTTTCTGAGATTTTGAGATTTTTTGTGGACTACACCCTTTGGAAAAAGTCGAGGATCCAAGCTGGTGGATAAATGATTTTTTTTGGACATCTTCGAGGGGGATTTCTCAGGAGACGTCCTCGTTAAAGTCGTAGGCCTTGAAGTTAGCTTTCGAACGAGCTCTCAAATGGCCCGATCAGACCAACGCAGCTCTTGTTATGGCCAAACTACAAAGCTCGTGTCCGTAAAACCTATAGAAAGGGACACTACCTTCATTCCGTGGCTATTTGGTCATCTCAGGTGTGCCTTTCATGGGCCTATTGCCTAACTACCATCACACCATGCCTATGACAAAGAATTTGGGGTTTTAAATTTTCTGAGATTTTGAGATTTTTTGTGGACTACACCCTTTGGAAAAAGTCGAGGATCCAAGCTGGTGGAAAAATCATTTTTTTGGACATCTTCGAGGGGGATTTCTCAGGAGACGTCCTCGATAAAGTCGTAGGTCATGAAGTTAGCTTTCCAAGGAGCTCTAAAATGGCCCGATCAGACCAACGCAACTCTTGTTATTGCCAAAATACCAAGATCGTGTCCGTAAAACCTATCGAAAGGCACACGACCTTCATTCCGGGGCTATTTGGGCATCTCTGGTGGGCCTTTCATGGGCCTATTGCCTAACTAGCATCACACCATGCCTAGGGCATAGAATTTGGGGTTTTAAATTTTCTGAGATTTTGATATTTTTTGTGGACTACCCCCTTTAGAAAAAGTCAAGGATCCAAGCTGGTTGAAAATGATTTTTTTGGACATCTTCGAGGGGGATTTCCCTGGAGATGTCCTCGTTAAAGTCATAGGCCTTGAAATTAGCTTTCCAATGAGCTCTCAAATGGCACGATCAGACCAACGCAGCTCTTAATATGACCAAAATACCATGCTCGTGTCCCTAGCACCTATAGAAAGGCACACTACCTTCATTCCGGGGCTATTTGGGCATCTCAGGTTGGCCTTTCATGGGCCTATTTCCTAACTATCACCACACCATGCCTAGAGCAGAGAATTTGGGGTTTTAAATTTTCTAAGATTTTGAGATTTTTTGTGGACTACCGCCTTTGGAAAAAGTCGAGGATCCAAGCTGGTGGAAAAATGATTTTTTTGGACATCTTCGAGGGGGAGTTCTCAGAAGACGTCCTCGTTAAAGTCGTAGCTCTTGAAATTAGCTTTCCAATGAGCTCTCAAATGGCCCGATCAGTCCAACGCAGCTCTTGTTATGGCCAAAATACCAAGCTCGTGTCCGTAAAACCTATCGAAAGGCACACGACCTTCATTCCGGGGCTATTTGGGCATCTCAGGTGGGCCTTTCATGAGCCTATTGCCTAACTAGCACCACACCATGCCTAGAGCAAAGAATTTGGGGCTTTAAATTTTCTGAGATTTTGAGATTTTTTGTGGACTACCGCCTTTGGAAAAAGTCGAGGATCCAAGCTGGTGGAAAAACTATTTTTTTGGACATTTTGAGGGGGATTTCTCAGAAGACGTCCTCATTAAAGTCGTAGCCCTTGAAATTAGCTTTCCAATGAGCTCTCAAATGGCACGATTAGTCCAACGCAGCTCTTGTTATGGCCAAAATACCAAACTCGTGTCCGTAAAACATAAATAAAGGCACACTACCTTCATTCCGGGGCTATTTGGGCATCTCATGTGGGACTTTCATGGGCCTATTGCCTAACTACCATCACACCATGCCTATAGAAAAGAATTTTAGGGTTTTAAATTTTATGAGATTTTGAGATTTTTTGTGGACTACCACCTTTAGAAAAAGTCGAGGATCCAAATTCGTGGAAAAATGATTTTTTTGGACATCTTCGAGGGAGATTTCTCAAGAGACGTCCTTGTTAAAGTCGTATGCCTTGAAGTTAGCTTTCCAACGACCTCTCAAATGGTTCGATCAGACCAACGCAGCTCTTGTAATGGCAGAAATACCAAGCTCGTGTCCGTAACACCTATAGAAAGGGACACTACCTTCATTCCGGGGCTATTTGGGCATCTCAGGTGTGCCTTTCATGGGCCTATTGCCTAACTAGCATCACACCATGCCTAGGACAAAGAGTTTAGGGTTTTAAATTTTCTATGATTTTGAGATTTTTTGTGGACTACCCCCTTTGGAAAAAGTCTAGGATCCAAGCTGGTGGAAAAATGATTTTTTTGGACATCTTCGAGGGGGATTTCTCAGGTGACATCCTCAATAAACTCGTAGGCCTTGAAGTTAGCTTTCCAACAAGCTCTAAAATGTCCCGATCAGACCAACACAACTCTTTTTATTGCCAAAATACCAAGCTCGTGTCCGTAAAATCTATCGAAAGGCACACGTCCTTCATTCCGGGGCTATTTGGGCATCCCTGGTGGGCCTTTCATGGGCCTATTGCCTAACTAGCACCACACCATTCCTAGAGCAGAGAATTTGGGGTTTTAAATTTTCTGAGATTTTGATATTTTTTATGTGGACTACCCCCTTTGGAAAAAGTCGAGGATCCAAGCCGGTGGAATAATGATTTTTTTGGACATCTTCGAGGGGGATTTCTCAGGAGACGTCCTCGTTAAAGTCATAGGCCTTGAAGTTAGCTTTCCAACGAGCTCTAAAATGGCCTGGTCAGACCAACGCAACTCTTAATATGACCAAAATACCATGCTCGTGTCCCTAACACCTATAGAAAGGCACACTACCTTCATTCCGGGGTGATTTGGGCATCTCAGGTGGGCCTTTCATGGGCCTATTGCCTAACTAGCACCACACCATGCCTAGAGCAAAGAATTTGGGGCTTTAAATTTTCTGAGATTTTGAGATTTTTTGTGGACTACCGCCTTTGGAAAAAGTCGAGGATCCAAGCTGGTGGAAAAACTATTTTTTTGGACATCTTCTAGGGGGAGTTCTCAGAAGACGTCCTCGTTAAAGTCGTAGCCCTTGAAATTAGCTTTCCAATGAGTTCTCAAATGGCACGATCAGTCCAATGCAGCTCTTGTTATGGCCAAAATACCAAGCTCGTGTCCGTAAAACCTATGTAATGGCACTCTACCTTCATTCCGGGGCTATTTGGGCATCTCATGTGGGACTTTCATGGGCCTATTGGCTAACTAGCATCACACCATGCCTATGACAAAGAATTTGGGGTTTTAAATTTTCTGAGATTTTGAGATTTTTTGTGGACTACACCCTTTGGAAAAAGTCGAGGATCCAAGCTGGTGGAAAAATCATTTTTTTGGACATCTTCGAGGGGGATTTCTCAGGAGACGTCCTCGATAAAGTCATGGGCCATGAAGTTAGCTTTCCAATGAGCTCTAAAATGGCCCGATCAGACCAACGCAACTCTTGTTATTGCCAAAATACCAAGATCGTGTCCGTAAAACCTATCGAAAGGCACACGACCTTCATTCCGGGGCTATTTGGGCATCTCTGGTGGGCCTTTCATGGGCCTATTGCCTAACTAGCATCACACCATTCCTAGGGCATAGAATTTGGGGTTTTAAATTTTCTGAGATTTTGAGATTTTTTGTGGACTACCCCCTTTAGAAAAAGTCAAGGATCCAAGCTGGTTGAAAATGATTTTTTTTGACATCTTCGAGGGGGACTTCCCTAGAGATGTCCTCGTTAAAGTCATAGGCCTTGAAATTAGCTTTCCAATGAGCTCTCAAATTGCACGATCAGACAAACGCAGCTCTTAATATGACCAAAATACCATGCTCGTGTCCCTAGCACCTATAGAAAGGCACACTACCTTCATTCCGGGGCTATTTGGGCATCTCAGGTTGGCCTTTCATGGGCCTAATACCTAACTATCACCACACCATGCCTAGAGCAGAGAATTTGGGGTTTTAAATTTTCTAAGATTTTGAGATTTTTTGTGGACTACCGCCTTTGGAAAAAGTCGAGGATCCAAGTTGGTGGAAAAATGATTTTTTTGGACATCTTGGAGGGGATTTCTCAGGAGACGTCCTCGTTAAAGTCATAGGCCTTGAAATTAGCTTTCCAATGAGGTCTCAAATGGCACGATCATACCAACACAACTCTTAATATGACCAAAATACCATGCTCGTGTCCCTCACACCTATAAAAAGTTACACTACCTTCATTCCGGGGCTATTTGGGCATCTCAGGTGGGCCTTTCATGGGCCTATTGCCTAACTAGCACCACACCATGCCTAGAGCAAAGAATTTTGGGCTTTAAATTTTCTGAGATTTTGGGAGTTTTTGTGGACTACCGCCTTTGGAAAAGTTCGAGGATCCAAACTGGTGGAAAAACTATTTTTTTGGACATCTTCGAGGGGGAGTTCTCAGAAGACGTCCTCGTTAAAGTCGTAGCCCTTGAAATTAGCTTTCCAATGAGCTCTCAAATGGCCCGATCAGTCCAACGTAACTCTTGTTATGGCCAAAATACCAAGCTCGTGTCCGTATAACCTATCGAAAGGCACACGACCTTCATTCCGGGGCTATTTGGGCATCTCAGGTGGGCCTTTCATGGGCCTATTGCCTAACTAGCACCACACCATGCCTAGAGCAAAGAATTTGGGGCTTTAAATTTTCTGAGATTTTGAGATTTTTTGTGGACTACCGCCTTTGGAAAAAGTCGAGGATCCAAGCTGGTGGAAAAACTATTTTTTTGGACATTTTGAGGGGGATTTCTCAGAAGACGTCCTCATTAAAGTCGTAGCCCTTGAAATTAGCTTTCCAATGAGCTCTCAAATGGCACGATCAGTCCAACGCAGCTCTTGTTATGGCCAAAATACCAAACTCGTGTCCGTAAAACATATATAAAGGCACACTACCTTCATTCCGGGGCTATTTGGGCATCTCATGTGGGACTTTCATGGGCCTATTGCCTAACTACCATCACACCATGCCTATAGAAAAGAATTTTAGGGTTTTAAATTTTATGAGATTTTGAGATTTTTTGTGGACTACCACCTTTAGAAAAAGTCGAGGATCCAAATTCGTGGAAAAATGATTTTTTTGGACATCTTCGAGGGGGTTTTCTCAGGATACGTCCTTGTTAAAATCGTATGCCTTGAAGTTAGCTTTCCAACGAGCTCTCAAATGGTCCGATCAGACCAACGCAGCTCTTGTAATGGCAGAAATACCAAGCTCGTGTCCGTAACACCTAATGAAAGGGACACTACCTTCATTCCGGGGCTATTTGGGCATTTCAGGTGGGCCTTTCATGGGCCTATTACCTAACTAGCATCACACCATGCCTAGGACAAAGAGTTTAGAGTTTTAAATTTTCTAAGATTTTGAGATTTTTTGTGGACTACACCCTTTGGAAAAAGTCGAGGATCCAAGCTATTGGAAAAATGATTTTTTGGACATCTTCGAGGGGGATTTCTCAGGAGACGTCCTCGTTAAAGTCGTAGGCCTTGAAGTTAGCTTTCGAACGAGCTCTCAAATGGCCCGATCAGACCAACGCAGCTCTTGTTATGGCCAAACTAACAAGCTCATGTCCGTAAAACCTATAGAAAGGCACACTACCTTCATTCCGGGGCTATTTGGGCAATTCAGGTGGGCCTTTCATGGGCCTATTACCTAACTAGCATCACACCATGCCTAGGACAAAGAGTTTAGGGTTTTAAATTTTCTATGATTTTGAGATTTTTTGTGGACTACCCCCTTTGGAAAAAGTCTAGGATCCAAGCTGGTGGAAAAATGATTTTTTTGGACATCTTCGAGGGGGATTTCTCTGGAGACATCCTCATTAAACTCGTACGCCTTGAAGTTAGCTTTCCAACAAGCTCTAAAATGTCCCGATCAGACCAACGCAACTCTTGTTATTGCCAAAATACCAAGCTCGTGTCCGTAAAACCTATCGAAAGGCACACGACCTTCGTCCCGGGGCTATTTGGGCATCTCTGGTGGGCCTTTCATGGGCCTATTGCCTAACTAGTATCACACCATGCCTAGGGCATAGAATTTGGGGTTTTAAATTTTCTGAGATTTTGAGATTTTTCATGTGGACTACCCCATTTGGAAAAAGTCGAGGATCCAAGCCGGTGGAAAAATGATTTTTTTGGACATCTTTGAGGGTGATTTCTCAGGAGACTTCCTCGTTAAAGTCATAGGCCTTGAAGTTAGCTTTCCAACGAGCTCTAAAATGGCCTGATCAGACCAACGCAACTCTTGTTATTGCCAAAATACCAAGCTCGTGTCTGTAAAACCTATCGAAAGGCACACGACCTTCATTCCGGGGCTATTTGGGCATCTCTGGTGGGCCTTTCATGGGCCTATTGCCTAACTAGCACCACACCATGCCTAGAGCAGAGAATTTGGGGTTTTAAATTTTCTAAGATTTTCATATTTTTTGTGGACTACCGCCATTGGAAAAAGTCGAGGATCCAAGCTGGTGGAAAAATGATTTTTTTGGACATCTTCGAGGGGGATTTCTCGGGAGACGTCCTCATTAAAGTCATAGGCCTTGAAATTAGCTTTCCAATGAGCTCTCAAATGGCACGATCATACCAACGCAACTCTTAATATGACCAAAATACCATGCTCGTGTCCCTAACACCTATAGAAAGGCACACTACCTTCATTCCGGGGCGATTTGGGCATCTCAGGTGGGCCTTTCATGGGCCTATTGCCTAACTAGCACCACACCATGCCTAGAGCAAAGAATTTGGGGCTTTAAATGTTCTGAGATTTTGAGATTTTTTGTGGACTACCGCCTTTGGAAAAAGTCGAGGATCCAAGCTGGTGGAAAAACTATTTTTTTGGACATCTTCGAGGGGGAGTTCTCAGAAGACGTCCTCGTTAAAGTCGTAGCCCTTGAAATTAGCTTTCCAATGAGCTCTCAAATGGCCCGATCAGTCCAACGCAGCTCTTGTTATGGCCAAAATACCAAGCTCGTGTCCGTAAAACCTATCGAAAGGCACACGACCTTCATTCCGGGGCTATTTGGGCATCTCAGGTGGGCCTTTCATGGGCCTATTGCCTAACTAGTACCACACCATGCCTAGAGCAAACAATTTGGGGCTTTAAATTTTCTGAGATTTTGAGATTTTTTGTGGACTACCGCCTTTGGAAAAAGTCGAGGATCCAAGCTGGTGGAAAAACTATTTTTTTGGACATTTTGAGGGGGATTTCTCAGAAGACGTCCGCATTAAAGTCGTAGCCCTTGAAATTAGCTTTCCAATGAGCTCTCAAATGGCACGATCAGCCCAACGCAGCTCTTGTTATGGCCAAAATACCAAACTCGTGTCCGTAAAACATATATAAAGGCACACTACCTTCATTCCGGGGCTATTTGGGCATCTCATGTGGGACTTTCATGGGCCTATTGCCTAACTACCATCACACCATGCCTCTAGAAAAGAATTTTAGGGTTTTAAATTTTATGAGATTTTGAGATTTTTTGGGGACTACCACCTTTAGAAAAAGTCGAGGATCCAAATTCGTGGAAAAATGATTTTTTTGGACATCTTCGAGGGGGTTTTCTCAGGATACGTCCATGTTAAAATCGTATGCCTTGAAGTTAGCTTTCTAACGAGCTCTCAAATGGTCCGATCAGACCAACGCAGCTCTTGTAATGGCAGAAATACCAAGCTCGTGTCCGTAACACCTAATGAAAGGGACACTACCTTCATTCCGGGGCTATTTGGGCATTTCAGGTGGGCCTTTCATGGGCCTATTACCTAACTAGCATCACACCATGCCTAGGACAAAGAGTTTAGGGTTTTAAATTTTGTAAGATTTTGAGATTTTTTGTGGACTACACCCTTTGGAAAAAGTCGAGGATCCAAGCTATTGAAAAAATGATTTTTTGGACATCTTCGAGGAGGATTTCTCAGGAGACGTCCTCGTTAAAGTCGTAGGCCTTGAAGTTAGCTTTCGAACGAGCTCTCAAATGGCCCGATCAGACCAACGCAGCTCTTGTTATGGCCAAACTACCAGGCTCATGTCCGTAAAACCTATAGAAAGGCACACTACCTTCATTCCGGGGCTATTTGGGCATTTCAGGTGGGCCTTTCATGGGCCTATTACCTAACTAGCATCACACCATGCCTAGGACAAAGAGTTTAGGGTTTTAAATTTTCTAAGATTTTGAGATTTTTTGTGGACTACCCCCTTTGGAAAAAGTCTAGGATCCAAGCTGGTGGAAAAATGATTTTTTTGGACATCTTCGAGGGGGATTTCTCAGGAGATATCCTCATTAAACTCGTAGGCCTTGAAGTTAGCTTTCCAACAAGCTCTAAAATGTCCCGATCAGACCAACGCAACTCTTGTTATTGCCAAAATACCAAGCTCGTATCCGTAAAACCTATCGAAAAGCACACGACCTTCATTCCGGGGCTATTTGGGCATCTCTGGTGGGCCTTTCATGGGCCTATTGCCTAACTAGAACCACACCATGCCTAGAGCAGAGAATTTGGGGTTTTCAATTTTCTAAGATTTTCATATTTTTTGTGGACTACCGCCTTTGGAAAAAGTCGAGGATCCAAGCTGGTAGAAAAATGATTTTTTTGGACATCTTCGAGGGGGATTTCTCAGGAGACGTCCTCATTAAAGTCATAGGCCTTGAAATTAGCTTTCCAATGAGCTCTCAAATGGCACGATCATACCAACGCAACTCTTAATATGACCAAAATACCATGCTCGTGTCCTTAACACCTATAGAAAGGCACACTACCTTCATTCCGGGGCGATTTGGGCATCTCAGGTGGGCCTTTCATGGGCCTATTGCCTAACTAGCACCACACCATGCCTAGAGCAAAGAATTTGGGGCTTTAAATTTTCTGAGATTTTGAGATTTTTTGTGGACTACCGCCTTTGGAAAAAGTCGAGGATCCAAGCTGGTGGAAAAACTATTTTTTTGGACATCTTCGAGGGGGAGTTCTCAGAAGACGTCCTCGTTAAAGTCGTAGCCCTTGAAATTAGCTTTCCAATGAGCTCTCAAATGGCACGATCAGTCCAATGCAGCTCTTGTTATGGCCAAAATACCAAGCTCGTGTCCGTAAAACCTATGTAAAGGCACACTACCTTCATTCCGGGGCTATTTGGGCATCTCATGTGGGACTTTCATGGGCCTATTGCCTAACTACCATCACACCATACCAATAGAAAAGAATTTTAGGGTTTTAAATTTTATGAGATTTTGAGATTTTTTGTGGACTACCACCTATAGAAAAAGTCGAGGATCCAAATTCGTGGAAAAATGATTTTTTTGGACATCTTCGAGGGGGATTTCTCAAGAGACGTCCTTGTTAAAGTCGTATGCCTTGAAGTTAGCTTTCCAACGAGCTCTCAAATGGTTCAATGAGACCAACGCAGCTCTTGTAATGGCAGAAATACCAAGCTCGTGTCCGTAACACCTATAGAAAGGGACACTACCTTCACTCCAGGGCTATTTGGGCATCTTAGGTGTGCCTTTCATGGGCCTATTGCCTAACTATCATCACACCATGCCTATGACAACGAATTTGGGGTTTTAAATTTTCTGAGATTTTGAGATTTTTTGTGGACTACACCCTTTGGAAAAAGTCGAGGATCCAAGCTGGTGGAAAAATGATTTTTTTGGACATCTTCGAGGGGGATTGCTTAGGAGATGTCCTCGTTAAAGTCGTAGGCCTTGAAGTTAACTTTCGAACGAGCTCTCAAATGGCCCGATCAGACCAACGCAGCTCTTGTTATGGCCAAACTACCAAGCTCGTGTCCGTAAAACCTATAGAAAGGGACACTACCTTCATTCCGGGGCTATTTGGGAATCTCAGGTGTGCCTTTCATGGGCCTATTGCCTAACTATCATCACACCATGCCTATGACAAAGAATTTGGGGTTATAAATTTTTTGAGATTTTGAGATTTTTTGTGGACTACACCCTTTGGAAAAAGTCGAGGATCCAAGCTGGTGGAAAAATGATCTTTTTGGACATCTTCGAGGGGGATTGCTTAGGAGATGTCCTCGTTCAAGTCGTAGGCCTTGAAGTTAACTTTCGAACGAGCTCTCAAATGGCCCGATCAGACCAACGCAGCTCTTGTTATGGCCAAACTACCAAGCTCGTGTCCGTAAAACCTATAGAAAGGGACACTACCTTCATTCCGGGGCTATTTGGGAATCTCAGGTGTGCCTTTCATGGGCCTATTGCCTAACTAGCATCACACCATGCCTATGACAAAGAATTTGGGGTTTTAAATTTTCTGAGATTTTGAGATTTTTTGTGGACTACACCCTTTGGAAAAAGTCGAGGATCCAAGCTGGTGGAAAAATGATTTTTTTGGACATCTTCGAGGGGGATTTCTCAGGAGACGTCCTTGTTAAAGTCGTAGGCCATGAAGTTAGCTTTCCAACGAGCTCTAAAATGGCCCGATTAGACCAACGCAACACTTGTCATTGCCAAAATACCAATATCGTGTCCGTAAAACCTATCGAAAGGCACACGACCTTCATTTCGGGGCTATTTGGGCATCTCTGGTGGGCCTTTCATGGGCCTATTGCCTAACTAGCATCACACCATGCCTAGGGCATAGAATTTGGGGTTTAAATTTTCTGAGATTTTGAGATTTTTTTTTGTGAACTACCGCCTTTGGAAAAAGTCGAGGATCCAAGCCGGTGGAAAAATGATTTTTTTGGACATCTTCGAGGGGGATTTCTCAGGAGACGTCCTCGTTAAAGTCGTAGGCCATGAAGTTAGCTTTCCAACGAGCTTTAAAATGGCCCGATTACACCAACGCAGCTCTTGTTATGGCCAAACTACCAAGCTCGTGTCCGTAAAACCTATAGAAAGGCACACGACCTTCATTCCGGGGCTATTTGGGCATCTCAGGTGGGCCTTTCATGGGCCTATTGCCTAACTAGCATCACACCATGCCTAGGAAAAAGAGTTTAGGGTTTTAAATTTTCTAAGATTTTGAGATTTTTTGTGGACTACCCCCTTTGGAAAAAGTCGAGGATCCAAGCTGGTGGAAAATAATTTTTTTGGACATCTTCCAGGGGATTTCTCAGGATACGTCCTCGTAAAAGTCGTAGGCCTTCAAGTTAGCTTTCCAACGAGCTCTAAAATGGCCCAATCAGACCAACGCAACTCTTGTTATTGCCAAAATACCAAGCTCGTGTCCGTAAAACCTATCGAAAGATACACGACCTTCATTTCGGGGCTATTTGGGCATCTCTGGTGGGCCTTTCATGGGCCTATTGCCTAACTAGCATCACACCATGCCTAGGGCATAGAATTTGGGGTTTAAATTTTCTGAGATTTTGAGATTTTTTTTTGTGAACTACCGGCTTTGGAAAAAGTCGAGGATCCAAGCCGGTGGAAAAATGATTTTTTTGGACATCTTCGAGGGGGATTTCTCAGGAGACGTCCTCGTTAAAGTCGTAGGCCATGAAGTTAGCTTTCCAACGAGCTTTAAAATGGCCCGATTACACCAACGCAACTCTTGTTATGGCCAAACTACCAAGCTCGTGTCCGTAAAACCTATAGAAAGGCACACGACCTTCATTCCGGGGCTATTTGGGCATCTCAGGTGGGCCTTTCATGGGCCTATTGCCTAACTAGCATCACACCATGCCTAGGAAAAAGAGTTTAGGGTTTTAAATTTTCTAAGATTTTGAGATTTTTTGTGGACTACCCCCTTTGGAAAAAGTCGAGGATCCAAGCTGGTGGAAAATAATTTTTTTGGACATCTTCCAGGGGATTTCTCAGGATACGTCCTCGTAAAAGTCGTAGGCCTTCAAGTTAGCTTTCCAACGAGCTCTAAAATGGCCCAATCAGACCAACGCAACTCTTGTTATTGCCAAAATACCAAGCTCGTGTCCGTAAAACCTATCGAAAGATACACGACCTTCATTCCGGGGCTATTTGGGCATCTCTGGTGGGCCTTTCATGGGCCTATTGCCTAACTAGCATCACACCATGCCTAGGGCATAGAATTTGGGGTTTTAAATTTTCTGAGATTTTGAGATTTTTTGTGAACTACCGCCTTTAGTAAAAGTCGAGGATCCAAGCCGGTCGAAAATGATTTTTTTGGACATCTTCGAGGGGGATTTCTCTGGAGACGTCCTCGTTAAAGTCATAGGCCTTGAAATTATCTTTCCAATGAGCTCTCAAATGGCACGATCTTACCAACGCAACTCTTAATATGACCAAAATACCATGCTTGTGTCCCTAACACCTATAGAAAGGCACACTACCTTCATTCCGGGGCTATTTGGGCATCTCAGGTGGGCCTTTCATGGGCCTATTGCCTAACTAGCACCACACCATGCCTAGAGAAAAGAATTTGGGGCTTTAAATTTTATGAGATATTGAGATTTTTTGTGGACTACCGCCATTGGAAAAACTCGAGGATCCAAGCTGGTGGAAAAACTATTTTTTTGGACATCTTCGAAGGGGATTTCTCAGAAAACGTCCTCGTTCAAGTCGTAGCCCTAGAAATTAGCTTTCCAATGAGCTCTCAAATGGCACGATCAGTCCAATGCAGCTCTTGTTATGGCCAAAATACCAAACTCGTGTCCGTAAAACATATATAAAGGCACACTACCTTCATTCCGGGGCTATTTGGGCATCTCATGTGGGACTTTCATGGGCCTATTGCCTAACTACCATCACACCATGCCTCTAGAAAAGAATTTTAGGGTTTTAAATTTTATGAGATTTTGAGATTTTTTGTGGACTACCACCTTTAGAAAAAGTCGAGGATCCAAATTCGTGGAAAAATGATTTTTTTGGACATCTTCGAGGGGGATTTCTCAGGAGACGTCCTCGTTAAAGTCGTAGCCCTTGAAATTAGCTTTCCAATGAGCTCTCTAATGGCACGATCAGTCTAACGCAGCTCTTGTTATGTCCAAAATACCAAGCTCGTGTCCGTAAAACCTATATAGAGGCACAATACCTTCATTCCGGGGCTATTTGGGCATCTCATGTGGGCCTTTAATGGGCCTATTGCCTAACTAAAATCACACCATGCCTATGGGAAAGAATTTGGGGTTTTAAATTTTCTAAGATTTTGAGATTTTTTGTGGACTACCCCCTTTGGAAAGAGTCGAGGATCCAAGCAGGTGGAAAAATGATTTTTTTGGAGATCTTCCAGGGGATTTCTAAGGAGACGTCCTCATAAAAGTCGTAGGCCTTCAAGTTATCTTTCCAACGAGCTCTCAAATGGCCCGATCAGACCAAATCAGCTCTTGTTATGACCAAAATACCAAGCTCGTGTCCGAAAAACCTATAGAAAGGCACACTACCTTCATTTCGGGGCTATTTTGGCATCTCAGGTGGGCCTTTCATGAGCCTATTGCCTAACTAGCATCACACCATGCCTAGGGCAAAGAAGTTGGGGTTTTATATTTTCTGAGATTTTGAGATTTTTTGTGGACTACCCCCTTTAGAAAAAGTCAAGGATCCAAGCTGGTTGAAAATGATTTTTTTGGAAATCTTCGAGGGGGATTTCCCTGGAGATGTCCTCGTTAAAGTCATAGGCCTTGAAATTAGCTTTCCAATGAGCTCTCAAATGGCACGATCAGACCAACGCAGCTCTTAATATGACCAAAATACCATGCTCGTGTCCCTAGCACCTATAGAAAGGCACACTACCTTCATTCCGGGGCTATTTGGGCATCTCAGGTTGGCCTTTCATGGGCCTATTACCTAACTAGCATCTCACCATACCTAGAAAGAGTTTAGGGTTTTAAATTTTCTAAGATTTTGAGATTTTTTGTGGACTACCCCCTTTGAAAAAGTCGAGGATCCAAGCTGGTGAAAAAATGATTTTTAGGACATCTTCGAAGGGGATTTCTCAGGAGGCATCCTCGTTAAAGTCATAGTCCTTGAAGTTAGCTTTCCAACGAGCTCTAAAATGGCCCGATCAGACATATGTAACTCTTGTTATTGCCAAAATACCAAGCTCGTATCCGTAAAACCTATAGAAAGGCACACTACCTTCTTTTCGGGGCTATTTGGGCATTTCTAGTGGGCCTTTCATGGGCGTATTGCCTAACTAGCATCACACCATGCCTAGGGCATAGAATTTGGGGTTTTAAATTTTCTGAGATTTTGAGATTTATTGGACTACCCCCTTTAGAAAAAGTCGAGGATCCAAGCTGGTTGAAAATGATTTTTTTGGACATCTTCGAGGGGGTTTTCTCTGGAGATGTTCACGTTAAAGTCATAGGCCTTGAAATTAGCTTTCCAATGAGCTCTCAAATGGCACGATCAGACCAACGCATCTCTTAATATGACCAAAATACCATACTCGTGTCCCTAGCACCGATAGAAAGGCACACTACCTTCATTCTGGGGGTATTTGGGCATCCCAGGTTGGCCTTTCATGGGCGTATTGCCTAACTAGCACCACGCCATGCCTAGAGCAGAGAATTTGGGGTTATAAAATTCTCTAAGATTTTGAGATTTTCTGTGGACTACCGCCTTTGGAAAAAGTCGAGGATCCAAGCCGGTGGAAAAATGATTTTTTTGGACATCTTCGAGGGGGATTTCTCAGGAGACGTCCTCGTTAAAGTCGTAGCCCTTGAAATTAGCTTTCCAATGAGCTCTCTAATGGCACGATCAGTCTAACGCAGCTCTTGTTATGTCCAAAATACCAAGCTCGTGTCCGTAAAACCTATATAGAGGCACAATACCTTCATTCCGGGGCTATTTGGGCATCTCATGTGGGCCTTTCATGGGCCTATTGCCTAACTACCATCACACCATGCCTATAGAAAAGAATTTTAGGGTTTTAAATTTTCTGAGATTTTGAGATTTTTTGTGGACTACCCCCTTTAGAAAAAGTCAAGGATCCAAGCTGGTTGAAAATGATTTTTTTGGACATCTTCGAGGGGGATTTCCCTAGAGATGTCCTCGTTAAAGTCATAGGCCTTGAAATTAGCTTTCCAATGAGCTCTCAAATGGCACGATCAGACCAACGCAGCTCTTAATATGACCAAAATACCATGCTCGTGTCCCTAGCACCTATAGAAAGTCACACTACCTTCATTCCGGGGCTATTTGGGCATCTCAGGTTGGCCTTTCATGGGCCTATTACCTAACTAGCATCTCAACATGCCTAGGAGAAAGAGTTTAGAGTTTTAAATTTTCTAAGATTTTGAGATTTTTTGTGACCTACCCCCTTTGGAAAAAGTCGAGGATCCAAACTGGTGAAAAAATGATTTTTTGGACATCTTCGAGGGGGATTTCTCAGGAGGCATCCTCGTTAAAGTCTTTGTCCTTGAAGTTAGCTTTCCAACGAGCTCTAAAATGGCCCGATCAGACATACGCAACTCTTGTTATTGCCAAAGTACCAAACTCGTCTCCGTAAAACCTATAGAAAGGCACACTACCTTCTTTTCGGGGCTATTTGGGCATCTCTGGTGGGCCTTTCATGGGCGTATTGCCTAACTAGCATCACACCATGCCTAGGGCATAGAATTTGGTGTTTTAAATTTTCTGAGATTTTGAGATTTATGGGACTACCCCCTTTAGAAAAAGTCGAGGATCCAAGCTGGTTGAAAATGATTTTTTTGGACATCTTCGAGGGGGTTTTCTCTGGAGATGTCCTCGTTAAAGTCATAGGCCTTGAAATTAGCTTTCCAATGAGCTCTCAAATGGCACGATCAGACCAACGCATCTCTTAATATGACAAAAATACCATGCTTGTGTCCCTAGCACCGAAAGAAAGACACACTACCTTCATTCCGGGGGTATTTGGGCATCCCAGGTTGGCCTTTCATGGGCCTATTGCCTAACTAGCACCACACCATGCCTAGAGGAGAGAATTTGGGGTTTTAAATTTTCTAAGATTTTGAGATTTTTTGTGGACTACCGCCTTTGGAAAAAGTCGAGGATCCAAGCTGGTGGAAAATGATTTTTTTGGACATCTTCGAGGGGGATTTCTCAGGAGACGTCATCGTTAAAGTCATAGCCCTTGAAATTAGCTTTCCATTGAGCTCTCAAATGGCACGATCAGTCCAACGCAGCTCTTGTTATGTCCAAAATACCAAGCTCGTGTCCGTAAAACCTATATAGAGGCACAATACCTTCATTCTGGGGCTATTTGGGCATCTCATGTGGGCCTTTCATGGGCCTATTGCCTAACTACCATCACACCATGCCTATAGAAAAGAATTTTAGGGTTTTAAATTTTATGAGATTTTGAGATTTTTTGTGGACTACCAACTTTAGAAAAATTCGAGGATCCAAGTTCGTGGAAAAATTATTTTTTTGGACATCTTCGAGGGGGATTTCTCAGGAGAGGTCCTTGTTAAAGTCGTATGCCTTGAAGTTAGCTTTCCAACGAGCTCTCAAATGGTACGATCAGACCAACGCAGCTCTTGTAATGGCCAAAATACAAAGCTCGTGTCCGTAACACCTATAGAAAGGGACACTACCTTCATTTCGGGGCTATTTGGGCATCTAAGGTGTGCCTTTCATGGGCCTATTGCCTAACTATCATCACACCATGCCTATGACAAATAATTTGGGGTTTTAAATTTTCTGAGATTTTGAGATTTTTTGTGGACACCCTTTGGAAAAAGTCGAGGATCCAAGCAAGTGGAAAAATGATTTTTTTTGGACATCTTCGAGGGGGATTTCTCAGGAGACGTCCTCGTTAAAGTCGTAGGCCTTGAAGTTAGTTTTTGAACGAGCTCTCAAATGGCCCGATCAGACCAACGCAGCTCTTGTTATGGCCAAACTACCAAGCTCGTGTCCGTAAAACCTATATAAAGGCACACTACCTTCATTCTGGGGCTATTTGGGCATCTCAGGTGGGCCTTTCATGGGCCTATTACCTAACTAGCATCACACCATGCCTAGGAAAAAGAGTTTAGGGTTTTAAATTTTCTAAGATTTTGAGATTTTTTGTGGACTACCCCCTTTGGAAAAAGTCGAGGATCCAAGCTGGTGGAAAAATGATTTTTTTTGGACATCTTTGATGGGGATTTCTCAGGAGTCATCCTCTTTAAAGTCGTAGGCCTTGAAGTTAGCTTTCCAACGAGCTCTATAATGGCCCGATCAGACCAACGCAACTCTTCTTATTGCCAAAATACCAAGCTCGTGTCCGTAAAACCTATCGAAAGGCACACGACCTTAATTCCGGGGCTATTTGGGCATCTCTGGTGGGCCTTTCATGGGCCTATTGCCTAACTAGCATCACACCATGCCTAGGGCATAGAATTTGGGGTTTTAAATTTTCTGACATTTTGAGATTTTTTGTGGACTACCCCCTTTAGAAAAAGTCGAGGATCCAAGCTGGTTGAAAATGATTTTTTTAGACATCTTCGAGGGGGATTTCTCTAGAGACGTCCTCGTTAAAGTCATAGGCCTTGAAATTAGCTTTCCAATGAGCTCTCAAATGGCACGATCATATTAACGCAACTATTAATATGACCAAAATACCATGCTCGTGTCCCTAACACCTATAGAAAGGCACACTACCTTCATTCTGGGGCTATTTGGGCATCTCAGGTGGGCCTTTCATGGGCCTATTGCCTAACTAGCACCACACTATGCCTAGAGCAAAGAATTTGGGCCTTTAAATTTTCTGAGATTTTGAGATTTTTTTGTGGACTACCGCCTTTGGAAAAAGTCGATGATGCAAGCTGGTGGAAAAACTATTTTTTTGGACATCTTCGAGGGGGATTTCTCAGAAGACGTCCTCGTTAAAGTCGTAGCCCTTGAAATTAGCTTTCCAATGAGCTCTCAAATGGCACGATCAGTCCAACGCAGCTCTTGTTATGGCCAAAATACCAAGCTCGTGTCCGTAAAACCTATATAAAGGCACACTACCTTCATTCCGGGGCTATTTGGGCATCTCATGTGGGACTTTCATGGGCCTATTGCCTAACGACCATCACACCATGCCTATAGAAAAGAATTTTAGGGTTTTAAATTTTATGAGATTTTGACATTTTTTGTGGACTACCACCTTTAGAAAAAGTCGAGGATCCAAATTCGTGGAAAAATGTTTTTTTTGGACATCTTCGAGGGGGATTTCTCAGGAGACGTCCTTGTTAAAGTCATATGCCTTGAAGTTAGCTTTCCAACGAGCTCTCAAATGGTCCGATCAGACCAACGCAGCTCTTGTAATGGCAGAAATACCAAGCTCGTGTCCGTAACACCTATAGAAAGGGACACTACCTTCATTCCGGGGCTATTTGGGCATCTCAGGTGTGCCTTTCATGGGCCTATTGCGTAACTAGTATCACACCATGCCTATGGCAAAGAATTTGGGGTTTTAAATTTTCTGAGATTTTGAGATTTTTTGTGGACTACCCCCTTTGGAAAAAGTCGAGGATCCAAGCTGGTGGAAAAATGATTTTTTTTTACATCTTCCAGGGGATTTCTCAGGATACGTCCTCATAAAAGTCGTAGGCCTTCAAGTTAGCTTTCCAACGAACTCTCAAATTGCCCGATCAGACCAAAGCAGCTCTTGGTATGACCAAAATACCAAGCTCGTGTCCGTAAAACCTATAGAAAGGCACACTACCTTCTTTTCGGGGCTATTTGGGCATCTCAGGTGGCCTTTCATGGGCCTATTGCCTAACTAGCATCACACCATGCCTAGGGCAAAGAAGTTGGGGTTTTTAATTTTCTGAGATTTTGAGATTTTTTGTGGACTACCCCCTTTAGAAAAAGTCGAGGATCCAAGGTGGTGGAAAAATGATTTTTTTGGACATCTTCGAGGGGAATTTCTCAGGAGACGTCCTCGTAAAATTCGTAGGCCTTCAAGTTAGCTTTCCCACGAGCTCTCAAATGTCCCAATCAGTCCAAAGCAGCTCTTGGTATGACCAAAATACCAAGCTCGTGTCCCTAACAGTTATAGAAAGGCATAGTACCTACTTTCCGGGGCTATTTGGGCATCTCAGGTGGGCATTCCGTGGGCCTATTGCCTAACTAGCATAACACCATGCCTATAGAAAAGAATTTGGGGTTTTAACATTTCTGAGATTTTGAGATTTTTTGTGGACTACCACCTTTAGATAAAGTCGAGGATCCAAGTTCGTGGAAAAATGATTTTTTGGACATCTTCGAGGGGGATTTCTCAGGAGACGTCCTTGTTAAAGTCGTACACCTTGAAGTTAGCTTTCCAATGAGCTCTCAAATGGCCCGATCAGACCAAAGCAGCTCTTGTTATGACCAAAATACCAAGCTCGTGTCCCTAACACTTATAGAAAGGCAAATAACCTACATTCCAGGGCTATTTGGGCATCTCAGGTGTGCCATTCATTGGCCTATTGCTTAACTAGCATCACACCATGCCTCTGGAAAAAAATTTGGGGTATTAAATTTTCTGAGATTTTGAGATTTTTTGTGACTACCCCTTTGGAAAAAGTCAAGGATCCAAGCTGGTGGAAAAATGATTTTTTTAGACATCTTCCAGGGGGATTTCTCAGGAGACGTCCTCGTAAAAGTCGTAGGCCTTCAAGTTAGCTTTCCAACGAGGTCTCAAATGGCCCGATTAGACCAATGCAGCTTTTGTTATGATCAAATACCATGCTCGTGTCCCTAACACTTATAGAAAGGCACACAACCTACATTCCGGGGCTATTTAGGCATCTAAGGTGTGCCTTTCATGGGCCTATTGCCTAACTAGCATCACCCCGTTCCTATAGAAAAGAATTTGGGGTTTTAAATTTTCTGAGATTTTGAGATTTTTTGTGGATTACCACCTTTAGAAATAGTCGAGGATCCAAGTTAGTGGAAAAATGATTTTCTTGGACATCTTCAAGGGGGATTTCTCAGGAGACGTCCATGTTAAAGTCGTACGCCTTGAACTTAGCTTTCCAACGAGCTCTCAAATGGCCCGATCAGACCAAAGCAGTTGTTGTTCTGACAAAAATACCATGCTCGTGTCTCTAACACTTATAAAAAGGCACACAACCTACATTCCGGGGCTATTTTTCATCTCACGTGGGCCCTTCATGGGCCTATTGCCTAACTAGCATCACCCCATGCCTAGGGCAAAGAATTTGGGGTTTTAAATTTTCTGAGATTTTGAGATTTTTTATGGACTACCCCCTTTAGAAAAAGTTGAGGATCCAAGGTGGTGGAAAATTGATTTTTTGAATATTTTCGAGGGGAATATCTCAGGAGACGTCCTCATAAAAGTCGTAGGCCTTCAAGTTAGCTTTCCAACGAGCTCTCAAATGGCCCGATCAGACCAAAGCAGCTCTTCTTATGACCAAAATACCAAGCTCGTGTCCCTAACACTTATAGAAAGGCACACAACCTACATTCCGGGCTATTTGGGCATCTAAGGTGTGCCTTTCATGGGCCAATTGCATAACTAGCATCACCCCATGCCTATAGAAAAGAATTTGGGGTTTTAAATTTTCTGTTATTTTGAGATTTTTTGTGGACTACCCCCTTTGGAAAAAGTCGAGGATCCATGTTCGTGGAAAAATGATTTTTTTGGACATCTTCGAGTGGGATTTCACATATGATGTCCTCGTTAAAGTCGTACGCCATGAAGTTAGCTTTCCAATGAGCTCTCAAATGGCCCGATCAGACCAACGCAGCTCTTGTTATGGCCAAAATATCAACCTCGTGTCCGTAACACCTATAGAAAGGCACACTACCTTCATTCCGGGGCTATTTGGGCATCTCAGGTGGGCCTTTCATGGGCCTATTCCCTAACTAGCATCACACCATGCCTATGGCAAAGAATTTGGGGTTTTAAATTTTCTGAGATTTTGAGATTTTTTTTGGACTACCCCCTTTGGAAAAATCGAGGATCCAAGCCGGTGGAAAAATGATTTTTTTGGACATCTTCAATAAGGATTTCTCAGAAGGCGTCCTCGTTAAAGTTGTACGCCTTGAAGTTAGCTTTACAACGAGCCCTCAAATGGTCCGATCAGACCAACGCAGCTCTTGTTATGGCCAAAATATCAAGCTCGTGTCCGTAAAACCTATAGAAAGGCATACTGCCTTTATTCCGGAGCTATTTGGGCATCTCAGGTGGGCCTTTCATGGGCCTATTGCGTAACTAGCATCACACCATACCTAGGCTAAAGAATTTGGGGTTTTAAATTTTCTGAAATTTTGAGATTTTTTGTGGACTACCCCCTTTAGAAAAAGTCGAGGATCCAAGGTGGTGGAAAAATTATTTTTTTTGGACATCTTCGAGGGGAATTTCTTAGGAGACGTCCTCGTAAAAGTCGTAGGCCTTCAAGTTAGCTTTCCAACAAGCTCTCAAATGGTCCGATCAGACCAAAGCAGCTCTTGTTATGACGAAAATACCATGCTCGTGTCCCTAACACTTATAGAAAGGCACACAACCGACATTCCAGGGCTATTTGGGCATCTCAAGTGGGCCTTTCATGGGCCTATTGCCTAACTAGCATCACCCCTTGCCTAGGGCAAAGAATTTGTGGTTTTAAATTTTCTGAGATTTTGAGATTTTTTGTGGACTACCCCCTTTGGAAAAAGTCGATTATCTAAGCTGGTGGGAAAATGATTTTTTTGGACATCTTCCAGGGAATTTCTCAGGAGAGGTCCTTATTAAAGTCGTAGGCCTTGAAGTTTGCTTTCCAACGAGCTCCTAAATGGCCCGATCAGACCAAACGCAGCTCCTGTTATGACAAAAATATCAAGCTCGTGTCCCTAAATCTTATAGAAAGGCACACTACCTTCATTCCGGGGCTATTTGGGCATCTCAGGGTGGTCCTTTCATGGGCCTATTTCCTAACTAGCATCACCGCATGCCAATGGCAAAGAATTTGGGGTTTTAAATTTCTGAGATTTTGAGATTTTTTGTGGACTATCCCCTTTGGAAAAAGACGAGGATTCAAGCTCGCGGAAAAATGATTTTTTTGGACATCTTCGAGGGGGATTTCTTAGGAGACGTTGTTGTTAAAGTCGTACGCCTTGAAGTTAGCTTTCCAACGAGCTGTCAAATGGCCCGATCTGACCCACGCAGCTCTTGTTATGGCCAAAACACCAAGCTCGTGTGCGTAACACCTATAGAAAGGCAGATACCTTCATTCCGGGGCTATTTGGGCGTCTCAGGTGGGCCTTTCATGGGCCTATTGCCTAACTAGCATCACACCATGCCTATGGAAAACAATTTGGGGTTTTAAATTTTATGAGATTTTGAGATTTTTTATGGACTACCCCCTTTGGAAAAAGTCGAGGATCCAAGCTGGTGGAAAAATGGTTTTTTGGACATCTTCCAGGGAATTTCTTAGGAGACATCTCGTTAAAGTCGTAGGCCTTAAAGTTAGCTTTCCAATGAGCTCTCAAATGGCCCGATCAGACCGACGCAGCTTTTGTTATGGTCAAAATATCAAGCTCGTGTCCGTAACACCTATAGAAAGGCACACTACCTTTATTCCGGGGCTATTTGGGCATCTCAGGTGGGCCTTTCATGGGCTTACTTCCTAACTAGCATCACACCATCCCTAGGGCAAAGAATTTGGGGCTTTAAATTTTCTAAGATTTTGAGATTTTATGTGTACTACACCCTTTGGAAAAACCCGAGGATTCAAGCTGGTAGAAAAATGATTTTTTTGGACACCTTCGAGGGGGATTTCTCAAAAGACATCCTTGTTAAGTCGTAGGCCTTGAAGTTAGCTTTCCAACGAGCTCTCAAATGGCCCGATCAGACCAAAGCAGCTCCTGTTATGACCAAAATACGAAACTCGTGTCCCTACCACCTATAGAAAGGCACACTACCTTTATTCCGGGGCTATTTGGGCATCTCAGGTGGGCCTTTCATGGGCCTATTGCCTAACTAGCATCACACCATGCCTAGGGCAAAGAATTTGGGGTTTTAAATTTTCTGATATTTTGAGATTTTTTGTGGACTACCCCCTTTGGAAAAAGTCGAGTATCCAAGCTGGTGGAAAAAAAAAATTTTCGTACATCTTTGAGGGGGATTTCTCAGTAGACGTCCTCATTAAAGTCGTAGGCTTGAAGTTAGCATTCCAACAAGCTCTCAAATGGCCCAATAAGACCAACGCAGCTCCTGTTATAACAAAAATATCAAGCTCGTGTCCCTAAATCTTATAGCAAGGCACACTACCTTCATTCCGGGGCTATTTGGGCATCTCGGGTGGGCCTTTCATGGGCATATTGCCTAACTAGCGTCACGACATGCCTAGGGCAAAGAATTTAGGGTTTTAAATTTTCTGAGATTTTGAGATTTTTTGTGTACTACCCCCTTTGGAAAAAGTCGAGGATTCAAGTTGGTGGAAAAGTGATTTTCTTGGACATCTTCGAGGGGGATTTCTCAAAAGACGTCCTCGTTAAAGTCGTAGGCTTTGAAGTTAGCTTTCCAAGAGCTCTGAAATGGCCCCATCAGACCAAACCAGCTCCTATTATGACCAAAATACGAATCTCGTGTCCCTAACACCTATAGAAAGGCACATTACCTTTATTCCGAGGCTATTTGGGCATCTCAGGGTGGTCCTTTCACGGGCCTTTTGCCTAACTAGCATCACAGCATGCCTAGCGCAAAGAATTTAGGGTTTTAAATTTTCTGAGATTTTGAGATTTTTTGTGGACTACCCCCTTTGGAAAAAGATGAAGATCCAAGCTCGCGAAAAAATGATTTTTTTGGACATCTTCGAGGGGGATTTCTTAGGAGACGTTGTTTTTAAAGTCGTACGCCTTGAAGTTAGCTTTCCAACGAGCTGTCAAATGGCCCGATCAGACCCACGCAGCTCTTGTTATGGTGAAAACACCAAGCTCGTGTCCGTACCACCTATAGAAAGGCAGATACCTTCATTCCGGGGCTATTTGGGCGTCTCAGGTGGGCCTTTCATGGGCCTATTACCTAACTAGCATCACACCATGCCTATGGAAAACAATTTGAGGTTTTAAATTTTCAGAGATTTTGAGATTTTTTGTGGACTACCTCCTTTGGAAAAAGTCGAGGATCCAAGCTGGTGGAAAAATGATTTTTTTGGACATCTTCCAGGGAATTTCTCAGAAGACGTCTCATTAAAGTCGTAGGCCTTGAAGTTATCTTTCCAACGACCTCTCAAATGGCCCGATCAGACCAACGCAGCTCTTGTTATAGCCAAAATACCAAGCTCGTGTCCGTAACTCTTATAGAAAGGAACACTACTTTCATTCCGGGGCTATTTGGGTATCTCAGGTGGTCCTTTCATGGGCCTATTGCCTAACTAGCATCACACCATGCCTAGGGCAAAGAATTCGGGTTTTAAATTTTCTGAGATTTTTAGATTTTTTGTGGAGTACCCCCTTTAGAAAAAGTCGAGGATCCAAGCTGGTGGAAAATGATTTTTTTGGACATCTTCAAGGGGGATTTCTCAAGAGACGTCCTCATTAAAGTCATAGGCCTTAAAGTTCGCTTTCCAACAAGCTCTCAAATGGCCCGATCAGACCAACACAGCTCTTCTTATGACCAAAATACCAAGCTCGTGTCCGTAACACCTATAGAAAGGCACACTACCTTTATTCTGGGGCTATTTGGGCATCTCAGGTGGGTCTTTCATGGGCCTATTGCCTAGCTAGCATCACACCATGCCTAGCGCAAAGAATTTGGGGTTTTTAAATTTTCTGAGATTTTGAGATTTTTTTTGTACTACACCCTTTGGAAAGAGTCGATAATTCAAGCTGGTGGTAAAATGATTTTTTTGGACACATTCGATGGGGGATTTCTCAAATGACGTCCTCGTTAAAGTCGTAGGCCTTGAAGTTAGGTTTCCAACGAGCTCTCAAATGGCCCGATCAGACCAAAGCAGCTCCTGTTATGACCAAAATACGAAACTCGTGTCCCTACCACCTATAGAAAGGCACACTACCTTTATTCCGGGGCTATTTGGGCATCTCAGTTGGGCCTTTCATGGGCCTATTGCCTAACTAGCATCACACCATGCCTAGGGCAAAGAATTTGGGGTTTTAAATTTTCTGAGATTTTGAGATTTTTTGTGGACTACCCCCTTTGAAAAAAGTCGAGTATCTAAGCTGGTGGAAAAATAATTTTTTCGGATATCTTTGAGGGGGATTTCTCAGGAGACGTCTTCATTAAAGTCGTAGGCTTGAAGTTAGCTTTCCAACAAGCTCTCAAATGGCCCAATCAAACCAACGCAGCTCCTGTTATGACCGAAATATCAAGCTCGTGTCCCTAAATCCTATAGAAAGGCACACTACCTTCATTCCGGGGCTATTTGGGCATCTCAGGTGGGCCTTTCATGGGTATATTGCCAAACTAGCGTCACACCATGCCTAGGACAAAGAATTTGGGGTTTTAAATTTTCTGAGATTTTGAGATATTTTGTGTACTACCCCCTTTGGAAAAAGTCTAGGATTCATGTTGGTGGAAAAGTGATTTTTTTGGACATCTTCGAGGGGGATTTCTCAGAAGACATCCTCGTTAAAGTCGTAGGCCTTGAAGTTAGATTTCCAACGAGCTCTGAAATGGCCCGATCAGACCAAAGCAGCTCCTATATGATCAAATACGAATCTCGTGTCCCTAACACCTATAGAAAGGCACATTTCCTTTATTCCGGGGCTATTTGGGCATCTGAGGTGGTCCTTTCATGGGCCTATTGCCTAACTAGCATCACAGCATGCCTAGGGTAAAGAATTTGGGGTTTTAAATTTTCCGAGATTTTAAGATTTTTTGTGGACTACCCCCTTTGGAAAAAGTCGAGGATCCAAGCTCGCGGAAAAAGGATTTTTTTGGACATCTTTGAGGGGGATTTCTTAGGAGACGTTGTTGTTAAAGTCGTACACCTTGAAGTTAGCTTTCCAACGAGCTGTCAAATGGGCCGATCAGACCCAGGCAGCTCTTGTTATGGCCAAAACACCAAGCTCGTGTCTGTAACACCTATAGAAAGGCAGATACATTCTTTCCGGGGCTATTTGGGCGTCTCAAGTGGGCCTTTCATGAGCCTATTGCCTAACTATCATCACACCATGCCTATGGAAAACAATTTGGGGTTTTAAATTTTATGAGATTTTGAGATTTTTTGTGGACTACCTCCTTAACTCCTATAGAAAGGAGGACTACCTTCATTCCGGGGCTATTTGGGCATCTCAGGTGGTCGTTTCATGGGTCTATTGCCTAACTAGCATCACACCATGCCTAGGGCAAAGAGTTTGGGGTTTTTAATTTTCTGAGATTTTTTGATTTTTTTGTGGACTACCCTCTTTAGAAAAAGTCGAGGATCCAAGCTGGTGGAAAATGATTTTTTCGGACATCTTCAAGGGGGATTTCTCAGGAGACGTCCTCGTTAAAGTCGTAGGCCTTAAAGTTAGCTTTCTAAAGAGCTCTCAAATGGCTCAATCAGACCAAAACAGCTATTCTTATGACCAAATCACCAAGTTCGTGTCCGTAACACTTATAGAAAGGCACACTACCTTCATTCCGGGGCTATTTGGGCATCTCAGGTGGGCCTTTCATGGGCCTATTGCCTAACTAGCATCACACCATGCCTAGGGCAAAGAATTTGGGGTTTGAAATTTTCTGAGATTTTGAGATTTTTTGTGTACTACCCCCTTTAAAAAAGTCGAGGATCCAAGCTGGTGGAAAATGATTTTTTTGGACATCGTCAAGGGGGATTTCTAACGAGACGTCCTCGTTAAAGTCGTAGGCCTTAAAGTTATCTTTCCAACGAGCTCCCAAATGGCACGATCAGACCAACACAGCTCTTCTTATGACCAAAATATCAAGCTCGTGTCCGTAACACCTATAGAAAGGCACACTACCTTTATTCCGGGGCTATTTGGGCATCTCAGGTGGGCCTTTCATGGGCCTATTGCCTAACTAGCATCACACCATGCCTAGGGCAAAGAATTTAGGGTTTTAAATTTTCTGAGATTTTTAGATTTTTTGTGTACTACACCCATTGGAAAGAGTCGATGATTCAACCTGGTGGAAAAATGATTTTTTTGGACACCTTTGAGGGGGATTTCTCAAATGACGTCCTTGTTAAAGTCGTAGGCCTTGAAGTTAGCTTTCCAACGAGCTCTCAAATGGCCCGATCAGACCAAAGCAGCTCCTGTTATGACCAAAATACGAAACTCGTGTCCCTACCACCTACAGAAAGGCATACTACCTTTATTCCGGGGCTATTTGGGCATCTCAGGTGGGCCTTTCATGGGTCTATTGCCTAACTAGCATGACACCATGCCTAGGGCAAAGAATTTGGGGTTTTAAATTTTCTGAGATTTTGAGATTTTTTGTGGACTACCCCCTTTGGAAAAAGTCAAGTATCCAAGCTGGTGGAAAAATAATTTTTTCGGACATCTTTGAGGGGGATTTCTCAGGAGAGGTCCTCATTAAAGTCGTAGGCTTGAAGTTAGCTTTCGAACAAGCTCTCAAATGGCCCAATCAGACCAACGCAGCTCCTATTATGACCAAAATATCAAGCTCGTGTCCCTAAATCATATAGAAAGGCACACTACCTTTATTCCGGGGCTATTTGGGCATCTCAGGTGGGCCTTTTATGGGCATATTGCCTAACTAGTGTCACACCATGCCGAGGGCAAAGAATTTGGGGTTTTAACTTTTCTGAGATTTTGAGATTTTTTGTGTACTACCCCTTTGGAAAAAGTTAAGGATTCAAGTAGGTGGAAAAGTGATTTTTTTGGACATCTTCGAGGGGGATTTCTTAGAAGACGTCCTCGTTAAAGTCGTAGGCCTTGAAGTTAGCTTTCCAACGAGCTCTCAAATGGCCCGATCAGACCAAAGCAGCTCCTATTATGACCAAAATACGAATCTCGTGTCCCTAACACCTATAGAAAGGCACATTACCTTTATTCCGGTGCTATTTGGGCATCTCAGGTGGTCCTTTCATGGGCCTATTGCCTAACTAGCATCAAACCATGCCTAGGGCAAAGAATTTGGGGTTTTAAATTTTCTGAATTTTTGAGATTTTTTGTGGACTACCCCCTTTGCAAAAAGTCGAGGATCCGAGCTGGTGGAAAAATGATTTTTTTGGACATCTTCGATGGAGATTTCTCAAGAGACGTCCATGTTAAAGTCATAGGCTTTGAAATTAGATTTTCAATGAGCTCTCAAATGGCTCGATAAGACCAACGCAGCTCTTGTTATGACCACAATACCAAGCTCGTGTCCCTAACACCTAAAGAAAGGCACACTACCTTCATTCCGGGGCTATTTGGGCATCTCAGGTGGGCCTTTCGTGGGCCTATTGCCTTAATAGCATCACACCATGCCTAGGGCAAAGAATTTGGGGTTTAAAATTTTTTGAGATATTGAGATTTTTTGTGAACTACCCCCTTTGAAAAATGTCGAGGATCCAAGTTGGTGGAAATATAATTTTTTTTAGACATCTTTGAGGGGGACTTCTTAGAAGAAGGCCTCATTAAAGTCATAGGCCTTGAAGTTAGCTTTCCAACGAGCTCTAAAATGGCCCAATCAGACCAACGCAGCTCTTCTTATGTCCAAAATACCGAGCTCGTGTCCGTGACACCTATAGAAAGGCACATTACCTTCATTCTGGGGCTATTTGGGCATCTTAAGTGGGCCTTTCATGGGCCTATTGCCTAACTACCATAACACCATGCCCAGGGTAAAGAATTTGGGGTTTTAAATTTTATGAGATTTTGAGATTTTTTTTGGACTATCCCCTTTAGAAAAAGTCGAGGATCCAAGCTGGTGGAAAATGATTTTTTTGGACATCTTCAAAGGGGATTTCTCAGGAGACGTCCTCGTTAAAGTTGTAGGCCTTAAAGTTAGCTTTCCAATGAGCTCTCAAATGGCCCGATCAGACCAACACAGCTCTTCTTATGACCAAAATACCAAGCTCGTGTCCCTAAATCCTATGAAAAGGCACACTACCTTCATTCCGGGGCTATTTGGGCAACTCAGGTGAGCCTTTCATGGGCCTATTGCCTAACTAGCATCACACCATGCCTAGGGCAAAGAATTTGGGGTTTTAAATTTTTTGAGATTTTGAGATTTTTTGTGGACTACCCCCTATGGAAAAAGTCGAGGATCCAAGTTGGTTGAAAAATGATTTTTTGGACTTCTTCCAGGGGGATTTCTCAGGAGACGTCCTCGTTAAAGTCATAGGCCTTGAAATTAGCTTTCCAGTGAGCTCTCAAATGGCCCGATCAGACCAATGCAGCTCTTGTTATGGCCAAAATACCAAGCTCGTGTTCGTAACACCTATAGAAAGGCACACTACCTTCATTCCGGGGCTTTACGGGCATCTCTGGTGGGCCTTTCATGGGCCTATTGCCTAACTAGCATCACACCATGCCTAGGGAAAAGAATTTGGGGTTTCAAATTTTCTAAGATTTTGAGATTTTTTTTGGACTATCCCCTTTAGAAAAAGTCGAGGATCCAAGCTGGTGGAAAATGATTTTTTTGGACATCTTCAAAGGGGATTTCTCAGGAGACGTCCTCGTTAAAGTTGTAGGCCTTAAAGTTAGCTTTCCAATGAGCTCTCAAATGGCCCGATCAGACCAACACAGCTCTTCTTATGACCAAAATACCAAGCTATTGTCCGTAACACCTATAGAAAGGCACACTACCTTTATTCCGGGGCTATTTAGGCATCTCAGGTGGGCCTTTCATGGGCCTATTGCCTAACTAGCATCACACCATGCCTAGGGCAAAGAATTTGGGGTTTAAATTTTCTGAGATTTTGAGATTTTTTGTGTACTACACCCTTTGGAAAGAGTCGAGGATCCAAGCTGGTGGAAAATTGATTTTTTTGGACACCTTCGAGGGGGATTTCTCAAATGACGTCCTCGATAAAGTCGTAGTCCTTGAAGTTAGCTTTCCAACGAGCTCTCAAATGGCCCGATCAGACCAAAGCAGCTCCTGTTATGACCAAAATACGAAACTCGTGTCCCTACCACCTATAGAAAGGCATACTACCTTTATTCCGGGGCTATTTGGGCATCTCAGGTGGGCATTTCATGGGTCTATTTCCTAACTAGCATCACACCATGCCTAGGGCAAAGAATTTGGGATTTTAAATTTTTTGAGATTTTGAGATTTTTTGTGGACTACCCCCTTTGGAAAAAGTCGAGTATCCAAGCTAGTGGAAAAATAATTTTTTCGGACATCTTTAAGGGGGATTTCTCAAGAGACGTCCTCAATAAAGTCGTAGGCTTGAAGTGAACTTTCCAACAAGCTCTCAAATGCCCCAATCAGACCAATGCAGCTCCAGTTATGACCAAAATATCAAGCTCGTGTCCCTAAATCCTATAGAAAGGCACACTACCGTCATTCCGGGGCTATTTGGGCATCTCAGGTGGGCCTTTTATGGGCTATTGCCTAACTAGCGTCACACCATGCCTAGGGCAAAGAATTTGGGGTTTTAAATTTTCTAAGATTTTGAGATTTTTTGTGTACTACCCCCTTTGGAAAAAGTCAAGGATTCAAGTTGGTGGAAAAGTGATATTTTTGGACATCTTCGAGGGGGATTTCTCAGAAGACGTCCCCGTTAAAGTCGTAGGCCTTGAAGGTAGCTTTCCAACGAGCTCTCAAATGGCCCGATCAGACCAAAGCAGCTCCTGTTATGACCAAAATACGAATCTCGTGTCCCTAACACCTATAGAAAGGCACATTACCTTTATTCCGGGGCTATTTGGGCATCTCAGGTGGTCATTTCATTAGCCTATTACCTAACTAGCATCACACCCTGCCTAGGGCAAAGAATTTGGGGTTTTAAATTTTCTGAGATTTTGAGATTTTTTGTGGATTACCCCCTTTGGAAAAAGTCGAGGATCCAAGCTGGTGGAAAAATGATTTTTTTGGACATCTTCGATGGAGATTTCTCATGAGACGCCCATGTTAAAGTTGTAGGCCTTGAAATTATCTTTTCAATGAGCTCTCAAATGGCCCGATAAGACCAACGCAGCTCTTGTTATGACCACAATACCAAGCTTGTGTCCCTAACACCTAAAGAAAGGCATACTACCTTCATTCCGGGGCTATTTGGGCATCTCAGGCGGGCCTTTCGTGGGCCTATTGCCTTACTAGCATCACACCATGCCTAGGGCAAAGAATTTGGGGTTTTAAATTTTTGAGATATTGAGATTTTTTGTGAACTACCCCCTTTGGAAAATGTCGAGGATCCAAGGTGGTGGAAAAATAATTTTTTTAGACATCTTTGAGGGGGATTTCTTAGAAGAAGTCCTCATTAAAGTCATAGGCCTTGAAGTTAGCTTTCCAATGAGCTCTCAAATTGCCCAATCAGACCAACGCAGCTCTTGTTATGGCTAAAATACCAATCTCGTGTCCGTAACACCTATAGAAAGGCACATTACCTTCATTCCGGGGCTATTTGGGCATCTCAGGTGGGCCTTTCATGGGCCTATTGCCTAACTAGCATAACACCATGCCTAGGGCAAAGAATTTGGGGTTTTAAATTTTCTGAGATTTTGAGATTTTTTGTGGACTACCCCCTTTGGAAAAAGTCGAGTATCCAAGCTGGTGGAAAAATAATTTTTTTGGACATCTTTGAAGGGGATTTCTCAGGAGTTGTCCTCATTAAAGTCGTAGGACTTGAAGTTAGCATTCCAATGAGCTCTCAAATGGCCCAATCAGACAAACGTAACTCTTGTTATGACCAAAATACCAAGCTCGTGTCCCTAAATCCTATCGAAAGGCACACTACCTTCATTCCGGAGCTATTTAGGCAACTCAGGTGAGCCTTTCATGGGCCTATTGCCTAACTAGCATCACACCATGCCTAGGCCAAAGAATTTGGGGTTTTAAATTTTCTGAGATTTTGAGATTTTTTGTGGACTACCCCCTTTGGAAATAGTCGAGGATCCAAGCTGGTGAAAAAATTATTTTTTTGGACATCTTCCAGGGGGATTTTTTATGAGAAGTCCTCATTAAAGTCATAGGCATTGAAGTTAGCTTTCCAACGAGCTCTCAAATGGCCCGATCAGACCAACACAGCTCTTGTTATGGCCAAAATACCGAGCTCGTGTCCGTAACACCTATAGAAAGGCACATTACCTTCATTCCGAGGCTATTTGGGCATCTCAGGTGGGCCTTTCATGGGCCTATTGCCTAACTAGCATCACACCATGCCTAGGGCAAAGAATTTGAGGTTTTAAATTTTCTGAGATTTTGAGATTTTTTGTGGACTACCCCCTTTGGAAAAAGTCGAGTATCCAAGCTGGTGGAAAAATAATTTTTTTGGGCATCTTTGAGAGGAATTTCTAAGGAGACGTCCTCATTAAAGTCGTAGGGCTTCAAGTTAGCTTTCCAACGAGCTCTCAAATGTCCCAATCAGAGCAACGCAGCTCTTGTTATGACCAAAATACCAAGCTTGTGTCCCTAAATCCTATAGAAAGGCACACTACCTTCATTCCGGGGCTATTTGGGCATCTCAGGTGAGCCTTTCATGGGCCTATTGCCTAACTAGCATCACATTATGCCTAGGGCAAAGAATTTGGGTTCTTAAATTTTCTGACATTTTTGAGATTTTTTGTGGACTACCCCCTTTGGAAAAAGTCGAGGATCCAAGCTGGTGGAAAAATGGTTTTTTTGGACATCTTCGAGGGGGATTTCTCAGGAGACGTCCCTTTTAAAGTCGTACGCCTTGAAGTTAGCTTTCCAAAGAGCTCTCAAATGGCCCGATAAGACCAACGCAACTCTTGTTATGGCCAAAATATCAAGCTTGTGTCCATAGCACCTATAGAAAGGCACACTACCTTCATTCCGGGGCTATTTGGGCATCTCAGGTGGGCCTTTCATGGGCCTATTGCCTTACTAGCATCACACGATGCTTAGGGTAAAGAATTTGGGGTTTTAAATTTTCTGAGATATTGAGATTTTTTGTGAACTACCCCCTTTGGAAAATGTCGAGGATCCAAGCTGGTGAAAAAATAATTTTTTGGACTTCTTCCAGGGGGATTTCTTATGAGAAGTCCTCATCAAAGTCATAGGCCTTGAAGTTAGCTTTCCAACGAGCTCTCAAATGGCCCGATCAGACCAACGGAGCTCTTGTTATGGCCAAAATACCGAGCTCATGTCCGTAACACCTAAGCTAATAGACATTGACCACAATATCACCAAATCTCCACCGAAATGTCATTACTTGCGGGACACAATAAAGAAAATAAGCACAATTTGACTCTTTTTTTTCATTTTCGTTTCTTTTCTTCTTCTTTTTTATTCTTTTTCAATTTATTTTCTTGTCTTGGTGTCTTCCTTAGGCGAGGCGCAAACATGGGTGTCATGAATGGCCCCGGTATATCAACACCACCTTATTTCACTAAATATGCACAAACTAAAAGCAAAGACTTAAGATATAAACATAAACTCTGCAAGCAACAAACATGTGAGTCGATTTTGAAAAATAGATACTGAAGTCAATACCAAGAGGTAGCAACACAAGGAGAGTAAATCACACAATTGAGCAAAGGAATTATGAATGATTCTAATAAGGCTAAAAACATTGTCACAAGGGTCATGTTTATAGGATTTCAATCATATTTTAGCTCAATCATACATGCTCAATTACATCACAAAATCCTGCTTCATAAGAAAACATTTCAAGGCGATTAGGCTAAGCAATTCAAATTCATCGTAGGATTTACAAGTTCATGCTATAAGAATGTAGAGTTTCGCTAACTAAGGTGGTTATTTGAAATCTATGTATATGCATGATATTTTTGGATTTTTTTTGCAAGTACAATATATGAATAAAAATTAAATATGTAGACATAAATAAACATGATATGCAAACTCTATCTATATGCAATGCAATCCTTCCCCCACACTTAAACCTTTCATTGTCCTCAATGAAACATAAAAGACAACAAAAGTAATAATAAAACATAGAGGAACAGATGAATGAAATACTCACAATGTGGTGGACGAATAGGCTCATGGACTTTCATAGACAACCAAATGGTTCAACTGGGCCTTGCGGCGGGCGCTGCCTATCTACGGCGTCGCCGCCCTTGCTTCACCTGATTCCGGCGACTTTTCCTGAAAAGTTAGTCTATCCAAAAACTATCTAATGCCTAATGGAAAACCTAATTTATTGAAAAGAAAACTAGCTAACTAGGAATTGAAATAACTAAATTAGAAACTTACCTCGGGTTGCCTCCCGAGAAGCGCCTTTCTTTAATGTCATTGGCCTGACTTATACTCATTATCAAGATCTTACCTATCAGACATCGTCAAGACCCTCAGTTGCCTGTCATATTCATGTGCACACATCTTACATAGCACATCATAGCACAATAAATTGAAAGAATAAAATATTGAAGTTAAAAACCCTTTTAATTTATCAAAGAGTCTAGCATGACTCTCTCCTGAAGGAATATGATACGACCAACACAGTTCCGCTGGTAGCTTCTCAGAATAATGCTCCCAATGATCTGCATATTCACCAACATCCACAAAAGTGTAAGAAATATCAATACCTTGCTCGGGAGCCACAGAAATCGGATCTGGACATGGCTCCTTAATAGGCAAGTCATGAATGATATCTCCAGACGAATTAGGAGCCAAAATACATGGATCCTCATGCGTGCACTCATGAGACTCCACGTAATGGAGTATTGGGCTCTCTTCTCCATCTTCAATCAAAACATCCTTGTTTATGTCATGGCTTTCATCAACTTGAGAAATACAATGTTGTTCTCCTACCAACTCACTCATCGGTTGAGTAAGTTGGTTCAATCGTTTCTCAAGTCGCTCTATCCTTTCAAGCATCTCCTCCAACATAACCTGGCGTGTGAAAGCTTCTTCCTGCTCTACTCGGTGACCCATGTAGCAGAAAAAATCTCACATCTCTGATAAGCCGAAACTCGCCAAGCCTCTGTTACTCATAGACTCGGCAAGTTCTTTGGTCTCAGGAGCCATGCCCTCAAGTACATAAACAACCATATCCTGCAAACTATCTTGGTAACCCCGTGCATAATGGGCGTCCAATAAATTATGCACTCGTATGAAATAATGGTGAAAATTTTCCCCTTGACGCTGCATTAATCTCATCTTAAAAAAAATTAGTAGCAAAGGTGTCGTCTTAAAAAAATTAGTAGCAAAGGTGTCGTGAACCGTAAGATAGGTTCACAACGGGTTAGATATATGCACAAAATAAATAAATACACACAAAAAAAAAGAAATAAACTTGATTCCCCGGCAACTAGTATAGTGAGCAAGTAAGAGGTCGATCCCAATGAGAATCAAGTATTCCTATGTAGAGTGTATTTACCAATTTGTAGAAAAGATGGGTTTGAAGTGGTTGAGAATGAGAAATATTAACAAGTTAGGAGAATCAATAATTAAGAGATAGTTTCACCTACAATTCTCAACCCTATTTGGTGAATTCAATCCTTGTTTCCTACTCAAATTCTTTTCCTTTTCCAATCAAATGTTCTTATCTTGATTTGAATAGATTATTAGCCCTATGAGTTCTAATAATTCCTTACTCCTAGGCAATCTTAACACGGATTAAGGTTTAATCCTAGGAATAGCAATAAGTCTCAAGATGTATAAAGCTTATAAGCAATATCAATCCCCTAAAGAAATAATATTTAACCTATAGTCAACTTCCTACACATTCAAGCTTTCTAACGAAGTCCACTAGAACATGTTTGCTACAAAAGATTAAGAATCATAATGAACAATTCAAAACCCTAGCGATGATGAGATCCTAAAAAGGTGATCAATCGAGATAGAATCAAACACCATAAAACATTCAAGCACAAAGAAGATGAAACATATGATGGAAATAAGAATAAGAATAACAAACTCACAATTCAACCAAACGGAGTCTCAAATCGTAGGTGAAACCAAGTAGTTTAGCCCTCCATTGTCAAACAATTGTCAAAAGATTAGATCCGATCCCTAAAACACCCTAAAACAAGCCTTTAAATAGGCCTAAGAACCGTCATAAAACCCTAGAAAGTGTTTTCCAAAGATAGACCCAACTTAGGAAAGATATAAAAATCAGCGCTGAACCGGCCTAAAAAAAACCGCGGGCACTGCCTCCCAAGCCGCGGGTGCGGCCTTTACAGAATATGATGTCGGCTGCACAGGTTCTAGTCCCGGGTGCGGCCTCTTGAGCCGCGGGCGTGGCTTTTCCAATCTAGAAATTTTTCAGTTATGAATTTGGTCTCGACATCAACATAAGAGTTGTAGCTCTCAAAAAGAGCTTTCCAACTCATGCTTATAATAGTCAATCGAACCACCGAGACCTGCAGAAAGTGTGATACAAGTTCAGCTTGTCGGGAGACAACTTTTATTGACTTGTTCTTCACTTAGGCTCTCGAACTTTAATTTCGCTCCCATTCTCTTCTTGTAGCTTCCTCTTCTTGACTCTTCCTTAATCCATGAGCCTCCTCGGATCCACAGTTACCTGAAATAATCAATAAAACCGTGTAGATTCCAACTCCACCAACATAGAGAGCAAATATGCAAATTGTGCTTAAACCATGCATGATATGCATCTCAACTAAGCTAAATGAAACCTATTATGACCATCTAAATGCATGCTATCAACTACCCCCTTTGAAAAAAGTCGAGGATCCTAGCCGGTGGAAAAATGATTTTTCTGGACATCTCCGAGGAGGATTTCTCAGGAGACGTCCTCGTTAAAGTCATAGGCCTTTAAGTTAGCTTTCTAACAAGCTCTCAAATGGCCCGATCAGACCAACACATCGCTTGTTATGACCAAAATACAAAGCTCGTGTCCGTAACACCTATAGAAAGGCACACTGCCTTCATTCCTGGGCCATTTCGGTATCTCAGGTGGGCTTTTCATGGACCTATTGCCTAATTAGCATTACACCATGCCTAGGGCAAAGAATTTGGGGTTTTAAATTTTCTGAGATTTTGAGATTTTTTGTGGACTACCCCCTTTGGAAAAAGTCGAGGATCCATGCTTGTTGAAAAATGATTTTCTTGGACATATTCGAGGAGGATTTCTCATGAGGCATCCTCGTTATAGTCATAGGCCTTGAAGTTAGCTTTCCAACGAGCTCTCAAATGGCCCAATCAGACATATGCAGCTCTTGTTATGACAAAAATACCAAGCTCGTGTCCGTAACACCTAAAGAAAGGCACACTACCTTCATTTCGGGGCCATTTGGGCATCTCAGGTGGGCCTTTCATGGGCCTATTGCTTAACTATCATCACACCATGCCTAGGTC